>OZ004670.1:11314962-12551205 GCA_963924505.1 Agonopterix alstromeriana
CCTTTCAATCCATAGACGCCGTTTGCGGTAAGTAACATTGGAATATAAATCGTTGAACCATTGTGAATGACGGTTAACATACCTCTTTTAATTGACAATGGATTGCATGAAACACAGCTAAACAGGTGCGCAGGATATATTTAAGACCATATTATAATGTAAGCAGGCTAAACAAAGATACACTCTCATCCATTAAGAGGATATATCCGTTAGCGCGCTCCATACAAACGAAGTTTAATTATATTTTGGATATTAACGTATAGGGTCCACCTTAATATGCTGACACTTTTTCAAGGGGATGATCATACCATCAAACTGAACAACTTTCTCTACGGAACCAAAATCAAAATCGCGAAAAAAAAATCACCTTTTCTATACAAAACTGCAAACCTACTCGAGCCAAATGTATGGGGCAGCAGAATTTTTTTCCGCGATTTCGATATTGGTCCCATAGAGAAAGTTGTTCAGTATGATGGTCTGGTCATCCCCTTAAAAAAGTGTCAGCATATTAAGAAGAACCCTGTATTAAAGTTAATGACATTTCTTAAACACGATCTGGAAACTAATCTCTGTGCCTGTGGTTTGATACATTATCGTTAAAATGTATAGCGTCAAAGTTGCAGTGGCTCAAAGATTTCCATAGAAATCTTAAATTAATCCTAACATTGAAACTGTATATTTTAACGGAAACCTAACGAACCACAGGCAGAGAGATTAATATCTAGATCGTGTTTAAAATGTTTCATTTACTTTCATTGTGGACGCCACACCAGACGCAAAAAGGGTCCAGTTTTGAGTTAAGGTAAGATTCGGCATCTAGATCAGTCACATATCAGTCATATGGAATGATAAAAAAGCTAAGTTGAAATGCCGACCAAGCGTCCCTTTTTGCGTGTAACTTCGTCAATATGAAGCGCTTTCTGCAAGAACTATCCTTTGAAATCAGTCAGGGTTGGTGCTAAGCCAACAAGTATACGAATTGTATAAACCAACTCCGTCAGAACTCTCAACTCACCAGCAGGATACTCGTCGCCCTGCCCGCCGGCGTCTGCCTCGCTCTCTGTGAGAAGGTTCAACTCGTTGAGAACTTCCTCCGCCTCGTGATCTACCTCCTCGCCTTGGGGAAACATAAAACATCATCATATCATCTCAGTCAATAAATGTCCACTGCTGGATATAGGTCGCCCAGGATCGCCACAACGACCGGTCCATAAAATATTTTCGTGTAAAAGACATGCATGCATGCATAGGCTCTCGACATTTTTCGGCGTAGTCAAGAGATATTCTGAAAACTCTGAGATAAACTTTGTAATCGCGAACACGCGTAGTGAGCCCGTCGCCACTTATAAAGGACAGTGGGCATAAATCAAGCTTACAGGTTTTCTTACGATGTTTTCCTTCACCGAAAAGCCAGCAGTGGTATAACAAATCGTACATCTATTCCTAAAAAGTTATTGGTGTCCGAGTCGGCCTGGACGGGGATATAAAAGACATAGCTCTAATAAATCGTTTCCGAACGCTCATCTCTTACCCCCTTAAATCCTCAATACTCTCACCTATACCACACCCTAAACACTTCATATAAACGGACTCGCATCGATAAGAGGTAAGCCCAGTCTTCTACGAAGAGGTGAAGTCAAAATTTGTAGGGGACAGGGAGTGTTCATACTGTATGTAGTACCATACTCATTCTTATACTGTGTCTATACTGAGATTAAAGACTCGAGTAAGTAATTCATTTCGCAACTATCAAAATTAATCATTTATTTATATTTCATAAAAACCTTATTGTAAGCAGTAAAATCATAATTCAAGAAAGTTGAAAAGGGACTCATTCATTACTTATTTCTTTTTCATTCATGTAGTTGTATAAAAACGACATTCAACATTGTCACTGATAATTAAATATAAATTGAATTTTCCTGGGAAGAGATGGCACTGCGCCAAACACGGAAATTCTAAAAGCTCGAAAGCAGAACTAATTATCATGAAGACTTTTTCATAAAGTCTAGGTTATTAAAACTACACACACTATAATTAGTGTGTGTAGTTTTAGCCTCTGGTGCATTCTAAACTTAATCATGATACAATTTTCTATTTAAGTACTCCAATAATGCTTAGGAATGTTGATTGATTGGTTTACAACTATGACGGTTGGATTTTACTACTGTGTTATTCATATAGTGAATAATTTATGAATAAACCGCAGCGAATAATCATACTATAGATAATATTGACTTACTAGTCAAAAATGTTATAGAAATCAATCATATTTAATTTCCATAAGTAGAAGAGAGGAGTCATACAATTTGCACTGTCCATTTCTCAATATCATCATCATCAGCGTATAAACGTCCCACAGCAACCTTCCCTCAAGAAGTATGTATGGGCGTCAGTCCACCACGCGTGTCCATGATACAGATTAGTAGACTTCACATACGCATCAGAATTTCATCTTCAGCGTATGCAGGTTTCCTCACGATGTTTTCCTTTACCATTTTCATTCATCATTCTCTTGCCCATTTCCCATTATTTGGGGTCGGCGCAATATTTCATCTCTGCCATTCATCTCTCTTAGCCGTCATGTCATCAGTATCACGTACATAAGTTGGAAAAACTCATTGGTACATGGCCGTTTCCCATATGGTAAGATTAAATTACCCTCCAACCGTTACCTTTATTTCCAGAAGCATGATGCGGCTGCTTAGCATCCAGATCATCGATCTCATCCATGTCCATCTCCTGGTTGGCCAGGAACTCAAAGTTAGCGAAGACGGCGGCGGTCTCCTGTACTGAGAGCCCCTCCTCGTTGTAGCCACCACCGGTGGAGACTCCGCCCTTGCGTGGCTCTTCCCCACCTGTACCACATTTACTGGTCAATACTGAGAAACGTAGGCTAATAACCCTCTTTACCCTACGAATAATCTTTACTGTTATTATCTCGAATTCACACCCTGCATATTTGATTTTATTAAAATACGAGAGTTTACCCGCGAATTCGTCCGCACAAATGATATACTCGATTTTAAGTCAGATCAGAGGTTAAGAGAGTCAGAAGTAGAGTCAAAAGTAGAGTCAGAAGTAGAGGTGCACTAAGAAAGGATGGGTGATCGCTACGAAAAGGAAATTCAGTTTTGTGAACGTACGTGAGCCTCTGGAACGTAGAGCAACGTGTTTGTCGCATGACAGTAGTGTGCGTGCCCATTAACATGAGACAATCGCACCACATCATATCGCGCTCAGTGTGTAATGATTCATTTTCTCGCTCACTTCCCTAACTGCTATGTACCTAACTATGCACTGCAAAACTTAGAGAAATAAGCCAAAGGGGTCGTCCAGGCTGCCTGCTCTAGTTCACATCTTTTCTGACAGGTGTACATGTATTGTACTACAGGGTAAAGCCAGCTTTACTTCTTATTAGCGTAAGTTTTGATGAGATATATTGCTTTGTCACTGATGAGGCCTTTGGCCTAGTTTTGCTGTCTAGTTTTGACGAGGCATGTTATTTAGAATTTATTTCACTAATATTAAAATTTTCCTCAATAAAAGATTCCGAATTTTTTTTTTATTATACCAATCATTATACCAAGCCAATTTCACGTAACCAACACGTTCTACGACACCCTGCATAAACTATACGTACCATATTTGATCATGTGGTTAATGGAGTAGTCACATCTCTTGCGCAGCTGTTTATCGTAGTTTCTGTAATTTGGATCCTCTGCCTGTTCCTCATTGTTGAGCCCCAGCAGTGTCCGAACACGGTTCGAACGTACGTCCAAGATCGTGTCTGTGTAGCCTATTTCCTGTTTACAGTAAAATAGAGAATGTTTTTCAAATGAGTACAGTACAAAATAACATTATTTGAAGCTGTGTGTTCGGATACACTAGTACACAAACAAACGGCAAACGATTTCGTTTCTATGAAGATAGCTTACATAAACCTTGCCATGTTGCGGAATTTCATAGGAACTAATTGTTGTACTTGAAATATTGTCATTAAAGGTTATAGTCGATTTTAGCGTCCCTAAAGCAGGGTTTTTATTTTCCTGGTCAGGCTTTACATTCAACTGGACATTAACATAGCTGCAATAATTTATTAAGGTAGGTTTACTCAAATTTTGAAGACCAATATCATCATCCAAATTCCTTCAGGATGGATAAGAATGGAATTAGTGCAGAGAGCAATAAAAGTATCTAAACACTTCGTTTAAACATAACATGACACACAAATATTCTACAACTTTTTGAACATACTGTGTTGAAAGTCGAAGAAGATTTGTGTCTGGTAGGAGCCACTTATATGGGATTTTTATTCGAAAAGAACGAGACAATGACTTTCGAGCTTGCTTTCGAGTAGGTCGCGGCATAGGCAATTGAGACTAGTCGTCAGAATAAAGATTAAAGATATGTATTTTTCTGCTCATAACAATCTATCTGTAATTCATAAGACCATCTGCGTATTGCAGTGTCATACAAAACTAAAGAATCCGACAAATTGTTTAGTTGTTCCTCAACTAGGTTAGGTATATCCTAAGCAGTGATCGTCAGGTTCAGGCTAATATAGAATACATATATACATTTTCGTATAAAATTCAAGGGCTTCCGAACATTATGCGCTAAAATTATTTAAATTTGTACTTATCAGATAAATTGTAAACTCGTAACGTGTTTATTTTAAGAATCCGCTTCCATATTTTCCATAAATCATAATTCAGATTCGGAATTTCGTATGTGCGTGGCAGGTCTATGAATTTAATTCCTGAAGTAATAAAATTACCTATTCTCATTCATTTCTCATTCTTGTTCACTCTAAACAATACTGCCATAGTAAATAATAATATAAAGGTGTAACAGGTAAACTGTTCCACATGTACAAATAGGGGTGGTAGATTATACACAAATCAGTGGCAGCGGTACACGCGCCACCGCGTCCGCCGCGTACATTATATGCGCCTGATTGAGTGCCACCCCTATTGGGATGTTGAAGAACTAGGAACCACTTGTTGTTTAACACCCATGCCTGATGTCTTTATACACAAACAAAAATTTGCTTTCTCTAATTAATAATATTACTGTGTACAACATTGTGTTTGCATGTTATCGAAATTGACATGGGCCAAGAAGTTTTAAAATAATTTACCCAAAAATTTGTAACTTTAGAGAGCTGGCTTTAAAATGTGTATTACAGCATAGTCATTATTTACTTACTGAAGACTGGTTTATAAACTGAATAATAAGACTCATGTATAACTACTAATTGTACCTATTTTCTCAATTTATCGAATATTTAGATAAGTGCTTTCCTAAATGTTTTCTAACACTTTAACAATCAAGTTATTGTATTTACCTAGATTAAGAACACTGTATTCGTGCTACACTCTTGTATTATACTTTTACTTAAAATTGAAGTGAATTGTTACTTTTAGAGAAATACATTCTTAAACCAACAAGCTTTAAACAAATCTTAAGAGTGGAAGTCTGGTTTTATTTTCAATACTAACCAATTAAAGTCGATGAAATTTTTACACACGGTCAAGAAATACTAAAGGATTTTGTCACACATACACTCACGCATGACCATAATGCGCTTGGCTACCCCTACCAACTATCTATTTCAACATGTAGTTGTAGCAAGACTCACCTTTAGCATATTTAAAGTTCCAGGATAGAATTATGATTTATTGATTTTCAGATTTTTCCATTTGAACATAATTATTTATGTATTTGTGTGCAATATACAGGTTGAAATTGATATTATTAGCATCCTTTTATACTAAGAGTCTACCCATCAAACTGAACAAATTTTACTATGGTAGCAAAACGATCTGAGCAAAAAAAATCTGTCGTTCCATACATTTGAGTCGAATATGATGGGTAGACTCTTAGTTTAAAAGGGTGCTAATGATATCAATTTCACCCCATAGAATTCAATAATAAGCATGAAGGAGAGAGAACATACCTGCAAGTATTGTTTGATGAGCTGTCGGCCCTGCTTCCACTGCGCTCGCTCCGCCGGCTCGGGCTCCGCCGGCGGCTCTTCGGGCGGTGGCCGCACGTCGCCCTGTTGAAGCTCCACGCCATATTTAAGCTTATGGAACTTAGCTCGTTCCTGCTTCAGTGCATATTCAAGCATCTTAATCCGCCTCACAAGGTCATTTTTTAGATTCTCTTGGCCCTTCCTCTCTCCTTGGAGGAAGGCGATCCGTGCCTGTTGTGGAAAGAAATTCAGAATTGATGATTAGATGTTTAAATAGGTGTCATAACAACCATATCACTAAATCCTACCATATCATAATAATTCGGAATAAAATAATAGGCCTCTAGAAACAATGAACAAATAATATTGCAATCAAAGCAAATAATCATTCCCCGTTTCACCTACTCCAACCCAATTCGGGGTCTGGCTGTGATGTCATATTGTTTAATGATTTTAAGGCAATTGATACAAGCATTTTTCCAATTTAATACTTTATTTATTAGACAACTGGGAAACAAATCATTCAATTAATTCTTTTTATTAATAACAAAACTAAAAGCCATCGAGACTCTAAATAAAAAATAAAATCCTACCAAGTAAAGTAAGTTTTCAAGACAAGATGTCTATTTATCTTATCTTAGGTAACACTTTCTCCCATATTTAATTTTATTTAACATAAACCAAACTTCCATAGTCCTCCCCTTTGACTATTTATATGTGGACTGGTTACGCATGTGATTCTACTAACAAACATTTCTGCCACTTTATGCGGGGGGCGAGGTAACATGAAATCCGCAACTTTGGATTTTATTCCCCATAACTTTAGATTCTAATTTTGAATGTTAAATATCATGAAAAGTAGTCTCGTGTGAACCCCAAACGTTCTAAGTTCGAAGTTATTATTTCGCAATTATAGGCTGTCTCGTTTAGTGATAAGGTGTAAAATTGAATGTAAATGCACAAGATCAATTGTGCTTATACCGTGGCAGAGGGGAAATGCTACTGCAAGGCTAGTCCTTATAATAATTAGTCAAAGGTCCTCCCCAACATATTGATAAAAAAACAAGTATACCAACTTTTTTTGTTGCAAACTAATAAAAAGTAAGGTACCTATAGTGCAGAGGTGGCCAAGACGTAGATGGAGGAAATATTCAAACTCTCACACTAACAACATACTTTTTGAATATGCATATTATTGGCAACTATGAAAAGTTTCCATATTGCCGTAAAAGTAGATTGTGAATAAAATTTTTCTATAATTGAATTAAAACATCAGTCTCAATTTTGGATGGAAGAAATATGATGTAAGTACAGTTTATTTATGTATACCACCAGGTGTCTGGTCAGGTGGCCATATCTGAGTTTCAAAGTAGACCAAGTACTCGAAAAGCTTGGCCACCCCTGCTATAATGGTATACCATGGACGTATACAGTTCAATAATAAACTAGTATAGTAAGTTATAGCCTGTAGAATCCCACTGCAGGGCAAAGGCCTCCTCTCGTGTGTTTTTCTCCTCTCTTGTTTTGCCTCATTTTTCTGGTTTGAAATATTTGCGTAAGGCCTATCCATTAATTTTACTATGATCTAAGATTGTCACACAAATTATCTAGTCGCATTTAAAGTACCAGAATCCAGTCTGGACTTGTAATATAATGACTAGACAATGATATACAATACATATATAGATACAAACGTCCGTGACTCTGATACAAATATTTATATTCACCATACAAATATTTGTCCATTACGGGATTCGAACCCACGACCCTCAGCACAGCAGGCAGATACACTACCGACTATGCTATCGGGCCGTTGTAACTAGTAGATACATAGATTTGCTGGAAGAAATCTAGGCATGTTAAACAAGCATAACACTCCTTTTAAATTCGAATTCTGTTTATGCTTAGCATTAACACTTTACTCAAATGCTTCTATTTCTACACTTCGGTATTTTGTGAGAAGAATTAAATGTTGAATATAAACTACCTATGTAAGCAAAAATACTAAATACCAAAATAAACATAAGATAAATTACTAACTAAACCCAAGTTTTGACCTGAATTAAGCCATAGCAGTACTTTGAAAATTAAGAAAAGAAAGAGTACCCACATCTCTGTAGACTAATTTACTGCATTGAAATGTATACAAGAAACCACTAAAGTCCAAAAACAAACAAAAAATATCCATACGAATCCCTGTTACAGAAAATAATACTGAAAAAAATGTACAAAAACATAAAGAGTTTTGTAAAATTTTTTACATTGCACATCATGTATGTTGTGTGGAAATACTAATTAATTGCAACGGAAATTAGGTAATAACGTAACATGAATGGATTACTAGAGAAAACAAACCCAGACACAAAGCAATTACTGTCTTAACTACCAGGGATGACAGAAGACAAAAAATAAAACGAAATTCTAAATAAATGGAGGTACTATATAGTGACTAATTGAATGCATGCCTTACAATTTAACATCTTAGAACTAAAATAAATGTGGAATACAAGAGTAAAATAAAATGATCACCTCAAACTCAGCTCTATCCACCTCCCATTGTGATCTTTCGAGCTCAAATCTCGCCCATTCGTGTTGGATGAAATGCAAAATTCCCGGTATTGAATACTGGATACTTTGACTAGGTTCATCGTTTTGTTTGTTATTTACACTGACTCCTATTTGAGATCCCACTTGCCCTCCGTTGTGATGAGACACGGAGCTATCATCCATGGCTGTGGGGACTTTCATGACATGGCCACCATTACCGAACTTGTCACTGACCTATCACGAACTACGAAGATGAACTACGCGAAATGAAATACTAACACATTATTTATCTATATTTCAACTAACGTTCACATAGGTGACACCATCTAAAATACTTTTTAGCGACGAATTCATGAATGACAAAAATTATTGCATGACGGAATAGAAAAGTCGAAACGACGTCCGTCCGCTACATTGCTTTTCTTTTTTTTTCAATGTTGCCATGATTTTGTTTGATGCCAGGAATTTTTTGTTGATTCAATGATTTGATTCATTTAACCCTATTGACATAAATGTCACGACATTGACTATGAGCAAGAAGCGTGAATCTTTGCTGTGAGTTGGTAATGGTTTAATACTTTTACCAGCATGCATTTCCAATATATTAACTAAAACGACCATCTTGCGAATTTTCCGAAAGCCAAAAAAAAAACCAAATGGCTCGATAGATGGCGTTGACAAAAGATGGATGAATGGATGAGGAGTTTGTCTTCCTCAGAAGGTTGACACCTGACGAATGAGGTCAACGGTCCGCGGAAACTATGACAGATAGGGTTATGAACCTCGAACAAATATCATAGAGGACCCCTGCGGTAACGATGTGGAAATTTCAAACGCCATAGCAGCTTTTAAAGGTTCACCGATGCGACCGATAATTTGTATCCAGAGGTTTTAGGGGTCGCTTATTAAGACTACGAAATCATTTTCTTTTTATCTTCAACTTTCATGAGAGTCGCCATACGAATTTCATGATTTTTGTAATATTTTTACTTTCTTGGCCCCGTAGCCCTCAGAGGTCAGGAGGAGAGGTAAAGGGAGAGGAGGAGGTAAGTCCAACAACAAAAGAGCGAATAACTTTTTTGTAGGAAATTTTCTCAGGTCTAACTGTTATTATTTTACATTGCGCTCGTCTTAATGTGAATAGAGCTGTCCCATACATTTGCGTAGGGTAGGTACATCAGTTTTGTGTGAACATCTCTTTTTTTTCGCGTTTCCTGAAGTAGGCTCCATAGTGAACGTTGTTCAGTTGGATAATCTGAGTTCACCGTTTCAGACTGCGGGGCGGGGGGCTGTCCCTTACACCCTGTATAATAAGGATTATTTTACATTGCACTCGCTGCCACCCGCCCGCGCCCGTCCGTACTAATGTAAACAGAGCTTCAAGGGACCGCTTATAAAGGATACATAGTGAGAGTTTTTGGCGGGAATTTGTCAGATACGTTTGGAGTCCTCATATTTCATCGAATTTTATTGTTTATAGTGAGTTTTGGTTCGTAAAATTGGTGTTGTTTTGCGTAACAAAGTGTCGTGCAAGTGAACAATTTACAGTTCTGTGAAATATGATGGTGTATGGGTCGTAAACAGGAAAAGTGTTCCGTCATTTGTAGCGCGGCAAAGCGATCGGTTCACCTCTTTCCTGTGGACTTCTCTGCGTTTCCTTCGTCTTTCGGGTGTCTCCAAAAACTCCAAAGAAGCGTCAAAACGTCGAACACCAACGTTTTAATTGCTATAAATAAGAAAATTTTATTAAAGACATCGGCTGTATGGGATATTTAACCCTTTGCCTTGAATTGAACCAAAAAAAAAAAAAAAAAAGGATACATAGTGAATGTTGTCGTAGGCCTGCATGGCGTCGTGCAACACCGAGCAAATGTATGAAACCACGTCTGCAATCCTGCACGCCGCAGTGAATTGGCCCCAATAAGAAATTTTTTTTAACGAATGGGTCAAAAATGATCCAGAGCCGTAAAATTTATAAATCTTTTTTTTTTCCACTTTGTACATATTTTTCAAGGTCAAATAGAAAAACCTAGGAACCGCGTAGACCACGGGAAACAAACGTTTTTGTCAGGCCATCACATGATCACCTGCCAGGATATCAGGCAGACGACCAAAGTTTATGTAGTAAGTATTAAGCGCCCTCTACCTTAGCGTCCGCGCCCCTTCAAGGCTTTCGCGCGCCTTCCGCGGGCTAAGTGTAGAGGGCGCTTAATAGCGGGCGCGGACGTAGGGTGCAATGTAAAATAATACCTATTTCAATACACATAGAGTTCACAGAGAAAGCTCCGTTGGCGTCGTCCTCCACCCGTATGGGCAATCTCTCTGTCGACTCTATCGGTATTGAAATAGGTATTATTTTACCTTGCACACTCAGCGCCCGCACGTCATAATGCAATGCCGGATTTACACGCTTGCGCAAGCTTAGGCATGTTCGCTGTACAACGACTCGTCTGTAAAGTTATTTCTACTATTTAACTTTATAAAGGCGTCAAAGTAAAGCGAACTTGCCTAAGCTTGCGCAAGCGTGTAAACCCGGCATAAATAGAGTAAGCACTCAAGGGTGGTTTCAGGCCAGGAAACTGAACAACTTTTCGTATGGGAGCAAATGTGACATCACAGAATAAAAACAGCTATTCCATACTAAAAACTGCAGATCTACTCGACTCAAATGTATAAAACAGCAGACAAGGCAGCCAGATTTTTTTTAATTTCAGTTTTGCTCCCGTTGTAGAAGTTGTTCAGTTTGATGGTCTGAACCATCACAAGTATTCAAACTGAATGTTTTTCTTTAGCTGGATGGATAAGACTTTATTACCGCTGTCGTTTTATCTAATAAATAGCATAGATATCCAATAAAAAGTATATTTCTTTTACTTAGGTAAAAACCTTGGTAAAACTATTACTAGTTTTTAAAACCCGACCAGAAATATAAAAAAACGTCGCCATGTTGCGGAAAATCATCAGAACTAATTTTTGTACTTGCAATTTATATGCAATGTTTTGCGACTATAACCATATAGTCGATTGCAGCGCCCCCAAAACAGATTTTATATTTTTCATGTCAGGCTCTAGTTATCGTGATCTGTAAAATCCTGTGTCTGTTGTGATTCGATCGGATTTTCACCTCGCTGAAAAATTTCACCTATTCAAAACCCTAATAAGATGGCCGCGCGACGTTATACGTAGTACTAGATATTTTTTCTTATAGTATGTTATGCAACGGCCATATTATTTGTGTTTTGTATAGCTTGATGTGTCGCCGTGTGTTCTCACACTACAGAAGTCTGAGGGTAGGTATGACAAAAACTTGGTTTCAGTACATAAATGTCACTTTATTTTATTGATCATAAAAGTAATACTTGTTGTATTTTTACACAATCAATACACAGGAATGATAAATTGTTGCAAATGACACAATAGTCAATGATAAGCAGTTCTAAAACTTCACACCTTATTGAAATGACGTCTTAATTAAAATAATCTAGAAGTAACAATGGAATTAGTCATACGTGATGATTAAATTGATCCATTGTGTGTACGTTCTAGTTGGACTTCTTTGAATCTTTGGATGGGGACCGTGACCTGGAGCGGGACATCGAGCGGCCCTTAGAGCGGGAGCGGGAGCGGGAGCGGCTGCGGGAGCGTGAGCCCGAGCGCGGCGAGCGGGACCGCGTGCGGCGGCGGGACCTCGATCGACTGCAAATATACATAACATTCCCACTTTAGTAATTGTTCAGGATGTGGCCATGCAACCTGGATCAGCTTTTAAGATTTCAATTATGGATTTAAACAAATGGATATAAATCCTCCTTACAAGCATTGAAACACGAAAATTGTCCATGGCAGTCGGTAATGTTCGTCCTTCTTTCGCATGATTCCGCCGTCGCTGTTTCCGACTTAACGTTCGTCCCTTTCTTTCAATTTTTGTTGTTGGATTAGAAAGGGTCAGAGTTGACGTCGGGAACTCAGAGGAAGGATCTCCCTGTTTGGTCGGGAACAACAACAGAAATTTACGAAAGAAGGACGACCACTACCAACCTCCAAGGAGTATTTTCATGTTTCACCGGTTATAAGGCAGTCTGCCTTCCAGGTATAGACAATACCTATGCCAGCTTCCTGATTTCAATACATTAAATTGTTGCATACAGTTTAAATAAGAATAGGCATTATTTGATTTCACTTGGTTGGTCTGCATTAGAAATATTGAGCCAAATTAATCATAGGTTATCAGATATTTCTTATGAAACAGTCTACAAGTAAATAATTTTTGTGCAGATTATGATCAAACACATAAAATTAGCCAACGTTTTCTCATTATAATTTTTAAACTGATAGGACAACCAATGTTTTATGATTATGTAAAGTTTTATAAATCTTCAAAAGCTGATCCAAGTAACCAAAGTGGTGTGACTAATATTTTGCAGACAAAGACAGAAAAGGACTCATTTAAACATTCAAATATTCGATTTTTATTTTCATTATCCAGTTTTTGTCCGCGAAATATGTCAATACCTACAATTTAATGTAGAAAGGGTGTACAGAAAGTCCAAATTTCTATAATACACTTTACAAGTGAAAATACATAGTTAATTGTTGTTACTCAGGAATTTATGCCATAGCAAGGGCATTGGGGTCTAATTGTTTAGCTTGGTACACCCTTTCTACAAAAAACCAGAGTAAATCTGAAAAAGAAGATCCACTGTATAAATTACTCCCATGCATTTGATCTGGTTCATGCTGTTGATGAATATTGAAAATCTTCAATCTTCTTATCCTTCCTTTGGTCCTCAACGTCTATAATAAAAAAAATAGTAATACTAGCCTATTATACTACCTTCACACTATAGAACTGAAACAAAAATGTTGTAAAACAAAGCAGCTCTGCTCTGAACACAAATACTGATAATAATGTGTAACTCACTGAGTGCACGCAGTGATTACATTAGTCGTGCGTAGCGACGCGCAGAATGAACATTACTCTCAATGTAGTTCTCGACTAGAAGTGTGCACGTAGCTACGTAGTTCGCTTAGTTGCGGCCAACATTAGTGGAGTACACGCCGCGAAGTGAAAGCTACGTAGCGCAGACAATAAGAAGTGCAGACACTGGAGAGTTCATTCTCGGCGCACAGGCCAATGATAACCTATAACATAGTTATCATTGGTTTATGTGGGTCCAAATCAGTGCAATGGAATCTTTACATTTTAATTTAAATGACTGCTTGTATTTCGGTAACTAGTGCGCTCCACAAACAGTTACTAATACGTCGATAAAACTGTAAAAATTAAAATAAAATCATTACCTTTAGTATCATTTTTATCTGTGTAATGATTTCGTTTTTTATGAGACTATCTACTGTCTCAAGATTCCACACCACACATGGAGTCATGTACGTACTTCGATGATAAACACTACAATTTTAGCAAAGCAATTTGATATAGATTGTTACCTGCGACGACGGCGTCTGGTGCAATCGCGAGCGTAGTGGCCACGGTCTCCACAGTCATAGCAACGGTCATCATATGGGCGGGGTGGAAGCCGGGAACGGGGAGGCGGCCCACGTCCACCATAGCCCCGGCTACCGTTGGACATTTCTACACGAGCACGACGACCGCAAATTGTCCGTCCATCCAAACCACGAATCTATACATATAATAAAATTGTTAACTTGGAGTAGATGTACATTGAAGATGTTAGCAAAAACGTAATTGGGTTGTTAAGGATACATAATGAAATGCATCGAGACCATTTTTACAATTTTAGTCTATTTGTTTGAGCTTGCATCATTTAAAAACTACTGAACCGATATAGATGGGGTTTTCACAAATAGGGCTTAGTTTGGATTAACATTTAGGCTTTATTTCATCGCAATCGGTTGAGTTTTAAAGTAATGATCTGCGCCTACGAAGACGCGGGCGCCGCTATAATATTAGGTTGCTATAGGTTAGGTATTCAATTACAGTCTCAAAACCAAACTATCAAGCATCATTTATATGCATATTTATAAACAAAAACAAGGCATCTAATTTCAAATATAGATTGCTGAAGCTCACCGCATCTTCGGCGTCCCGAGCGTCTTCAAACTCCACGAATGCGAAACCGGGCGGGTTTCTGGCCACCCAAACGTTTCTCAGCGGGCCGTAATAAGAAAAAGCATCTTCCAGTTCAGGTTTGCTGGCATTATTTCCCAAATCTCCTACATATACTTTGGAGTCACCGTACCGCGACATGTTCACTAAAACAACACGAGATATAAATATATGTTTTAGCACTGCGTCATTTTACATGCCGCGCGCCGCCATGAAAGAACCGCATAATTTTGCGTTACCTACCTCTAGTTCGTAACTAAAATGAGAACATTTGCTTCACACCACATTCAACAGACCGAAAATGAAATTACAAGTTCTTGCAAATAACGAAACATAAGAAATCTATTTTTATGTATAAAACAGCCAGACCGATGCAGAACCGTACACAAAATGGCGGATCTCAGAGCCGGCTCGGCGGTGTTGGGGTTACCAAGTCTTATTTTCACATTACCCTTTTCGTCTCAATTTACTCCAGCTTAGGTAGCATGGCACCGTGATACAGCGCTATCGCACCTTCGCTCTCTTTCTATTTGCGCGAACGAACGAGATAAAAGACGTGATACAGACTTATCACGTGTAACATGCTACGGCAACTGAAGCCGTAGCTTAGTTAGATTTTGCATAATTTTTGAAAGAATAACAGTTATAAATCAAAAATAACTTGAGTGTTCATATCCATATTTTTCCCATTAAACTTTTTCTAGTAAACTCGGATTCATAATTCGGCTTTGAGTATAATTATAGCAAATGGAGCTGTCATGGCGCTCATTCACCGATCAATTTTTTTGTTTGAGTGTTCGCGCGGTTCGCGTTCGAGTCTGCCACGAAGCTTCGCCATTTTTCTCAAAAGTGTTTTACTTTAAACAATCTTTGAGATTTGGATATCTACTTGATTCTGGCTGAAATGCAGTGCTAAGCATAAGCAATCGACCATTATTTAAAATAAAAAGTACAAAAAGTCATCTTTGGTTGGTCGTTAAATTATGAATTTGAGTTTAAGAGATAAAGTTTAATAAGCAGTGCAGTGTTTTTGTAAGCGAAAGGCTACCTATGCTATTCTAAAACCTCAAAACTACTAAAATTTAAATTGAACCTGGCTACAATTTCCACCTTAACATGACTGGTGGTTGTAGTAAGGTTTCTGACCAGCCCAAAAAGATTAAGGTCGTAGTACGTGTGTGGTAATCTTTTTTTTGATTTAATCATTGTTTGTACTGTTAGTATAAGTTGTTGAATAAATGGAATGATATGATTTTTAAAATCCTGCTTCGAAAAAATACTTAGAAAAAAATGTATACCCAAAAATACCATAAAATTACCTCATGACCATTTTACCCCAGATCTAGGGAAAATCACTCAAAGCTAGCAGCACTGACGGTCAGAACGCGAAGTGTGCCGCGGAGGGAAAACGAAAAATACCACAAAACGGATGCTAACAATTTTTTTTGCTACGCTTTTTATGGCTCAGATTCTCGTCTTTTAGGAAAATAATTTTTTACGTTAGTTCCATAATCTTAATTTTATGGTTATCTTAGGTTATAGAAATACCTATTTCCAGCTTTCTGGTTAAATAGGCTGGACAGGAAGATAGAATAGGTATATGGGAATGGATTTAATGACAATACCTATTCTATTCCAGCTTCCTGGGTTATAGCTTATAGGTCGTTTTAAAAGCACCTTTAGGCTCACAAGGCAACTGATCGCAGGCTTTCTTTCAAGGCCTAATCGCCTTCTAATCACCCGTTAGCCAAATTGCACGTGCAAAGGCCGATCGCAAACTTGGACTTATTCAGCCAATAATGCTGCGTACACACCAGCCCAGCGAACGCCAACGAAGGATATTCAGCGTTGGCTACCGCACGCTCGTTGGCCTTCGGAGGTACAGACGGCGACAGATCAACCTACCCATAGTTGAACTCTATGTGCATGGACATAAGGTCCAACTATGGGTAGGTTGATCTGTCGCCGTGTGTACGTCCAAATACATTTAGTGGTCGAGCAAACGATCGTTGGCACTGATTCCGGCTTGCATTCGCGGGCATAATCTTACGGTTTAATGGTGCGAAGAACCCCCATAGTATATCAAAATCCATAAATAAATGATTGGTCTTCGTAAAGACAATAACTTTGCCAGCTTTTTGAGTCTTCGCTACGCTCCGCAGCAAAGACCAGTCTAGGAAGCTGGCATAATAGTCATTTCCTATTCCAACTTCCTGGGTAATGGTATTGGCACAGAATAGGTACGAATATATTTGGAAGAATCATTTATGGAAGGTCAAAATCCATATACATTTAGCTAAAGTAGGTTTGCAGTTTTGTATGGAAGAGCTGATATTTTCTCGCGATTTCGATGTTGGTGCCACAAAGAAAGTTGTTCAGTTTGACGGTCTGATCATCCCCTTAAAAAGTGTCAGCATATTAAGAAGGACCCTGTACTTTGACCCTACTTTTGTTCCCCTAACGATTGTATCTCATTTTATGACTTCAAGAGGCACAGACACCTGAAATTACCTGGAAATACCTAAGAGGAAAGATATTCTTCGTCTTATGTAAATACCACGCTACTGTCCACATATGCATCACTGGGATACCTACTCTTTGGTTGAACCACGTCGTTTTACCGGACTCCGGTCAGTTAATCCTCCATTAAATCTCGCTAGCTTTTACTACGTCAACAAGACAAAAAGTGACACCAAGAGATTTAATGGAGGGTCAACTTTGGGGTTTTAGAAAAGTACCTACAAACCTATTCAGAATCTTTCTTCAAAACATAAATAATTAATAAGTCTTGTATTTGAATTTTTAACATTATAACTTTATGAGCCAATACGGTTATGTGCGAAGTGGTGATGGGAACTGACAAATCGATCGCAGCGCCCGGGGTGGCAGAAATGTGTACTTTTGTCGGACAAGCTGTGTAAAATATGCTTGAATCTATGCAAATCCATACACTAACTCTACTTTACAAACTTAAAATTTGGCATCGAAGTTTCTATTGGCATCTAGGTGCTCACTAAAAAGGGTTCTTTGAAATTTTATCTCCAAAGGTGTGAAAACCGGGATAAAGGTTTGTACGGAAATTGGCACTGTAAATATCGTGGATTCTATCAAAAATAATTAGGTAAGTATTTAAAAAAAAAAAATATCGATAATGTTGCTGCCTTTTTTTTTAAATAATAAACTTAACTAACATGTTACTTGAAATAATTCACGGCGGTCCGACACCGGGGACACTAGGGGCGCTAGTGTCGTGCACATAACCATAGCCGTGATAAATTATATTATAATTATAAGTTAATTATTGATGTATAAAGCACATTATATTATTGCAAAAACAAAATGCAGTTGATGACAAAACCATTTAGTTTTTTCATTAAAAATTCTTTCCAAACCGGACATAAAATCGAATGAAGATGTTACTAAAAACAAATCAAGCAATTAAACAACTTGGTCATTGATAATTTTGTTTATTAACACTTATTAAAACATACTACTATTATAGTGTTTTATAAAATGGCGACTGTAAGAAATTGGTTTTTACATACCTACCTATTCGTTTATGCATTAAGTAGGGCTATTGTTTAAATTTCCGATGTTGTTCGATCGAGTATGACATAATAAGACTGCACTGGGCATTTTTTAAGTGATATTATATTTTTCCGATCGTCATTCCATATGTATATCTAGATCGTATAATATAATATATATTAAGCTCATAACAGACGGGAGTTTTAAGATATAGCGCGATATCTTAAAGTCTAGGTTGTACTCTTCTAACGTATTCAAGATGCTAATAGCTTCCTCTCATACTACACCACAGGTCCGGCACTCTATGGAACGTTTTTGAATTTAGAAATAGAGTCTGCACATGCGCAAACTGTCCATGACATTGCGTGTAGAGTTAAAAGCCGCGCTTTGCATTTAGCGTCATCTACATTTCGATACTTTTTATTTTTCGTTCAGTTATTCGAATAAAAATAGTATTTGAGCCAAAGAATTACTGAAAATATGAATTTAACTTGGTTTTTCAACGTTTTAATGCCCTGAAAAGACAATTTTATATATTCAAATCTAACAAGTGCGCGCGCCTGACTGCATTCCCTTCGTGAGGTGAGGTGGGGTCTCTGAAGTGTGAGGGGGGCGGGGAGTGGCCAGAGAGTGACGGTTTTGTATGTAGAACTAACTATATATACTACTAGCAGCCCGTCCCGGCTTCGCACGGGGTAGACAAATAAATTTTAAGACTCATTTTTCTACACCTTCGGTTACATTGTTCAAATTTTACCAAGGATCCCTAATTTTTTTCAAAATGAAATGTAGCCTATGTCAAATTGGAAGAATGTAGCATTCTATTGGTGAAAGAATTTTTTAAATCGGCCCAGTACTTTTTGAGCCTATTCATTACAAACATACAAACATACAAAAATAGGTACAAATCTTTCCTCTTTATAATATTAGTGTAGATTACCGTGACTGTGACTACACTCAAGAATGAGACGTTATTAGGTAATTTTGCGTGCGTTAGAAAAGTACACCCGCGACTTTAACATACCGCGCTATACTTATCGCTGCTGTGTGTTGTGAGCTTTAATCTATGGACGGCTGTTCCAAAATAAAACATTGAATACGCCACTGAACATATGACGCCAGAACCATATCAATTACTTAATGTACACGACATATTAAATAGTTTGTGGATTACTTATTCAAAAAGGGTCATTTCTGATGCATTTGAACATAGTACATCAACTTGTAAGAAAGAATTTTTTTTTTTCAAAATGAAATAATTCAGTATTATTTTGGAGCAGCCGTGGATCGATCGGGTAGGTACACAATAGCACCCCAGATTTGGCTCCTACTTACTTGACAATGTTAACATAACACTCAGCAAAATTTGAAAGCTTATTGTTTATTTATATTGTTTACTCTTGAGATCAATAATGATACTTATTCTTACTCCTTTCATCACAACTACCAGACAATCATCCTGAAAATTATATTTTTGGAATCTTACCAATATTTATATTAATATAAAAATAACTCCAATTCAATAATTTCACTTATAGGTACATAATATCTATAATCTTTAAAACTTATACATTTTAAATATACATATACGAACTATAAAATTTTCAAAATAACATTTCCTTTTCTGATTATAATTTAAAGAATGTAGCCAATAATTTAAAATAATTATTCAACAGTTTTTTAAATGAACTTAGGTATATTTGGTCGATTCTAGGATCAGTAGGTACCTAGTGTGTCTTGTGTGTGTCATGCCGAATGATCAATCTGTATTGAACCCGACATTTTTTATGTTTCCTGTCAGTAGGTACCTCGGAATCTACCTATTTGTTCTTGACAATTTTAGTTCTTATTGGGCATTTCGATGGCATTTTTATTACGAATGTAGATGTTGATCGAGAACTACAATACAAATAAAAGGGCACGGAGTCTCCAATGCACAAATATTACAGTATTTCCATAAACCGAAAATGACACAGCTGGTTTTGAAGTATCAATAGATTACGGATTACTACGTTTTGTAGTAACTGTCTAACCAGTGGCCATCCATACAACCATTTGTTACCAGTTTAGTTGACGTGTAGTAACATTACTACACGTCGACCGAATGGTAACAAATGGTTGTAAGTTTTGGCTAAAGATAGTTAGTATAAACATAAGTAAAAAAATGCGTAGTCTCAATTTTAAAACCAGCAATAACTCGGTTTATGGAAAATATTATAAAATTGTTAGTATACAAAAAAAAATACGCTTGAGGGCAGTATTGGAGGCTCGATACCCTCAAGAAACAAGGTTCGCCTAGACCCTAGAACAGTATCATTATCGATTTGGAGTCCTATTTTTTCGACCATAACCTAATTTATGCATAAATGGTATACGAATTAGGATGTGAAATTAAAAAATAGCACTCCTATTATTTAATGATCATCGGCAAGTTATAATATCGCAACCCACTTGAAATAATCAAATGGCAGGCCAAAGGCAAGAGAAAAAGATCGAGATGTGATAAACTTGCGTATTGTAAAACACTGTTCGTCCGATCGATATTCCCGCTTTTCTCACATAGGTATTTTTTTTTTTATTCGAAAGTTATCCGTATTTGGAACATCAATTTAAAAAAGTTTGTGGTGTTGCCAAATTAAAAACTTAAATCGGTGGTTATGGACAGTTCCGGATCCAAACACTTTTAATACATTTCATAGCTTGCACGCAAACTATCGAATACTGTTTCGAACGTGTAAATGCTTAAAGTTTGTTTTAAAGGTCATTCTATGTTATAAAGCGCCTACTTTGAGTTTAAAATTTGTATAAGAGGTACTTTTGGAGTGGTATAGAGGGGGCAGCAATTATATGATTTAGTAGGAATGCAAGAAAAATTAAACTGTTGATTATAATTTTGAACTCGTGTTGTCATTTGTTATCCTATGCGATAATAATTTAAAAGAAAGTAAATTAAATACCTATTTCCGGTCTCACCCCCCCACATTA
This sequence comes from Agonopterix alstromeriana, assembly GCA_963924505.1. Lineage (NCBI taxonomy): Eukaryota > Metazoa > Arthropoda > Insecta > Lepidoptera > Depressariidae > Agonopterix > Agonopterix alstromeriana. The sequence continues at coordinate 11,336,091 of OZ004670.1, forward strand.
GACTGAAAATTCAACTTTTAAAACCTTCTGTTATCAGGCTGGCACGTCCTACATTGTGTTCAAATTCCAACTTATTACATCAAATAATTTCGGAGAAAATCGCCTGTGACCCTACGGGCTGATGGGGTTGTCCGTTTTTGTAATGTTGATACGGAATATAATAATAATACATAATACGTATCTTTCTCAGTTCTGTTCATAAAGGAAACGCTGATGTTGTCTCCTTCAATTATCAAGTTATTTAGTACATTCACTTGCACTTTTATGTATACAGCCAAGTAATAATAGATACTTAGGGCCAGCACACACCTGGCAAAGCGCAGCGCAGAGCATTTGTCACTGCCAAACCATTATCGACTTTGCTTGCATCGAAAATCAAATAACACAACTTCTAGACCACCAAAGCACCGAATCGACTTGAGACGAAATTTGTGTTAATTGATTTTCGTTGTTATTTCAACGCAAGCTAAGTTGATAACGGTTTGGCGGTGAAAAAATTTTCTGCGCTGCGCTTCGGCAGATATGCGCCTACTCTAAGTGAGAATTATAATGTATGCCTGTATACCAAAAGTTGCAGGTGACTTGAGACGTACGCGGACGGTTGCAAAAGCTGCGAAAATCCATCGCTATGACTACTCTTTCAATCCAATATTACTGTAATCCATTTTCTCCATTGATCAATCACATATTGCACGAGACACTGTTGGTCTACCTTTACTGCCTTATTCCAAATATTTCAATGACAATTTGTTAGTCCTACCTAGACAATTATATCACCTTAATTCTTATACAATCTAATACACAAGACAAGAACATTACACATTTAATAAGAATCAAAACATTCCATACAAAAATCATTAATTGACAAGAAATGTTATTGTAACTTGTTTGCTGAGAAAATATTCAAAATAGGTAGTTAAATAAAATGTGTCTGTTGTCTAAAAATCCAAAATCATTCAATATACATTTTAATTATGGTTGTGTAAGTATGGTGTTGTCATTAATGGGAATGCAGTGGACTAAGGGGAAAATTAGACAATCCATAACTTCTGCAAAGGCCTAACCTCTTTCAAAATTTCCTGATAATTACAATTTCCCCCGTTTCCTTCAAAAGGGCTAAAATTCCAGATATGTCAGGAAAATTCCTGTCGTCTGGTAACTCTAAACATATTGAGTAGATCTAGTAGGAAGATTTTTTTTTTCTTAGCCAAGAGTCAATAGATGGCAGTATAGTGTTAAAAAATAATAATTTTGCGACAAACAGTTCAACGCAACATCATTATCAAAAGTATTCAGTGTTAAAAATTCAATGGGGTATTTTCTGACAGCCATTAAAAAGTAATTCCCAATGTCTCAATAGATGGTGTTGACATGAAATGGTTCTCAAGATTGCACACCTCCCTGCCGTTGATCAAATAGTGAAGAAATACTTATCTAGTCATCATTCTCTTGCCCATTTCCCATAATTTGGGTTCGGCGCAATATGTCATCCTCTTCCATTCATTGCAGCACTTGGCCGTCATTGCAGCACTCACTCCTTTCTTACACATATCATCCTTCACATAATCCATCCATCTTTTCTACGGCCTTCCTGTCCTACCACAGCCATCCACATTCTTACTTGAAGCTCGACTTTTTAAAATAGCAGGAATAGAAGATACTTCGTCAACGGATCCGTCAGACTCTGTGACATAGTAAATAATTATGTTTTTGTTCCATGGAAACGCGTGGCGAGTGGGTTCACGGACGGTTTGGTTGTGTACATCCGGGTGGCGATTAGACTCGCGCCAATGTATATTAGCTCAAATGTGTTCTTGGTCATAAAACAATCCTTGAGATTACAATTCTCCGAAAACCCCCTCGACATTGTGAAATGCAGTGCTTAGACACAAGCAAAGGGTTATTAATTTATAAGTAAAATATAATGTTTTTAAAACCTTGAGAACGATGGTCACGTCGAAGCCATCTATTGAGTTATGTTGTACTAATTGTTTTTCTTTTTAAAAAATTAGATGGAAAAGAAATAACATTACTAAAAAATTTTAGGTTGAAATTATTTGGAAGGTAGATTCAAAACGGCATAAGATGCGCAAGTAACCAGAATGTGGCATTATCACAACATCATCATAAGAGTAAAAACTCCTCACCTGTCTCGCATAAAAACATAAACACTCCACGATTTTCGATTCCTCAATCAACATTTCACATTACCACATAGATATTAGCTTACATTTTGGTACATCGTGCGGCCATGTTTAAGACACTTTTTAAAGCTACTTAACCATACATTTAAAGCATGCATAGTTTTTCCAAGAGATTATCGTTGACATCCTAATTTATTTTTCACATTGACATAATCAAAAACATATCCCACGTTTGTTGAATAATCGGACGCTATTCAAAGTTACTTTCGTTGTCGAATGGGACACTATGAAACCGTTACTCGTCAATCTATATGATCAAAGAATACAGAGAGTCTTAAAGAGTAGAAATTATATTTAAAATATCACATAATAAACGACAACAACACTTACACAGTAAGTTTTCATTGCTCATCACATTAATTTTAATATTAATGCCATCACTGAAAATTCATCACACTTTACAAAGTCCTTCATACTGTCACTATGTCAAGTATAAATTTAATAGATAATTCATACAAACAGCGCCCATTTCATTTTGAAATCAATCGATCATAGTTGTACAATTTTGAACTTTGTTTAAAATATCAGCATTAATCAAAGTTGCTTTAATGGACCATGTTTTCATTGTTCAACAATGACTGAACTTTGAAGATGAATTATAAGTAGTCAACATAAGCCTAAGTCATCTACTCATGAAATAGAAACCTAGAGATGATAATTTTCAAAGTTTACTCACATCACATTTAATGTGACTACTGGCGTTGTTTGCAGGGTTTCCTGTGGTATGACTGGTGCTGGACTGGTTCCGATTGTTGTGGCACTAGCGGTTGGTGTAATTCTTGTTTTACGTCTTGAGTTGTTTTCTTGCTTGGCTTTGGCACCAGATTTGCATGAATAGGTTTCTCCAGTGTTGTTTTTAATTGTTCATTATGTTCTTCTAAGGAGTTCACAGCGTAATGTAGTACAAGCTCATTTAAAGTTCTGAAACAAAACAAAAATGTTTAGTTAAAGTTGATGCAAGAGATATAACTTATATTTTTTTTAGTAATGAGCGTTTTTCCAACAATTTTAACTGAGGATTGTTAGATGGCGCCACAGAGCTGTAACATTCTATATCGAACTTTCAAAATTATGTTTCTTAAAATTTGTAGAAGGAAAAGATAATCAAAAAGATTTGAATGCAATATTTAATTATTTTGGAATGATAAACATTAAAAATCGCGGTAATAAACAAGACGCAAACATATATTTTAATTTTAATGCATTTTTTTTTATTTATAATAATTAATAAACTCTTGCGTATGCGTTTGCACTTCCGCCAATGTCAAGTAGTTTGTGGGAGGATCTATCCCAATCTCAGGGATTGTTTTTGATCAAGAGCAATCAGAGATTGAGGATTGCGGAGTCTCGTGGCAGGCAAAAACGCGACGCAAGTGACACAGAACCTGCAACGTGACTTGCAATTTATAATTATTATAACACAAACTATTTACGTCATTTTGCCCATAGTTGTGTTTGACACTGACAGATACTTGCGCCAACACATGTTTTCTATAGAGTGATGAACAATGCCATCTGTCGAGTTATTCAAGAATTAAATTAAAAGAAAAACACTCATTGTCTTGTTCAGTTAATTAACTTACTTATAAACATTATAAGGTTCAGCGAAACCATAACCTCTTTCAGTCTTATAAATTATGCAATGATAAACCATGTTGTTACAACAAATAGACAAAGCTCGTTGGCCGGTAGAATTGGGCCTTATCAAGAATGTGCCCTGTGGTTGCCCTGCGAGGAGGCTCTCAGCCATATCCCTGGTGCAGTTTTCAACCATCCAGCTAATAGATTCACGATGAGCATACAATTCTTCCAGTTTATGAATATTGTCATCTTCTAAAGCTTGTAAATATTCATCTGTTTTGCCTCTCGATTGCAATAATCTGAAACATTAATTAATTTATATTTATAAGGTTTATAGCTGGCACAAATACAGAATTCTATTATCTAGTCGTAATTAGTTACATAATTATTTATACAAGGTGGTCGAGTTAAGATGGTCCAAAGGAAAATCTGGGGTAGGGGACATCATTATCAACCTTTTTGGTTCTATATAGACTGATCAGAAAATTTACGATTTTATAGTTATTAACATTTTTGTGATTTGTCACCGAAATATTACCTTGTCCCACTAAACTGGTTCAAACTAGTCACTATTTTGAGCTGAAATTTGGCATGAACATACTTCAGTAATGTATCTATCGAACGACATAATGTTTATTACTCAAATGTCAAGAAATATTCAGCAAATAAGTTTATGAAAAAAAAAAAACAATTTTCTGACTACTACTACTACTTTAAAATAACTATTAAAATAAATGTTTATCTCTCATAGTTTATGTTTTATTTATATTTAAAATCCTTATTCTGCCACTGGACACCCTGTACTTACGTTGATAATTATCATAATAATTATAAAATTCATTGTAAAAACAAAAATCTTACGCTAGCAATGCCATGTATATCCGAACATGATTCGCGTAAGAGCTGTTTGGTATTAATATCAGTGCAATAAAATTACACTAATTTGAGACCTTAGTACAAATTTTACTAAAAACTAAGGATAACCATGTATTTATCAAACAAAATAATTTTTCTTAATAATTTCGAACTGGGATACTATGACTATGACAATTTTCCTGCAACAGAGCCGACAGAGACAGATACACAAATATAAACTTACACTTTAAAACGGTCCTTCCTCTTATAAAGATCAATAATATCAGATTTGAGCTTAGTTATTTCTCTTTCCAGTTGTAAATTAGAATCGACTGTATTCCGCAATATTTCACGTAAATTAGTATGGGCATCTCTCAAATTAATAACTCTTGCTACTAGTTTTCTATTGTTTTCTAAAAGATCTGCTTTTTCGTGTGGGAGAGCTTCTGTCTGCATCTTTTCTTGTAACTTAAGATGTTCTTCACAAACTTTGACAGTTTCTTTAAAGGCATCAAGTGCTTGTCTTTTAAACTTTACTTCTTCTCTTAGCCTCATATATTTATCTGAACGCTCATCGTAATCCCTAGTTTTTAAAACAAATTCCTGGTGGATAGACTTGTATTCGTTTTCTAGCGTTTCGTTTGATTTGTTCAGGCTGTCGCCTCCATCATTCTCTTGCATTCTAGAGAGCGGATACATAAGTTTGATATCCAGGCTACTGTTACAATGTTCCAGAGAGTACTGAGTATAGAAGTTAACCAGGTCCACAATTGAATTGTATTCGAAAGGCTCACAAAACCCATAGCGTCCCTCATGATTATATATTTTTATTAACTTATTTGTGCCTCCTTTTCTTACTGTCAATGTGTAACCACTATCTTTATTGGATGCGTTACGGACTAGGAAGGTGCCATCGCATGTGTCTCGAAGTTTCTCGTTAGCCTCATCTCTGTAACCAAAAACATTTGACAATATTAACATTAGCATTCATTTCATGTGCTTTATCCCGTGATAAAGTGAATACATAATGGAATACTTAGGGTTGAGCCTCATCTGGCAGCACGGAATCGAATTTTGTCACGCTTTATCCTTCTCTGTCGCTCAGGGACGTCATTGGCTAGAGCGAGATAGGATCTTTCTCGCTCTAGCAAATGACGTTCCTGAGCGACGTCAAAGGATGGATCATCGGAACGGAATGCCAGATGAGGTTCAACCCTACGAGCCCTTCACACTGGCATTTAACCGACGATTTCATACAGATGGCAAGTTCGGGGTCTCGCCCGCCGAGAAGTTGCCGATCGAAACGCCAATGTGGAACGGTTCTACTTGATGCTAAAACAACTTTACTAAGGTACTTGTTGAGGAAGCTTGAGAATTCTCAGACTGCAAGTTGTTTACTTATTTTCCACCACCAGTATGACTGAGCTTGTGTAGTGGAGAGTAGTCTGCTTCCTCTGGCCTATATCTATGAGAGGATGCTATGGTGAGCATTCTCACAATATGTATGGGTCAGTAACTCACTAAACACCACTATTTTTTATGTACCAGAAAAATGTTAAGGGTGTATTTAGATACTGAAACTAAACAACATTCCCTAAACAATTTTGAAAGAAGCAATATTTGGACCTTCCATACAAAAGAACGGGTCAGCCAATAGATTTTCTACAGGAGATCCAATAAAAACTTTTTTTCTTTGGGGGAAGTTGTTTAGTTTCATATCTGGATCCACACTTAAAATATAAATTTATGGTTATTAAAAATATGGGTGTATAATTTTATAGGCTGATGAGATTTAAATAAACCTACAGTATTTATACAGGGTGGAAGTGTAGTTATACAGTTCCATTACTTTAAAGGATGATTGTACTCCAGATTCTCCAGGGAACCTTTAGCAAATCAGCAAAAAAGCGGAATCCCAAAGAATCTCCTTGTGAATTAGTTCTGATGCTAACTGTATACAATACAGGGTGTTTGGGTAAACAGTTGCATTACTTTAAGGGGTGATTGTACCCATGATACTGAACAACTTTTCCTAAGAAACTATCGGAAATTAGCAAAAAAATTGACTTTACATACTAAATGCAATCAGTTAATGAAACCTTTGTAAGAAAAGACAACATTTTTTTTGCAAATTTCCTATGTGTGTCTTAGGGAAAGTTGTTCAGTATCATGGGTACAATCACTCCTTAAAGTGATTCAACTGTTTGCCCTAACACCCTGTACAGTATATGCCTCACATGGATGCAGTTGAGATTTACATTATTGAGCTACTGATAAGACTACATTCCTTCATTCTCATAACCATAATCAATCAAGTGAGAATTAAATAGATTAAAACAACAGGTTAAGTCAAGTCATGAACAATACAATGATAACTGTCAAAGAAACTTTTTTTTAACCGTGTTCCTCCAAAAGTGTTTAAGACATGACGTATTCTGATCAAATCGGTTGCGTCCTAAAAAAAGGGGAGGTGCGGAGTACTCGAAACCGACGGGCATGTATGAAGAGATGTATGGATGTGAATGAGGCAAAAGAGGTATGTAAGGATCGTAGTACATGGCGCGCTCTGGTCTCTGCCTACCCCACTGGGAAAGAGGCGTGACGTTATAGATAGATAGATTTACACTGACCACTAGGTGGCATCATTAAAATTGAGGCCAAAAACGTTTAAATTGAAGCCAAAAACGTTATCTATTGCCAACCACAACATTTTGGTACACCTACATGATTCTATAATAAAAAAAATTGTGAAAATAATAAATATAATTGATGTACTAAGTCTTATTGGTTATAGTCGTAAATGGGTCATAAAAGGATATTTTCAAATCCTGAGTATCCTGAGTATCTAAATAATAAAAACAGGCCAAGGGTGTGTCGGATTCGCCCATGATAGGGTTCCGTAGCCATTGTAAAGTTTTAAATCTGTTAATCTTACCTAAGTGACACTTTAAGAAACACAACGCTATGCCAAATTTCGACTCAACATGTATGCAAAAATGAGCGAGTAATTGAGGCAGGGCAGACATACATACAGAATGGACGAAAGTATAAGGGTTCCTTGTTTGCCTAGGGAACCCGAAAAAAAGAGACAGGCCTTTGTCTACTCATGGGACTTAAAAGTAGGCTACATAAAATAATACAATTGTTTAAATTCTTAGACAAAATCATTGGCTTAGAATGCTATGGACACATGGTTTGGTACGAAATTCTCAATAAAAGTGCCCCGAACTAACTTCACATAGCTTCGAGTGAAAATCATGGAACATAGTCGTGGAGTAGCTTCACAATGTTGTTTCTTTTACACTTACATTATAAATGTTATTTCAGTATTTTTATAACATTTCAAGTTTAGTTTATAGGCGTAATTTCTAGTTTAATAGTAAGTAATAATTGTATAAGTGTTTAATGTAAGTAATTGTTAGTATAATAAAGACATTTTCCATGTGCAGTAAAAATAAAAGTCAGCAGATGGTGTTAGTAAAATTGACTGAAAAACCTGTCTATTCTAATTTTAACAGTTTTGGTGATTTTGCCAATGTCTAGCATGGACCTTTTTTAGGTCCGTGATATCTAGTTTATTTAGCAAAAGTTCTTGACGTTTCTCCATAATGAGCAATGTATCGGGTCTCTAGGAAAACTGAAATAAATAGGTTTAGGTATTTATGCCATATTGTAATGAAAATAGAAATAATAATATAGAAAATAGAATCTCCCAAAAAAATGTACATCAAAACGACTCCATAATCTCGGTTCTAAATCTTTCGATGGTGACCGTAATGGCTGACGCGATGACGGATTTGTTTTTACAAATTAATTAAATATTATCGCAAATAAAATCATACTTCTTAATGATAAAACAATAGTCTTCTTACTTAAAATAGGATACACCATCATCTTTTTTCAATTTTCTTAGGTAGTTTTTACATGTTTTGACAAAACAGTACGGCATCATGAACTCACGCGTGCTCGGACAATCAAGCAAAGACTGACATGCAACTGGTGCTCTTTTTTAATTTTGGTTCTCTTTTGATTCGGACACTTTTGAGCGTGGACCCAAGGTTTATAGTATTCTAAGTCAATGGACAAACTGTACAATGTTAATTAAAACATGGACACATAGGTTTTGAAATGACTCACAAATATCTGGAGGATAAATGACGATAGTTGTTTAAGCTTTAATACCAAATTTAGTAATAATCGCGTCTAATAAATTATTGGAGAACATGGGTCAACATGGGTTGACAACCATAAAATTGCAATAATTATAGTAATCTCCTTGTGATGTCATTAACACTTTCGCTGTTGAACGAGACGTCGTGGCGACGAAGTCGCAGGTCGGCCACAAATGAGCCGCAGTTCTGAAGAACCCTCGTAACGAGTCTGTTCAATTGCATTTCGCCTATGCTCATGACCTACCGCGCGAGTTACCGAAAACTATACACCTGCGCGGGTGACCCACGACGCGAGTCACATATATCGTTTCAACGTTACCACTGTGCGCACGAACTACGAGGGTGGTCAAGTTCTATTCCATTCACCTGTGCTCATGACCTACAGCATGAGTCGCCATCACCTTACGCCTATGTGGGTGACCCACAAGATGAGCGAAGTTATAGTTCAAAGTGTAATTTATTGTTTCTATGAAAATAAAACTAATTTATAATATTGTAAAACATACAAGACAAGAATACAATCTGACCCTTTCTCTTCATCTATACTTAAATTTCAAACAAAATCTATAGTTCAGTGGCTCAATGATCTTCTAATAGAGATTTTTATTCCATCTTTTTGACAAAGTATGTTGCAGATTTCTGTTTAGAGATTACAATTATTTGATTATACTTTAATGCTTGTTCAAATGGAAATAATTTATTCTTATTCGTGACAACTTGATTGATGGAATAGTCATCACACTGGACTGCCAAACCAGAGGTCCTATGTTCAAATATTGGTTCGGTCATGGCTGTTACATGACCGTTTATATTATAGTTTTCCATATTAAAAAGCCTAGTAGATTATGTTTGGGATCACAAAAAATGTATGTCAGGCACAATAATGATACTATGTATACAGAAGAACTTCGCATCAGTGCGCTGTTAACTGCATGGCAAAAGTGTGTTTGATTGTTTTACATTACTGCTTAGTGACCGAGGACTGAAATGTCAACGGTGATGTTTGGCAGCAGAGCACAGCTGAAGCATACTAAGGTGACATTAGAGACATGTAATTTTTTCGGTTTTGGTATTGTCTGAATATGACGTAGTGAGTCCATGTGTATAGAATGTCATTGGCCTGTGCACATTATTTTTATATTAGAAATACCTATACACGCTACACCTACAGCTACATAAGCGCACAGAAGGTTCAGTACCACCATACAACATTACCTATAAAATATAAAAAAAAATCTAGGATCCACAAGTTTGACATACTAGGACTGAAGCTAGGACAGACAGACCGACGGACAGCGTAGGTTTACAAATAGGGCCCCGTTTTTACCTTTTGAGTACAGAACCATAAAAATGATCTTACTGCATTTTTTATCTTTCTCCTTCATCCCCTACATTTTATTGGTAGACCTTCACAGTTCAGATGAATGAAAAAGGTTAATTTATGAGGCTAGGAAAGAAGTTCGGTAGCGTATTAGTGCGTCCAGAGTGTCTGAATGATTAAAAGAATATAGATAGCAATTGATGAGGTGACCTCAGTGACTTACCGTGTTATATCGCCCCAATACCAATCAGCGTTCTCCAGACTTTCATCAGCTGGCTGCTGCGGAATTCCGATTTCAACCATTATTTCATCATCAAATGTGTTCTAATTGTTTACAGAACCAGCCTTTTATTCCAATAACACTTTTCTTGATAAATATAATACAAAACCGCAGATTCGGCTAAACTTCCGCTTTGTTGAGGTTACAGATGTTACGTCCAGAATGTATCCTTAAAACTCGTATAAAACTAAAACCAGTCCTTTATTATAAAGGTATTCTATAAAACATCAGTCAGGGTACAGTAAAAGTTCACCAACACTTTAGAAAAAGAGGAATCTAGATCACAAAGGAAATGGCCGAGAATGGTGTTCTTATGGCACAGAGTCACATTTCACAGATATTAAAACACTCGAACGGAATAAATGTTAGTTAAACTAGAAACTGAAATCTTTAACAAATAAGAAACCGGTGAAGGAGCTTATAAAACATAACTATTTCTGCACCACCGTCCGTTCGTTTTCGCATCCGCCATTGAATTCCCATAAACAATTTTTTTTCCTAACTTATTTTTTACAAAGTTTTGCGGCTCTGGGTGCGTACCCGTACCTTTCTTTACTATTTCACTGATCTTAGATTTCACTGCATGATTTTTGCACTGTAAAGCTGTGTCTCCTGCTACAAAGAAAACAAACCAGCTTCAGAGCTTCACTTTTTGTCTTCCACCATCTTGCTTTGAGTCAAAATGTTATAGGGCGACGACATTTGGTACCATGTTTTGTGTATTTTCTGCTAAAAAACAAGCGTTGGAGACACACCTTCACTACTCTTTGGCTGTAACGTGTATACAAAGCATTGTATAAATAGTAACATACAAAAATTTTTGTGCCTCATGCCGTGTCTCCTGCTACAAAGAAAACAAAACATAGCATCACTTTTTGTTTGCCGCCATCTTGTTTTAATACAAAATTATATGAGGTGACGTCATTTTGTTTCATGTTTTTGTTTCATATTTGCTGAAAAAATATGAGCAGGAGTCATGGCTTCAAATAGAAATAGATGTTACGCGGTGACTGGTGGTGGTCATGTTTTTTAGCAAGCATTACACAAAAACATGATTCGAAATGGCGCTTAACGTCTATTTCTATTTAAATCAACAATGAATCATATTCACATTTGCCCCAAAAAGGGTTTCGTGCCAGTATGATAACTCTCAATCGCATAATGAATCGCCTAACGCAAAATAAGCGCCTAAAGTTCACTTTAGACGGGCAATTGATTGTATGCTTTCTGTCAATGCCGAATCACCTGATAGCAAAATTGCACGTCTAAAAGCAAATCCGGTCTTTGCTATTTGGCCTTGGCAGGAAGCCTGTGATCAGTTTCCCGTCTAAAGGGTGCATAAGTCTTCGAGGTGCGGAAAATGAGCCCGCTCAACCAATACCAATACCCTCAATAATGGTACCGCAAAAAAAGGTAATGGCTGCATGGTCTATTGTACTCTTTGCCTTTCCGAACAAAAAACAAGAATGACAGTTGGAGGCTTGCCGCCATTAATCAGTTCGGGAGTTTTTAGCGGGAATTTGTCAGATACGTTTGGAGTCCTCATATTTCATCGAATTTTATTGTTTATAGTGAGTTTTGGTTCGTAAAATTGGTGTTGTTTTGCGTAACAAAGTGTCGTGCAAGTGAACAATATACAGTTCTGTGAAACATGATGGTGTATGGGTCGTAAACAGGAAAAGTGTTCCGTCATTTGTAGCGCGGCAAAGCGATCGGTTCACCTCTTTCCTGTGGACTTCTCTGCGTTTCCTTCGTCTTTCGGGTGTCTCCAAAAACTCAAAAGAAGCGTCAAAACGTCGAACACCAACGTTTTAATTGCTATAAATGAGAGAATTTTATTAAAGACATCGGCTGTATGGGATAAATAACCCTTTGCCTTGAATTGAACCAAAAAAAAAAAAAAATAATCAGTTCGGTCGGAGTTGTATTTGATATTCGTGAAAAATTGGTTTTAGTGGTATTTGTGACATAATTTCGTGCGGATTGTGTACCAAAAAGTTGCGTAAAGCGACCAATATAACAGGAATCTCAAATATATACGAAGAAAGAACAAAAGTTTTGGTGCAAGTTTACTCATACATGGTGATTTTGGCGGCAACGCGCGAGCTTACAAAATCGACCACAATTTCATATCGTTATCTTTCATGTATCATCACATCATCATCAGGAGAGTTTTGCGCGGGAATCGTGAAAAAAAGGACGGGCTTTGTTTCTTAATTTTCTAAATTCGTTTTTCGTTGCTATTATTTTGTTAATGTGGTGGATTTGTTTAATAATGTGCTAATGGAGAACAATATAGTGAAAGTGAGAAATAAAGAAGGCGCTCCCGTTTGATTCGGATGGATCCTCGCGTAAAACTCCCCTGAACATTGGAATGTGTGTACCACCCTCGCATTTCAAGAGTTAGGTATTAAGGTTAGATTTAAGTACAAAGAAAAATATAACTAAAGACCACGGCTGTAAGGGCTAGATCCCATTGCCTTTCCGAAAGGATAAACAATTTAAAAAAAAAACAAGAATGACAGATTACCGCAGATTACGAGTTCGCTTGCCGCCATTATCATGTTCGGTGTTGTTGTATTTGTTATTCGTGAAAAATTGGTTTTAGTGATATTTGTGACATAATTTCGTGTGGATTGTGTACCAAAAAGTTGCGTAAATCGACCAACATAACAGGAATCTCAAATATATACGAAGAAAGAACAAAAGTTTTGGTGCAAGTTTACTCGTACTGGTGATTTTGGCGGCAACGCGCGGGCTTACAAAATCGACCATAATTTCATCGCCAGCTTTCATCTATCATCCCTTCATCATCAGGAGAGTTTTGCACGGGAATCGTGAAGAAAAGGACGGGCTTTGTTTCTTAATTTTCTAAATTAGTTTTTCGTGGCTATTATTGTGATAATGTGGTGGAATTAGTTTAATAATGTGCCATTAATGGAGAACAATATAGTTAAAGTGAGAAATAAAGAAGGCGCTCCCGTTTGATTCGGATTGATACTCGCGTAAAACTCCCCTGAACATTGGAATGTGTGTACCACCCTCGCATTTCAAGAGTTAGGTAGGTTAGGTTTAAGTACAAAGGAAAATATAACTAAAGACCAGGCTGTAAGGGCTAGTTCCCATTGCCTTTCCGAAAGGAAAAACTACTTAAAAAAAAAAAATTACCGCAGATTACGGATTCGCACTGTGTTGCCTGGTCTACTGATTTTTCAGGAGATCAACTGAATTTGGGCCAAATCTTCTGAAATACCGGTGAATCTATTGTGACTGAACTCTAAAGGTACAGATAGACATGCTTATTAGCATGCTATTATTGAGCATGCTCCTGAATGAGCATGCTTCAAGCAAACAACTCGGTACACTTGCTATTGTAGAATGCTATTGTATGCGCTGTTTCTGTGTGAATAATAAAATTAATGTCTTTTCGTCTCCCAAATGTGTCATTTTTCACGACACAACTCATTCACTATACTATTCAAACAATAATAGTTAAAAACTAATCAAAATAGTAATAAACGGCGTGAAATCAATACTAAACAGATAGAGGCATGCTCAAAAGAAGCATGCTAATAAGCAAACACGTCTACACTTGCTAAAAGAGCATGTTCGAAAATCAACAGCTGATCGATTTTGACGTAAGCATGCTAATTTCTAGCACGTCTGTTCACACATGCTACTAGGTAGCACTTGCTCGAAATTAGTATGCTCTCGTGCTACTAATGAGCATGTGTATCTGTACCTTAAGGTAATTAATTTTATTTTAGGACCCTAATGTCGATTTGAAGCACCGTTGGCTTTTTAAAGACGGATAACATCATCATGTAGTGAGGAAACCTATATTTTCAATTCAATGTCGAGGCGTGTATTTGATTACTCTCCATTAACCTATCATATTGAAAAGAGTTTTGAATTTTCTGAATATGGTATTGGTTACCTATTTCAAAATATCTTATAGTTGTCAATGTAATATTTTTTAACAAATACTTACCTAATTTAAACAAATGTCTAGTGTGATTTATTCGAAAAATCTACAGATTTTTTTCCAATCTACAGATTTTTTGCCTCCATTTCTCCTCATCTTTTCTGATTGGACCTGGCAACACTGATTTCGCAAATGTCGTTTTCGTTTGTGTGATGTCGAGTGAACATTTCTGTTCGATAATCTATCTGTACTTTAACATAAAATCTAATTTATTAGACATCAATAATGCTTAAAACTGTTTCTTCATGAATTAAAGTTGTTTTTTCCGTTAAAACAAGTGTAGGTTCTCTAAAATCCAATGGGCAGAAATGTTTTTGTGTAGGTGTGTTCTATCTTCAAAATGTACAAAATAATATTTATTGTATTTTCGTTAATATACTTTTCATCGTGTACGCACATAAAGGGTGAATTTTCTACAAGTGAGTTCTTTAAGTTCCTAGTGAAATTCGGTTTCCAGAAAACTGACATTCATTATCAGAAGGAAACATATGGATACATATTCGGAAACATAACATCGAATGAACAATTCAAATATCCAATAACATTTGCCGTATTAGATAGGAGGCATTTTCTACATTATTACAAGAGCCGAGATATCATTGACAAGGAGATAGCTTGTCAGGTTATGTTCCAAAACTTAAATGGATCCGCTTACCATCCAAAATGTAATGCATATGGACAGGATCTATTCAGAAGGGTTCCATGCCTCAAAGGGGAGCTATGTGTGGACGAAGATACTCCGTGGAATGTTATAAAGAAAAACCAGTTTACTTATGTTATCCAAAATACAGGACAACCAAGGTAAGTACCTACTATTTTTCCTATGCTTATGTAGTTACTAGCTGTTGCCCGCGACTCCGTCTGCCTCGACCTTAAAAAGTATCCTATGTGTTAATCCAGATCATATTCTATCTGTGTGCCAAATTTCATTAAAATCCGTTCAGTAGTTTTTTCGTGAAAGAGTAACAAACATCCATCCATACTTACAAACTTTCGCGTTTATAATATTAGTAGGATAAGACAACTAGACATTCCAACTGCATTCTTCAGGTAAAATAAGCATAAGCATATACTCTTGGCTATATTCCACGAAGGGGGTAGTCAGAGATATTCTGAAACCACAGAACATCCTAGTTTCATTAGTAACAAAACTCTGTCCAGTGTGACGGGAATGAATCTGACGCCACATGTAATAGACAGTGGGTACAATACTTTGACTAATTATTATAAGGACTAGCCTTGCGGTAGCATTTCCCCTCTGCCACGGTATAAGCACAATTGATCTTGTGCATTTACATTCAATTTTACACCTTATCACTAAACGAGACAGCCTATAATTGCGAAATAATAACTTTGAACTTAGATCGTTTGGGGTTCACACGAGTCTACTTTTCATGATTTTTAACGTTCAAAATTAGAATCTAAAGTTATGGGGAATAAAATCCAAAGTTGCAGATTTCATGTTACCTCGCCCCCTGCAAAAAGTGGCAGAAATGTTTGTTAGTAGAATTACATGCGTAACCAGTCCACATATAAATAGTCAAAGGTACAATACATGCCTCAAACATACAGGTAAAATAAGAAATACAAAAAACCACCTCAATGATACATTTTAAAACAAGAATAAAGTATTGAGACTAAAACAAGCACTTATACAGGTTAGATGAATCACACATATTCATTCCAGTCAAACGATAGACGAATTTGCTAAAGAGAAAGGATTCAAGATGTGATGCCGTATCGTAGACCACTGACTTTAAATACTCATAACTTTTGATTGAATGAACCGATTGCAATGAAATAAAACTTAAATGTTAATGAACTAAGTCCTATGCTTTTGTGAAAACCTCATCCAATTAGACTCAGTAGTTTTTAAGTGATGTGTGCACAAACAAACAGAAAATTCTTAAAATAGTCTCAATGCATTCCATTACTTAATATTTTTGCAAATAGACTACATCAAGCTATACAAAACCAACTAAGCTGGCCACACAATATTATATGTAATGGGGGAACCACACTTCGTTGTTATTCGTTATGCAGCTACACCACAGGTCCGGCACTTCAAACAAATGTTTTGGATTTGACATGATGGCGTTCGCACATGGTTTGCACTTGGTGCAAATTGTCTTTGACATATGTGTAGGGTTGACTTACCACTCATCGTATGAACATCATCTATATTTCATTACTTTTTATTGTTAGTTCTGTTATTAAAAATAGTATTTGAGCTAAAGAATTACTGAAAATGTTAATGTAGTGTTATTTTTCAAAGTTTTTTATGCACTGAAAAGACTCGATTTGATGTAGTCAAATACTACGAATGCGCGCGCCTGACTGCATTCCCTTGCTCAGCTTCCCTCAAGTTTCCCAGAAAATGTGAGGTGAGGTGGGGGATCTGAAGTCAGAGGGGGGCGGGGAGTGGCCGTTCTGTATACTATATACTATTACTTATTCTGTGGCTATGCTGTATTCACCCAAATATTTGAACAACAGACATGCCATCCACACATGCATGCGAATAAAGCAAATATAAACGAATGAAACCTCCATACTTCGTCGTATGTGGCCGAATAACGCACATAAAAAAGCGTGGTTCCACCGTTACTCTGAATATGTGTGGCCACATAAGCCACAAGCTACCCTGGCTAACACCAAAAAGTATTTAGGCTTAAACATAATATTTAGTTAACGCTCTGTCTCTTACAATGATAGTGACAGCATCATATTTAGACATGTTTAAGTCTAAATATCTTTGACCATGAAAAAATGTTTGAGTACGACGGTAGACAGAATGTCAGTGTACAAAAAAGTGGTTACGTCGATAAGGACAGCAATAAGGTAGTGACTTCCTTTGTAAACTAGAGTGAATTTGCTTTGTGCATCTCTTATGGAGTGAATATGACAAAACATATTCCTCTACTACTTCTCCCTCTATGCTAAATACCTTTTGGTACAAATCACCCTTAATCTTAAAAATACCCTTTATAACCAGTAAATGTAAAGTAAATAATTTTTCTCCAGGTTCTGGTATGTCTCAATGGTATCCTGCTACCTAGATGAAGTAACGTGTACATGGCATCACTACACCGGTGCACCAACGAAAGATAACAAAACTCTAACAAATGTTCCTCAAAAAGTTCAATATGATTTCTGGCTTGTGAACGGAAGTCCAAATCTGTCATTATACAACACACTGTTGTATCAATTCTCTTTTGACAGACAGAATACACTAGAGCTGTATTTAGTATTTTGGCTCTGCTATGTGATCCTGTTGCCAGTACAGATTTATGCAGTCAGGTAAGCAAAACATAGGTAATTTAAATTATTTCAACCCTTAGATGCGGGACAAATATAAGCGGCGACGGGCGCGGGCGAGGTGCCGACGAGGCGCGGGCGAAGTGCCGGAGAAGCGCGAGCGCGACGCCGCTCATTACGTGTCTCATATGTACAGAAGCGGCGGGACATATACAAGCAGCGTGTCGCGGGCGGGGTGCGGTCGGGGTTCGGACGCCACTCGCACGCCGCTTCTATACAATTCATACGAGTATGAAACACGTAATGAGCGGCGCCGCGCCCGTGCCTCGCCGGCACCTCGCCCGCACCCCGCTACCGCTGATGTTTGTCTCGCGCCTTAGGTTCGCAATTATTATTATTATTGTTGGCTGGGCTATTGCAAGCAAGGGTCGTTATGTAACACTGCGACCATTGCTGGTCTTTTGTGTTCGCCCCAAGCTCACCCATATTTTACTTATTTTTTATTATTTACTTATTATTCTCGGGTATGCAGGTTTCCTCACGATGTTTTCCTTCACCGCCGAGCTAGTGATAATGATAAATACAACCGTACATAAATTTCGAAGAAGTTAGTGGTACAGGCCAGGAATCGAACCGCCGCCTCGTGATTGAGTCGCTAGCTCTCTTCCGTATGGATTATCATCGCCTTATAATAATAATAGGTTCGCAAAATTTGGAAAAGAAAAACAACATCCAAAAATGTCAGATGCTGTAAAATAGCATACGAAAGTGTCAGTTGCTGTAAATTTAGAGCATCCAACAGTGTTTGTTGGTGTAAATTTGCCCCACTTGTCCCAAAGATTAGATCAACAATGAATAATAACATGTATGCTCTTAATGCATAAAACTTTATCAAATTAATTTATGTCACAAAAATAGAATAATCACAAAAAGAAATATAGCGGTCAGCACAAGCGTCGTTAATAACAAAAATACACAAACAGACATAAATCCGCAACAAGCTTCGACATAACAATAAAAAAATATGCATAAAATGTTTTATTTTATTATATTTTTTTCATCATCATCAACTTGACCATGCTGGGCACCCACCATTCATGAATAAGGGAATGGGAATATAAAGTATTGTTGTTAGTTATTTGGTACAGCTCTTTATATTTAGAACAACTTATCATTGTTTACTATTAAATGGGAAGTAGACAAGTAGTACAGTTTAATCTCTGTCTGTGTACACAATAACGATTTTATATTACACACTAAAGGCAGTGTTTGTCTGTCTATATGTTTGGCTGTTTGATTTCAAATGGTACCACCCAATGCAGATTGCTTCAAATACACATCACAATTTATTTTTACATGTAGGTTTCCTCGCGATGCTTTTTCTTACTAGCCGGTAGACTACCTTAGTGTCGTAACTTACAACGTACTCATCATCATCAGCCTATAGACGTTCCACTGCAGGGCACCCTAGATACTATTTCTCATACTATGGAACAGGCCTACCCACAGGGAGCGTGTAAGGGCGTTAGACCATCAAGCGCGCCCAATGCAGATTGTTAGACTTCACATACGCATCAGAATTTCTAGAGCATATGCAGGTTTCCTCACGATGTTTTCCTTCACCGTTACAATGTACTAAACACTAATTTATAGTAAGTTGCCAAGGACACAATTTATAAATAAATTATTTTATTGCAGGATACAAAAACATCCAGTAACTAAACTATTTACGTTTAGTCTTGTACTCGAGTTCATTGCGCTATGTTTCAATGTTCTGCACACAGTCAAGTTTGCCGTCGATGGCGTCGGGTTCGCTGGTCTGGCAGCTGCTGGAGATATACTGGACATAATGAGCAGGGTGAGTTTTAAGTATTGTAAGGGAGCGTCCACATTGGCGAATATGAATGTTTGCAAGACGCTTCCGAGCTGCGTGCATTCCTTTGCTGTCAATGGTGTTGGGTTCGCTGGTCTAGCGGCTGCTGGAGATATACTGGACATAATGAGCAGGGTGAGTTTTAAGTATTGTAAGGGTGCATTCGCTTTGGTGAATACGCCTGTTTGCAAGTGGCTTCCGAGCTCCATGCGTTCCATTGCTGTCGATTGCATCGGTTTCGCTGGTCTGGCAGCTGCTGGAGTATATTGGACATTATGAGCAGGGTGAGTTTTAAGTATTGTAAGGGTGCATTCGCTTTGGTGAATACGCCTGTTTGCAAGTGGCTTCCGAGCTCCATGCGTTCCATTGCTGTCGATTGCATCGGTTTCGCTGGTCTGGCAGCTGCTGGACATAAACTGGACATCATGAGCAGGGTTAGTTTTAAGTATCAACGAAGGGTCCATTCACGTTGTTTAATATTCCTGTTTGCAAAAGGCTTTCGAGCTGCGCGCGTACTGTTCCTGCATCGAGCATCCTACATTCAGCGCGTGATTTGCCTGTTTTGAGGAATATTTTAAGGAGCGGACTGAACTAGAAGCGCGCTTTCTGGCCTTTCGCGAGTTGCTCTATTGAAGGCATTCTTCAGTGTGACCTTTATGAGAATTAACAATTATTGTACTCTTGACGTTATTAGTGGAGGAAAAGGGAAAAGACTTTCATGTGATGCTAGGAATTATCCATTTTTAGGGTTCCGTACCCAAAGGGTGAAAACAGGATCCTATTACTAAGCCTACGTTGTCCGTCCGTCCGTCCTACCTATTTAGGGCTGTAAGTTTTAAACCGTACTAGCTAGACAGTTGAAATTTCACAGAATATGCGTTATTACGGCGGATTTGTTATAAAACAATAAAAATTACAAAAAGTTACAAATTAAGGGGGCGTCCTCATACAAGAAACTAGTTTTTATCAACGTATTTTCTTCTCGCTTTATCGTAAAAACGGTTATACATACAAGCGTCAAACTTGGTGTGATTATAGAGCAAACTATACAATATAAGAACAAATAATAAAAACCGGCCAAGTGTGAGTCGGTCTCGTGTTAAAGATCCAGGAATCCAGGAAAAATTTTTTTTAGTAATTATGTTGTGTGGTGGTGTGGTACGAAGCCCGACTCGCACTTGACGTTTCAATATTTTATTGCTTATCAGCAATTTGTTATTTATATATTGTGTTAAACTGTAAACTGCAAAATTGAAGCCAAACCTTTTGTTATTTAAAACTTGTTTGCTTACTGTTTTCTTATTATTACTTTACAGATGCCATTATATAAACAATCATGCGATACATAGAATATACTTAATTAAACATGAATAGCGTTGCTAGTATTTCGGTCACGTGTCGGGTATTTTATGGTTTGCCACGATGCTCGACCATTTGGTAGTAGCTCAAATGTGTTTTTGTACATTAAACAATCCATGAGATTACTCAAACTCCGAGATACTCCAACAAACTACATGACATCGACAGAATTGCAGTGCAAAGCATAAGAAACCTGACACTATTATAAAAAGCACTTTGCGCTAGTATGACTTCCTCTTTTTCGACTTTTGACTGACACATTTTGAACAAATGTATTGAAAAGAAAAATGTCCTCAATGCTAATTATATAACGCCGAACAGACCGCGCCGCGCATCCGTACCATATATGGCAGGGTCGCCATGAGGTAGTGTCGGATTGGAAAGAAACAACCGTATTGATCGAGGATAGATTTATTACTGAATGATTAGTGAGAAGAGTATACAGAGTTCATAATATCTAGATACATAGGTAAGATACATAGGTGTACATACACTTCAAAGAGTTTAAACATTTTAAACGCATTTTTCAGACACTGTTCATGCTACTACTGCTTCTGTTGGCAAAGGGCTGGGCGGTAACAAGATTGGAATTGACATATAAACCCCTAGTGTTTGGAGTCTGGCTTGGCTACGGAATCTTTCATATACTACTTTATGTTTGGAACACTGTAAGACTTTCTATTTTTTATTTATCCTTTTATCACTTGATTATCAATGTCAAAAGCCTGTTTATGTGTTTTTGATTGATTTGATAAGATAGTAGACCTATGTGATCATGACAATTTATCACTATCACTTTATTTAAAGCCCCGGCGTTTGTCGGTCGTACGGTCTCTGTCTGTATAGGCTAATTTCAGAAACTACTGTACCTAGCAGGGGCGGGTAGCTCGTAGATAATAATTGACATTTAAATAGAAATAATTACTAAGCTGGTGCCGGCGACGTAAGTGATAATCTAGGCTAGAAACGATGTCTATGACAAGGTTTTTAGGCATGATGGAGTAATAAACAGCAGTCTATTCAAATATCCTTAATTCATATATATTAGTAGGATATTCAGATCATCAGATCTTACGATATATTTTTCATATTTTACATGAAATATGAGCGTCGGGGTGTTACTCCACCATGCGCGACCATGTCGGTCACTCAATTCCGAGTGTCCCGGTTCGAATCCGCACGGACGACATGCAATGTACCAATGAGTGTTTCTAACTTATTTATCTAATACCGACTGCTCTCAGACGGTACAGGAAAACATCTTGAGGAAACCTGCATACGCTGAATAAGAAATTCTAATGCGTCTGTAAAGTGTACCAATTAACATTGGCATGCGTGGTGGACTGACGCCGCCCGTACACCCTCCCTCAGGGCTTAGATCAAAGTAAAATTAATGGATAAGCCTAAAGCGCGTTAAGTTAAAGCACACAACTAGTGCAATTGGTCCATACAAACTAGCACAATTGTCTGTCAGCTCGGTACAAATTTGAAGTATACCATTCATTTGTTTTGCCTCGATTTTCTGGTTTGAAATGTAAGGTCTTAGCCATTAATTTTACGTTGACCTAAGCCTCAGGGTAAGCCTGTGTCCTGCAGTGGCACATGTAATAGTCTAATGATGATATTTTATTTATTTATGTGGTTTTTATAAATTTATTATTTTTGCAGACCGAGGTGGACATAATAGAAGAGATAGATGAATACCAGACATGGCCTGGCTGGTTGATCCTAGCCCTTCGAGTGGCCATCATGACGTGGTTCGTCCTTGAACTGCGCAATACCATGATGTATGAGCATAACATGCCGAAGCTCAACTTTTTGCTGCATTTCGGCGCCTCCAGTTTGGTCTGGTTCGTTTATCTGCCGATTATTGCACTGATCGCGTTGCAGATCAGTCCGCTGTGGAGGTTCAAGTTTCTATTGGGTGAGAATTTTATTAATAGTCGTTAGATTCTTTGGAGGCGCTCGTTGGCGTTGTGGAGCATCGGTATTGGAAACGATCACCGAAGTTAAGCAACGTCAGGTCCGGTCAGTCTGAATGGCTGATCGTTTTGGTGTCAATTGGCCCTGTGAAATTGTGGGAATTCCCACTAAAAGAGCAGCGGCCGTCACCGCGCGGCATTTTACGTAACAAATTAAACTGTATCTATTCTGAAATAAGATAAATTGTCAGCTGAAGTAACAGAACGGGTAGCCACGCCGCGCCGGTTGAACTGCCATTCTATCCCGTCAATTGGAATTTTATCTATTCTATAAAGTTCAAAATGCTAGATAAAATGTCCCGCTACAGGCCTTTTTCAGTGAGAATTGACCATTTAGAGCATCATCTCAGTGCTTTGGAAGGCACGTTATGCAATTGGTCCCAGATAGTTCCTTCAGATAGTAGCGTAACTTTTCGTTAAGCTAGGTCCAGCGGCTTATTAAGGCGGCTTGAAAATTATCTGACCACTAACTTGTTTCTTCCAATCCGCACTGGGTCCGCGTGGTGGAGTAAAGATTCTTCGACGTACCTCGTGAGACACGATCATTAAGAAATCGTGTGAAAAATCTGCTGTCCCATACATTTGGGTCAGGAATGTTTGCAGTTTTCCATGGAACAGCTAATAGACGCTATAATGGTCTAGGAATTACGGTCGTGTGTTTATGTGTGTATAAACGTC
This sequence comes from Agonopterix alstromeriana, assembly GCA_963924505.1. Lineage (NCBI taxonomy): Eukaryota > Metazoa > Arthropoda > Insecta > Lepidoptera > Depressariidae > Agonopterix > Agonopterix alstromeriana. The sequence goes on from OZ004670.1 coordinate 11,359,639, forward strand.
TGATAATCCCCTTAACAAACCATTGGAATATTAAAATGTATTTCTTGTGAACCTATGCAATGTAGATAATGTATATCATTTGTTGTTTTCCAGGTATAACATACTCCGCGGATTGCTTGGCATTCTGCGTCATGGCACACCTGCTGTGGCCAACGCGGTCTGAACAATACCTACTGCTCGCTCCTTCTGACTACACAGGTATATAATCATAGCATAGCATATGCTTACGACTATATTCCCCGAGGGGGTAGTCAGAGATATTCTGAAAACTAAGAACATCCAAGTTTCACTAGTAGTAGTATACAACGTGTTAATGAATAAGCGCAAAACCTCATACACCCCAACTGATTTACAACAAAATAAAATTGAAACAATAATTTCATTATTTTGATCGATTAAAATATAAAGTTATTCGCATTTTAAGTTTTGAGGCAAAAATGATTTGTTATCATTTCAGCAATTAATGAAAGCGCTAACGTGCTCAAGGATACATTTTAAGAATCTTGTTTTGGTAGTAAGTAGGGTGAGTGTGCCCTTGCGGTGGGTTGAGATCGAGATCAGTAAATTTTAAATTTTATTAACAAATTATTTAGTATTTTGAAAAAAATACGTATGTTGAAACCATGATAATTCGATTCTGCTCTTGATTCTAAACAAACTACTTTCTAGTTTTGCGTTAATTCATTAACACGTTGTATAATCATAGACTTTAGAAATCTACCTGCTACAACATTATTCAGATGCATTCACGCCTCAGAATATCAGTTTCACACTAGTGAACTACTAAGAACCGAATGTCTTGAGATCGACATTAATCTCGGAAAATCTTACCTTTGAATGTTATATCAGTAAATACCTACTCACAAATTATACCGACTGCTCTCACGGTGAGGTAAAACCTCCGGAGGAAACCTTCAAAAGCTGAAGAAGAATCTGGTGAACTAAAGCATACACCCTCCTAAATAGAGGGTAGGCCTGTGTCCTGCAGTGGCACCTTTATAGCCTGATGATGATAATAGGGATATGAATGAGCGCCTTTTTTCTCTATCGCCCAGAGGTATAGGCAGAGAAGGGCGGTCCTGATATACTTATCTAGCGTCCTCGTAATTAATACATTGAGTGAATACTATTTACTTATTGAATATTCTGTAAGAATTTCCTAAATACAGGGTCCAACTTAATATACTGACACTTTTTTAAAGGTATGATCACACCGTCAAACTGAACAACTTTCTCTATGGCACCATCATCGAAATCGCGAAAAAAAATCAGCTCTTCCATACAAAACTGCGAAACCTACTCGAGCCAAATGTATGGGGCAGCTGATTTATTTTTCGCGATTTTGATGTTGGTCCCATAGGGAAAGTTGTTCAGTTTGATGGTCTAGTCATCTCCTTAAAAAGTGTCAGCATATTAAGAAGGACCCTGTGTATGTTGACAAAGTAGCCTTTACATAATTATATTTTAATCTTACAGCGGGAATTGAGGAGCTAGACGAATTCAACGAATCACCTCACGTGGTGCACAGCGATACCGTGGCGCTTACAACGGCAGAAAGTGTCAACGCAGATGATGAAGAGGTCATATTCACGAGAGCGCCCAGTAAAAACGGTACGGCATTCTCATAGCAAGATGGCTAGGTTCAAAGTGATGCCAAACGCGAGATGCTATTGTTGCAACTTATAGTCTAATTTGGAGTTCGACAGTTTTGTTCGGCTTGAATACTAGTCGTTCAGCCACTGGCTGGCAGTGTAAGCACGGAAGATAATGTATGTTCTATCTTAGTTACTATTAAAGTCAAATTCATAAGTCGACGACCAATTTTGGCGTTATAATAGAGGTTGTCCCAAAACTCGACGTCAATCCGAAAACAGGAGATAGGAAAGTTTATTACTGCATAGGGAAAAATACAAAAAAAAAATGAAATGTTTGATAGTTTTCGAGATTTTGATTTTTTTTTAGAACATTGGAAAAATGTACACCCTGCGCCGAACTTTTAGATGTGACTATAAATGTAAATTTTTTCATGAAAATACTTTTACGCAACCCTGAATAATCTATTCAGTGGACCCAATTGAAAAATAAGGATTAGTGCCGTACTTTTTAAAGAAAACACTCTTCTGTCTGACTTCGGTGGCAACATTTTATATGGCAACTTTCAGCATACCCGGTACAAAAAATGTATGGCGCTAACCTGGCAAGTTATTTCAAAAGTTGGCCCATTTAATCAAGTTTTCATAATGGTATCACACTTGGCACTTATTACGTCAGTGTTTTATAGGTAACGTTGAAATTGGTCGCCGAATTAAGAATTCGAGTATAGGTGTTATTGTAAGTACAGTGCACAAATCAGCGAAGATATTTAAAATGGAATGCCATTCCAAGGTTTTATTGAACTATGTGAACTTGAGTTTTGTTTACTGGGCGTGTTATCTGGTAAATAGCCCAGTGAATTATGTTACTTTCCTTAAGGGTGTTCCTAGATAGACAGTTAAAATTTGCTGTCTGTTACGTCAAGCGAATTCTAGATTAACACTCCGTTGCAGAAACGCTCATTAGAGGTAATCCTCCATTAAATCTCTTGCAGTCACTTTGTATCTTGTTGACGTAGCAAAAGCTAGCAAGAGATTTAATGGGGGATTAATTCTAATGAGCTTTTCTGCAACTGAGTGATGTCAACAATCTAAACCTTAAAACCGTTTGTACTGTACAAAGCCGATAACTTAATAAATAAATAGGATTAATAAAATATTTTTTATTTGCAAAGCAGTCTTCTTTTCATACAAATGAATACGCTTCTACATATATAAAAATGTTGAGAATTTGTAGTTTTTTTTTTCATAATCCAAAGATTTGATCAAATGCTTTTCCGTTTTTGATTCTGTACAAATAGTTTTTAGGTTAGGTTTTGCATTAATTTGTTAACAGTCGTCGTAAACACACCACGGATTTTGATTGCATCGATTTGAACTCGTTTGCTTCAATAGCGCTGCATAAATTTTGTACTTTTCTAGTTAAAAAAATCTTAAATGAAAAGTTGCGATTTTAATCAAAATTTCCGTGTAAACAATACATTCTTACGTAATTTATTTCTTACCTTTAACACAACCATAAAGATCTTGTACGACCAGTTTATGAGTACATTATTAAGGCCTATTCAAAAAGCGGTATCTGCTACCACACCGTGGGTAGCGGTAATACCTAAGCGATGCCTCTGCTCAGCGATACCAATACCGGCACCGGCAGCAAATACCGCTTATATTTGAATAGGCATTTAGGGTGCCTTTCAACTGAAGCGAAGCGGAGCGGATTTTGAGGGATAGAATCAGATTGACCATATGTAGAATTCTAACAATCTGATTGGTCTGCCAGTCTCGTCATAGTCTGGTCTGCGCTCTGCTTCAGTGGAAACACATCGTTTTTGGTATAACTTGGCAGTGTCAAGTTAATCTCAATAAATGCCTCGTGGACAATGCTTTACCTATAGGTATTTGTACTAATGTTTAAAAGTATTATCTGTCCCACTGAAAAAAAAATTGTATTGTAACTAATGTGCTGGTTTAGAAGCGAAATGACATTACAGGGCCCCTAGACAAAGTATCTTTCGATTAGCGTTAACGACAGTAGAAAACATGAAAATGTATGGACTTGACATATGGTGACGAAAGGAAACGTCAAAACCAAAAACCGATTGTTAGCGCCTTCTAATTTATATTTAGCAATTCGTTTGTATTGTATGAACTTTTGCGCAGGCGTTCGTTCCTCTTTTATTGTTCTACCTACCTAGCTGTTATTTTTATGAACCGACTTCTCCGGTTAACTAACGTGACAAGCCTTTTTTTTACTTAATACACCATTTGTTTCTACCAAAGTTTCGTCTCTAATTTAATAACTCCTGCGACGAAACTACAGAAGAAAGAAATCTCTTCAGGTTTCGATCGCTAATGTAAAATCCCATAAATTCTGTCATTTTCTACTAGCGTCAACGCCAATAGACTGTTACTTTGTCTAGGGGGGCTGGTCCCGCAACGGTTCATGCGATCGCTCGGCGAAAGTGGTAGGGATGCTCGAGCAGGTTCATGACGTGAAAGTGATTGGACAATAGCGCTAGCGCGAGACCGCCTCCCGCTTTCCTCCGCCAAAGTTGACGCCATAGAGCCGGCGCACTACTGGCGACGCGCAGTGCAGAGCATTTTTCACTGCCAAACCATTATTGACTTTGAAGGCGTTAAAATAACATCGAAAATCTATTAACACAACTACTAGTCCCCGAGCATCGAAGCGACTTGAGGCGAAAGTTGTGTAATTTATTTTCGGAGTTATTTCAGCGCTAGCAAAGTCGATAATGGTTTGGCAGTAATAAAATGCTCGTTGCTGAAAGCCTCGAAATATGATTCCAGCGTATTCCAGGTCAGCGCTCATAAACCGTTGCGCGACCTGAATTAAACTATCTGTTTTCATCTGCAGACATGACTGTGATCACTGAATGATGATGCTGTGAATAGTCTACCCTTTAGAATTTTTGTTTTCATTGTTTCAACGTCCAATTTTATTTGTTGGCATTTTAGAGAGTATTCAGTTGTTTTCTTTTTTTCTTCAAATTCAAAAAGTTACTAGGAAAGATCGAAAATTTTATAATTATGTTGAAAATACATCAATCTTAAAGAAAAATATTGTGCCAATGTTTGGTACTTTAGGTACCTTAGGAAAGAAAACTAGATTAAAGTTAAAGGACCCCGCAAAATGTGTATAATTTAGTGGTAAATTGAATAATAAATATTGGTTGATATATAGGTTTCAGTAGGTAGGTATAATAATTTGAAAATATTACCTTGGAAAATTTATTCTCCATTATTCCCTAATTGAAGTTCTCGATTGCTACACAGAACTTTTATATTCGGGTAAATTTAAAGGAAATTAAATTGTACACACATGTCACTTAGATTTTAGTCGAGATCTATGGCCCAAAAACATCACATAAATTCGTTGGGATCCTTTGCAAAGAGCGTTGTCTGTATACTTAATGTATATTTGAAAAGATTTTGAAGAATTTACTAAAATTAAGTACCTGTTCTCGAATGTCTTTGTGTGTGTTTCCTTACTTTCATTTGTTGTATATTTTAAGAGGTTCGGAAGAAAAACAATAGGGTCTCGCATTCTTAAATATAATTAAACATGCTCTATTAACCATTCTTAAGTCTTGTAAAACGTTTCAAATCGTCTAGAAATCGTGAATAAAATTATTATCTCTGACGCGTCAAGGCAGAAATGTTTTCCTTTTTAAGAGTAGGTAAGGTAAGGAGTAAGGTATTTAACAGATTATTGCTGTCGCGCAGTTCCCGAGCAACCGAGCTATCAGAGCGAAAGTGATAACAGCTTGGACTGATATTACCTGCATAAAATGGACGAAATCACGAATTCGTATTCCCCTGTTTCCTCCTCTAAAACTAGAACGATTTCAACAATTCTTTCAAGAACAATATGAGAAAGACTGGCTATGTCTGCATGTCCTTTTATTGTTTATATTCTTCAAATGTGTTTGCTGCATTCTGAACACAGCGGTAACATTGAGCGTGAATTTAAAATTTCGTTATTTTCGAAGGCTCCTAGTTCTTATAGTAATTAATGTATGGAAAAAACAAAACATGGAACAGAGGTAAAGGTGTTTGGTAAAAAAATCTTTGCTCTAATGTAATTATCCAGGGAGGAAACAGGGGAATACGTTTGTATGGATTAATGAAACTCTCGAATGGATTTAATTGTACCGTTTTCGAATGCGAATGAAAACGAGAAATTTAAAAGTCGAGACCCTTTTAGCGACGAGTCTTGATGAATGATGTTTTGGGCAGTGTTTGAAACACGACACTGATGTTTTTATTAATGAAATAGTAAATGTTTGCTGTAAAATGTACAATCACATAATATAAATAAAACAATGGCGAACGGTGAATATTCTCGCCACTGAACGAGGTATTCCTGTTTTAATTACCCAAAGGTAAAATGACTGAAGTGTCATTTGGTGGTGAAATGGCGCTTTAGTCTTTTTACATGAATTTGTTACTATTTTCAACAGTTACAATGTGATGGACGTTATTACACTCATCGAGTTTAAACTATTTTATTTATTGTTGAGAGCAATACCAATTGTTGGTTTTCTTTAATTCGCAAAACGAGGTGTAACATAATGATTGATGCTTTAAAAATAACGGGAGCTAAATTTACGTTCATTTCTAGAAAGCGTACAATGTAAACATTCTTATGAACGAAATACATCTTCTGTAAGTACAATATTCGTATAGTATAATTAACGTAATTTTCGTATTGTACAGTGTATTTTATTTTTATTTCTTTACATATACCTTTCTAAGTATTATAATTATAAATTATATTAGAAAGTACAATTAGATCTCAATTTGATTTTAGAGGGAAAACTATCGTTTTAAATATTTTTGGTTTATTGTTATTATTAATCAGGAAGTACATCTATAGGCTTTTGTTGATTTGTATTGATTATATGAAGGTTAAAAACGATTACGTGCTGGGTGATAGTTATTCGTATTTACTACGCAAAGCTATTTTGTTATTTTTATAATGAATTAACACATTGCCAATATTACGCTACGTACTTAGTATAAGTATAGCTGTAGTGTTTTAAAATTACATTAGCGAGGACTCTTATGTTTGCCGAAAACATATTTCAACGATTTATTTGTACAGAAATCATCGGTATCATTTTCTGTAAGTAGAGTGTAAAAATACAGACGCGAAATATATAATCAGATCAATTAAACAGGGACTGCTATAAATTAAATAATTCGTGTTATCGGTGTTAACTTATTATAATTAAGTTTGTATTTTTTAGTAAGAAAAGAATAGTTTACCTATTCATTACGAGTTACCTAATTGGGTCTTCAAGTTTCTTATTTAATCTATTATACTTATTTTATTTCCATAGTCTTATTCGTAAAAGTATCTTTGTAGCTGTGAATTTTATTGTAAATAAATTTTTCGTATTACATGTATCATGTATTATTATTTATTCCCCTCTGCCACATTGAGTACACTAAGCCAGCCTGTCTAGGTGTCTACCTATACCATAGCGTAATAGAATATAGTGGAAAGACTTAGCGGTCGCGTCAGGTCAATCGAGCGCGGTATGCGGGGGCTGGGGCGAGGGCGTCCCGGCCCCTCTGCCTGCGCGCCTACCCTAACAGCGAATTCAGTTAAGTATTCATTAGACGGGCAATCGATTGCTTCCTACCAAGGCCGAATCGCGCGGCAGCAAAGTCGCCCGTCTAAAGGCCGAAAGCATGATCGCAAATCCGGTCTCGGCCAATGGGGAGCACGCACTGCTCCCCTCCAACACTTGGCCTAGGCCTTGGCAGAAAGCACCGATTAGTTGCCCGTCTAAAGGGTACTTTAGGGTACGCCTGTCGATTGACCTGCCGCGACAGCTGAGCTGTTCCACTATATTGTTATTACGCTATGCTTAGAATTGTTTGGAACAGAAATGCTCGCTCGGAAATTTTCCTAGTGATAACTTCTGCGTCCTTATCCAATTCAAATAGATCTATACAGCCTAGCAAAGTGGTAGTAGAAAATTAGCAAGCTAAAGTGGCAATGGGCTGGTCATATCTGCCGAAGAACTGACAACTGATGAGGTGTCAAGAGTTCTAAAGTGGACACTACGAACTGACAGGCGTAGTTGTAACTGTGGCCTGCTGGACCGACGACCTTAGAAAGAGTTTTGTGACGCGCCTTGGGAGAGACCTGTTTTTAGCAGTGGACGATGATAGCTCGATGATGTTGATGATACCCGCTACTTTTTAGCAAGTTATTTCGATCACTGCCAGTGATCATAATAATGGTACATATTGCATACTATTCGATTACACTATAATATTAGTGAGTAATTAAGGTAACTACATACATGGAGCGTGTTAAAATCACTTTAGTTAATTGGAGTAAAAGTTTAATGCTTTTAAGTTAATTAAACGCCAGGGCCATACGTTAATAGAAATTACTGTTGATAATAAATAAAGCTTGGGTGCCAACAACAATTTATTTATCCACACATATTAGTACAGACATAAATACAAAAGAAATAGAAGCTAGCACAGCGCTTTGTTCAAAAGATTAAGTAAATAAATAATTTTATTAACAACATTTAGTTACGAAAATTGCTAATAAATTACAATACATTTTTAATACAATTACTTACGAAGTTACGAATTACGTAGGTACAGTGAATGCTATTAAACTTAAAAGTAAAATAATGTAACTTCCAGATTTAAACAATGCTTGTAAAGCCTGGCCAGAAAAGAAAAAATCCTGTTTTATGCGCGCAATAGATTAGAAATTGCAAGTACAAAAATTAGTTCCCATGGTTTTCCGCAACATGGCGAGGTTTTTTATTTTTCTGCTCGGGGTTTAGGATAGGTATTATTAGGCGCTCCACAAATGACGGACATCTTGCCCGCACGGTCATCAATTTACAGAAAATGCGACGGATGTTTTAGTTTTGTAAACACACATCCGATGGCAATAATTCATGACCGTGGACAAAATGACTGTCGTCTACGCAGCGCCTTATTATGGCGTGCACAATTAGGTACTTTTAGAAAACTCCTGTGATATTGCAGCTCGGTGGTGCCCTAACATGATCGTCAAAAGTCAACACGTTTTAAATACTGGTCGTGCTCAAATAAATGATAATAAATTGTTATACGATGTCCCACGTGTTTACGAAAAGTTATACAAGGTGGAACATAACTACCCACTTTCGGTACGATTGTGTTGCTTTTGTACATACTCTACATTTTCCCAGATTTCGTTTTTAAGTTCTCGTCATAGTGTAAATATAAATAAACAATCCTCAACAGAAAACATATCCCAAGTAACGGCGCAAAATAACATCAAACTCCCTTCTATTTTCATGAAAACAAAATTCGTCGCTAATAATCGATAAAAATAGATGTATCCAATCGAACAAATTCAGTAGATATACGAGACGAACACTAAAGTATCTAAAGTATCTAAACAAATAGATACGTGTTCTTCAAATAATTTTCGAAGCTATACTGTTTGCCAGATCGCAAATTGCAAAGCTTCGGCGAAGAATCTGTTTACGTTTTATAGTTATCATAAACGTGAAATACATCATCTGACGATTTTGTAAAGCCAAACTGCACTAAATTTAGATGTGAAGAACGAACTGACCTCGACTGAGAAGCCACATAAAAGCAGGATGGTGCCTCGACTGCAGGTTTTAGTTATATCCAATATAATCTGGCTTGAGTATGCGTTGCGTAGGTACAGCGCATACTTGGTATTTTCACTACGTACTTTTGATATTTGAAATACTAACACAACATAACTGCATTCAATTATAAATACAATAAACTTTGGTACGACATAACTAATCTAGGTAAGTAATTTTTTAGAAATGGCCGAAAAACATGTCTGTATGTGTAACAATAAAGTTAAATAAATAAATAAAACAACAAATTCAAAATGTATACCGACAACCAATATAATTTATCGTAACTATCATATTTTATATGTAGGTATGAATAACCGTAATAATTTTAAAATTTCTTATAACAATAGAAATATCTCTGAAACGGGAATGTATCTCCATGAAAATATACATAATTAATACATTCACTACAATATTATGTAATAAATAATTAATATAATTTACTTACTTTACGTTCATCAAGAACTCAAATGACGAACTATAAAAATAATTTCACATTTTTGTTTTAATATCAACAATATTAATATATATTTTGTCAATTACAAAATTGAACGATGATATCGCCAAATTGATTACTTATTGGCTAGGTATTTAGAGTTATACCATAACTATTAGTTGCGACTTTGTCATTTATAAATTCACTTCACTATTTTATGTAGGTAAGTATAATATGGCTCACTATGAAGTGTTTACAATTTCTCAAAGCAATTATCCCCCTGAGGAACATAAAATACTTGTATAATATGACTACTTTCGCAAAAAAAAGGACTATGAGAAATCCTGGCAGTTAAATAATATTTAGTAATACCTACACTTGTCATTACACGTCTACATTAATTTCAGCCCTTGTGACATAGTAAATTTTATATCCAGGAATGCTATTTTTGAGTCTTTTAGTCATATCCTAATTTGTATACTAAATTGATGCCAAACTCTATGGAATTTATGCATCGAATAGGTACACACGGCGACACATCAAGCTACGCTAAACCATCGTAAGCTGGCCGCGCGTTGAATGAATAACGTATAACGTCGCGCGGCCAGCTTATTTTGGTTTTGCGTTGCTTGATGTGTCGCCGTGTGTACGAATTAGGATGTGACTTTCACAAATAGCACTCCAGACTACGGTAACGGCAATTTTAATTAGTATTTTAATACATGTTTAGAATATTTCATAAAAACTACAACATTGAGACCCAAAACAGATACCTAAGGGTCAGTCCGGTTTGACTTTATTTGGCGAAACTTAACATTCTTAGAATTCGAAGCAAAAAACCTGTTGCGTTGTATTTTACAAAATTCGATTGTGAGTCGCAGTGAGCTGAAAATAGCATGTCATAGTTATAAATTAGAAAACGACCCCTAAAATTCATTCATATCGCGATTTTCAGCCCACAGTGCGTCGTCTAATAGAACGTCCGAACTCGAAATAGGTCTTTATTGAAATAGGAAGGAACAGTGTAGATGTCATGCCGTAGCCGTAATCTTTGAATTAGGCACTTACATCTGGTTTGTAAGTACCTTTCCTTTACACGTAATAATATAAATAAATAACAAGTTAGAGTAATATCACCTAATATTGTGACCGTGTCGACATAAAATTCAAATTACGTCACTAATTATTAAATAAGCAATATTCAGTAGAAGAAATACTTTAATACTACGGTTTAATATCATTCCATAGGTACTAACATTGAAGTAAGCAAGTTGTTCATAATTAGGTAGGTACATACAAAAACAGTAACATTAAATTAATTTAATGTTAGCTTCAAAGTGTATTTCAATGGTAATTTAAAGTATGAATAGTACTATAATTATAGTAATATAATATGAGATAAGCCTTCAAAAAACTACACTTGGCCGAAGAAAAACATTAACCTTCACAGTTAGGTACAAATTACAACAAAACAAAGTGGTTAGGTACCTACCTGTAGTGTATGTACATACAAGAATGTACAAACACAGATAAATTAATTCTACGACACCTTATTCCCATTAGTTCTAGAGATTCTCAGCCCTTTTGACTGTTCAATAATACAATATTGGCAATAATAAATAGTTTCAAAAAACAATTTGTTCATTAAAAATTACGGAAGAAGTAACAAGAGACCTTAATACTTATATGATTATTAAATTTGAAATTGTAATACATGTATAATATTTAACTATAAATTAGTTAGGTACACAGTGACAAATTAATGCGCATTATTCCCGATATAAATATTTCCAACTGTTTCTAATATTTACTAACATGTGAATTCATAGCATCTATTTACAAAGAGAATAAATGCGCATACATATTCCGCTTCGAAACTTTTATAATTCAATAACAATGGGATTGACTTGCATCATACAATTTAGAATAGACATTTAAATACCTCAATATACCGATTTATAGCAAAATGAGATTAATAAATCTAAACCTCTCTAACAAAATTATTCGATCTTAATTTTTAAAAAGCAGATTTCTGCATTCAAGGGTAATTTTAGCGAGGGAAACGCAATACATAGCAACAAATTTAGCGTCGCCCTCGATTAGCTGCCTGGTGGTTTACAGGAGCCAGCAATCTGCGCGGAACTAGAAGACGAGCGTTACCTCGAGCAGGTCTAACTGCACCAGGCTGCTTCAGGTCAGCCAAGTGCAAAGCATAACCGTCATTTAAAGTAGTTGCCATGTTGCCGTACTTTTTACTTATTCGTCCAATAGCGTATATTTGTTTTGGCGATAACCCACAATTGTGATACACGCTTATGTCTTTCCCTGAACCGTATGCTGCATGTAGAATCACTCCATGCTCAGTAATAAGATTGTTCAAGTGTGCTGCTTTATGTCCTAATGGATCTGTAGAGAATCCATCCGAAAAGAAGACTAATCCATGAGGAAAGTTATGCTCTGCCAGCCAGGAAACTACTTTTCTCTGTTGCATGTCAGGTCTTCCAGTTATGTAGAGAATAAGGTATCCGAGGTCTTGCCAAAAACGTACAACGTCTACTGCACCAGCTCTTACTTTGGGATCTCTGCCCGTGACTGAAACACTGGCGGTGAACGATCCATCGATACTGAAAACCACACATTCTGTTTGCGGAGGCACAACAGCTAGATGGAAACTGCAGTTTGTATGATCTCCTCTAACCACTACTCGTAGTGGGTATATACCACAAGCTACGCTTTGTCTTTCTGTTAATGTATATGCAACCCGGCCAGTTTTATCAGTTACGACAGTTGATAGTAAAACCCATTCGCCTGCTGGCGGATCTTTCATCATATAAATATCAACTTTTTCTCCCGTCAAAGTTATCATGTCCAAAGGCCCATACATAAATCTAGCTGTGAACGTTTGAGGACATCCTTCTTTTACAATAACATCGTTGGCTCTGTGATTGGCTGCGACATTCTTCAATTTAACTGAAGTTCTCTTTCTCATCCACTTTTCTCTCTCTTGGCCAGGTTTAAATGCTGGACATTCTTTATCCTCTGAATGTCCATATAGAGCTAAATCAAAATGACCCACTTGACGTAAAATGAAGGCTATAACGTCGGAACTTTCCCAATAGCTGGCGTGGAACAAATGTGGTAAAGCGTTCGTTGGAAAATTTGTTAATCCTTCTGGACAATAAAGCGCATAATCTAATCTTTTAGATCCCCACCACTTCTGTTGCAAAGCATTCATAGTAATCAGAGGAATGTTATCGACCAAGCCACTAACAGTACTCTGCACTGATGCTTCAGAAAGCCTTCTCAATATTGGTGTTGGTGGCATTTGTAGGTGATCTCCAAACAGTTGTGGGTGGCTTTGTATCAATTCCATCAAATGGTAAGGTTGACCATTCCCTAATGGATATTTTGCATATCTAGCAACATTTATGGGCGGTAAGTTGGTAAATCTGGCAGACAGCAGGGGTTCTAATCTGGATGCAACAGGATCAGTCGGATGGAATAAGTTATACACCTGTTGAGCTGGAGGTTTAGTAATATCGCGCGATTTATCGTCGGATATTCTTCTTGAAGCCAGAATGAGCGAAAGAGGACTGCCGAAAGTAAAGAAGTCACTGACCTCAAATTCAAATTTTATATGATTGTCACTTGTAGAAGAAGATCTTCTTCTGGGTGTTGACACTTGTAAATGGGATTTATTCAAATAATTTTCTGTGGGATCATTTGGGATTGTGATCTCAGTATCCAGAATGCTGTTTTCACTGTCATGACGCGACTGATATTGTACAGTCCGGCAAAGAGCGTCGTACGCCAGCACAGATCCCATACTATCACCGACAATGCAAACTTGACCATTAAATCCTTTACCATCATCTGATTTTATAAATTCATTATAGACTGCATTGGCGTAGTTAATTGTTTTTGCTACGGCATCAGCATAATCGGGAGACGTAGTGGCGATCAAAGGTATAGCACCAATCGGTATGAGGTCATTAGTAAGAGAAGGAGTCTCTATTGTCGACGGTGAACAATCAAAACTGTATGGGCTCAAAGTAGACAGAACTCCAAGAGCTTCAGTACAGATTGATGGACATGACACTAGCTTTATTGAGATGTGCCCTACCAGAGTGGGATAGTGTTGACGCATTACTGATTCAAAAGCACCTTTAAATGTAGTGACATCAGATTTCTTAGCAGTCATATCAACATTAGCATCTAAAACACTACCAGCATGAAAAACGAGGATCAATACAGTGGTCGGACAGGAACTATGGACCGGAGTTTCAGGGCAGCCATCTATGCTTTGATGAGTTTGTAAAGTGCCAATTCTGCGAGAGCCTCTTTCTGATGTAACTCTTTTCAAAAACGATGGATTGAATATGCTGTCCTCCTGGTTATTCTCACCTTGAGTAGGAGAAATGTCGATGTCTGCTTCATCAAGGGAACACATTGATGACCATTTATTGAAGGAGGATTCACAGTCATAAAACTCATCTTCTGATCCAGTTTCAGTTTCTGATTCTCGGACAAGGGTCTCCATCCGCCAATTAGCTGCCTGTGCTTGCAAGCTCTTAATAGATCCTGAAGAAGATGACCTCAGGTTGGATTTAGAAGCACTTTTATGTTCAGATGGTGGAGTACCTTCTGGAGTAAGATGTTTGTGAACTCGCTTCTCTGCAGTATTTTTCTTTGCCGCTAGAGGAGTGTGCATGTCTTCATTCTTCTCCAAACTACTCATTGTTGCTGCAAGAGATTTAGAATTTTCTTCCGACAAATCTTGCTCATCACTTGGTTCACCTGCCATTTTTTTCTGTAAGGCTAATTGTGTTTGCTTCTCTATTTCTCTAATATCCTCCATTGTGAGGCCATGCCATTCATCTTGCCAAGCCCATGCCTGTCGATGGGCTCTTAGCATAGTTTTTCTTAATGCAACATCATGAATAAATTTTTCTAATTTAGTTTGCATGCCCCAATACCTAAATTCTACTCTACAAAGTTTATAGGCACACATGAGAGATTTTCCATTTGGCAGAGGCTGGGTTTTACCTTGTAGTTCTTTCCAATATTCATCTAACCAATTGTCTGAGAGAGGACCTCTGTTGCATTTTTGTGAAACAAACATTTGGGGATCTTCCTCCTTTACATAATCTGCACCATAAAGTTGATCTTTGACAACATCGATAACATCAACTATTCTATTTTTTAAATCACTTCCAGTTAATTTGAATACATTTTCTTGGTGGCCATTATCTGCAAAGTAGTAGGTTTCTATTTCTAAGGAAAACTTTTCAACAAATGGACAGGTGTATCTTGTTTTTGTGTAAGGATAGGCATTCCAGGCTTCTTCGGAGACAGTTAAGGCAGATTTTGGAAGCAGACTTTTAAACCATCCAGGCAAATGACTGCCGACATGATAGATTTTCTGTGTGTACTGACCTGACCCTCCGGGACCATCTTCATAGGGCTCATTGACTAGGATTTCAACTCCACTACCTTCGCCAGAACTTTCATCCCTGCTCTTCTTTGCTATCATGTAGAGCTGCGCAATGCGGTACTCCTCCACTGTGAGTGGCAGAGGTATCCTGTACTCTTTTATCAACATCTTGATTTTTTTTATCAGTTCTTTCAGTGACAGGAAATCACAACGATCTGGAGCAAAGAAAATGTTTATTAAGTTTATGTTTACTTGATGTTTACAAGCAAGAATATGAACAACTGTAATAAAATAAAAAAGGTTGCTTTATCAAATCAGTATTGCACTATCTGCCACATCCAATTCTACCATCATGCTAATATTTTAACATTGTCAGGTGCAGGTTAAAAAATTAGTACAAAAATAATGCACCATATAAAATATCACTAGGGAGCCGCGTTGCAAGTCTGTTATTGGGCGGTCGCGTATCGGGTACCTTCTTATAATTAGTCCAGTAGTTGTTGCGTGATGCTCGAACAAATGCAGACTTATAGTTTTATAATAGCATAGATCGAAACTCAAAGTTATTGGTGAGCCAAAGGATGATATTAGAATGTCCAGGGCTGCATGTTTGACATGTCTACCTATATTATTTATAATTTTAACGAATCATTATATCGTTCACTGTGGGACCAAAATAGAAATAGCGAAATAAAAAATCCACAGTTCCATAGAAAATGTTAATAGCTGCTCGATCAAAATGTATAGAATGGCAGAATATTTTTTTCTCAATTAAAATTTTGGTCCTAAAGTGAATGTTGTGTATGTAATGCATTTATGTTAACTGACATCCTGTATAACATTAGCTGTGACATTGTACACAGACCAATATACTTACATATGTATAATGTCCTCTATTCTATTTTAATATGTCTCGTTTAGATTGTAAATAGTGCTTAAATTTGTATGGAAAGGTATAAATATTTGGTCACTATAAAGAAACACAATCTTCAGCCACCATACAATTCGAGCTTTATTGTAGACCAGGGAGCAACCAAAAGGTGACCAACCAATAACAGACCCACAACGCAACTCCTATTTAATGTTCTCAAAGTTTTTTTAATGATACACAAGCTTTTACCCGCAACTTTGTCTACACAAATTATTATACCAGATGTTAAGTCAAATCATAAGCTGTCAAACACAAAGAGTTTCATCAAGATTGGTTTATTAGTTTTTGTGTGTTGCTCAAACAAACAAGCAAAAAGCCAGACAAAAGAACTAAACATTTTTGATTTGGACACCTAAAAACCATATCATAAATCTTTTTCTTGTCTTACAATGTACAGACACACTTCTTCTACAGTTTTATAATAGTTTAGATATCATAGTGAATAATCTGAAACGTAATTGTTTATTTTCGGACAAGATTTAATATAAAATTAAATTGTTACAGTCACCATCAGATATATCATAGCACACAAGGTGTTCAAATATTTCCGAGCAGTGCTAATTTTCAATAAATTATTTACAGTAAATGTTACCAATTATGTCTAAACATGTATTTTCCATAATTTCTTTACAATGTTTGATAAAATTGAAATGTATAATAACGGATTAAGGTGTTTTTTCCTCAACTGCTCAGATGTTTATGATCACCCTGACTGCGTAGACACAGGTCCGGCACTTCAAACAACATTTTAGATTTGACATGATGACGTTCACACATGCACACTTTGAGCAAATTGTGCATGACATATGTGTTGGGTTGACTTATCACGCATCGTATGAACATCATTATACAATTTGTTACTTTTAATAGTTCATTGTGTTATTAAAAATAGTATTTAAGCTAAAGAATCAGTGGAAATGTGAGTGGGCATAATTTTCCAACAGTTATTTTTACTGAGAGGATTAAATAAAATATATTTTTTATAGTTTAATCCAACGGGACGCCTGACTGCATTCCCTTGCTCGGCTGTCCTCAAGTTTCCCCTCAAGTGTGAGGTGAGGTGGGGTATCAGAAGTGAAAGTGAAGTCGGAGGGAGGCGTGGAGTGGCTATTCTGCATGTAGAACTATATACCTACCTATTCTGTGGCATAGATACATTTGATGTTCTAGGCGTTCCAATATTTTTGATTGATTATGTGTAAATAAATTATTGAAAATTAGCACTGCTCAGATATATTTGACCACCTTGTTTGCTGCGATATATCTGATGGTGACTGTACCTAAGTAGAATACCTACCCAGGTAAATAGAACATTTTGTCACTCAACTGATAACCATAATTGTTAGGAAGGTTAAGTTAATAGGTTTTTCTAATCATCTTGAACTTGTTAATTTAAATACTAACTACGTAAGATGCAAGTTCATAGACAAGTACGTAGGTAATAAATAGGTATATACCACCGATGAAACAAGGTGAATCGATTCCTTTATTATTTGCTTAAGAGCAAATACATACTCTGTTAGATATTGTTACGCAAAAAAAGAAGCAGCAAGCATATTAGTAGACTAGATACATTCATATGGCTTCTTATAAAAAACTGAATTCATAAAAAAATACATTTGAATTAAAAATCACTTGTACACGTATTTGATGAAAAAATACAATAAGAATAAATAATTACCTTTACAGCACAACTATTGGAATAAACATGTTACAGTAATTGTAACATTTTATTTCAAAAAATCCTCTTTCTATCTTTTCACAAAACAATACCACGGTGAACTTTGACATTTACACACTCTGTCGCGCGACGTCAAAATGGCCTAAGTGCCTTTTACGTTTTATGCAATAATATCACAGTCACTGCAATGAAAAATGAATCACTCTTTTTTATTTCACTAATGCGTACTGATGGAAGAGTCTTATTAATGGTTTACAACTTGTTTCATCTATTTGATAAACAGGTGCAGCTATCCTGTGTTCTACGTATAAAGTAAATAAATATAGATATACTATACAATACAACAGCGGGGTTTGTGTATGCGCGAACGTAGATTGGAACGCTGTTGATTCTGCGTGCGTAGGTACGATAAAAGGCCGTATTCGTAGTCAAGTCCTCAGAGTAGGTTACCTGCCTACTTTTTTTCCCGGTCTACATCATTTGAAAATCTGATCCTATTATGGCCGTTCCCACGTCGGCGATTACGAAATTCCATCGGAAATCGCGTCGTAGGCCCAGGTTCAGTCGGAGCGCAATGTTGCCGTACGTCTTGATAGTGCTTCCGTTGGCCGCGCGAACATCGAAATTTGTTGGGCTGTAACGTACGTTTTAAGACACCCATTGACGTATAGTTGCTAATTCCTCCTTCAACTCAACATACTTTCCTATTATAGTTACTTTTATATTTCATAACTATATTTTGTGTACTAAAGTTTGTATACCCGGGTATCATTCTCCGTGGGGGGGTGGTGTGGCGGTCGCGCCACGAATTCAAATCTTGCCGCCCGCGGCCCCATTGGCGCGGCTAATAAGTGCGCGGACCAATGGGAACGCGGGCAGAGAGAAAAACGGATTCCAAGACGAGACGAGAGAGTTAGAAAGAAAATGGTTGTTATTATTCTCTAACTACGAGACATTCTGATTAAATTGATCTTGTGTGCAACTGCTGTGTATCATTATTCATTGGAGAGCCTGTGAGACCCCAAACAGTCTTTCTTTGACTACCAGGGGTCGTAGCATGGCGGCGTGATATAGCGATATCGCACCTCAACCGTTAGTGTATATTTTCTTTGCCTTTACTCTCTTTTTATTTGTGCGCGAATGAAAGAGATAAAAGGCTCCGTCACTCGCGTTTGACAGCTGGCCAGCGCCTTGTATCTCACGAGGTACATGCTGTAGCGCATGCATATAAGGCGCATTTTTAACACGCTTAGCCCCACTTGCGTCAACCTTGGTTAGCAAATAACTCCGGGTAAAATAGCTCTCTCAATTGTTTTCCTATACAAAAAATCATGGGTATGGTAATCATGGCACACATATATAATATTTAATAACTTAACCTGGAGTTTATTGCTAGCCTAGGTCGAGGCAAGTGGGGCTTAGTATATTAGTTTTCGTTCCTGTTCCTGAAGCGAAAAGTTCGAAATTAGAAAAAGCACGCGAACGCGGGATGAATGAGGATCTGTTACGGTAGTAACTATTTAATAATTTGTGATACAGCCTACAACGACAAGCACTATTTAAACTAGTCATTGGCAAAATCATCAACACTACTACGATGATACAGCCAAAATAAAATTCGTATCGTTTAATATAAGCTAACCTAACCTAACCCAATAAAAAATATAAGGGAAGAAGTGAAAATTCTCTGACAGCAGTTGACCGCTAAACTGCCTCCACTAAGTCGCATTGGGTCCGCGTGGTGGAGTATGGTGGTAGGTATCACAGTACCTGCACCGGGGCACCGGCAATGTCGGTACCGCGCGCGCAAGTAGGTCGGTACCGACTTTGCCGGTGCCCCGGTCCCCGCACACCGCTCGAGCATAGACCCGCCGGCCGCGACCGCTGAGCGCACCCACTATTATTATAATTATGCTATGCTATAACTGTACCTAACTTAATGTATGTACTAACGATTTTAACACAACTGACTTTTCGGTAAAGGAAAACATCGTGAGAAAACCTACGTGCATCTATTTCGAAGCGTGTGTTGTGCTCCACTGTTTAAAATTTGGACACAAAAAAGTTCCTGGTCAATCGAATTTATGTTTATGTTTTTACAATGTCTCTCGCGAAACTATAGATGTAAAAAAACCGGTTTAAAACGTTTTAAACCAAATTTTGCCGTTTTAAACCCCAAACAAACCGTTTTTAAACTCGCCTACAAAAATAAAAGAACTGTGTTTTACACTGGGCGATTTTTGGTCACCTGACGTCATGTTTCGATTGAATTAGTTTATAGAAAGTACCTACCAACCTACATTACCTACTTCACGAAAATTTATTACACGCGGCAGTGTATGTATGTGTGTATGTGCATGTGTGTGTAGGGTAGGCGAGATCGCAACGTTGCGTCAATTCATCAACGAGAGTGCGAAAGTGTGATTTGGTCTTAAACCGTTTAAAACGATTTATTTGGAGTTTAAAACAGCAACATTTTTTTCAAAAGTTTTAAATCGGTTGTTTCACATCTATATCATGTCCCTATCGGTAAAATCAAGAATATGTAGTTATAATTAAGAAAAACAGAGTCACCAACACCAACGGTTTTAATCCGAAAAAAATTGTTTATTTCGGTTTTAAACCGTTTTTTTCATTTTAAACGGATTGGTTTAATTGGTTTTAAACCAGCCTTACATCTACGGTGCGTTCCGATTCATAAAAACAGTGATGTGAGCGATTACAGCGCTAACACCCGTTTCATTTGCGTTAGCGCGCCGACAGCGCTGATAGCGTTCTACCAATTCGGAACGCTAGATATCGCGCTCACACCGTTCACACCACAACATTCAAATATTCACATTATTTTCTTCATCACTAATCGTTATTAAACTTTTATTCGTCTTTTTTTAGAACATAATCAAACCCAGTACTACTAAAGAAACCTAAATCGAGACCTAAAAAAACCAAAAATATACGACAGCAAAACTGTCAAGCCTCACTTTTGAAAATTCGCTCAAAAATTTACTAGAACAAAACTATCAAACGTCACTTTTGACAACTCGCTCACAGTGCTAACGCCACGAACCGTGAGCACTGTTATTGCAAGATGGCGTCGGTAGTGACGTCATGAATGACGTCACGTTTTCGATTGTGGACGCGCTCACGTCAAATCGGAACGACATTTATCGCGCTCACAGCGCTGTCGGCGTAATTCGGGACGCAGCGTTATACGCGAAACTAATGAACGAACTGTATTCTTGCTTATCTTGACTATGAATATGGTCCTGTTTTCAAGATGGACATGGTAAAATCGATAACAGTCGGCGGTGAATTAAAGCGCCGCCCTGTGGTATTTATAGATTATTGTTACAACAAAACTATACCTATCTACGCTAACATTCCGTAAATAATCGTATTTACACATGCGAAAATAACTAAGAACCTTCCTACTTACCTATTGGTCTAAACCCAATCGACTCCCTACATAAACTCATGCCATAGCGTAAATATACTTTGCTCAGGTCCTTTTCCCAGAGGGGTAGGCAGAGATTATGGATCTCCACTTTGATCTCCTTCCCTACTCTAGACAAGTATTATACAGTAAGTAAAGTACCTAGTAAAAATTTAAAAAGACGCTAAGAACAGACGGGAAAGAACCTACTTTGGAACTTTTTGCTCTACAGCTAGCTACCTCTTCTCATCGTGTGGGCAGCAAGCCCTGGTGTCAGAGTTTTTCAAGACCGCCTTACGGCCTCTGAAGTGGTTTTTATGTAAGACTACTACTACCACCAGAGATAGTAAGCCCTATTAACCATCTATTACCGAATTACATACATCTATTATTTATGTTTTTGGATGTAAAATGCAAATAAAATACATAGGTCGAGATTCAAAGACGCATTTTAGTTCGGACTCCTGTAGGATGTCAGTCAAAACCAGGAAGCTGATGGTCAAAACCCTTAGGTACATTTTCGTGTGAACATCAAGCTAGATGACGGCGGGGTCAAACCTTCAATCCAGTGTTTGAACAATTTTACCTTTTTCGCCAAGAACGTACTATCAAAACAACCCTACTTAAAAGAAGCCGACGCTTAAAAATCGTCTCTGGATCTCAATTACCTAATGCTGTCACCATTCGAATCACGTCTCTTCAAGTGTGGTGGCTACCACCACGAGGAGAGCGCCTTCTAAATAATATATTTTTATTTAAGTAATTGAAAATCCGTGATTTCCGAACATTTTTATTAAATGCAATAAAAAAATAAGTTACATTGATACAAATTATTAATAATTAACATACAACATACAAGGATTTTCTGAAAGGAAATTATTAAACGAAAAAATATACCAAATGACTCGATAGAAAGCGTTGATGAATATATTTTTAAATAAGAAAGAAAATCATTAAGGCTGGCTTGCACCAAAAAGTATTTATGTTTAAATATGATGCTGTCACTGTCATTTATATGAGCAGTGTGAAGGATAGAACTATCACTAAAAACGTTTAAGCCTAAATCCATGTTGGTGCAAGCCGGGCTATTTTTTTTTACTTATTAGTCCATGTTAAACTATTATCTTCGAACCCATGCATGCAGGAAGCTGGAAATAGGTATGGGCCCATGTCGCGACAACGCCATCTGTCGACGCAATTTGACCTTCGTTTAAACTAGCTGTCAGAAAATCACTCATTACGTACCCACCCGTACTTATTTAAAAAATTTAAAACAGAGATAACAAGTTTCAGTTAATTTAATTGTATAAAAGCGTCAAAAACATAAATATTTATTTATTCTTAAATCTAAAAAGGCATTGTTATATTGGCTTTTGAGCCAGCCGGCCCAGCGCAGAGAATTCTCACTGCCAAACCATTATGGACTTTACTAACGTTGAAATAACATCTACAATTAATTAACACAACTATCGCTCAAGTCACTTCGATGCTAACGGGGACTGTTATGGGTTTTATAGGGTTGTGGTTAATTGATTTTCGACGTTATTTCAACATTGGCAAAGTCGATAATGGTTTGGCAGTGAATAATGCTATGTACTGCGCTTCGCCAGCAGTGTTGCAAATGTTTTATAAGGCACTCAAATATCCCCACTCCCGTTAAGAAATAATAAAAAAAGAAATAGTTTTTTATATTCCGAATCTTTTCTGACTAAATGTAAATAAATAAAGTGAATGAGTAATCCATGTGATTTAAAAATATTTAGCCTCCCTTATTCATATTTTATTCTTAAATAGTATTCTCATATTCTTGTCATAAATTAATTATCATTTCTTGTAAATATAACTGTAGAAATTATTTATCAACAAACGCGTGTGATTGGGTGATTTCTTTTGTCAAACTGAACTCATTTAACTATTATGTACTACGAACTAACATTACAAATAAACATCATGCACCACGTGAGTGAGGTAGCATGAAATCTGCAACTTTGGATTTTATTTCATTACTTTAGAATCCAATTTTGATTATTAAAACTGGTCTCGTGAGAACCCCGAACACGACTGCTAGTAGTGATAAGGTATAAAATTGTTTGTAAATGCACATGATTAATTGATGTTGTAACGTGGCAGAGGGGAAATGCTACCGCGCAAGGTTGCTCCCTAGTTATAATTTGTTTAGGTTTCCTACAGAACCAACACTGAACAATAAACAAAACTTATTCTCGATACAAAGAAATAGATGAGGTACAAAAACAAGCATTTTTGTGATTTGATTGAATCTCTCCCTTAGAAGTAGTTCAGTTTGATAAGAGAAATCAGGTACGACACCGTGCAGTACGTACAAGGAGTACGTACTTCACAACTTTTAAATAAATTTTAAAAAAATCTTTAAAATATCTGGAAGATAACTGACTGATCATCGATTAAGGCCATGAGACTTCATGTAAAAATCACCAAATCAGAGCAGATTTAATGGAATTTCTTAACTTGGAATCCGCCAAATAAAAAAAAATGATTTTTATTTTACACATCTCTTCTCTGCAATTTTTTTTTTTGAACTTTTTTTTATTTGGCGGATTTTAAGTAAAGAAATTCCATCACATATCGATGATTGGAAAGTTACATTTCAGACTAATAAATTTTTCTAAATAACAAAAATAAATAAATAATTTTGTATAAATAACATAAAATGCAATTATCCAGACAATATTTTGGTGATATCGAGGAATGATTTGTGTAAAGCTTCGATGAATTGAGTGCTGTCATTATGCGCTTTGTAACTTGTCGCTGCGGCTCCCAACTTGTCGGCAAAGGCTGAGTACCTGTAATTAAGCAATGATTAAATCAGTCAATGTTACGATCATCCTGATGAGAAAAGAAAAAAACGCCTTGAAAATTAAAGAATAATAAAATGTAAATATAAACTAAGTAAAAACATTTTTACTTTACTTTAAATTATCGTGAGGAAACCTGCATGCTTCAATTTCGAGGCATGTGAACCGGTCCATTTTAAGTGGCGATGGGTTCACTACCCATCACACTGGGCAGAGTTTCGGTACTACTAGCGAAACGTGGATGTTGTCAGTTTTCAAAACATCTCTAACTAGGTACCCCCTTAGGGAATATAGTCGTGAACATATGCTAATGCAACGCAACCGTGGCAACCATCCACCAAGCAGCAGCTTAACAATTTATATTGTAATAGTTATTAAGTCGTGTTGTGTTGTAGAGTTTCTGGCCGTATCTTCTCTACAGCGACAACACGTTCTGACGCGTTAGTAGGTTCAAAAAAAGATTTGTCGTATAATAAGTGGGCTTCAAGCTCCTATATTGAATAAATTATTGAAGAGTCCGAGTAGAATTCCGTATTTAATAATTTTGTTGAGTAATTAAGTCGATATCTACTACCACTCTGCCTTTTAGTATTTTGATTATGAATCTTACTGCTTTGTAATAGACTTCCCATTATAAAATTAAAAACTTACCCGATACCGAAACCTTCGTTAACAACCGGTCCAAAACCTCCAGCCAAAACGCTCGGAGACGATAAAGTACTCGTACTCAAAATCGATTTGTTCAAATACTTGTATTCGTATGAATCAAATAGTTCTGGCCTGGGCAGGTTACTGTCTTCTGCCGTTTTCATCAATGCAAACAAGTGTCGGTCGAATCCCTGGCCCATGGCGGCTTGCTTGACTAACTCGGTGTGGTTGGTCGAGCATTCCTGCATGATTGAACGTAGCTCTTCTGTTGAACTTTTGTTTAGGTGGAGCCCGTCGCAGAAAGCCTGGAAAATAAGACCAATTGAAATGTATACTATGAAAAAAGCCTCAAGCTAACTTTTTTTTAACTCTCTTTAGTGGAAGGTTATTTTTGTCCTGCTGTTTATCGTGACACCTTGAGGAAACTTTGCTGTCAATTCATACAAATGGGAAAATCTGAAAAAAAAGGCATGTGCATACTGAGTGAGTCCAAGAAAGGAATACGTCTACTGTTTTTTGCCACCCGTCTGCCACGTGTGTCCATTCTATTTCTTATACTGTCTTAACATTCGTACTACGTTTGCCGGCAGCATATTAATAATAAAATATTAGGGAGTACCTCCGCTGCTGCCAGCGCTGGCAGCTGTTGTTTGTACCGGCGCCGGCATCTAAAATGGCAGCCGGTGACAGGGGTTTGTACATAACCACTTTTAACTGCAAAAATCAGGTAAAAGTGGTTTTGACCGATGACCTTATATTTTCGAGTGGATTAGGTAAAAAGTAGCAATTCGGTTCTGGCTATCTGTGGTCGCAAGAAACCTAACCGACTGAGTTAAATCTGGGGTCTAAAAACTCATAACCGGTCAAAAGACCCCAGATCTAATTCAGTCGGATAGGTTAGCGAGGAGCGAAGGGACGAGCGTGTTAGTTTTCTTGCGACCACAGCGAATTGCTACTGTTTACCTAGTCCACTAGGTATTATAGTTTAGGCTAGCAACTAGTGCAGGCGGCCAAGTCTGCTGCTGGCGCCGGCAGCTAGCTCGGCAACCGCCGCCGTTACTGGTATGGGCAACCAGCGCCGGCAATCAAATTAGCCACCGGCGCCGGCAGCGGAGGCACTCCCAAAATATTAACATTTAGTAATAACACTTTTTGTTCTTTTACCTTAGTGTTGTCAGTGCACGGGCGCATAGTTTCAGTTCTTCCATGTTTAAATGCAGACGTGCTGCAAGATTCGTAAGTACCGACATATTTTCCGTGCAGTAAATGGTAGGCAGCCTGAAAATAGTATTTCTAATTTATCAATTAAGTGTATGTGAGCTAGGGTTGTATATTAAGGATGTGTGCTAAGGATACGTAAGAGTAAGAGGCATGAGGAGAAAAGAACTACAGGAATTTCACACAGGTAGCTAAGCTAAGCTACATCTATGAATCTTCACGTCATGGCCGTCTTAACCATATTGGGAGCCGGGGTGCGAAAATCAGCATGCCATCTATCCAACAAAAAAAGATTCTTTCATTTTAATGTTACATTTTTCGCCCCATACTCTCTGAATTTACCGCACGTGTTTGTTAGAACTTACATTTAATTCTTGTAGTAATAAGATCTCAATTGACTTGCACATCGCTAATGTCGCAACTTCACAAACCGAATGTTCCTAAAGCTGCATGACCCGTATTTGTAAGCAATATTGGTGCCTATATTTTTACATGTATGAAACAGCAGAGTACACTATGGCATGTATGTAAGGCGATCGGCTTGCGTCCCCTAGGTCTCTGCACCCAGGTGCAACGCACCCCTTGCACCCCCGGTTAAGACGGCCCTGCTTCACATAGCATCTACCTCGCATAGCTTTGGTGGACGCGGGTAGAGTTTTTTTAGCTTCGCTACGCATCCTCGAACAGCCAGCCTAATTATATTCTAATCTTAAAATTGTCGCTCCATCGTAGAGTTGATGATTTTTCCAAGTTCCTGGTTTAAATAGGGGAAAAAAATATTAACAATGTCAGAATTTGTCATTTGATGTTTGCCGTATCTGTTTCTGGCTTGTAGTTTCAGGTTGGTTTATAGTACAGAGCGATGATAGTCCATACGGAAGAGAGCTAGCGACTCAATCATTAGGCGGGGGTTCGATTCCTGGCCTGTACCACTAAGTTCTACGGAATTTATGTACGGTTGTATTTGTCATTATCACTAGCTCGGCGGTGAAGGAAAACATCGTGAGGAAACCTGCATACCCGAGAAGGAAAAAAAAATGTGTGGCATGCGCTAGCTTTAGTTAACCGACCTGTAGAAGATATTTTCTCCATGAATTTTGGAAGATTTTCTCGCGACCATTTGCCCTGTTTGCACTTTGTCAAAAATATAACGCAGTGGACGATGAAAATTTTTTATTTATAGATTTTTCAGTCCTGTACTACATACATGTGTACCATGTTTATAGGTCTTACCGATGTACCTGCGCAGTAGACAAAATTTAATAGCGCTTTCGCGCGCTATTAAATTGGCCAATCAGAATGTGCCACCTCGAATCCATTGACGCTATTGGCTAATTGTTTTCGCGCCCTTATCGCTGCTAACCGACTTTGCACCTTTTGATCACTAAATGACTTCGGGTTTTGACGGGGACTCGGGTCTGCTCTGCGCAAACGAAGATTGACGAGCTGAATTATTTTTCTGGTCGTAAATAAGCTCACGACCTCAATCTTTCTATTTAAGAGTGTAGTCGTAGAAATGCTCATGATTGTATATGTTATAAATACCTGAAAACCAAGCTGCATTATACAGTCGGGGCTGACTTTGAACTTCTTGCAGGCTTCCTTTGTTAGCCCCTCGTACAGGATGTAATCTATGCTAAGGGAGTCACACCAGTTCTTGTACTCCTTTTTGGCCGACTCTACAAATTGCTTCGATTCATCATCCAGTTGGAATTCTGAAAACATAAAATAAAATATTTTTTCAACAAATGTTGAGTGGTTCTTAAACACATTATGTATTACGCTTTTACTACATTATGACACCAGTGCTTCATAACAATGAAATTATTGCTTCAAAACAAATAAATAATGATATCATTCACACCAAATTGTAATAATTGTAGTTTCAGAAATTGTTTCAATTATAGTGGAGCGGGGCAATTCAAATGGCTATAACTTTTTCTCTATAAGCTTCTGCAGCGACTACTGCAGGTAGGTTCCGGTAGGTGACTGCAGAGAAGAGTAGCTTTTAGTGATAAGACCGTCATTTCTACCCTTTTGTTTTAATATTGTTATTTTATGTTTTTGGTGTGCAAATAAAGAGTATTGTATTGTATTATAGGTATTTATCGAAGAAATACGCTTTTTCTGAATTTACTGGAAAAGAGTTTGTAGAACAAATGTTATAGCCATTTGACGTAATTACCCCGCTGACAGAATTGCTCCGGTATTATTGAACCAATTACTAAAACAACAATTATTAAAATTTATTAACTTAGTGTTGAAATCGTTGTATGAAAAGCGTAAGAATTGGACATTACACTCTCGGCTCTATTACGACCTCACCTTCGGCTCGAGCTGCGATCCAGCCTCGTGCGTAATGACCAACATAGCTCACTTATATCATAATTTATAAATTAAAAAAAATAGTCTGTTTTTGTTGGTGTATTTTTTATAAAGAATATTTTTATTTTATGTTATAGCAGAGAATTAAAGCAAAACTATGCTGACCTAATTTCTGAACAGATATGTTACTATCAGCAGGCTTGCTATCTGGCTGAATGAATGGTTTAGTTGTGGTTTCCCTGTAGATATCCTGGAAGAATCTCAGAACAGCTACTCCATCGCCCCAGGAATGTTCGAAGTTTATGCCCGAGACACCATCCTTGGTTACGATGAGACTGAATGATTTGTCAAACCATCTGAAATGAAGAATTTAATGCAATAATTTTTAGTTTATACCTTTTGTAAATTTTTTGTTGTTGTTACAAAATAACTTACAGGGTTTTTCATAATATGATGACAGTTTTTGAAGAGGGTGATCATACCATCAAACTGAACAACATTCTCTATGGGGACCAACATCTAAACCATGAACAAAAATTTAGCTGTCCATTTTGGTAGTTAGTTTGGAGTTTTAAATGGAACAGCAGATTTTTTTTCACTATTTCGATGTTGGTCCTATAGAGAAAGTTGTTCAGGTCTGATCATGCCCTCACAAAACCGTCAGCATATGTATAATAATAATATACTACTGTTTTTTTAAAGCGATGATCAAACCATAGAATTAAACAACTTTCTGTATGGAACAAAAGTCAAAATCGCGCGAAAAAAACCAGCTGCCTAACACATAAAAAAAAAAGTATCCTTTTAAGGCTGACTGTATAAATATGGTATGGTCCAAAACAAAATTGTTAATTTAGTTGTCCCACTGCAAGGTAAAAACGGCCTCAAATGAATCAACCTCAAACTCCACTACAAATATGGTATAATTTTTCAAAATTAAAGTCAACACTACCTGTTCCAACCATCCCCATGAAGATAATGTTTCAGAATCTTATGCTTATTATCATGAATTACATCATCATCCAGCACCAAGTTGAATATAGCAGAGTCTATCTTCTCAAGGGACTGTTTGTTTCCCGTACCCTCCAGGTGAGCTCTTTGCTTCGCCCAGACATCTCTGTTTTGACTAGTTAGTATTCCTAATGGATGGTCGGCTTTTGGAGAATTGTCATTAATTATTTTATTTAGATTAGCTAAGAGTTCAGTCGGTGATAACAGATTTCCTGAAAAAAGAGTTTGGAATAAAGTAATATTATTATTGTAGGTGTTGCCGGCGATATCATCTGTGATGATGTTAAAAAAGGATCCTATGTGTTCCAGAAACTATTCTATCTGTGTGCTAAATTTGATCAAAATCCATTCAACCGTTTATGCATGATTGATTCACAAACGTTGTCACAAATGTTCACTTTTATAATAGAGCAAGAGCCCGTGAACCCCAGACCTTCGTTATTTTATAAAAGCTGAAAGTTTGTCAGCGCATGCTCCCAACACAGGTAAGAACGATGGACTATTATGAAGTTTGGGTTACCGTGGCTTTGGCAGGTAAACGGTACTAAAGGTGTGTAAAATACCGATCTAAATTCATCAAATAATAAAGTGTGATTTTTTGGTATTACCTTCAGAATATTATTAAAAATCACGTTATTGATTGCCAGACACTTAACATCGTGGCAACCCCTTGCCAGACACCCCTAATGTTCATGAAATTATAATAATTCTACTTATGTTATAGTATAAAAGCTGATTTTTATATATAATACTTAGGTAATAATTAGATGATGTTTCCTCATCAGCCAGACATTTTTGATAGTTCCAACCCCTTGCCAGACAGTGATGTAGGGTCGCTGTAGGAGCGAGCGTGATAATAATCTGTAATGTCATCAATCTATTTTTTTATGCTTTATAATAACTTGTAATGTTATTAATATATTTTTAATTAAATTTTTGAGTATTATTTATTTGGTTTTTTTTTAATAATCTGTTATTGAGAGATCGCGATAGACCTATCTCGCCATCTCACTCGCACCCACCATACATATACTGTCTCACGCTCGCTCTTACAGCGACCCTACATCACTGTCTGGCAAGGGGTTGGAACTATCAAAAATGTCTGGCTGATGAGGAAACATCATCTAATTATTACCTAAGTATTATATATAAAAATCAGCTTTTATACTATAACATAAGTAGAATTATTATAATTTCATGAACATTAGGGGTGTCTGGCAAGGGGTTGCCACGATGTTAAGTGTCTGGCAATCAATAACGTGATTTTTAATAATATTCTGAAGGTAATACCAAAAAATCACACTTTATTATTTGATGAATTTAGATCGGTATTTTACACACCTTTAGTACCGTTTACCTGCCAAAGCCACGGTAACCCAAACTTCATAATAGTCCATCGTTCTTACCTGTGTTGGGAGCATGCGCTGACAAACTTTCAGCTTTTATAAAATAACGAAGGTCTGGGGTTCACGGGCTCTTAGACTATAATATTAGTTGTATAAATTAAAGATGTAATAAAATGTTGGTGACAAGCAGGATTAAAATTCACAATCTACCTTACAAAAGCTTACTTAATGTTTTTTTAGAAATAACATCTGGTCATTATTTAAAAAGGAGAAGCCATTAATTAGAGGAAATATGCAGAGCTGACTGCCAATCTTTGCTCTTTGTTGAAGCACATCAGAGGACCTACCATGCTGCCCCCAAGAAAATTACAAAAATTTAGAAATGCATGCCTCTGTCTTTGTTACTTTGCAATGTGAAAGCGAGTGTGCATGATGGTTTTCTCGTTTTGACTTTGGTATGCAGAAAAGAAGATATTTGTAGCAAAAATTTGAAGAAAACTATCAACATAATCAACTTACCATCAGCATCCAATACATCAAAAACATAGAAGTTTCCATTTCTCTGTACAAGGACATGTTTGCTGCTGGGATCTCTGAAGATTTTGTCTTTGTTCAGAAGTGGTATGCGGGTTGCTCCAAAAAGTCCAACAAATTGGCTCATGTCTAGAGGGAATGCTTTGAATAAATAAGCACCATACCTGAAATATAAATAAAGAATTCTTATACCAACAAATTTTTTCTTAATGTTCATCTAAATTCATGCCTGTCTAGTCAAGTATGGTTGGGTCTTGAATGGATGGAGGTTAGTGAAATTGTGCTTTATGGAAATTGATGGAGTGAAATAATTAACAGTATTCAAGAAGATCACGAAGCTCTAGAAGAAAGATGGAGGAATTACTGTCAGAATATTTGTTTGTATAATCATCAATAATCGTTTAAACATACCGGAGAATTGACTCTCATTCACACAGTAGTACCATCACCCTAGTTAGAAAGAGATTACCGCCACGAAAGCATTAAACACACAAGTGCTCAGTCCCTTTGTAATTGTTCTTATTGAGGACTTATAGATGAAAAATAAACAATTATGTTATTGGCTAAAAGAAAAAAAAGTGGTCATCGCAGGACGCCTAGCAGATGTGAAACATCGAACACTCCCAATTTTGCGCGCTTTTTTAGAAAATTTCGAACATTGTACATCATCAACACCGTGAAGACACCTGCGTGCTTCAATTTTGAGGCATGTATTGTACATACTGTCCATAACAAGTGTTAATGGCCTACTCCACGTCACACTGGACATAGATTCGGTATTAGTGAAACGTGGATGTTCTGAGGTTTCAGAATATCTCTGACTACCCCCTCCGGGAGTACAGTCGTGAGCATATGTATGTATGTCGAACTTTGCGCTTCAGGAATGACAAACTAATAGCAGCTGTCAAATGTGGTGTGTCTGCGTCAAGCCATAATTTGTCGTCACGGCATAAGATGCAATTTTAACACAGATTATTTAATAGTAACAGATACTGCACTCAACCCGATTTAGAGTGCTTTTTCGAATTTCGAACTTGGCGCTTCAGGAGCGAAAACTAAAATGCGCCTTATGTCAATGAGCGACAGCCTGCATCTTAGCAGCTGTCAAACTTGAGTAACAGTGCACTGGTTGTACTGCCAACAGATGTTTAAAATTAATATAAAGATCTTAGATGAGTCATATTGCAGGTTCTGACGCGAGCACTTGTCTCGCGTGGTTCTCGCGCGTTGCGTTTTTGCCTGCCACAAGGCTCCGCAATACTCAATCTCTTTTTGTTTTTGATCAAAAACAATCCCTGAGATTGGGATGGGAACTCCCACAAACTACTTGACACTGGCGGAAATGCAGTGCTAACGCACAAGCAAGTGTCCATTAAATATAAATTAAAAGAAATAATAATAACTTACCAAGAAACTGCTTCTGGCAATAACCTTGTAACAGTTCTAAACAGTGGAGTATTACTCTTCTTAGCATTCAAATGATATACTTCGGGCTCCAAAATTTGCTCCCTCAAAGACAGCATGAACCTTACAGCGCTTGTCAACAAATTTGTGGCCCGAATCAACTGATCATTATACTCATTCCTCACATCATTTTGAAACACAATCAACGGGTTATAGTTGATCGGTAAAGCGGCACGATCTCTTAGGTAAAGATCGAACCAGTAATCTGATATGTAACTTGTATGCTTATTTAGTTTATCCTTAGTGACTAGTTTCTCTTGAAGAACTTTGCCCTCTTTGATTATAAATTCACTTGTTCTTTGTTGAGCTTGGTTGTATTGGTCATTGGTTAATAAAGGTCGTAATGCTTTTAAGTAACGGTCACCGGTTTTAGATAATTCCGGTATAGGTAAGCGAGGTAGAGACTTCTGGAAATGCATGGTGGGCACTTTACTTCTTTGTAAGTATTGGTAGTTGCCATCTCGAATGTTTTTGCTTGAAAAGTTTTTTCGATGGGATATTTTCGTCAACGCGCAGCTCTTGCTAATAATCTTATTTACAGAATACATTTCAACAAGCTACAAATAAATAATTTACGAAGTAAAACTAAAACTACAACAACGCAACGGAGAAAACAAAATGTTTTGACAGTAAATATTGACATTGACAGATTTGAACTTTCTCCCGGAACCGGATGCAAAAAGTATTACGGACCGGAAGTTCCTTATGTAAAATTTTATGTAAAGGCAATGCGGTCTAGTCTGCACAGCCGGTTGTCTTCACTTCTGTCATTTCTCGATTGACGGGCTTTATTTCTTGATTTTCTAAATTCGTTTTTCGTGGCTATTATTGTGTTAATGTGGTGGAATTACTTTAATAATGTGCCATTAATGGAGAACAATGTACATAGTAAAAGTGAGAAATGAAGATAGATGCTCCCGTTTGATTCAGTTTGATCCTCACGTAAAACTCCCTCAAACATTGCAATGTGGGGACGACCCTCGGATTTCAAGAGATAGGTATATTGTAAGTTAGGTTAGGTTCAAAGATATTGTAACTAGAGACAACGGCTGTAAGGGCTAGTTCCCATTGCCTTTCCGAAAGGATAAATAAATCGAAAAAAAAAGACATTTGACATTGACATTAAATTGGAGTGCAATTTTTGAAACTCACACGTTCAAATCCAGTTCAAATCAGCAGTAGAAAGACAGAATATCCATCTGTGATATCCATAGTAATTTTGACATTTTCTACTGTGCTGATTTCAACGTATGACTTTCAAAAATCGCACTACAGGGCTCATAACATAATGTGTTTTGA
This sequence comes from Agonopterix alstromeriana, assembly GCA_963924505.1. Classification (NCBI taxonomy): domain Eukaryota; kingdom Metazoa; phylum Arthropoda; class Insecta; order Lepidoptera; family Depressariidae; genus Agonopterix; species Agonopterix alstromeriana. The sequence goes on from OZ004670.1 coordinate 11,393,492, forward strand.
GGGTTTTGAGTGTCCTAAATTAATAAGACTAAAAATAGATTTTGAATTTGAAACTAAATAAATTGAGTAGGTCCAGTACAGGGTACAGAGAATCTCGTAAATTATTTCGTAAAAATTTTACTTGATAAGTTTTGTAGTCGGAATGCAGAGTATACAGAATTCGCAAGGTTATTAGCAGCAATTGAAAAGTTAAACGTAATTGGAGATTTAATTGAATCAAAATGAATGAACTGCCGGAGAATACCACTAACAGTGGTCCTTCAGAGTTAGATTCCTTGGATTACCTGCGTGGCGTGAAGTCCTCGACGTGTTTACTTCTGCCCACGACACCGAGTCCAACTCCACTGGACTTCAAACATCCACTGTCTGAAGAAATGACCGAAGCGCCATTCCTTACGCTGAATGATGAACCTACACTGGGTAATTTACAGAGTTCAGGTAAGTAAATTGAAATTAAACGTTTTTATACGCATTTGAATGGACAATTTATTGCCCACTAATAAATATCTTGGACATTGTCACACAAATTACAAACAAATAAATAAATTAAAATACTAGAGTCAACCCGCGACTTCATCCGCACCAATAATATCAAAAACAACATCAAAATCGGTTCAGTAGTTTTTGCGTGATGCTCGCACAAACAAAAACAAACAGACAGACAGACAAAGATTCTAAAAAAGGTAGATTTGAAGTCAGGGACATCAAAAACCATATTGTAATCTTTTTTTTTGTTAATATCTTCAAAGATACACTGTTACAGATGACACTCTGACTGAAAAAAGATCATGAGAATCTAGTTAGATTTAAAATAGGTACCAGAATCTAGCCTGCGCCCGCGGCATGGCTCCTCGATAAACGTTTTATCACGCCTGCTAACTCATTCGTTCGCGCGCAAAAAGAAAGAGTGTTTGGGCGCGATAGCGCTTTATCGCGCCGCCATGCCGCGACTTTACTTGTATTATGATGACTAGACAATGATATAGAATACTAACATACATTTTATAGCTGCAAACATCCATGACTCGGGTATAAATATTCATATTCATCATACAAATATTTGTCCCTTATCGGATTCAAACTGTGACCCTCGGCTCAGCAGACAATTTCACTACCGACTGAGCCTACCGGGCCATTGGATAATTATCATGATAGTTGATAAATTATCTTCATAATTATAAAATTATTTGGAAAAACTATGAAAAATTACAGAGATACAACAAAACGAAGAACTAAGAATTAACATAGAAAATCATAAAAGAAAATGATTATCTTGAAATCAAACTCTGGTTTTATGGATTTAGTATACAATTGGTCAAGTTTGATGATAGTCCAAATCGTCCATCACAGTTGTAACACTAACAATAATGCCAGATTCAGAAACTCAAATAATTATGAAAACCACATTATAATTAGAATTGGTATATCAACGGTTAAGAATCAATAACGGCTAACTATCAAAGCACTAATTTTACAGAAGACAAAAAACATTTTGCTCTTTCAAATGTTGACTTATCAAAAACTCTTGTATCTGTATAAATACACAAAAAAGAACAAGATATTGGCATATATGTTTTTACCAGGACACGTAAAACTCAACTTTATATTTAACCACATTTAAAGGTAATTTTCGCCAAAAATTTAAGTTAGCCGTTATTGATTCTTATCCGTCGAAATTACTATTAGAATTATTATAACATTAGAACTTATTAAGTGTAAAATTTTAGTTTAAACAATAACTGTGTTACTGTCAAAGGCTATTCAGGTAAGTAGTTAAAAAAAATACTGAATATAAAATATTAAGAATTTTTGTTTTCTTTTTCAGAATTTTCAGTTTCTTTCGTTTTCAGAATTCTTTTCTTTGCTAATTTGACCATCTTGATTTTCAATGGATAATTTTTATTATTATTTGTGTAAGAAGGAAGACTGTTTATTTTTAGAAATGTCTTGTTTAATATTATACTGTGCTGTTCATACTTACTGAATATGAATATCAAGAAAATTTGTCATGGTTTTGATGAAGAACTATATTATATTATTTATAGAGGTAATCTTTTTCATCATTTTTTTCAATTTGTCTTTAAATGAAATTAAATGTATTTGTTATGTAGAGGGAGAAAGAAGTAATAGAGGTTGGAACGTGTTTAGTCATATTCACTCAATAAGAGATGCACATAGCAAATTTGTTGTAGTTAAAAAAGGAGATCAATACCTTTTTGCTGACCTTATCGACGTAACCACTTTTTTGTGTCTGACTTCTTATAAATTCAATAGGATTTTATGACTATAGCTATCTCATATGGTTACACTGACATTCGGTCTACCAGCGTTCACAAAAAATTTTCCTTGGGTGATGATTTATAACTTTTTAATTTCAATAGAAAGTATACATTCATATGGAGATATATGGTTATGGTTGGCTGCTCATAGAACTCTACGTTCCTGATGAGGGACTAGAGGGCATTATGATGATTAGTCATCAAGTCTGTTAAAACATCTTTCAGATGCATCTGCAGGAGATTCCAGCTCTTCAGGTGATTCAAATTCAGTCGTCCAGGATCCGGTCAGTGCTCAACTAATCAACAACATCAGTATGCTGGACTACCAGACCCTCAGTAAGAATGGCGACATCATTGTGGGACAAGTAAATATGTTTTTAATTACAAAAATAATTTTGGTCTGCTTGCAATTTGTTAAGACTCTTGGCTATTAAAAAAAAAATTGGTTTAAAATACAACAAACAATACCATTTACATTACAAGTATGTGGTTGCAGTGAGTAGTTATTCTGCTTGGTGATGGATTATTTAGAATAATTTTTCTCTTTTGTTAACTATTTTCTTCTTTATCCTTCAATATGAAGGAAGCCAGATTTTTCATGTAATATATGGGTTAGGTGGTGGTAAATATCACCTGTAATATGATTATGAATGTGTTTTTTAATTTTAACATGTTTTACAGAGGTTTAATGTGTAGTTCTTATTAAAATATAATGTATTTATCTGTTCTTTTAGGTGGAGGATTGCAAACTTAATGGGAATCTCAACATAAATAACAGAAAACTACCCAACTTTGTCAATTGGAATTGGGGCGTAATCAGGAAATTCTTCCTGTGGGTTGTTCTCTCCGGACTTGTTGCTTGTCTTGGAGCCATTATTACCATGGTTGTCACTTTACCAAAAGAATGCAACCCAGATCTCCCATGGTACCAAGGAAAGGTATTTTATGAAGTATTTCCAGCTAGCTTCAAAGATTCTGGTAACGATGGAATAGGAGACCTTAAAGGACTGATTAAGAAACTTGATTATATTAATGATCTTGGTGTTTCTGCTATCCGTTTGAATTCAATATTCAAAGCTAATAATTACCCGGAACAGTATTACAATGTGACCTATTTATTGGACATAGATCCAAGAATAGGTGTTCTCAAAGACTTTCAGAATCTCATATCAGCTGTACATGACAGAAATATGTCTTTGATTCTTGATTTGCCTGTCGTGTCAATGGCAACACCCAGTTCATCTCCAAACTCAACACATACCATTTCACTTGCCAATGATACTTTAATAAGTTATTATGATCCAACATCTGATGCCATTGCCTATTGGGCTCGAGCTCAAAATGTAGATGGATTTTACTTGAAAAACTTGGAACATTATGCAGATGACATCAACTTTGGAAGGTCTCTTCAACTCTGGAAACAAATAATAGGAAGTGGAAAAGTATTTATTGCAAGTGAAAAAGCATATGAAAGTGTTAAAGGTGATTCTCTTAATGTGCTGCTTTCAAGAATAGATCTCATAGACATCCATTTAGACTTGAAAGAAGGCATTAAAGGTTTGAAAAATCGTATAAATAATGTTATAGCTGGAACTCTGTGGGGAAAGCCACATTACCCATGGGTTCTGTGGAATATTGGCAACATTGATAGTGAGAGGATCTCTACTAAACATGTGAATAACACACTGGTGTTGACAGCCCTTGAATTCATTTTACCTGGTACAATTAGCATATTTTACGGAGATGAGATAGGGCTAGGCGGCTTGCCAGAGCATGAAGTCGAAAAAGATTTCCACGAACATGAGCATGTGCACAATTTGGTGCTCATGAGCTTCTCGGATAAGAATGAAAATGATAAGTTAGTTCTACCATGGAATTCTAATTCTGCGTTGGAACCCAAGTACCAATTTTTAGATGTGATTAAATCTTTGGCTAAGGTACGGATAAATACGCCGACGATATATTTGCGAGCGATTTACAAGGATGGAAATATGCTAAAGAACATGGAGATACGTAATACAGAAGAAAATTTAGTTGTTATAGAGCGATGGTATCCCCGTAGAAACACGTGTGTATTTGTTGGTAATCTCGGCAGCCAGTCTATAACGACCGATTTGTCCACCATGTTTTATGGCGGTACTGTGGTAGCTGGTACAAATACTTCAATGATCGGACAGGTACTGTACTTTGATAAAGTAACATTTCCTCCAAATTCTGCTATCATCTTGAAGTTGGAAAAGTGAATTTCCGCTCGTAATTTGTTAAAGTTGTTATTGTACTTAGTTTTGTTTCTTTTATTTTTATCAATGTTGTATCTAACTATGAAGAGTAGGTATTAAAGTATTAATCAACCATAGTAAAGTAGATTATAAGAGTATAGGCAGCTAAATGCTGGGATGATATTTGATATCACTTAACATAAACTATATAGGCAGGCAGCAAAAGTTCGAATAAAGTATTAAATATCTTCTTCCTTTTTCAAGTCTTTTTTTGAAATTTTACTTATAATGTATGTATTCTAAAAATTATGTTTACCTATTGAGAATGTTCGTACTTACAATACTTACTTATTTTTATTAGTATGATATTAGCCAAAACATGAAATTATCTGTCAGGATTAGTTTTTTTTTTTTAATTATGTATAAGGTACAAGTTACCTACTCGAATTGTTTTTATGTTTAACTGTTAGTTTGATATTATACTATGAATCTCTGAATAATGAGCCAAAAGTAATTAAATTGTTAGTGTGTAACTAAGTTACCTATTTATTTATTTATAGCCTACGATGCTTGTAGAGCATTCCAATATTAAAGTCAAGAGATAAACAATAAATTACAAAAAATATATATACTTATTAATGATGATGATATGACATCGAAAATCGTTTATAATATATTGTTTATTTCTTAAGACATTGGAATATAACTAGTGATATTTATTTACCTCGCGCGAACCAAAGAATTTGAAACTACATAATAATTTTGGTATATTTACCTATATCGCAGGATTAGTGTCAAATCAATTCCGTAAAATTAGAATGTTCCTAATAAAGTAGTGGGTTTGATTGACTTTGGGTTCGGGGGATATTCATTTTCAAGTCCATTAACAATATTCCGAACGATTATAATTTTACGACTTTAACAATAATCCTGCGACAGGTTTATAGCCATATTTGGGGTAACTGCATCTGTGGGCCAGTAATTGCATCTTATTAAAAAATTCAGATTCAGCAGTTCTGTATTTAGATTACTAGGTAATGTTGTTAAATTGCGGTTTTAAGAACAGCCAGATAGAACCTATTGCTCCATATACCATATTTTAACGAAGATGATATGAGTATAAATAAAAATCAATTTTCTTCTAGATTTATGAAAATTTTAATACATTTGTACACAATGTTTCATTAATCTACCTTTGTTTGTACACAATTGAAACAAAAATTATGTACTTAGTAAGACTAATTATGTACAGATTATGATTTTATGAAAGTAAATAAATATTTGAACAAGTATTGCGTGCACACGCTTCTTTTAATTTATGATTTATGGTAGACAAAAAACCTGATTTTCAATCTTACCACACGGCCACAGTGAAAAACTATTTCAAGCTACGAGCGTTAATTAAAAATTGGAGCGTCCGTCTGCTGCGTTACGCGGATGGTCCGCGTGCGAAAACCGCGAAAGTCTGTGACGCGGACCGTTCGTCCGCCGCACAAATTAAACTAACCCGCGCGCTGACGGACGCCTAAGGGTGCGTTTTCATTGAAGTGGAGCGGAGCGGAGATGTGTAAAATCAACCAATCGAATTGCTTATATTTCCTCGCTTGACTCCGCTTGACAGAATCAAGCTATTTCATTGTTTAATTTGACACATCTCCGCTCCGCTTCAGTGGAAACGCACCCTAACGCTTCAAATTATTTTCCTCGCACTGAAATGCCCGCCGCGGACAATCTTTTGTAAGGTCTAGGGCCTCGAGTAATCAATAGGTCATACATTATACAAGGTGTTTATTATTGAAACTAGACAACGACACAAACATAACAATCCAGGTGATCGAACCGTGATTCGAACCAATACCTCTAGTCAGTCCGACGTGGTGACGTCCGTTTAAATTAAAATCAGGCCTTTACAATGACTTCAGGTAGTTACCAATATTATGCAAACAATATTTCAAACAATGAGTATTTTAGTGGTGATAATATTGTTTCAAAATATCCACTATTTAATATAGGATCACTACCTTTGTACTTTGTGTAGACTATACCAAATAAATTAAAAATTTCTTATGAACATTTATCTCAATTGAGCAATTGAGCAGCATAACTCTAGAATAAATTTTACATTGACAACATTTTAAAAATGATCATTGAGATTTTTTACAGATAATCCAATATGTTGGATAATGAGCGTACACTACTCACGTTTCTGTTTTTAGTAGATAAGTAATCAACTAATTTAATTATTTCTACTTATTTTGTAACTTTCACAAAAGAGGTAAAATATTGTATTATTTATGGAATGTGATGTCTTAGTAGTATTTTTTCATCGTCAGCAATAAAAGTAGGTATAAAACAATTGTATGATTTAACAAATTACTTCTGAGGGCATTTAAGCTCAGTCTTTATAAAGCTAAAATCGGTGGATGAAAGCTCATAGCACTGGAAGGATTCATAGGTACAGATTTTGTTTCAGGTGTCATGAGCTAGGCTGAATCTTTTTATTCGTTTTAACTACACTTGGATGCATTACATAGGTGTTTGACATTGCTCTAGGAGTGTGAGTTTCGGATCCAGGCAATGCTGGAAGTTTATCTGTAGGGTTTCTTATTAAAATCTTTTTTTGAGACCCTGTTACCTCTTTTCTAATATTACAATCCTGCTTAACCCTAAGATCTATGTTATCGGTGGTGTTTTGAGCAGACTTTGCACACTTTCGTTCACTTTCACAGTCACTACCTGTTTGTTTATTCACTTTTGGAGCACCAAATGCTTTTGTTTGTTTCAGTAAAGAACGATCATTACAAAGGGCCGCTATAAGAGGCAAGTCGAGGTTCTTGCTTTTCTCTCTTAGAGTTTTTATGTCTAAATCACAATTTGCGTCTTTCACTTTACTTACACTAACATCACTATTCACATTTGTGCTACAATTCGGAACTCTTAATTCTCGGAGATGCGTGGGAAGTTTCTTCTTGTGTTCATAAGGTGGCGGTGGAGGAGGAGGCATGCGTCTCATTTTCACTGGAGGCGGGTCCTTAACATCCAATATATTTTCATGTGATTTTGTCCTCGAGAAGCTGCTTACATCTGGGATGCGCGTTGGAAGAGGAGGCCGTTCTAGATTGATTGAATGGTTACTGAGAGACGTCCTACTCGTCAAAGAATACCAGCTCGTCCGCGCTCCGGGCAGTTGGACGTACGAGTCGGAAAGATTCTGTATTGACCCGTACATAGATGACGCCGATAAGGATGTTGACAGAAATGGTGTACTTCTGTACTGCAGACTTGATTTGTGCATGTTTGATACACGTGTTTCGGTCAACTTGTGATCGAGATAGTTTTGTTGAGATACGGCGGGATCTTGTAAAGGGTAATAGACGTAATCTACGTCACTGTAGAGCTGTTGATGAAACATAGGATTATGAGGTGGTGGTGGAGGGGGTAACCGGGCTACAGGAGGGGGAGGAGGTAACCGTGATCGCCTAGGTGGCGGTGGAGGGGGAGGGAGCTTCATCATAGCTACAAGTACGTTCGAATCGACTGCATGAGGTGGAATTTCTCTTGATGGAGAAAGGTTATTTATTCCTTGGGCCAGTTTTGATCTTTCAGCTCTGCGACTTGAAGCTTGATGTCGTTTAGACTTTTGAAACCTGTGCTCGAAAACCATTGGACTTGCAAACGTTCTTTCACTAGATACATTCACCTCGCCAGCTTCTGCTTTAAGTATTGTTATCATGGGCTTCGAGGTTACCACTCTGGCTGCCACTTCTTCTTCGCCCAATGCTTTTAAAGGTATGTTGGTTGATGCAGGATATGCAGGTGGTGCTTTAATGGGTGCTGGCGAGTAGGCTCCAAGTGTTTTGTGATTATATTCATATGGAGGTGGAGGCTTATCGGGAAATCGTTGTCTGGTTGGTGAATCTTCATCTAAGTCAACTATGTTTGGAAGAGATAAGTTTAGCACTTTTCTACTGTCGGTTCTCGTTGGGGGTGTTGGTGGTCGATCAAAGAAAGAATTTTCGGGGTAGTTATCGTCTGAAGGGGCAGTGTCCTCGTGACCGTGAAGGTAACTATCACCCGAAAATGGTAGAGGCAATCTGACATAATCTGATACAGAGTCTAACGTATCACTTACTGACTGACTTTTCGGATACACTCCTCGTCCTACAATCAAGTCAGTTAACTCACTGGCACTGAGCAAATTGTGTTTTTTATCTGTTGGATCGCTGCCATCCCCATGAAAAGAAGCCGCACTTACGTTGGAGTTGGTCCTTTCCCTGAATATATTTTCTTTTTCGCAGTGTTCTGGAGTGGAAAAATTTGTTGCTCCATCGACACAGTCTGTATTAGAAAGAGGAGCTTGTAATCTTAAAGTGGGTGTAGAATGACTAGTTCTCTCTAACTTATTTTTTAATATAGATGACACGCTATCAAAATCAGCAAGATCATTTTCTTTTGATGGCTTGTAACTATCATAGTGCGAACCACTATAGTCTGTTCTACTGCCGTCAGATAGAGTGTCAATTTTTGAGCGTGCTGTTAGTTCAGAGCTGCCCATCGTATAAACTCCACTTGTTTCGCTGGAAGCAGCTACAGTGACCGGTTGACCTAAACCATCATACAACGCGGATGCTGTATCTTGTGAATATTCCACATCGATGCCAACTGTGCTGTTATCGCTAATCATAGAATTTTGAGCAGTATGACTGTAGCCCAATTCTAAGCTACTTGCGTCAGATGCTCTGCTTAGTGCGCTGAAACCGGCTCTTGCCATTATCACTGTGCTACAAGACGAAGAGCATTGTGATCCAGTACACTTTAATTTGTTGGACCCTGGGCTTTCTGCTGATGTTTCCGTTATGATTTGATCTGGCAGAGATGTCGTTTCTTCTATTTGACTTTTAGAATGATGTCCAATTTCTGGACGATTTTCGTTATTAGTTTCAATATTATTTTCATCTTTAACCTTTTTTGTTCGGGTTTTAGATTTTTGCAACTGCAGAGATGATGTTTTGCTAAGTGGTTGGTTTTCTTGAGGAATGTTTCTGATAAAATAAGCATTTGAGCAGTCTAATAAATGTGCAAAAGCTAAACTTTCCGTAGAAGGTGCAGGAGGTGAATCTATCATTATTTCCAATTCATCTTCAGAGTGTACTCTATCACTGACTATTCCCGATGTGGTGTTAGAGCTTGTAGTAGAGATTACTGATATTCTTTGTTCACTTTTATTGTGACTGTATTGCAAATTAAAGGACTTCGAATAACCGTAGCACATTTTACGTTCTTCTTCTTCTTTTATCAAGATTTCGTTGAATTTTGGAGCTATTTTCATTGAGAACTGATGCGTTTCTTTGCATAGCGCAAATAAATATTTGCATTTTTCTTCACTCGTCGAGTATAGTGTAGTCTTTCCTCCTTCAGTTCTTATTTCAAACTTTTTTCTATCGAAACTTAATTTTTCAATTGAACTCCAAATGAAATTCGAAATCGGGCCGTTATCAGGTAGAATTTTGATACCTTTTGCTGTAACAAGAAGCCAGACGGTTCCTGGATCCGGTTCTGCTTTAGTTTGTTTCATTCGATACCTGTGGGAATTCATGGTATCGGACAGTAGGCAAACTTCACGAATAAATCTGATTTCGGCATCTGTTTGTGACAAGCCACGATGTTCACGATGGCAGGCGCGCATGGCTGTAGCGACCCAGTCACCTGTAAGTGACGCGGATGCATAGTCGTCAACCTTAAAATAGTCTCGATCTTCATGGGTCTCTGCATCACCGTATTTCGCCTGCAGAGCCAATCCCGTTAGAAGCAGAAGAACTTCTGCGGGTAGTGCGTCTCGTGCGCGTACATTGTCTCGCAGCTGCAGGAAGTACAAATGACGTCCAATGTCGTCATGCAATAGGAGGGGGCTCTCAACGTGAAACTGAACGACTAGGTGCAATTCGAGGAGCGGCTTCCCGTTTGCGTCCAAACCCTGTAAAAGAAAAAGAACGTTAAGCTCCAGCTTAACTTGCTTTTAAAGCTTGTTTTCCTGTTATTTATTTTTACAAAATCAATTTACTTACATGTGTATGAGATGATCTCCAACTCTTTGGCGCATATTTTGATAGTTTGCTTTCGGAGTCAACAAACAAATATTCTCCATCTGAAAAGGTAAACAACATCGGCATTAATATCGACATTATTATTACTCGTTTTGAGAAGTTACCGAAGCTTTCTTTCTTAATTCCAAATGTGTCGTACTTAATATTAATAAGTGACCTGTGCAATGTGCATATAGCAATACACACGATGTTGTGCAAAAGGAACGTTTTTAATATTCATAAGGGTAATTTACCTATAGGTTTATTGCAGAACACAATTAAACATTAAGGATACCCACGTTGGTAATCTACCTACACTTTATATTTGAAATCAATGGTTACAGGTTGACACGTTTCTAATGTGTTGAATAGATAATACCTGCATACCTAATGGTACACTCACCAAGGATACGGTTTATTGTTCATATGACACGCTGGCTGTGTTCTTAATGTGACATCGTGATATGGATACAAATATAGAACATCGATTACTCAACAACTTTTGTTTGCATAGTTAGGCAGTCTAGCTGAATGCTTACTAACTGGAATGTGACGCTACGTATACACTATATTACACTATATTATTTATGGGGCGGCTAGTAAGTATTTATTAAATAATCATGTTAACAAGTTATAGGAAAGATCAGTCGATTAGGTATACTTACTTTGCATGATAGCTAATCCGAAGAGCTCTGTGTCGTTCATGCCTCGTAGTTGAGCGTGGGCGTTGGCCAAGGCTTTTAATTCCTTGACTTTCGCTTTGGCTTCTACGACAAAGTGTAGTGGTTGAGGCTGGCCGGGCATGCGCAGGGACAGCAAGCGCGCGCCCGCGCCGAGCGCGCGCGACTCTCCGCCCAGCGGCCCGCGAACCGAACACAGAGCGCGCATGTCGCATCTCGAGACCACTGTTACTCGCCCTGTAACAATATTATATTCCAATCTCAACGGTTTTAAGAATATTCATCCTCAACTTTCCACAATTATTATAGGTACGGAGAAATAGATTAGCATGTCAAATAGTGATTTTTAGGCTTCGTCGGTCGCTACCTACGTCGAATATAATCAACTTTTCCGATTAGAAAAGAAAACACTTGAGGGAGACGACATACGATTGTTACTTAGTAGTTTCGCGTTGAGTAGATAGGTAAGTATCATACTTTATCCATAACTTTATGTAATCCCGCTTGAGACAACACTAGGCAACAAGAGGTTAATCTTTGCAGATTCCTAAAGAGCAGTTTTAAAATTGTGTACGCCGTTCAATTCATATCCGCTATATTTATTATACGTCTTCCTATAGCAGCGGGAGAGCAGCGGGTGCACCGTACAGGAATGTCCGGATCTGCGCCATCTGTGCATTCCAAAACTTTTTTTCGACAATCTTCTTTTTGCTACCTGCTCCTTTTGAGTTCTACATTGCTTTTAGGATCAATTTTAGACTTTAACTACCTACGTTTGGCAACATTATGTGTAAAGGAATGGTAATCTATAATGTTGAAAGAACGTGTGAAGTGTTCTACTTACCTACCAAATGTTATAGTCTTTTATAATTTGATTACACTTAAATATGTCCTACTTAATCTACTTCAATATTTTGAACTGGTGACTTCGCCACAAAATTTAAAGATATTATCTACTTATAGGTACCTAAGTAACTTACACCCTAAAGGATACGTTTATCGGAATGTAGAGCCACAAGACCAGGTTAAAAAAACTAAACGCGAATAAATTTCATCCCATCCGGTACCTCTACGGCTCCTCAGCTCTTGATAGCCATAAGAACATGTTTTTTGTTTTAGTAAATGCGCGATAGTTTGTGACGGTGCGGTCAGGCGCAGGGGGCGGGGGCAGACCGGTCGGCGCGGGCGCAGCGGGGCCTAGGCGCGGGCGGGGGGACGCTACGTAAGCGCGGTAGCAGCGGACGGCGACGCGAGGAATGCGGACGACCTTCAGATGCCGAGCGCCCCTCCCCCTACGCCCAGCCGCATCTTGCGTCCTCGCATACCTATGGACGTCGTTGCCTCCACTTTTCGACATCCCGCCACCACTTTTGACACTCACAAATTGTCAGGATGATATAGTAATGAATGGAATTCTTAAATAAATCATCTATCATTGTATAAGCCAGCACGCAACTAGCGTCTGTATTCGAAAACGCGGATACGTACCTTTCATTAGAGAAATTGTTTTAGAATTGCCAGGAGTAGAATCATAATGCAGATCTTGAAAAGTCAGTCAGTCAGTTCCCCGACAGAATATTTATATCTTTTTACTCCTATGTACACGTGTTCCCACTTCCCAATTTCCTATGTACCAGCGAAGTATGTAGGTAACTACACTTACTTAACTATCCATACCAAATATTTCTTTTTCGAACCGAATAGTTTTAAAGCCAACAGAAATTCCGTATTTCGATAATATCAAAACACTGGAATTCGGGGCCGTAAAGTTGACTGACGTGGCTTCGGTTGTCGAAGTTTGTTTGTACTACAAAATTATTACATGTTTTCAGTTTAAACCTTAAACTAGGTTGCTTTCAATCTTATAATATCTTAGAAGTTTTGGAATGTGTAGTGACCAAATACAATTATATCACACCAGTAAGTGCGTTTCCAAGAATTTCTATAGAGGCAGATAATTAAAGTACTTACAATACTAACGTCGTTAACTGTATTCTGAGTAGGTATTCCTATCTGTGTTAAAATAGTTTTGAAGTCTATTTACTTTTTGATAACTATGTCATCATTGTTTGTCTGCTATCTGCGGTCTTTATGTACCTACCAGTTATTCAAGTTCCTATAGTTTTGGCAATGAGTTTTAGGGCCTGTTTCACCACTTCTTAATAAGTTCTTGTTAGCTTATCCGACAGATATTTTGACATATCTTTCATACCAAATATGTCAAACTATCTGTCGGATAAGCTAACAAGAACTTATTAAGAAGTGGTGAAACAGGCCCTAAAACTCATTGCCAAAACTATAGGAACTTGAATAACTGGTAGGTACATAAAGACCGCAGATAGCAGACAAACAATGATGACATAGTTATCAAAAAGTAAATAGACTTCAAACAGAAGTGGTGAAACAGGCCCTTAGTTTACATCGCAATTTCGGTAGCTATAACTATTAAGTATCTCATAGATAGACAACTTTGTGAAGGGTATTTGAGAATTTTGAGGATTATAATATCCTTTACACATTTGAGATTTTTCATAGATTAGATGTTTTAATTAGGTTATGAAAGGCATGAGTCCTTTTTATTTAGTTATGATCCGATACAACACAAATATTTCTTTCTGAAATGTTCAGTCGCCCGTTATTGTGTGCGATGTAATAGGTAGGTACAATAAAGTTTTATTTACCTATACTTGCTATCAAGAGGAATGCGGTCGCGGTCGCTCGTAGCATAGCTGTTTATTATGAACTAATGAATCATTAATTTTATCAATCACTGATGCGCATACCTACATTAGCTTGAAGTTACATTTTACCTATCTTACATAGTACAAGTTTTAGTAGGTTCGAAACATCACCATAAACGGTAAAGAAATATGATCTGAAAACTCTTGAGCTAAAGATTTTATTGCAATAATTATGATTAGGTCGCCACAATACTAAAAACTAAAGCGAGCGAAACGAGCTAGAGATTTTACTGTAGCAATAATAATATGATTAGGTCGTCGCATTACGATCTTAAAAACGGAAACGATAGAAAAGAGCTCGAAATTTTACTGTACATACCGAATATGAGAAGAGGTCGGTGCAATATGATCAAAAACCTGGAGAGAGCGAAGCGAGGTCGAGATTTACCTAACTGCAATACCTATACTCAGATCGATGCAATTCGATCTAAAACCAAGAGAGAGCGATAGAAGTCAGCTTAGACTTTACTGTACCTAATAATATCAGGAGGTACGATCTAAAACCTGGAGTGAGAAGCGAGGTCGAGAATTAATAAATATCTTGGGCATTGTTACACAAATTATGTAGTCACATTTAAAGTACTAGAATCTAGCCTGGACTTGTATGTTGATGACTAGATATAGCATACATATATAGATACAAACATCCATGACGCTGGAACAAATATTCATATTCATCATACAAATAATTGTCCCATACGGGATTCGAGCCCGCAACCCTTGGCACAGCAGGCAGTTTCACTACCGACTGAGCTATAGGGCTTTCGAAATTAACTGCAATTGGCTTAGGTCACTGCAATACCTAAAACTAGGAGTAAGCGTAGCGAGCTCGAGATTTTACGGCAATATGAGGAGGTCATTGAAATATGATCTATAACTAGGATTAAGCGGAGCGAGCTCGATCTTTTACTACCTACCTACAAACTCTTAGGTCAAAAATCATGAGCGAGCGACGACGTGAGCTCGAGATTATACTACCATACGAGATTATAAATAGGTCGGTTCCATACAATCAAAAACCGATCTCCGAAGCGAGCTCAAAATTTCGCTATTTTTTGACTATATTTCTGACTTTCCTTCATCACACTGAGCTTCCCTGACTTTTCAATAGGGTCCCGAAACGAAAATCTAAAGTCCCGAGTTTAGAGTCTGCGTTATGCAAAGCTAAAGTAGATTTTAGAAAAAGACTGTCATTATAGCTGAGTAACTCGTACCTATGTTGAATGCTTTCCTAGAGGGAAGACAAATTTTTACTTACACGTAAGTACCTATATAGGGTGTTAGGTTAAACAGTTGCATTACTTTAAGGGGTGATTGTACCTATGACACTGACCAACTTTCCTTAAGAAACCTATCGGAAATTCACTAAACTTAGTCTAAGTTTAGTACAGTCGAAAATGAGTGTACCTATGGATTTTGACACACATGACAACTAACTAAAGCTGAGATTCAGAGACGTTTTACAACTTTACATACATATAAGGGTAAATGATAAAATCCATGCATTTTCGAACCCCAAGATTCAGAGAGTTCTTTTGAGCGTGAGCTTAGACTAAGTTTAGTATGGTCGAAAATGTACCTATCCTATAGATTTTGATATTCGGGACGTCGAACTAAAGCTGAGATTCAGGTAGTCATCATCATAATCATCACAGTTTATATACGTCCCACAGCAGGGCTTACCACAGGGAGGGTGTATGGGCGTTAGTCCGCCACGCGCGCCCAATGCGGATTGGTAGACTTCACATACGCATCGGAATTTCTTCTTCACCGAATGAAGGTTTTCCTTCACCGTTTTCAGTTTTTCCTCACGATGTTTTCCTTCACCGTTTTAGAGCAGTCGGGACTACGTACCTACTTTTCGGGCGCTCTTGCGGCGGTTATATCAAACGAGCGACCATTCTTAGATCATTCTACCTACCAAAACATGTGATCAACACATACCTACAACAATGAAAGAATGCTCCTTCTTTGTTTACACCAACAGCTGTGCTAGAATGAGCATTCGTTCGTATTGTCTAAATTCACCTTTAGACTACGCTCACGCTCAAAAAACGACACCGAATCTCAGCCTTAGACTTAATAAAAACTGGTCAAGTGCGAGTCGACCGAGGGTTCCGTACCACACCACCACACAACATATTAATACACAAAAAAGTTATGTTTTCTCCGGGACCTATATCGGGAGACCGACTCATACTTGGCCGGTTTTTATTATTTGTTATACTGTAGAGTTTGCTCTATATGTAATCACACCAAGTTTGACGCGTGTATGTATTACCGTTTTTACGATAGAGCGAGAAGAAAAAACGTTGATAAAAACTAGTTTATTGTATGAGTTCTCCCTTAATTTTTAACTTTTTGACATTTTTATTAACTAATCCGTCGTAATGCGTTATTACGGCGGATTAGTTAAGGTGGATAACTATACTTTGAAAATTTCGACTGTCTAGCTATTACGGTTCAAAAGTTACAGCTCTAAATAGGTCGGACAGACGACGCACGGTGGGCTGAAAATCGACTTTCATAGACATAGGGATAAAAAAAAATATGTGTCGTTTTTTTCATGGATATGGGTTTTGTTTATCATTTCTATGCTCAAATATTCACAAAAGGTTGATTTAGCATATAAATGGATGACTTATAATTTTTTTACGAAAAGTTTGTATGGAGTTCGTGTGAAAAATCCGATTATCTTTGGAACAGCAAGTTAAACCGTAATATCCTTACAGGGGGTTTTAGAACTTATTATTTATGATTTATTGACATACCGCGTATGACGGTTACTGCTGCAGAAACTAAGTAAAAAAATAAAGAAATATAATAATTTTTTTAAATTCTTTCACGAATCTTTTTAAAGCGTCTAGTCAAAATACCAAGTATTAATTAGCTAATAAACCTAAATAAGTGATATTTAATTATTATTATTTAGTACCATGAGTCCATGACTATCATGCGACAACACAACCCAAAACAATAACTATTGATTGTGATTAGGAGTTCTAGATGAAGATTTTCAAGAACTTCAGCCAATGCATCTTAAATGAGCGTAGTTAGCAAAGGGAAATCTCTAATGAGGGTAATTAACAAAAAGTAAATTTGCTAATCACTTACAGTGATTAATAAAAGTATTAAATATTGTATTTTTAAATTCTTTTACGACTCGTTTTAATGCACCAAACCAAAATAAAAAAAAATTCTTTTGATATTTGTATTAAAATATATTAAATATTAGTATTTGCGTAATTCTTAAAAAACTTAAATAATAATAAAAAAGCTTAAATAAAATTAAAAATAACTTAATAACTTATTTACAAAAAAAATATAAAACATAATTATTAATATTCAACATCACTATCGTCGGTTTCCAATTCGGAATCAGGATCCAAATTAGATACATCCAAAAACTCGAACTGAGTTTCCTGGCACTTGATTAGTTCTTTAGTTTCAGCAAAGAGATCCTGGCTTTTCTTAGTATCTAACTTAGGTCTTCGTGCACTAATCAAAGGATCAGACGAAAGAACAAGCATATTGAGGATATCCTCATTGGAAGCTTGCCTGCTTTTTTTCCGCGAATGATGTTCCCGGAACCTTCTAAAATCTTTATTGCGTGCCTCCGAGGCTTCTTCTGAAAGGCTTCCGATTGGCACAATATCGTTATTGGCGATTATGTCTGCACCGTGTATCAAAAGCTTATGGACGGTTGAAGACATGTGGTACCAGTCGTATAGCTCCACGTACTTTTCTGCTGTTTTGCGGGCATAATCTTTAAATTTGATGACATCGATTTGCTCCCCAGATGTTATTGCTTGCAGAATCACGGCAAATCTTCGAACAAGCTCTTCATCCAATCCAGTAATGGCTGCAGTTTTATCAGGAAACTCGAAAAACCTTCTTGCCGTATTCCCGTCATTAGTGGTTCCTGAGCCTTGTTTTACGATGTCAATCAAAAGATTGAGCTCGTCTTTAAATTTATCCTGGATACTTTTTTTTCTTGCCTCTAACAATGCCTTGTACTCATTGCCTCTTGCAGCCCACTTTTTGAAGTCGAGTCGGTATGAAATATGCAAAAGACATTCCATAGAATTTATACGAGCGTGCAGTGATGACAAGCCAAATTCATATACGCCAGTTGACACAGTCTTTGATGTTACAACATCTAAACGGTTCATTTCTGTAGGTTTGGCTAAGCACAGGTAGCACGATGCGTTTGATCTAGCTTCAGAAAGATATGTACAAATTTTAGCATCGATCATTGTCATCATAAGTTGATGACTCACCTTATTACTACCGCACTCAGTAGGGATAAGATCCTTAATTTCATTATCCATTTGCCTTTTGTGACTGATGACCACTTCTTCGCTCTCCTTTATAAAAGTGAACTGCACTGGACGACAATATAAGGCTGAGCATGGCTTTGGATTCGTCCATAAAGTATCATCTCCAGCAGTCAGCTTGAGTGGCACTAACGAGGTCATAAATATACTGGAATCATCTTGTTGCCCCTCCATTTTCTGTTTGTATCGGCTTTGGTTGGAAGCACTATCAAATCCCCACTTAGATACTAGCTTCAAATCCTTATTTTGCATATTTTCAGAAAGACTTTCAATGATCCTCTTCACCGTGATATCAAGTAATGCTTGAAGTGTAATCCTAGCTGAAGAATCCATTACAGTGACTGATTGTTTCGGAGGATAGCATTGTAGTTTAGCTTGTTGCACTTTGTAGTAAGACGGGTAAATATCCTTAGCACCTTCCCGAATGGCCGTCTCTCGCAACGTGATGTATTGCCACTTAGAGAGTTTCAATGAAAG
Source organism: Agonopterix alstromeriana (assembly GCA_963924505.1). Classification (NCBI taxonomy): domain Eukaryota; kingdom Metazoa; phylum Arthropoda; class Insecta; order Lepidoptera; family Depressariidae; genus Agonopterix; species Agonopterix alstromeriana. The sequence goes on from OZ004670.1 coordinate 11,412,308, forward strand.
GAGCAACCCTAGTGATTTTTCTGGTGTAAATAAACAAGTTTGAACTGGTTTCTTAAGCATTTCTCTAATTTTTGCAGCTGCTTCTGGATTTTTCAGCATATATTTGATAACAAATGCGGTATCCTCACGACCATCTTCTTCTAAATTTAATGCAGCTGAACTGGCCAATTCGTTTGGATCTTCGCATTTATGATCTTCAGACCTTCTCTTCTTCTGTTTGCTTCCCAGATCTTCGAATGACTTTCGAGGTCTTTTTGTCATAGTACCAATAGACGACGATGTTGACGGTTCTGGAGAGATTAAATGTGCGCTAGGTCTCTCATCATTTGATTCTTGGATGACAAAACCGGTTGGCACACAACTTGGCCAATCGACATTAGCCTGAAGCCAATTTTCGTACTGCTTTCTGAATGTATCAAGGATACGGTGAGATTTCTGCCACCTCTGTGAAGCAGCTCTTGTAAATCTTCGACAAAATTCCTTGAGTGTTACACGGTCTTCGTCAGAGAAGCGATCACCTAGACGAGCTACCACTGCACTGAACAATACTTCATGATCAAATGAAGTACTCCCACTTCTTAGAAAAACAAACAAGTCTAAGTTGGTGGTTAGACTTTCCATTATAATAATATTTTACGGTCACAGAATACGTATGTAGTTCAAAAGTTTGGAATACACTAAATTATTAAAGTCAAATTTAGCTTATTTATTGCTTTCCACTGATCATTAAAACTATAGTGATTAGCAAATTTACTTTTTGTTAATCTACCCTCATTAGAGATTTCCCTTTGCTAACTACGCTCATTAAAGATGCATTGGCTGAAGTTCTTGAAAATCTTCATCTAGAACTCCTAATCACAATCAATAGTTATTGTTTTGTGTTGTCGCAAGATGGTCATGGTACTAAATAATAATAATTAAATATCACTTATTTAGGTTTATTAGCTAATTAATACTTGGTTTTTGAAAAGATGCTTTAAAATGAGTCGTTATAGAATTATAAAAAATAAAATATTTCTTTATTTTTTTACTTAATTTCTGCAGCAGTAAATGTCATACGCGGTATGTCAATAAATCATAAATAATAAGTTCTAAAACCCCCTGTAAGGATATTACGGTTTAACTTGCTGTTCCAAAGATAATCGGATTTTTCACACGAACTCCATACAAATTTTTCGTAAAAAAATTATTAGTCATCCATTTATATGCTAAATCAACCTTTTGTGAATATTTGAGCATAGAAATGATAAACCAAACCCATATCCATGAAAAAAACGACACATATTTTTTTTTATCCCTATGTCTATGAAAGTCGATTTTCAGCCCACCGTGCGACGGACTGACAAGTAGGCGTAATAGGGTCCCGTTATCACCCTTTGGGTACGTAACCCTAAAAATTTTTAGGGGGTTAAGACCATCAAACTGAACAACTTTCACTACGGAACCAACATCGAAATCGGTAGAGTAGATTTATAGTTTAGTATGGAATGTTAGATTTTTTTTCGCGATTTCGATGTTGGTCCCATAGTGAAAGTTGTTCAGTTTGATGGTATAAACAACCCCTTAAATGTTTATTTGTATTTTTGTAACATCTTGTATTGATCAAAATCAAGTCAACACAATGATGCTCATTTAGTATGCGCCTAAAACTCTTGCAAACTTAGCTTGCAAAGTACCTAAATGCACCAGGAAATTAAAGAATCTCAATCGAATGAATATACTTTTATACAGGATCCATCGATTGCCTCTGCCTATCAATGGTTCATAAGCGTGAGTATATTGCACCTGTGTATTTTATCTTCATTAAACAACCAAGTACTTAATATTTAAATGGTTAGTCTAGCAATGGTTTAGTTAGAGTCTAAGTTAGACTCTTACTTAGATCATCAAAGACGAAAAAAAAACTGCTGTCCCGTACATTTGTGTGAAACAACAAAATTGTTATATTTTTTCTCTATGTTGTCACTGTGAAAGTTGTTCAGTTTGATGGTCGAAACCACCTCTTTAAATATTACAAGGGTGTTTTGTTACACCCTGTATACCAGACACAATACGACAAACAATTGTTATCGGGCAATCATGAGGGTTCGAATCCACATGGACGACATGCCATGTACGCACGGCGACAGATCAACCTACCCATAGTTGGACCTTATGTCCATGTACATAGAGTTCAACTATGGGTAGGTTGATCTGTCGCCGTGTGTACTGTACCAATGAGTTTTTCTAACTTATATACGTAGGTAATCAATACCTCAAACGGTGAAGGAAGACATTATCGTGAGGAAACCTGCATACGCTGAAGAAGAAATTCTTGTGTATGTGAAGTCTAAAAAAAAGCCGTGGTGGTCCAGTGGCGAGTAACCTTGCCTACCGTGCAGGAGGCGATGGTTCGATCCCCGTCCATGCTGACTCGTACCAATGAGTTTTTCGGAATTTATGTACGATTTGTAACACCACTTCAATTCCGAGGCATGTATTGTACCCATTGTTTATTACAAGTGGCGACGGGCTGACTCCCCGTCACACTGTACAGAAGTTTCGGTAGTGAAACGTGGATGTTCTGAGGTTTCGTAATATCTCTGACTACCCCCTCGGGGAATATAGTCGTGAGCATGCGCTATGCTATGCTGTGAAGTCTACCAATCCAAGTTAGTGGTCAACTTGCTGTCAGAGAATTTTCAAGCCGCCTTAATCGGCTTCTGACCTGGCTTAACGTGCCTTCTGACACGAAAACGCTCGAGATGAAATACCACTAAACGGTCACCCATCCAAAGACTGACCGGACCTGACGTCGCTTAACTTCGGTGATCATTTCCGATACCGAAGCTTCACTACGCCAACGAACGCTTCATATTATTTTAGGAATCATATTATTATGTTTACGTAGTAGGTACCTACTTTTACTACTTTTTCTTATACGTACAGTTTGTAGTTTAACTATGCTGCGTTTTTATAATACCTAGATATTAAGCACTGCATCGCAGTTTTCATCATACTGCACATTGTTGAAGTGAAAATCATGTATGATACAATGGGTAATTAAGTACTTATTAATTATTCAGCTTCAACTGTTTCATTCCTTATATTATTAAAAAATCTGAATATAAAATGAATAAATAAAATACTTGTACATACATAACTAACCTACTTAGCTGTTTTGAATAAATCTCATATTTAGTAAATGATTTACAGAACACAAATAAGTATGTAATCTTTGTGTGTGTGTATCACCATCACCACACCACAGTACTTATATTTGTTATTGACATTGATATGTAGTTATGTACTTAAAGAATAAAGTTGTAACTAAATTACAGATTTAACCGTGGTTAACTAGGGTACCTATTTTGTTTGGAATTGTTGATGAAGTCATTAATCGACGTTAGAAAATGACTGACCCATGCCATGACCCTGAAACCTGATGATTTTCACAACTGAACGTTATAAGCTAGATACAGTAGATTATCCAATTCATTTATTCACTTTGATTGACCTACGATTTATTTCTGGCAGGTACGGTACGACCTACCTAGCCTGACGCCTGCCACCACATATACCGAATTTTATACGGAATTCCGAATCAGAATTCCGATTTCGTATGGATTTGCCCCATCTAGCATTCAGTTTGGCAGACATAAAAGCTTTACTATCAGAAATACCGTATGGTTCCTGCAGCCTCACCATATACAGGTATTTTACGTACCGTGTTATACCCTAATACCTAGTTATGGTGCATGTCCGCATGGACGTAACGCCGTATCAATGATGAATTGGTGGGCATGGTTGTGTTGTGTGGTGGTGATCTAGAGGAAGGGCGCGCAGGCGCAGGGTCAGCGGCCGCAAGGCGGTCGGCTCAGGCGCGCGGAATTCGAGCTATGCGTATGAAATGAAAGTGGCCGCATCGTGAAAGCGCGCGCATCCACAGCGGTCGTCCACGGCGTCGCCGAAGCCCGACTCACTCACCATAAAAAGACAAATCCAATGCTGCTGAACGCAACTGTCACTTTACTCCGGTGTGAACCGCATCCATTAACACTTCACTACACTTCAGTCGCGCGATCTCTTTGATAGAACGACTCGGTGGATGACGCCGAAGCGAACAAACTCCATGAGCGCTTAGGAACGACTGACTGACGGAGTGGAGTGAGACGAAGCGGGCGCGTGGGTCGGTCGGCGAAGGCACGCGCGGGGCGCGTCGCAGCTTGGGCTCTGTGGAATGCGGCAAGATAGTGGCGCGCGGGTACCAGCCGAGGCCCGCTGTAGGCTGGAGCCTCCGTAGGTACGCGACTTGACGGCGTCGCGCAGACGGAATGTGCGCGGTCAACCTCTGCCCATTAAAATAAATACAATTTCCAAACGCTGCGAGGCCCCGTTGACCCGGCTATAAGCACTCTTTTGTTTGTCTTACAGTTAACTCTCCATCTGGATCAATATAATTATTGATAATAATCTTGTGATGATTTGTAGGTACCTATGGATTATTAAATATTGAGGTGGTGGAAATTAATCTTAGATACTTTCCTATACTTACTTACCTACCAACTCTCTGATTTACTCGAACTAATGAGATCATTAATTGGTGTCAAGTGTCAACGGCTGGCCCTAGCTAGAGCATATGTTTGCATACCTTTAAAGAAACACTAATCTTGTACCTATTATAAATTTATAGTACCTATCTGTGACTAACTACTACCTAACTAGGTAGGTATAACTAGTACTAAACTTTGTTTAGCTAGTAAAATTTTATTGCTTTTTCTGTAGGTACCATCATCCCATCATCATCAAGCACGTATCCAGGGGGGTGGGAGAGGATAGGTGGGATTCATGAGTGTCCCCCCCTCCAACACAAAGTCTGGATTGGCTTTGATCATCATCATCACATCAACCTACCTATACATTTACGTCCCATTGCTGAGCACAAGCCTTCTAAGTAAGCTAAAATTATGAAAAGCGTAATATTATCTATCGGCTGTACACTCTAACGTGAGGCAGGCCTGGGACGACGATGTACAATGACTCGTCTATAAAATAATTGTTACCTACTTACTAAACTGTAGTTTACAAAAACGTCAATGTACCGCATCGGCCTCGTCTTGCTTCGAGCGAGAGAGTACAGCAAAGAAATATACCAAAACACACAGGCGGCATAAGAGGGTAGCTGGGTAAATCACCCCATGATTACCCAAATTGTTAAGAAGATGCAAGCTTAAAAATCACATTGACGCAAATCGAATGTAATTTTCTATTAAAACTTCAAAAGTTTTGATGAAGGTTTATTTTTCTCGAATCTTGAGCTCCCATGCTAATAATAAATAAAACACTCGGAGAGGTAGTTTGTCTAAAAAAGTTTAGGAACCACTGATGTAGTTGGTGTAGTTCACCACGCGCGAGTTAATGTAGTTCAACATTGAATTTGACATCGTGAGGAAACCTGCATGCTTCAATTTCGAGGCACGTATTGTACCCACTGTCCATTATAAGTGGCGACGGGCTCACCCCCCGTCACACTGGACAGAGTTCGGTACTACTGGTGAAACGTGGATGCTCTGAGATTTCAGAACATCTCTGACTACCCCCTCGGGGAATATAGTCGTGAGCATATACATACATACATACATTTAATTTGGTCACCATTATTGAATAACTAGAGTTTACCCGCGACTTCGTCCGCACAAATTATATACCAGATTTTAAGTCAGATCATAATAAGCTATCAAACAAAAAAGTTATATCAAAATCGGTTTATTAGTTTTTGCGTGATGCTGTTACAAACATAACAAACAGACAAACAGAATGACAAAAATTCTAAAAAAGGTTGATTTGGTGTCCGGGATACCTAAAAACCATATCGTAATCTTTTTCATGTACCTAAATATCTTCAATGTACGTAGACATACTTCTGTTACAGTCTTATGTAGTTTAGAAGATTAAGGGCCCTGTTTCACCACTTTTGGATAAGTTCTTGTTAACTTATCCGAAAAAAAAAACTCGTAGATAGGTATTACATTGGTGATTTTGGCGGCAACGCCACAGAATAAATACTAGTGCCTACCGGGCAACGGGCAATATTCCAAGATTGACCACAGATTAAAAAAATTACTGTAGTCATCATTTGTATGGGATAGTAGATCCCTTTGCCTAGAATTTACCAAAAAAAAATATTCGATTCAGCTTGGATTCAGCCGTTGAGGGCCGTAGCTAGGGCTTAAGGTAGCGCATAGGAAGTCCAAGATAGGGCGGAAGGAAAAGAGCAAGGAAGAGCATTTTTCCTGTGGTTTTCTAAAGGATCGATAGATGGCACTGTGGTCTGCGCGATTCCTGATTGAAGACAACGGCTGTAAAGACTAGATCCCATTGCCATTCCGAAAGGAAGAAGAAAAAAAAGAACACTTGTCAGTGTCAACATCCAGTGTTGCCAAGTCTACAGATTTTTCAGAAGATCTACTGAATTTGGGGTATGTCTACTGATTTCACTAGTGAATGAATCTTCAGATTTTTCATTGGAATAAGTTATCTCAACGCTAATTTGCTTTCAATATAGCTCCCAGAGCTTTTCCTCTTCTAACCCTGTTTATGAATTTCAGATAAAAAGAAATTAAAAATACGAATATTGCATCATTGCACTATATTTTATGAGTCAAAAATCGGACGCCCCTTTTTATTACAAATTTTGTTAGATCATAGTATTTTTTCATTAGTTTAGAAGTTATGAATTTTTGAAGTTTTACCAATAGAATTGGTTTATATACAAGCGGTGGATAACCATGGTGATTTCATGAGTCTAACGACTTTATACTCATTTTTGCAATAATCCACGAATCAGATAGGTATTTATGATTTGTGTCACTTTTCTTTTTAACGGTCGATGTGGTTAGTATGGTATGATTATATCTTTAGGTAGCCTAATCTCTACTATCTTAATGTATCCTATTATAAAATCTGCTGATCTTTTTTCAATCTCTTAATATTTTACCTCCATTTCTTCCGATCTTTTCTAAATTGTCTAATTGAACCTGGCAATATTGCACACATCTGTCAAAACAGGAGAATATCCTGCCGAAGATTATTTCCAAAAGTTATTTTCTTTTCTTATTTATGAGCCTAAATTTCTTAGTTAACTAACTCAAACTAGTCCGTGTAAACGCAATAATGATTCTCTCAAAAACTGCGATTTCAGTGCTGTGCGTCTTAGTATTATTGTCGATATTTATGGCGAATCTTTTGAATATTATATCGACCGACCATAATTTTTACATTGATAAAAATGAAGGGCTCAACCATACCCGATATTTAGTTAAAAAGTATGGACAAATAACAGATACCACGAAGAACCTGGTGTGGTTTTTACAAGTAAGTTTTCTCTTGTTAAATTGCACTAAGACATTCAGTAACGAACAATAAATAAAACGATGAAATAATTGCATCATATACGCAGTGATAAGATTATATTCACTTTGTTTATTGACACTGTTTGTTTTACTGTCTATTGTCTTGTTGTTCAAAGTTTAACCTCTGAAATATATGAAATATACAGGGTCCTTCTTAATTTGCTGACAATTTTTTAAGGGGATGATCAGACCGTCAAACTGAACAAATTTCTCTATAGCACCAACATTGAAATCGCGAAAAAAAAAAATGCTCTTCCATACAAAACTGCAAACCTACTGTGCCAAATGTATGGGACGTCAAATTTTTTTTACGTGATGTGGATGTTGGTTCATGATATGAATGTTGGTATAGAGAAAGTTGTTCAGTTTGACGGTCTGATCATCCCCTTAAAAAAGTGTCAGCATATTAAGAAGGACCCTGTGTAATATAAACACCAGTAATCTCCTGTAATGAAATTCCTTGCTCTGATCGTCACTGGCAGACGCCAGAAGATTCTACAATAGGTTTAGCTAACTATTGTATCTGATAACACAAATATGTTTAATTCTAGATATCTGACATACACATCAGCATATTCCGGGATTCCAGTAGGATATCACAGTTCCAGCAATTCTGTGACAATACAGTTAAAACTATAAAGCCTCATATTGTGCTAGCAACTGGAGATCTAACTGATGCTAAAACCAAAGATAATTTAGGTAGTACCCAGTTCAAGATGGAGTGGGTGTATTACTACAATATTGTAAAAGAGTCTGGTGTTACAGAAGATACAGTATGGTTAGATATAAGAGGAAATCATGGTAAGAAAATTATTTAATTGAATAACTTCTTTCTTGGAGATGGAGCGATGATATTGCTATGTCAATGCTCGCTAGCATTGCTGGCAAACATGGAGCATAGCAAAAGATGTTTGGACTGTGTGGAGACAATCGGAGGAGACTTTTACCACTATAGGCTTTTTTTTTTAATTTGATCAGGCTATAGAATTAAGAATGTAAAAAAAACTAAAATATTTTCTATTGTTTACATTTCAAATACATTTTAAAATTGTACTTCTGTGTTATGAAATTGGAGCTAATTAAATATGTTCAGGTTTGTGAATGACTTTGTTTACAACTGTTGACAAATATTCATAATCATTTCTCAACAAAAAAAATTGTAACTTTTTGATAACAGTTTGAAACTGCACTCTTTTAGTATCTAATCTTCTTTACTTTCTCTGATTTTGTTAACTCATCTTTTTTTATCGGACTATGTAAATTTTTCCGTAACTACTTGTATACTCATATTTTTAATTATTTAGCTCTTTGTATTTTGATTACTTACATAAAAACCACGTCAGAGGCCGTAAGGCGGTTTGAAAAAACTCTGTCACCAGGGCCTGCTGCCCGCACGTTAAGAAGAAGATATTGATTGATCATATTTTTATTTATAGTCAAATTAATCTTTTACAGATAATTTTAACATTCAGACCATAAATTCTAAAGAAAATTATTATCGAAATCTCTCAGTACAAGGTTCTAAACATGCTAAGTCTTATGCCCACTATGAAAATGTAAACGGTGTAAATATGGCATTTTTGGGTGTAGATGCTTGTCCGGAACCTGGATTAAAACGACCGTTTAACTTTATTGGTATGTTGGACATTCATGAACAACAGCTAATAGAAAAGATGAAGGCAGAAGCAGACGCCAAAGCAGATCACATTATTTGGTTTGCTCATTACCCGACCTCTTGTATTTTAAGTCTAGAGAAAGATTCTCAAAGGCTCGACTTACGCCAGATTATTGGAAGCAGCCAGAAGTCACAAGCGTATCTTTGTGGTCATTTGCATTCCTTAGGTGGTTTTGTACCACAAATGTATACAAAGCAGAAAAAAGGATATTTGGAAATCGAACTGGGAGATTGGAAGGACAACCGAATGTTTAGAATAGCTGCCATTGATCACGGAATTTTTTCATTTGTCGACCAAAAACATAACACGTGGCCTCTTGTGTTGGTGACAAATCCAAAGCATGCACGATATGCTATGCCTGGTAGAGAATCTCTAGATTTGATTCCTGATTCTACGCATATTCGAATATTAGCCTTTAGTGATGTAAAAATTGAGGAAGTGAAAATTTCATTTGATAAAATAACTTGGATGAAATGTAGACCTACAGAAGGACCATTGTATGTGTGTAGTTGGTTGCCTCATTTGTTTGTCGATGGTCTACACTACCTTTATGTGAGAGCTGTTGATGAATTGGGTAAAGAAGCTGTTGTCGAACACCCTTTCTCTTTGGATGGGACTACAGTCAATTTCGAAATATCATCAAGAATTTTGTTGATGGTGGATGCTGGAAGTGTGGTGAGTGCATCATGCTATATCGCAACAGATTATTTTCATTTTGTTTTAAGTTTATTGATATTTAAATGTATTTTTTTAGTTTCAGGCAATATTTGGAACACTTCTTTTGGTGAATGTGTTACCTCTAGTCATACTGAGACTGCAGAAAAGGCCACCGAAGTATCGCAGAAGATTTGGTCGCTGTGCTCTAAAAAGAATGTGGTTATTGAGTAAAATTGATAGAGTATTCTATCCTATCGTCTTATACGCAGTTTATTTGCCATTTGGACCTTGGGCGATCGGTCAACTAATAGATGGATATACTGGTGCAGTATTTGCTTGGGGCATTATAATAAAAGGAACATTGTTGCCCGAACCATTCACTTACATGTACGGAAGTGTCCAGTTAGTGTTTGTGCAAATACCACTTGTGTTAGTGCTGGCACATTCCTTGGAGAACCGTCTTTTTAGTCCGGGCTTAAGAGGAGTAAGGCGTTTGATAAAAAATTTGCCTTTTGTATTTTTGCTGTCAATTCAAATGTTGCTGGCTTACTTCTTCTGGTTGGAGTACGGCACGATGTCGTTTATGTTCGGCCCTCTGAGGACTTGGAGTGTTGCGCTAAGCATCATATTGTGGTATAAGATAATGACTTTACCTCCCGAGTATTGCAGGTAAATATTTCTTATAATTATCTTGTCTTTTTATATATAACAATCGCGTGTCACTATGTTCGGACATGCTAATCTCCGAAACCACCCAACTGATTTTAATGAAATTTTGTGAAGGTTGGTTCCAGCTTGGAAGATAGGATAGCTTTGGATCGGATCAGGTCGCCAGTTTGTTTATAATTCTCATCTTTATTGTAATATGCTTTATTTCTTAAGAATACAAAGTGCGTATCCACATCAGGCTGCGTCAAAGGTATCAAAAATAATACATCGCTCACATCCACAAGCACAACCAGGCCTCATAAAAAAAAACATACTACTCCGATCCACAAACCGTTTCGTTAGTAAATACTACATCCCGTATATCTGCAACAAGCTTCGTCAATTTCAATTCCTAGAAAAGAAAAAAGGAAATACCAAAAAAAAAAAAAAAAAAATTAATAGGGACCTACAACCGATAAACCGCCTCCAAAGTGCGGGACGATTCCAAGAACGCTGGCAGCATTCCCCCTCTGTATCGCCAAGCTCACGCGCTGACGAAGATAACTGGCAGCCGTTTTATTACCAGTGGTCTCTATAAGGCGCGCAGAAATCTCTCATATTAATTTACTTGTACCGTAACATTTTTTCTTTCTAATAATTTTTGTCTAAACATTATTTTCTTTGTTCCAGAAAACTAATAAATCTGAATAATTTACCATCATAGTATTGTCAAGAGAGGCTGTAAAAACTTTTGCATTTAAAATTAGTCAAATCAGGAATTCATCAATGAACCGTTATTATATTAAAATCTGTAAAATGATTGCAACATTTTTTAAACTTTACATAATTATCGAGAATTGAAGTATGGTTTTTATGTCAGCATTATTCATTTATTATTTAAAAATAATAGGCATAATTTTGTGTATAAATAGTCATTACTTAATTATTGTATTGTTATGAAAAGTATTTCTTTAAACCAAATATTTAAGGGGACATTCCAGATTGTTCTTCATAGCTTTATTTTTAGTCAGCTTTTTGACTCTTGTAAAATGTGTACATTTTCTTATATTTACGATGTGATAGCGGGTTCTATCATGGTTGCCACATTTATAGATGCGGAACCACATTTAGCTAGTCTGTATTCTTTGTTTGAGAATATTCGGCTCTGTGGTTTTTATTTGATTTTCAACCATAATTATGTCTATGATAGATGCGTTTGCGCGTTGATAAATGTGAAGAACCTAACTCGGTTTGATTCCAGAATGGTTTTCTGATGTATGCGGACCTCAAGAATTTACGTTAAAGTTATACATCTCTTGAGAACTTGGGAATTGAACTGAGTATACGAACCTACCTTTTGTGATTTATTATAATGACACATACGAGCTTGTATATACGTGAGTGAAACGAACAATTTCTATGATGTTGATGTTGGTAGCTGTAGTACCTACATGCACAATAAATGTACATTTGTCTGAATGGCGTTTCTATATTGGTTTGATATTTGTGACAGAATGGTGTCTACACACCAATGTCGTCGACCCGCCGACATGTCGACGGGTAGCCCGTACGGGTGTATATTGCCGACAATGCCATCCACACCGAACACGCCCACAATGTCGGCGGGTTGGCGACTTTTGGTGTGTAGACTAGACACCAATGGTAACTAATAATAGATTCTATTGTGCCATAATTTTCTTGATTTCCGATTTTTTATCAGTTAATTATTAGAGCCGTGTGGTTCCGGCTTAGAATTGACCACCCCCATTCTTCCCGAGGGTGTCGTACGAGGCGATTAAGCTTAGATCGTATAATTAAGGACGAGTTATGCGTAAATAAAAATCTGCTGTCCCATACATTTAGCTCGAGTAGATTTGTAGTTTAGTATAGAAAATCAGATTTTTTTTCGCGATTTCTATTTTGGTCCCATAGTGACAGTTGTTCAGTTTGATGGTCTAAACCAACCCCTTAAATGATTATTTGTAACACCTTGTATAAGTCTAAGATCTACGTAATTAAACAAGTGGTTTTTAGAAATATTATATTAAAATATGACAACATTATGACTTCGATCTTAGACAAAATAATTGAAATACATGATAGCAAAGTATAGGTACAACTCCGTTTAATATACAAGGCTGTGTAGGAATACCTTAAATATTACTAAATCTTATGCAGGTCCAATTAGGTACCTATGGACAATATAGACATTTAATGCTCCTAATTAATGTGTTACCTACCTTTAATAAAGTATGTTTCTACCCTTTATAGTTTATTTCGATTTATCTATGTAGGCACTTATAAGGGATGATGCTCTAAAATTTCAACAGGCTGAGATTTGAGCCGAACCGCAAAACTTAGTTTTATTCTGAGTCCGACCAACGGCACAGATTTCTAGTTACGTCGTAACAGATAGGTACATCATTTCCTTAGAAAACGACATATTCTAACGCTTTAATTACGCGCAAAAATTTACCTATTGAAGCTTGTCACAGCATTGTTAATACTTCGTACAGTGCGTATGGAGCGAGTGGCAGAAATCAAGCAAGCGCTTCGCTTACGATGCGCTAAAATCTAAGTGCTTATCTTTGTACCTGTGGCCATGTGATTGATCAGCTGAAATCACGAATCTGATTTTAATATTGGCTAATTCTTATATTTTACATCTTATCTTATATTCATAAATAAATAAATATCTGTCACACAAATTATCTAGTCACATTTAAAGTACCTACCAGAATCTAGCCTGGACTTCTATTTAGGGGTCACAAAACCGGTTTCATCGAAATCGAAAAACCGGGTACACGGGTTTTCACGACAATTTTTTCGGGTTTCAGTTTAGCCAAAACAGAGGTTTTAGATTTTTCGGTTTTGCCATTCATATTCCCTAAACTCGTTTCGACATCGGCAGAAATGCAATGCTAGCAGAAATGCAATGCATCTGTGTTTAGCGTGCATACTAGGGTTTCAGATATAAAGAGCTCACACGCTCTAAAGGGCGTTCCGTTGATTCCTGACAATATATAATCCGGCCATATAATAGTAAAAAAACGCGGTTGACCGCGTTACCGCCTTATACCTGTTTTTGTAAATAAGCGGTCACTGTAGTCGAAATCAAGGTACTAGGAGCATCATGTAATTTTCTTTATCATATAATTTTCTCTCTAATCTATCTATACCATAATCTTTAAATTATTTTCAATCAGATCAGTACGAGATTCTGATAGGCACTGTGCACTACAACGACCACAGCCCTTACTTAGAATGGATTTTAAACAATGATTTATAAAAAACTCAAAATGAGTAAGTATTTTAGTAGTCGAAGCAAAGATTACATAAATAAAAGTCATTGTATAGAAACATAAATATGAGAAAATTCTAGTTTCACGAGTTCACGACCTTGTCAACATTTTATTTGCATGTCATTTATTTAAATAGGATTTAGACTAAAGTTATTTGCAATTCCATCACCATGCGTCCAATAATAATAGGTAGGTTATAAAAAAATAATATTGGAATATCTGGACGTTATAAAAATATAAAAAAAATTCTTTAAATTGGGAAGTACCTACCTAGGTATTATTAGTTTACAACAGTCAACTTCTTTTGTTTCATAGAAAACTCAATTGTATTGGACAAAATATTGGCTCCACATTGATAGTTGTTCAGTTAGATGGTCTGAATGAGCCCCGTAGGTAAAAAGGCATTTTATTTTACACTCTGTATATTAGTTTTTCTAAATATTTGTTCTGATGACTTTTAGAGAGTCCGTATAGCATAATAAATAGGTACCTATCCGTGGTTTAGACACATTTTTAATAAGTGTAGATTTTTTTGCTATTTCAATCACGTTTTTATCAATGTCATGATACAACACTATACCTACTTAGCACTTGCAGTCGTTATCTACAAGCCTTGTGAACTCTAAATAATAAAACGCATACGAGCAATATTTGTAGAACCCAAATCCAAATCAATAGGGCCCAAATATCTCTTACATAATTTTGCGATAAACCTAAGTATTCTAAATAATCTATTGGAGTTTTAAACATACAGTATACTTTATTGCATGGCAGCCGTTCGCGATCAAAACCGTACACTGTCTGAAGAAAGGCGTCGAATGCGTATCGGAAGTAGGATATTGATGCAAATGGACGGAGGTAGAATGGCATTTCCTTGTACGGAATGAAGAATTCGGTGAACATCAACATCGGGATGTTTGCTGCTGGTATGACGAAGAGTCCGAGCTGGAAAGAAAACAATTCAGACTATTATTGGACCATTATTTTATTTAGGGTACCATAATCCCGTCCCCTTCAAAGGCAACGGAAGAAAGGCGATTTGGTTAGTAAAATAAGTAGGTAAATTAAAAAATAAATCTGTTACCGGTAGCTATCGAATAAGAAACCAGTCTTAGAAAAACGTAGGAATTAAAGTAAAATACTATACTTATTTTGCAAATTACGGTAACTCAATTGTTTATTTATGCAACGCAATATAATCTTGAGGGACAGTAACGCAGTGGTTATTTTGTTGAATAAACATCAATAAATGTAAGAAGTAGCAAGAAAACATCGCTGCAAATGTCTTTATTGATTTCTATAAACAATAATAAACAAATTTTTTTTCGATGTTACTCCGCCTCCTCTTAAAGCCTAGCTACGCCTATGTTTGCGACGATCCTCATAGTACATATATGCAAAAAAAAATGATTATAGGGGATTTCCTTAAGGGGGTTTAGGATACGTTATAGAAGCCAAACAAAATCATTTTTAGAATGTTTGTCAGTCTGTTTGTTTGTACACGCCAAGCAATCAAAATGGTTTTAATTTTTTCATTTCACAAAAGCTTAGGCCTAGGGCTTATCGGGCTTAGTGACCATAGCCATGTTTATAGAATGTCATTGCTTATAAATAGAACACATAATTATGAAGATCTAAAGAATATAATATTAACCTTTACTCCGCAAGCGGCTCCTACTACAAGGCCGAAACTCTGAGCAAGGACTGTTATCAAGATGCACACCACCCACGCTAATCCCATCCTGTGGTAATCAATAGGCTGCGATGTCAGATACCACGCCGGCAATATGAACACCGTAGCGCAGATAAACTGAAACAGGTTTAACAATTCGATTAATATTAGTCCTCTTCAGGGTTACCTGCCTGTAATTAATATGTAATACGAGTATATATTTTTTTCTTTTCTATAATTTTGAAGGGGCGAACTTTGGCTTATATTCAACATTATTCTGTTATATTTGAGGCACTAAATAAAAACCAAACTTATTCTAAAAGCACAAAATGATTAATAATTAGGTAGCAGGGTTTCAAACCCTTAGGACAGGAATTTCAGAACGATTGATACAACATAATTTATAGGTTTTGCAATTTATAAAGTTCTAGTCATCATGCAAAACATTCAAATCGCACAATCAAATTATGTTTATATGTACGAAAAAGATTCTTTCTGAATATAAGTATGTATCTACGTGGCTTTTGATTAGACCACCTCATTTCTTACCGCGTGGCGGTCATCATTGTTTTGTGGGCGAAAGGCTAGCAAAATACCTATCACCACTTGATACGAGTATGTCATGTGATTCCATCCTAAAAGACCTATGCCAAAAGTAACCCTGCTGCAATTTGCTTCGTGCCCTTTAAAAGCAAAGTGTCTAGTAACCTCGAGAATTCGGTCGGGAGCACAAAGAACTAACATATATTTAAAAAGGAAATTGTTCTGTTATCGTGAGTTAATGTATAGGTACGTAAGTAACGTGTGGTGGTACCTACGCCTGAATTTTAATAGGTGGTTATGTGAATAGATTAATGTTGTTAGTGAAATCATAATTTACCTGCATAGGCATATCGACTAAGATCTTGGACGTGCAGTATGTAATCACTGAATACCATCCGTTCAAATGTTCCTGAAGTACTACTGTTGCTTCTACAGGGACTGAAATACAAATTATTAAAATAAAACGTAATTATAACATTCAATAAAGACCACCGTTCACCTGATGTACGAGTAGCTTTGTCTAGAAGACTGATTATAAATTGTGTATACTATCTATACATATATATGTATACTATCTAAACTCTGTCCCTAAATCTAAGGACAAAACTAGTAGTTTTGAAGAAAATAGCGAACATTACATCGTACAAACATTCAGGCAAATGGGAAACAGGACAGGTCTTTTATGAAGACATTAAAAATGAAGGATCTATGGGTATGGTGGGTCTATTGTATTGCGAATACTACTTCTATAACACAATAGGACAAATTGGTTTATTTTTGCGGGTGAGAGAGTTGTCAGATAAACGTCCACTGCTGGACATAGGCCTCATCCAAGGATCGCCACCACGACCAGCCCTGCGCTGCTCTCATCCAACGGGTTCCCGCCACCTTCATTACGTCGTCGGTCCACCTTATGAGGGGCTTACCCAACGCTGCGCTTTCAGGTATGCGGTCGCCAACTCTTCTGCTTAGATGCTTAGAATGCCAAAGAGATAAAATCGATAAAAACGTTTTGTAGTTTTAAAGAATCATCCATCATTGCTTAGAATCAAAATAAAACACCCAATTCCTTCCAAAACAGGGAAGCTGATATACTCACATGTATGTATTGTCGGCATGGCATTAGAGAAATAGAGAAACAGCAAGAAGAAGAAAACGCAGCTGGAGTTAGATATAATACGACCAGCTTCAGTCCCTGCGCCGTTGTACAGCGCTCCCAGAAGCAAGGCTACCAACAGGTGGGCTACTAGACGTATCTGAAAATTTAAAAGGCTGGATAGTAAAAAGTAGGTAATGCTTTACTAGAGACATTGGCAAAATCATCGATATTACGATGGATCCATAATAAAAAAAAAACTGTAACTGACCTGTGTTAAATGTACGTCTCTTGAAACCCCTATGATTCCTCGCCATAGGAGCGACTTCATTTGTTGGCCAATATTGGCTGCGTAGCCATTCGAATGTGTCGTGTTCGTGCTGAGAAGAGCTTCGGCTTCAGTAGACGAGTCTGTAATGTCGGTATATAGAGTAACATATCGTATTAAGGTAAGTAACTATTACTTTCTATTCTATTACTATAATCCTCCCTATGCAATGCAAACCTTCAGGAAGGTATTTAAGTCATCGCTCCATCTTCTTCTGAGCCTTTCCTGACGTCGGCAACCATCTTATGGAACCCATTCGGTAGCCATGTTGGTTCACCTCTCCGGATAATGTAAGTGCACAATGATTCTTATGTAACTATAAGAAAAAGGCAATATTTTTTTTTTAATATGGCAAATAATTATGTCCCGCCCAGCCCCACTTCATGTAAGCTGTTTAAGGCTTACGCCAGTTATACCAGTTTTGGAGCGCATAATTATCTATCTGTGTTTCGTAGTTACCCGGTCGGTTAATTTTACATTCATTCGATTTTTATTTAGGTTCATTAAGTTGTTTGTATTCTTACCTTTTTCTGTAGCCGGTATTTCATTTTTGGCGATCCTTTTCATTTCGTATGAATAACTTTTGGCTTCATTCTCCAGTAACGCCAAATTACCTTTATGTTCTTCAGTCGCAACTTCTAATACTGAAAACGCATCGATAATAATTAATATACTTTACTTGTTAGATTTTCGTGCTTGGCTACGGTTTTATTTTGAAATTACTATACCTAGTCTATAGAATAGAATAGAAAAATGTTTTGTTGCCACACATACGCCACGCCACGTGCCACTTTTTTTCCAATCCTCATTTTCATGTCTAAGATCTTCTTTGGGCACCTAAAATTGATTTTATAATCTAAGAGGAACAAACTTGCTTAGTCCTCGCGCTACTGTATCTATGTAAGTCACCGCCTGAGACATGGAGGACCCACAACAGGGTGTCCTAATGTCTGTGTTTGGTGTAATCTTGATAGATTTCTCCAAATCAACGAGGAAGCGATGTTTTAGTTGCGTTCAATGGTTCGCTTGCCTCGTCGTATCCTGTCCCGCCTCCCTTGCCTAAGGAGGTGACTAGAAGTTTTGCGCGGAATGTAGTTTGGAGATATCGTCGTTTCGTTTCGAGATATGGTGGATGATTTATCAGACAGTGGTATTTGGCTTAATATGTATATGTGTATTTAGACAATGAAACTAAACAACTTTTTTTGGACCTTGGTTACAAAGGTGCCGACCGATCAATCGATCTATTTTCTATGGAAAGTCCAAAAAAAAACTTCGTTTTACGACCCATGTTCGCTTTTTTTATTTTTTTTTTATTTCATTGTCTGAAAACACCCTTAAAAGGAAAGACCTTCGTTGATTGCCACCCAGAATAATCTAGAATGTGGAAAATGTCACCAAAGAAGCAAATCTTACAGAAATCAGCCATATTGTAGTACTGTGGACACGTGAGTCCCGCTCTCGCCAACGCATCAGGGACATCTTCCACAGAGCCGGCGTACAGCGTGCGCCCGCCAGCCAGCAGTATGACGTCGTCAGCTGACGAGAACAACTTTGAAGAAGGTTGGTGTATCACACAGGCTATGGTCCTTCCACTGCTAGCGACTGTCCGGAGAGCGCGAGCTACCGACATTGATGACACGCAATCTAGTCCGCTGGAAAGATAGATAGAGTTGTCAGGTTAACTGGTTTATTCATGGTACTTTTTAAATATGTACGAAATGCGTATTTAGATACTCACTTGGCAGTGAACATTTAGAAACCTATTGAGACAGAAATTGAAATTGAACTTTATGGTTGGGTTTTAGTTTACATTAAGGCATTTCTTAAAGCTGTTTTAAGAATAAGTGAGAGGAAGTGTTTCAAATCTCTGTTTCTGTAATGCAAAATAGCCTTAAAATTTCGATGCTATTTTGAATGGAGTATAATTAAGCAGTGAAAGTACATAAATAGTTGTAGATACATAATCGTAGCAAGCTGAAGTCGCAATGGGCTGGTCATATCTGTCGAAGAACTGACAATCGATAGGGAGTCGAGAGTCATAGAGTGGAGTCCACGAGCCTTGAGGCCCGTTCGACCGACGACTTAAGAAAGGTAGGGGAACCAGGGAGCGACTGGATGGGGAAGGCTGAGGAAAGTGCTTTTGTAGCGCGCTTTGGGAGACGATGTCATGCTGACGATGATGATGATGATATAATCGTAAGTTTACCTGGTGGGTTCATCAAGCAGCATGACAGTAGGGTCGGTGAGCAACTCACACGCGATTGTCAATCTTTTCCTTTCTCCACCTGACAACCGACTCGCCCTCGTGTTGAGAACGTCTTGGATTCCCAACTGTGTTGACACTGCTTCGATCTGAAACGGAATATTAAAATTTTATGTTTTTGGTTTATGAATGTTTATTGGTGAAAGGATAAGATTTCTCTTAATGATTTTTAGGTTGGCAATCTTCCACTTTACAGTACTCAATGTTACAGTCATCTGCTAAAATGGGAGCCTTGATACAACTCTACGCTTTATGACTTAGCTATGAGCAGGACATATTTGTATATGTCCTGCCCATTTCCATTTAATTTTTTAAAACTTATTTAGCGACGTCTCTAGATGTCTTGTCTTTTCTCTTATTTCTGATATTCTTACCCGGTCTTTGAGTCTTATGTTCATGTAACTTCTTTCCATGTCTAGATAGGAATAACGTGCCGGTAGCCGTGGCGCGAATAAAAGCGGCCCGAGTCAAAACTAGGCGAATTTACTTGCTGTTCTGACAGGTTTTGATTGCGTCGAGTGATTTTTTGTTAGTGTCTAAATCTGATCTTCAATGTATTTTTAACGATCTAAAGGTAGTTTATTATTTAATTATGTTTAATCACTCTACTCTAAAGGGTACGACTTACAATAAGCTAAACTCGTATTTTATCTAATTCTACACGTGTCCTAAACTAAGTACTTCATTATAAACAGGTTTTGAATCTTATGAATAATGCCATAAAACAATGAATTTTATTGTGTATTATATAATATATTATATGAGGTACTTATAAGAAACGTTCACATGTTTAATTACAGCATTTACATATCTACTAAGTATATAATTTTTGTAATAAAAAAGAATAGATGAAGATAGAAGCATAGCGACATTTCTGGCCTCTGGCGCCCGAATTTAGGCAGGTCTACAAAATAAATAAACTTCCCACCTTCAATACTACGAAAAAATTTTGAAAAATAGCTTATGACGAATGTGAAATAGACAATAAATATTTGGTGTGTATACCTGTTCGAAAATAAAGTTATATTTTTAGTTTTTTTAAATTATTTAGAAACAGGCTTAGATAATTTTGTATGCTGTGACCTGTAAGTAATAAAGATAAAGCTAACTTTTGTTACTGTGAAGGAAATCCTTCCAATGTTTATCCACGTCTATTCCCGGATTTCCCGGAAGTGCCACGGAGAAGCCTTTTGCCTTAAGGCACCTTAGGTCTTGGAGAGGCTAAAACACGTCCAAGATAATGACTAATAAGTAAAACTAACCGCATAGCATCGCTCGTGGTATTTGGCATTAGGAAGCTTCAGGCTTGCAGCAAACCTAAGGGTCTCTCCCGCGGTCAGGGCATCAATGAGAGTGGCGTGCTGGGCCACAAGCACCGCCTTCCGACCTGCTCCATGTAGAATACCCGTTACACCGGTTTTTCTGGAATAAATGCCATAAGAACCGATTAGTAGTTTATTAAGAAAGATAGTTAAATTGAGAGTTTTCATGTTGAAGCAATGCTCATATTTTAACAATTTAAAGAGTGCTTTTGAATTCGCGTATGCGTACCTATTTAAAGTCTATCGATCCACATTGGGCACGAGTGGCGGACTAACGCCCATACACCTTTCTGAGCTTTGGCCTGTGCCCTGCATTGGGACGTAAATAGGCTGACGTTGATGATGAAAGAGTTCTTGCCGGAACCGAAATATTGATTGGCGGTGTCAAGTCTACATATTAAAAAAAATGGAAATATTTTAATAGGTAGGCATAATTTTAATTAAAAACTGCCGTCAAGTTAGTGACTCTCCGATAGTCGAAAAACGTTCCAATTTACGCCAAGAAAATGAACAGCCCCCTAGACAAAGTGACATTCTATTGGCGTTAACGCTAGTAGAAAATGACAGAATGTATGGATTTGACATTAGCGATCGAAACATTTTGACGATCGCTAATGTCAAATCCATACATTCTGTCATTTTCTACTAGCGTTAACGCCAATAGAATGTCACTTTGTCTAGGGGGGCTGATCAACTAACTTTCTTCCCGCTAATATGTTCAAAAGCGTTGTTTTCCCGGCCCCCGAAGGTCCCAGGATAAAAGTCAATCGTCCAGGTCTCAGCGCTCCATATGCACCATTCAAGATCACGAGCTCCCCCCCTCCCGGATCTTTCTTTTTAATGCAGCAAGATCTTCCTGAAAAAGAAAGTTATACGTTATATATTCTTAATAAGTGCTGACGGTTTTTAGGGGTTGGCACACATTGACCGACGAAGAACGACAGCAGGCCCATACAAAAAACCACGATTAGTACGGGAACGCGTTCGGCGCCGTTCGCCGCGTTGATGGCGGACGAAGGCGGATGGCTTCCCATACTAAACGTATTGTATGGGCCCGCCGTCGTTCGCCGTCGGTCAATGTGTCTCAACCCTAAGGGGATTAGTCCATGAAACTGGATAACTTTCTCTATGGAACCTGGCCACATACATTTGGGTCGAGCCGGATTTTTGGACTTTCCAAACTAAATGCAATCAGCTGATCGAGCATTTGTATGAAAAGTAGAATTTATGCAACTGTTTACCCTAACACCCTATATACCTATAGTCGATCTGCAAGAATAAATTTAAGAGGGCACCGAGACGAGGCTCCAGTGCTGCCGTCAATCGTTTTTATTTCTAAACAATTAGGTATACATCATTCCAAAAAAACAAGAATGTGACATTGTTGTCATTGTTATTGTCAATGTGCTAACGGTGAAGGAAAACATCTTGAGGAAGCCTGCATAATGCTGAAGAAGAAATTCTGATGCGTATGTGAAGTCTACCAATCCGCATTGGGCTCGAGTGGTGGACTAACGCCCATTCACCCTCCTAGAGGGTAGGCTTGTGCCCTGCAGTGGGATGTATGTTGTAGTTACCTATTAAAACGACAAAAGTAGCCAGTTTCTACAGTTTTAAAGAAAGTGCCCAACTACAAACAATATAAAATAAAATCGGTCAAGTGGGAGTTGGGCTACTCGCGTACCGAGGGTTCCGTACACACAACGTAATAAATAAAAATTAGTTTTGTCCTGGTCCTTTAACACGAGACCGACTCACACTTGGCCGGTTTTTATTATTTGTGGTTACACTGTAGAGTTTGCTCTATAATCATACCAAGTTTGACGTTTGTGTGTATTACTGTCATTACTTACTTATTATTATTTTACTTGTCCGTTTTTACGATAGAGCTAGAAGAAAAAACTTTGATAAAAACAAGTTTCTTGAATGAGGACCCCCTTAAATGTTAACTTTTAGACATTTTTATTATTTATTAACAAATCCGCCGTAATAACATTAATAACTCATATTCTGTGAAAATTTCAACATCCTGCTATTACGGTTCAAAAGTTACAACCCTAAATAGGTAGGACGGACGAACGGACGGACAACTTAGGCTTAGTAATAGGGTCCCGTTTTCACCCTTTGGATACGGAACCCTAAAAACTAATCCGTATTACCTAAACATACACACACATACATACATTTCCTTGACTTGAATTTGTAAAGTCTACAGTAGATTACATAGTTAAATGCACTTGGGACTATCTAATTATAGAAACAATTAATATTCTCGCTAGATATGTAAATAACTTGACACAAAGAACTAAGTAAAAACTTAACAACCATTATAATTCTGTTGTCGCTTAAGTAATATTAATAATTAATTTATATTGCAGTAATGACAGCTGAAGTGAAGAACTGCGAAATTTCCTGCTAGCAGAGTTGTCGTTAACAATAGATAGTGTATAAATATAAATAAATATCTTGGACATTGTCACACAAATTATTTATCTAGCCGGCGCTGGCGGCATGGTGCCTAGATAAACGTTTTATCGCGCCATCATGCCGCGGGCGCTGGACTTTTATTATAATGACGAGACAACGATATATAACATTTATGCAGGGTGAAATTGATATCATTAGCATCCTTTTAAACTAGGCCGAGATTCAGAGACGATTTGCAAGTCATAGTTCGGACTCCCGTATGTCAAAATCCATACATTTTCGCCACGCTTAGCTCGAGCTCAGACCAAAAAAAACTGTCTCTGAATCTCGGCCTAAGAGTATATCCATCAAACTGATCAATTTTTACTATGAGAGCAAACCGACCGGAGCAAAAAAAAATCTGCTGTTTCATACTAAACTGCAATGCCTACTCGACTCAATTGTATGCAACAGCAGTTTTTTTTTTGCTCCGGTCGGTTTGCTCCCATAGTAACAGCTGTTCATTTTGATGGGTAGACTCTTAGTTTATAAGGATGCTAATGATATCAATTTCACCCTGTATAAATTTTATAAATCGTTGTCTCGTCCATGACTCGGGTACAAATTTTCCTTTACGAGATTCGAACAAGCGACCCTCGGCACAGCAGGAAGGTTCACTACAGACTGAGCTACCGGGCCGTAATGTAGGCAGATTGTGAACTTTAATACGTTACATACTTTATGGATTGCTTCAGACCATCAAACTGAATAACTTTTACTATGGGACCAACATTGAAATTTTAGCCATGTCAAACATTTTGATCGAGTTCTATGGAGCTATTGACCTTTTCTATGGAAAAGCTGTTTTTTTCGCGATTTCGGTGTTCGCTCTGTTATGAGTTGTTCAGTTTGATGGTCTGAACACCCTGTTTGATATTTAATTTTACGCTCTGTATTAAATGTATGTTTTTGCATAAATATACAATGCAATTTCTTAACCTTACAATCTTACAGAAATCTACAGGTTGTTAGGGTAGAGAGTTGCATTACTTTATTGGGTAATTGTAGTTACAACAACTTTCCCAAATATAATCAAAGGAACATAAGGGAAAATGGAAAAAAAAAATCTGCTTTTCATACAAACGTTTCATCAGCTGATTGCATTTAAGTATGGAAAGTACACAATTCTTATTTGGTAATTTCCTTTAGGTTTGTTAGGGAAAGTTGTTCAGTGTCGTGGGTACAATCACCCCTTAAAGCAATGCAACTGTTTACCCATGGTTTACCCTAAAGGCAGGTTTATACGATGACAATTTTGCGGCGCCAATTTTTAAGTGCCAGCGAACAAGCACCGCATAAACACTTTCCTCGCCAGTAAATCTCCGCATGCCAGCGCTGGTACGGAATAGAGCACGCGTCTATTTTGTGGCGCCAGTGACCTCTGCCCGCGTCTCTCGCATCCCCCGCGCCAATTTTTGGACTCGTGTAAACACATCGTACCAATCGCTTGCACTGATTTCTCAAGCAAAACCTTAGCGTACGACTACGCGAAACACTGGCGCTGAAAGCTAGCACCGTATAAACGATCGCGTGCCAAACGTGCAAACCTGTCAGAGTAAAAAAAAATTGCAGGTGTCCCATACTAAACTGCAATACCTACTCGATTCAAACGTATGGGACAGCTGATTTTTTTTTTGTTCTGACAGGTTTGCTCCCATAGTAAAAGTTGGTCAGATGTTAAGGCGTCCCCAATTTTCCGCTATTTTCCCATTATTCTAGAGTTTTTCTTGGAATTCTCGATTATTACACAAATTATTAATCTCGTATACATTTTACAAAAAGTTTTGTTTGTCTTGTACTTTATCTTCTTCTAGCGATGGTATTCATTTTGTTTCGGAATTTAGCTATTTACTATCATCTTAAGTCAGATTGTCGTACCCTGTTTGGCCCGATTGTGGAGTTACTTCGAGTAACTATCTATTTTTTTAATATTGTCGGCTCATGGACCCTTTTATGTATGAATGATGTAGGTAAATATTATTTATTCAATGTTCCATCCAATGCAATGATATGACATGTGGTCGTTCACCCATTGAAACGAAGCATTGCATTACTGCATATTCCGTTTTGGATTATAATTAGGATCATCATTATTCCACCCACGAAATCAACATGAACATATATACATACGCACTTATGTTAAGTTAAGATAGAACCGACCGAAGGTCCGTTTCTGACCGAATCCGAAGCAGATTGTTCGGCTCTTGCCATAACTAAATTTGGCTAAAGTCATAGTTCAATAAACTGTCCAGCAGTTTGGCGATATAACATTTTTTTTAAACAGAACGTACAACGTTATATACGTTTTTTTTTCGAGTTTGAGTGCCTGTATAGTTATTTGATTTTAGAACTTTAGTTAGAATCTAAGTTATTTTATTTTATTTTAGAACCTTAAATCCAACCCACACGATTGGAGCCTTATTGGAGCCGAACAAAAATGTTCGTAAAAATTTTGATAAAGAAGCTTAGCTTTTGCTTAGGAAGCCGACTAAAACTGTGCTAAAACTGTACGCAAACAATTCAAACACTGTAATGTTTTTTGTTTTCTGCTATACAGTGACTGTATAGTGTATAGTATAAAACAAAAAAACAGTACAGTTGACACAAACTCACGAAGCTTTTTAAAACTACTTACTTGCCTATATGTATAGGTTTAGGTACCTACCAACTATCTTTTGAAGCAATTGTAGAGGTGCTGACTTTTAGCGTAGGTATACAATACGTTTTTTAGGCTGGAATGACGTGTCAAGTGGTGATAGACGGCTAGCTTTAGCCATAGCAACATTTCATAAAATCTTATCCGAAACCCACGGGAAGAAATTGGGTGGGACAATTTCAAGCCGGTACCATATGCACGACAATGCAATACCAGGGTTGATAGTAATTGTAATACTTTCAATAAATGTTATACAGTATATTCCTAGCTCTTTTCCATAAATTATACCTAAACTCAATTTTACTAATATTTATTTACAGAAATTAAATACTTACCAAAATATGTCATTTCTTAAATTAATGATTGGTCTGCGCAGCGTAGAGTCATTTGAACTGCGTAGCGTCATTTGATCTTGA
Source organism: Agonopterix alstromeriana (assembly GCA_963924505.1). Taxonomy (NCBI): domain Eukaryota; kingdom Metazoa; phylum Arthropoda; class Insecta; order Lepidoptera; family Depressariidae; genus Agonopterix; species Agonopterix alstromeriana. The sequence continues at coordinate 11,438,747 of OZ004670.1, forward strand.
AATTCGGTTTAGCTTAGTTCTATTAACTAAAATGTTCTTTGTTGACAGAAAACCGAACCTAAAAACTGTCCGTAAAATGTTTAACTAAATTGCTATTGCTAACTAATATACTATGCATTCTATCATGGAACTGTTAAGTACTGTGTCTTATAGGTATTGTGGTTCAAGTGTACAATAATGTACCTAGATAATTTAAATCTCTCATCGTATCATCATCTCAGCCGATGGACGTCCACTGCTGGAGGTAGGCCTTCCCCAAGGATCGCCACAACAACCGGTCCTGCGCTGCCCTCATTCAATGGGGTCCCACCGCCTTCAACAGGTCGTCCTTTCCACCTTGTGGGCCTACACACGTTGCGCTTTCCGGTACGCGGTCGCCACTTGAGAACTCTTCTGTCCCATCCGCTATCGGTTCTGGGAGCAATGTGCCCAGCCCGTTGCTATTTAGGTAGTTAAGCAATTCTTTGGGCCTTATTTTTTCAGCCTACGTCCCAACCAATTACCGCCGTCTCTCAAGACGAAAGTCTTCGTCTCTCGAGACGTGGTCGCTCACACAAAGCCTCATAAAATGCTGAAAGCCACCCAAAGGGCAATGGAGAAGGTTATATGCTCGGAGTTTCCCTGCGAGATCGAATCAGAAATGACGAGATTCGCAGAACCAGAATAGCTGACATAGCCCAAAGAAATCGCTATCAGACAATAGGGTATTTTACACCATGGAAGAAAAGATATAAAAATTCATTTTTACATGAAGAAAGTAAACGAGAAACGCCGATATTTATTCATAAAAATGCAGTGTATCTAAATGTTATAATTCATTTTTAAAAATCGTCTTTTTAATCTGTTTTTCAAATGTCTCAAACGGCATTCGCCATATTCTTATCTAACTTGTCTAAGGCCATATTGAATTCCGACGTGACGTCAGCGTGACTCCAATAGTACACAATCTAGGTCTAGCTCTGTGTTATTCCGAACTCAAAATTTTCACAAACCGTCGTTGAACTGCGATATGTCACATAAATCTGGTTACTAGCTTGTGGCAAATTGTCAGATGTCTTCTATTTAAGCGCGTTAATGATATGCAAAAAATTTCAGTTTGTTATTTGTCAAGTCGGTCAGCTGTGGTGCCTGTGGATACAACGTTTAACCTTCTTCCTGAAAAATTGTCCCCGTCCGACATGTGACTAATTGAAGTATCAACGACGAAATCTTGTTACTTGGTCATTCGCGTCGTATTGTTTACTAACGGAGTGACGTCAAGAGCAGAAATAGCATGGCGGCTAGCGTTTCCGCGCGAAAATTAAAATCATAAATAAAAAAAAGTTTTTATAACACTTTTCGGCTTTATTAAATTAAACTTAAAAATTCAACTAGTTCATTACGATCTCATGATTACTTTAAACCAGTTGTCAAAAAAAGGTGTAATACCCTATTAAACCCAGACCGGTCGTCGTTGCGATCTGTCGAGCAGGCGACGTCTAGCGACTGAGATGATGATTATGATTAAATTTAAAGTTATTAAAAAAACTGGCTACACAACTTCGATGAGGTTAGAGAAACATTTGAGAATTAATTTAAAAATTAAAATTATTAAGTAATCCTTACTACCGAATAATTACTACCGAATCCTAATGTAAATAGGCAATTGTTGATTCTAAGGAAGAGCCAAGGATTTGGTTTACACTACTGAAGTTAACAGTCGTGAAGAATTGATAAGTTGCATTACTGCTGCGTTCGAGACGATGAAACAGGAGATGCTACAACGAGTAAGAACAACATCAGTGGAGATAAGAAAAAGATGCAGAGCTTGCATAAGAAATGAAGGCCGTCAGTTTGAGTAAGACTTAAATTAAACATTAAAATGTTTTAAACGTTTTTATTATGTAGCCGATGTCTTTAAATAAAGATTACCAGATTTAAATTGATCGTTTCAGTATTTTCACGTTTACATTTAACTTTCCACATAAGTATAATTTCGTTGAAATGATCCGGCTAGGTAATTAAAATAAAATTCATAACTTTGGTTACAAAACAGATATCAAAGCAAACTACATACCGTTAGGAAGCATACTCTAGAGATGTTTTAAAAAAATCAGAAGTCTTCTATCACTTTTTTTTTTTGCAGTGCAAGGTTAGCTTTACAATTTGTCTGAACTCTTTTTTTAAGTTTGGGGTAGCATAACTTTGTTTCTTGCTGTAACCTGGAACAGGTATCAATTTTAACAGGACCTATCAATCATTAAGATTCTAATAAAACAATAATTATCCAGATCGCTCCATTAAAAAAAAAGTTATAGGAGTTTAAAGGTGTGCAAGTGACTTATTTCAAAAAATTCACATACATACAATGTTGGGGTCTAGGTTAAATCTTTGGGGCTGAGTAGGTAGCACATGACCCTACCTACCCCCCATTTTTTTATGTTCAACGATCTGCCGAACACCGTGTATATTTATTATTTGTAAAATACTAAAAATTCCCTATTGTGTGTTGTTTGCGAATAGACCTAAACCCTTGAGGGTGTAAATGACTTTTCTTTTGTTACAATTCGTAAAGCGGCGGGGCCCATATTTATAAATTATGAAAAAAAAAACCACCTTTCCAAAATGTACACAGCAAAAGTAGTTCCCTTTTCAATTTTAGCGTACAGGATTTTAGGTTTCGCGTTAATTTATTAACACCAAAACGACTGTTCCAAAGATCAACGGAACAAGGTCTGTAGTAAGTATTATGACAAGGAAGTACCCATTATTCGTTATCATACTTTAACCGTTTCATACAACCCGTTTAATGTAACAAGATAACTATATAATACCTAATAGTTACGATAATTTGTAATAACACACACCCACATTGTTTGTATGTACTCAAAGGGGTTTTTTAACTACTTACTTGCAATTTTAACACAGTTCTTAAATTTCAAAAACTTTATTGTTCCTGACGTTCCTGATTTATTATAAGCAATAACATACCTTATATCTAACAACAATTTTTAATTATACCACTTATTGGTATAAGTTTAGTTCGTTTTTTTTTAGTTTAGTTAGTTTACTTTAGTTTTAATTAATAAATATTTTGGACATTGTCTTATATTATTATTTATTTTTCGTCCTTATTACACGAATAACAACTTTAATCATCATCATCAGCCTATATACGTCTCACTACACGCCACAGGCCTACCATCAGGGAGGGTGCCCAATAAGAACTTTAGTGATAATAAATTTAGAGAATGTTCAATTATCTACAAACATTTTATAAATTGTCAAACTTTATTACTTCGTAATATTATTACATCGAATTATTATTAGTAATAATAATTCAATGTATTAATACCTACTTAATAACAAAGTCTATTTACAGATAATCAAATATTAATCAGTATATAAGTAATAATAAATGTTTTGACATTGGTTTCTTCTAAATTATGTTCCGATGGAATATTTACGTATTTTTTTTAGGTATTATTTGTGAAGAAAATTAAGTTTTGGGGTTGATCTTTGTTCACATCTTAAGACTTTTAATGCATCGGGATATATTAATTAAATACATCGATTATATCGTTACAATGGTTAGGTACATCAATTATGTTATTATATAGATAAGATAAATTTCATTATTGTTCATTCAACTCTATTAGTTTGTGATCCGCGTCCAACTAATGTATGTCTTGCACGCCTTTCCTTATATGGCGAAAGTGTTCGTAGTAAGACAATAATGTGAATAAGTATAACTAGTTACTATTATGCTAACTTTCTGAACAATTTTGGGGTAAACTACCTACCTTAGAACTATAAAAGTGGTTGTAGTTTTCAACATACATAATTATTATCATTCATTTATGAATGAAAATCACTCTGATATAAACCTATAAGGTATTGAAGTTACCTTGAGAGACTCTAATTTATTCCAAACTCAAATAAATAAATCAGTAGTAAAGTTTTATTTATAGCATGTTATTTTTATTATGTTTTTGGTGTGTAAATAAAGAATATTTATTTTATGTTATAAAATAATTGTTGGTAATTTGTTAGGAAAACTTACCAGTTGCATTTGTGAGCTTAACTACAACATTTAAGAAATAAACTATATCATTTATCGTTTCACTTCCATTCGTATTTATATTGCCTATTTCTACATCCATTCTTTATTTCTTAAAAAAAGTAATTAAACTAAAACACGAATTTAAAAATGTATGTGTAAACATCGAATTTATAGTCGTTAATAGCACGACCAAGACATGCGCAAACGTAGAACCGACTGGCATAGACGCATGTGCGATTGCGCCCCTCAACTTCGTTTGTGTTTACTATATGGACTCTACAGTCAATTTTATCAAACAAAATACATGTAATGTCCAAAGTTCTTATGTAGACATATATTTTCATTCATTCGTTGACCGTACTTTACGTATTTTGAAATATAGGTGATTTCAAAATGTCGCGACGACTTGGATGGTCATAAAAGGGGTGGAAGCCCCTGGGGAAGAGGTTTAAAAAGAGGCTATTTGGGCTTTGAAAATATTAGAATTTTCCTCAGTACCTTAGATTCTACAACATCTGAATCCAAAATGTTCATTTCTTACCTGCTTTATAAATTCTATAAAATGGGACAAAAATTATATAGAGTGTAAGGAAAAGTATCATTAACCTTTAAACCACATACTCTGCTCATCAAACGGGATAAAATCTCATCAATCCCCCCTCGGATACGTGCTTGAGCATCTAGATGGTAGAGCTACTAGCTAGCTTAAACTAAAAATCTAAACATGAAAAAATGGTATAGTATCTATACACACTTTATTCTACCTCTGTATTACCTGTTATATACAAATAAATAATTTTAATTTTTTTTTATTTTGTGACTTAAGACAACCACTAAAAAGGGATTTTCTCTTATTCTATGTATCGGCTATTAATTATAGGTAGTCGTAAGAATTTAGGAAAGTTAACACTTTAACTGCTGAATTTCAAAATGGCTCTGACACGCTAGGCGTGTTTTTCAAAGTGAAAGTTTTCAAACCACACCTAAAAGGTTTTCATCCAAGACGGGATTCCTTTCAGTTGGTATTATTCGAAATTAGTAGCAAAGATTGAATAAATTTACTATTTATATAAAATTCTTGTATAGGTCAAGGTGGTATCCTGCTAACTACAAGTTGGCCTTGGTTGTTTGCGATCGTATTTATAGTGTCAGGTTGAGATTATATGACAACTAGTGGCCAGGCTCAGTGAGGACTATTGTATGATCAATGTACCTAATATCGACCGATGATTGATCATATCGTCATCGGTTGATATAACATCAGTTATGTGTCGGCGATTGTTAAGTGACAGATATTTTCCCAAATATCACCTCCATCGTCTAATATGCCAACTAAATATTTATAACTAGCGGCGCCCTCGACTTCGTACGCGCAGACCACTTAACTTTTGATTGCATGAACCGATTGCGATGAAATAAAGACTTAATATTAATCTAAACTAGTTTTAGTAGTTTTTAAGTGATGCGTGTACAAACAAACAGAAAAAAAATTCTCAATACATTACATTACAAATTTCCACAGAGTTAGGCACCACTTTCGTATAGGAATTAGGATGTGTGACTTTCTCAAATAGCAAAAAAGAAACTGTCAAAATCACTAATTCTGATCGATATTGATTAACATAGCATGTTACACAATTGTAATAGACATCGATTACATCTCCCCGGATAAGGTCAAATTAAATTGATCAATTTCGTATTTCCCTTTTCAGATGAGTAGGCCACAGTAATGAAATATACAGATATCGTGTCTCTTTATGTAGGGTTGGTCTTTAAGAACTTTAACAGTGTCTCTTTTCGAACTAAAATGTTAAAAAAGTGTGTTGATGCATTAGATACGATGAAAGTATATATAGTAAACATGTAGGCAAGAGCTACTGATACGCAATAAATAAATAAACGGTGCTATTAAAATTAAATGTTCTGTGTATACAACAGAAATGTAATTATAAATATCCGTAATTATAATGTTATGAAAATAGTAAAATTATAATGTTAGTTAAGATTCCTTTTACAGTATCAGTGGCGCCCTCATCACAATATTACAGATTTCTGAATAATGAAAACCCAAAAGGAAAAATTGTTACTAAAACTTACTACAAAAGCCTAAAAGCTATTTTTAGATTACCTATAAGTACATTTAAAGTTTCTAAACATTCCACTTTTAAGAATGTCGAAATAATTATAAAATGCACCGATAATTTTTTTCATATTTGTATTTTTATGCTTAAGTATAAAAACTTATAAAAATTTGGTATATTAAATGCTCTAAACATAAGAAAATAAACGTTTAATTAAATCAAATCCATCAATTTATTACATTACACAATTTATATGATATTAAAAGCTTATCGCGAGATCTTTTTATCTAACACAAGTTAATCTCACGAAAAGTTGTTATATCATATACAATGTGTAAGTAATTTGATGGTTATGGATGATTTAAACTTTATTTTCTTCTTTTTATAACATTTAAATAAAAGCTTGTTTTCAAAAATATTTATTATCGGAAACAAAATTACAAAATATTAAACACTAGATAATTAATTATAAAATTGGGAACATGCCTCGTCCCAAAGGATGTACAGTCAAATAAAAAATCCACGACAAGCTTGTGTTTAAAATGTTTTTTAAAATTGATTAATTAAATTTTTTCAGTTTATTCGTATTCTTCTCAGCAAACCCTTTCATTTGATACCCATATCATGGGAGTGCACAAAAAATAACTAGTACGCCGTCTTGGGCCATCCAACATATTGGATTTAGAATGCTTAGCTAACCATGCATTGTCATCCAAACTAAACGTGTATGCAAAATTTCATCTCAATCGGTTAAGGATAACTGCTTTAAAATTCAGTTGCTAGATTTGGCCCGAACATTCATACATACAATACAAACATTGCAAGTTATATAAAAGCTTGTATAAATAGCTGTAAGGCTTTTGGAGTAGGTAGGTTTATTGAAGTATCACTTTTTCAATATATTCTTTCTTGATTGTCATGAACGCCACTGAACGGTAAAAGGACCCTTAAAACATAATAAGTCTATGATTAATTAAACCGGCCAAGAGCGTGTCGAACTCTCCCGTGATAGGGTTCCGTAGACTTTGTATAAAAGTTTAATCTGATACAGCTTAGAGTACCTACTTATGGAAATCTTCAAAAGCAATCAATAACACGAATTTTCATTGAAAAGAACTATGTTGTCAAATATTTTCTGATTGAGGTGCGACATATTACAGTCAGTAGAAGGGTTTGTTGTTGGACTACGAAACCCTGAAATTCGATAAAATGAGGATTCTGGAGAAAATTCGTACGGGTACCAACCTACTTAAAAAAACCGGCCAAGTGCGTAAGCTTTCAATTGATATTCCACACGATATTGTAGAAACAATTTTTTATTTGGAATATTGAGCGTTCCTGACTTCATTTATGATATTGGACCATTAATTGCTACATACTTATCTATGCCAAGTTTCAGCTTCCTATGTCTTACGGTCTCTGAGAAGAATCTGTGACAGACGGACGGACGGAGGGCCACACATCGAAGTGATTTCATAAGAGTTTCGTTTCGCCAATTTTGGTACGGGACACTAATAACCCTCATTTTGGCGCAGTCGTTTAAAAAGTAGAAAATGGAAGAGATAAGCGTGAACTTACTGATTCCGTTATTAATCCTGTATTCGATGCCAGTGAACACAACAAGGTCTCCGTCTTCAACACTTATGTCGTCTTTTCCGAGTTCCACATCCATTTCACTGAGAATTACTCAAATTATATTTTTATCCTTTTAAATATCACTGTTCACAAGGAGCGGAAGATGTTGCTTAATATTTTATGCGCGGAATTGGAAAATTGACGGCGCAGCAAGTAGCGTTTGTGCAAAATTAGATGTCATGTGAATCAAACCATTTTCTTGTTTATGTTATAGGCACAAGAGTTCTGTTATGGTACTTGACGTGGAATGCACTGTTGAGAAACGAGGTATACGGGTACACTGCGTCGGCGCAGCTCTACTATTGACCGTTTCTTAGCTTTCACTTTACGCGCTATCTGCCATAGGTGGTAGGTAATCCGAGTTTATTTATCAATTTTTTTTTGTTTAATGTTGCTAATCACTTTTAATCAAAGACGGATTAGACATTTGATAACATACGAACAAAGTGCGATGATTTAAAAGGATTTTGTCATCTTTAGCATCATATTGTGGAAGTGTCGGCAGAGGGCGCCCTCGTAGGATGTACTCTGATCAAATCGGTTGCGTCCTACAAAAAGGGGAGGTGCGGAGTACCTACTCGAGACCGACAAGAATGTATGAAAAGATATATGGATGTGAATGAGGCGAAAGAGGTATGTAAGGATCGTCGTAGATGGCACGCCATGGTCTCTGCCTATCCCACTGGGAAAAAGGCGTTACGTTATAGATAGATAGAAAGAAATATTATTAAATCCTGTTGCATTGCATCATCGTATAGGCTACTTAGAAGGTGCTCTCGAATTGTCACAATTGATACGACAACGTTTGATACTGTACGATATTACGTAAACACATAATACAATAAACGATTAAGTATGATTATGATCTTAATTTTCAAAAGGTTTTAACCAACGACACATTACAATATTTCTTGGCGTCTTAAATCCCAAAATTTAGGATTGGTTGATAAATAGTTACTGAACTAAAACGGCTGTATCGTATTGGATGAAACTCGGCAGTCATAGACTGTGTCTATTTCAAGTCAAGCCCTGACCCTGAGTCTGGACCTTGACTCGTAATAGACTCGGTATATGTATTACAATGGATAGTCAAGAAAAATATTAAATACAAAGCAGAAAATATATATATAATATATAATAGGTAGGTAAGTATGTAAAAGTGCATCCTTTGTTTGCCTTGTTCGAAGCATCGTTTCGTCCAAGTACATTACAACTTTATGCACGTTCTATGACACACTTTACAGAAACTTGCAGACCTTGGTTAGTACCTGTCTCTACTTATCTCAGAATATATTGAACTAAGAACCTCAGAGAAAAGCATTCGTGGTCAAACAGACAATATTATGCGAATTTGTCATTATTTACACTGGCTTTCCCACTTTAGGAATAATTAACCAAGTGGAATTTAATTATGTTGATTCCTCGGCTGTAGATTATTTATTTATTTCATTGTAAATCGGATGCCTACATAAAGTCTATCAGACCTCATTGGACATGCGTGAAGGACACATAACACAATGTATATACCTACACCCTTCTTTTGCAGTGGGACGAATACTACAACGTGTTAATGAACAAACGCAAAACTAGAAAATACTTTGTTTAGAATCGAGAGCAGAATCGAATTATCAAGGTTTCAACATAGGTAAATTTTTATCAAAACATTAAATAATTTGTTCGTATAATTTAAAATTAACTGAATTTGATCTCAACCCACCGCGCAGGTACACTCAACCTACTTACTACCAAAACAAGATTCTTAAAATGTATCCATGAGAACGCTTTCATCCATAGCTGAAATAATAACAAATCATTTTTGCATGAAAATTTTAAATGTGAATAACTTTCAATTTTAATTAAATAAAATAATGAAATTATTGTTTAAATCTAATTATTTCGTTAAAAATAAAAACATTGTATGAGGTGTATGAGGTTTTGCGCTTATTTATTAACACATTGTATAAGCTGCGATGATGATGACTTGATGAGTAGGTATGTTTATTGATTCATCATCATCATATCAACCGATAAACGTCCACTGCTGGACATAGGCCTCCCCCGAAACGGGGGGATTTGCCATAATCGCCACGCTTGGCAGGCGGATTGGCGATCGCAGTTGGATTGAATGTTGTATACTCAGATGATGCTGCTTCACATCCTCCGGTAGATTCCTTAGTCGCCTTTTACGACACCCACGGGAGGAAATGGGATGGTGCTATTCTTAGGCGACACCACACGGCACACGGTTTATTGAGTGTAACCTAATTATTCGTGGAAATTGAGTTTCTATAGCCTAATCAACTTTCCAAAACTGTATTTTGCAGGGACTAGATTGCAACACAATATTTATTTAGATGCCCCGGGAGAAAAACCTAATTAACTATCGGAATGCACATTAACTATCTTTGTCTTATTATCTTCGTAAATAGAGACGGATATACATAGTTGAAGCCACACAATCAGCTGGCAGTTCGGCCTCAGGCGATAACCTATTCACTTTGGGCGTTATAAATTATTATTAACAGATATTACATTATCCTACTTTGGTATCTAACCCGTTATTGGAAATAATTATTGTACAGTGTTATAAAAATACTCCAGTAATATTTAATGGTGAGGTTAAGATCATAAAACTGTATGAATCGAAATAAAATTTAAAAAGTCTGCTGTTCCATACACTGGAGTCGAGTCTTTTCTACAGTTTTGTATGAAACAGCAGTTTTTTTAGATTTCAATGTTTGCTCTATAGTTGTTCAGGTATCACTAAGGTGTTTTGTTACACCCTGTGATGTGTGGAATGTACGTACCTAATTAAACTGATTTACTTCCATCTTTGGCTCCATAGTGAAAGTGGTTATAGTTTGATATAACTAAAACACCCATTTAAATATTACTGGGGTGTTTTTTTACACCCTGTAGGTATGTCTAATAAAAAAAGAATTCTATGGATATAAGTAGCTACTCTGAAAGAACAAATTTTATCTCGATATTGAAAGCTCTGAGCCTATAATCAAAATCCTAGTGTTGGGACAAGGCGCTTTGATTGAATATTAACAGTTGAAAAATTAATTAAAACTAATATAGGTAATTATCTTTTTAACGTCGAAGGAAAACATCGTGAGGAAACCTGCATACGCATGGTGGTATGTCACCTAACCTAACCTAACCTAACCTAACACAGAACCCCTACCCTCCTTGAGGGAAAGTAGATACAAACGTACCAACCAGTACAAAATTTCAGTTAGGTAGTGGTAAAGTCAGGTGATGAATACGGTATGTCAAGTTTTTTTTGTTCTCATTTTATATTTTTTACGGATAGAAGACATAATTTTAAGAAACCAATTTAATTTTTATTGCGATTCATCGAGTTTATCAATATACATTTAATTTTTAAATTACTTTGATCTGTAAGTAACCTCTAAATGCAAAAATGGTGGAGAGAAAATAATTCGAACTTCATGGAGAAAAAATACCTACTACTATATTTAAAAAAAATCCTGTCTTCTCTCTCTAACTCTAAGCTGGAAACAGAAACGGCAACATCAAATGTAAAATTCTGACATGGCTAATGTATTTTTTTTCTTAACGGCCAGTTATTTTAAGTTGATTTTAAGTTTACTAAGGAGTGTACAGGTTTTCCAGTGACGTCACTGGACGGCCTGAAAAACGACGTTATTTTATTACATATATATCTATAATCCTTTCATTTTAAAATCTCTGACCTATAAAATATTATTATTGAGACAATTATCTCGAAATGGTTTTCGATTCAGATGTCAGTCCTCAAAAAACAAACTTGACATACCGAATTGATAATGTAGGTACCTACCAGTTAGTAGATAAGGGACAGGAATTAACAAAAAAACTTTCAATTTGTGTAATTGTTGATGATCAAAATCTTTTATCATAAAAATGTCTACTATAGAATCCAATCTTTATTTTAGATCAACCGATCATTTAACACTATTACTTAGGGACTAGATACATACAGGGTCCAACTTTATATGCCTACAGTTGTTTAAGAGGATGATCAGACTATCAAACTGAACAACTTTCTCTATGGGACCAATGTCGATAACGCGAAAAAGAAATCAGCTGTCCCATACAATTGGGTCGAGTAAGATTTCAGTTTAGTATGGAACAGCTGATTTTATTTTTGCGATTTCGACCTTGGTTCCATAGAAAAAGATGTTCAGTTTGATGGTCTAATCATCTTCTTAAAAAAGTGTCAGCATATTAAGAAGGACCCTATATATTGATTAGATACATAAGTTTGATACAAAATTGTAAAAATACGTTTATTTAAATAGGTATATAATTTTGCATTAAAACAGATAAAATAATAAGTGTACAAAATGTAGGCTTTGGTAAAAACTGACATAGTATTATTCTGCTGAAGCACCTCAAGTATTGCCGACAAGTTTATTTTTGTTATTATGTAAAGTGAAATAAATGTTCAGAACTTGTTTGTGAATTAAGTAAATAAAAATAACATAATTAATAACAACAGCAAATGTATACGGAGAAAGATGATATTTCACATTGTTGATTTGTAAAATAATCGATATAATAACCTCGAAATATAGTAACAATATCGATAGTGCTATCGATATTAGGTATCGATAGTTTTTACTTTAAGATAAATTGATATTACCCACATAGTATCGATAGTAAGTACACTGAGAAAAAAATGCTTCGTATACGTAGCCCGTCGCAGCTTACAGTATCAGTATTTAAGATGTCTTCACAATGAAGCTTCATTGTGAAGTACGAGACAACTTTAATACTGATGCAACACTCGTAATCAGTATCGCATCGTAAGCTACGTGGTACGTAAGCTACGTGGTACGTAAGCTGCGACGGGCTACGTCAACGTAGCATTTTTTTTTCAGTGTATCAGTTGCCGTGGTGGTCCAGTGGCGAGTAACCTTGCCTGCCGTGCAGGAGGCGATGGTTCGATCCTCGTCCAGACCGACTCGTACCAATGAGTTTTTCGGAATTTATGCACGATTTGTAACACCACTGGCTTTTCGGTGAAGGAAAACATCGTGAGGAAACCTGCATGCTTCAATATCGAGGCATGTATTGTATCCACTGTCTATTATGTGGCGACAGGCTCACCCCCCGTCACACTGGATAGAGTTTCGGTACTACTGGTGAAACGTAGATGTTCCGAGGTTTCATAATATCTCTGACTACCCCCTCGGGGAATATAGTCGTGAGCATATGCTTATGCTTATGCTTATCAGTTGCTATAAAGCAATACTATTGAAAACATTGATACTATCGACTATATCGATATTGTTACTATTTTTGAAGGGCAACTGTCGATAGTAAGGTAAAAGTAAATTTGATTTAGGCATTCGGTTCAAAGTAAACTCATGCTTTTGCTACACAATCGATTCTTTATATGACACCAACATTGTTTAAAGTTATCTAAAGTACTGGGTACTATACAAACATAATAGACTGTATTATTACGAAACTAATTAACTTGAAATTTAAAGTACATTAATAACAAATCACGTAAATGGCTCTACATCACAGCTTCATGGCTTAAGTACACAGTACTTTACGCATATGAACACTTTATGAACATATAACTATAATCTAAGGCATTTTGTTACACAGATATATTTCCGTTACGTACCTATTCGTCATAATAGTTTAAGATCCGGTAGTGATTATTATAATTTTTATCGAAATGCTATTAAAATGAAAGCTTTTAGAAGCAAACATTGGCACTTAGTTAACTTTAATATTTTTTTAAAAGTGTTTGAAAATTAGCGGCCTAGTCCTTAGTCCTTCGAAGCATACTGAATTTTCACTAAAGTTCGCAGTCGGTAACCTATTTATATCGATAGAGGATACCTAGACGATAAAAAATATAACGGTTCATTTTAGTAAAGATGTAAGTAATAGATTTTTTTGTACTTTTTTCTGATAAATAAATCTTTGACATAAAATAAATCTGAAACTGGTGGATGGTGGCTTAAACATATAATGACCGAAAGCTAGATATCGTGTATCGATTTATAAAGATTTCAAGGTGCGACAGTGAATTTAAAAAAAAAAACCAGTTTGAGACTGGCCATAGATAGGCCACGGACCATATCCATACTTAAACCGTCAAACTTTTTCATAATTTTTTTTTAATTTGTCACTAAACGTAATCGCAAGACTTTGTGACTGCTTAAGACGTGAATGCACAAATCACATTTTTATTAAACATAATAAAGAAGACGGTATGTGAATCAAACTGCCGAATCCTACACTAATATTGAACTCTTTTTTGGATTTTAATTAACCTGCTTATTCTAAATGCTAATTAGGTACAATTATTGAACACGTCCATTTACTTATTATATTAAATTAAAACACTTCGTTTGGAATGTATTATGATTGACATTGACAAACCATGAACATTTAATTACATACAATACAACCGAATTTACATAAAATTAAACAACTGATGCCCATGCATCTTTTGTTTATTCTATAGGGTTCGTCTTAGGTAATATGCTTACGTTTTTTAAGGGAATGATCAGACCATCGATATGAACAATTTTCCCTAATAGACCAACATAGAAATCGCGAAAAAAATCGCTGATGAACAGCTAATTTTTTCGCGATTTTGATATTGGTCCCATAGAGAGAGTTGTTCAGTTTGATGGTATGATCATCCTCTTACAAACCTGTTAGCATAATTAAGTTGCACCCTGTATTATTCATCTGTAATACCCTGTAATGCACTTTAAACACTATGGCACATCACCACTTACTCTTCAATCTGAATTTCAATACAACGTAAGCAAACAGAATAACTGCAGAGGCAATACCTAAAAGCGAAACTATGATTACATAATACTGTTCATTAGACATATCATAATCGATTAATAATTGTTTGGGGTAGGCGTAATGGCAGTATAGATTTGAGCAGACCAGTTTGGGGCGGTCCATGCCGAAGATCGAGATGACCAGGCCTACCAAGCCGTGTTTGAGGAAGGACACGTGGAACATCCATCGGAACATGTACGGGGCGTCACTGTAGCGGAGAAAGAATCCGGAGAATATGGTGAACGGCATTATGAAGAATGGACCGAAGACTACTCCATTCTGCAATTAGAAAATAAGAGTAAAAAAATGTTGAACATTTTTAAACATTCATTTGAGTTATCAGAACAAACACGCCTGCAGCTTTAGGTATACAGTCATCATATTATGAATTAATCTGAAGAGACCCATGTGGTCAGACCGTGTCAGGAACACGGAGATACTACGAACTACGCTGCAATATTCGTGGTATAGAGACGTATCTGATAAGGCGCCAGTTACGATAGTGTGGTCATATTTGTCGGATGCCGGAAAGCAGGAACAAGGGGCGGGCAGTTTTTGCAATACGAAGATGTGCAAAAATGGCACATGAAGCTTTGCGAGATTGATCCGAGTTGTTGAGAGGAGCTTGCTAAAGATCGACCGGTATGGAGGCACTCTGTCCAGAATAAACTGAGGCTAAGCGTAGGGCTGATCTCGATGCCAAGCGCGATGTACTTAAAGCTGGACCACCCGCGGCCATCCAATACTACAATATTAATGTGAAATTGACACGTTGCCTATGCGGACGCACTTTTACAGCTACAGCTTTTATAGGCTACATCAGCAATCTAAGAGCCCATTAACCCATCCAACAGCCATAATCAGTCGCTGTGGTCGAACACGGCTATGAAGGATCATCATAATAATATTATGTTGCTCAGTAGATATCATAACCTGCCCGTATACATAAACCTGCAGATGACTTTACTAGTTTACTATCCTTGGTAAGACAAACACACAATCTCAATACGATGATAATATATAGCACTGTGTTCATTAGAACAGAATAGCACTCATTAATAGGTGCTCAATGTGGAATACATTCACCTGTATTCCCTAGGTAGCAGTTTTACTATAAACACTTATTGTATTGTTTCGTTTTCTTACACACCTTCACGTTAAACATAGATCCATTCAACAATCCCAAACAGAGAGCGACGTATGAGACCATGCTGAGTATGAAGCAGAAGCTCATAAACCTCCTGATCTCTGGTGGCTGGCCGGTCATCCAGTATACTATGCATGCGTAGGTAAGCGTGCACACGGTCTGGGTCGGCAGCGCGGAGATCAGGGTGGACACGTAGTAAGCCCCAGGCATGTACCAACGGTTGAAATGTTCTCTTCTCACCACTGGAATTTGTTCTGGGACTGGAATGCAATGAAATAAATCGGAATTAAGGTTTGATAGCTGATTAGTGAATGTATAATTTTTGGTTGCTGTAGTTACAGTTCTCATACATGGTTCTCTCATGGTTATTGATTCAATAGGGCAATGGAGAGGGTTATGCTCGGATTTTGATTAAAGGAGAACCAGGGTAGCCGACCTCAATCAAAATGAAGAGTTCTCAAGTGGCGATCGCGTACCGGAAAGCGCAACGTGGGTAGGCCCGTGGTAGGCCCCCCACAAGTTGGACCTACGAACTGGCAAAGGCGAAGGGAACCAGTTGGTGAGGGCAGCGCAGGACCGGTCGGTCGTTGTGGCGATTCTTGGGGGAGGCCTATGTCCAGCAGTGGATGTTTATCGGCTGAGATGATGATGATGATGAATATTATGACACATTGGGGATCTAAATATGTAAGTATTTTACTGTATAAAACACACGAAATGGCAATAATTTTTGCTCAGAACCTTCATTCTGGCCAAATTCGGTTGTGGTGTCTGGTTTAGAGCATGCCTCGGTTATTTTTTCACTTACTGTTAAAGTGGTTGTTAGTCATAATATATACTTACAAGTGATAGAGACAGCGCTGAAGGCCGTGAACATGAGGAACATGAGACTAAAGTACAGGAACCTAAAGTTGTCCGTCACGTACTTCGCATCTTCCCCGATATTGTAGTACAGGAACCCGATGAACATCGCCATGCAGCAGTGTATCCCCGTTATCATAATCGTGAATGAGGGATTTCGCCAAATTGACTGGAACAGTACAAAGGTAGTTTATTAAATTCGAAATGCGTTATTAATTAGAGTCTCCTTAGACCATCCAACTGAACAACTTTCACTCAAATCTCTACAAAGAAGCCAAGATCGAATTCGTGAAAAAAAATTTTTGTTCCATAGAAAATTTCAATGGCCAAGTCGATTCATATGTATGAAATAGCGAAATTTTATTGCGCAATTTCAATAATAGTGCCATAGTAAAAATTGTTCTGTTTTATTAGCTCCTGCTTGCTAGCTAGGTATATAAGGCATTTAGTTTTATACCCTGTATATCTTAGTACATATCTTATATAGGGTCCTTTTTAATATGCTGACACTTTTTAAAGGGAGGATCAGACCATCAAACTGAACAACATTCTCTATTGGACCAACATCGAATCGCAAAAAAAAGTCAGCTGTCCCATACATTTGGCTCGAGTAAGTTTGCAGTTTTGTATGGAAGAGCAGATTTTTTTTCGTGATTTCGATGTTGGTGCCATAGAGAAAGTTGTTCAATTTGACGGTCTGATCATGCCCTTAAAAAGTGACAGCATATTAAGAAGGACCCTGTATATCAAATGGGACCATAGAATTAACAAATGTTTTTAAAATATTTTGAACTTATTTAAGTAAGTTCAAAATATAGCATTAATATAAAATTAATTGAAAACTGATAAATTAGGTGTTTCGTTGATAAATTAAACTTTTCTATCGACATAATAAGAATTAATAGATTAACGGAATATTTAAACTAATCTTGATAAGTATAATGATAAATATAACGAAAATAACGTAAATTAAGTCATGGTCAATCAGTTAAATAGTGGTACAACGACAAACAAATGGTTAAATAGGTAAACAGATAGCAAGAACCAAAGGTCAAATTGATTAACTAACGTGCTATATAAACAATAAAAGGCATCTTGCAGTTGTTAAGAGACAAAAATAGTCATATTATTATAGAATAGCGATAAATGCCATGCAAAGAGCAAAATACGGCTTACTTTATTAAATGAAAACCGTCTAAAATGCTGTAGGTATTTTAGTTAGTGTATTTTGTATGAAGCTTAAGAAAATAAAATTTATTCAAAAATAACGTAGTAAGAAAAACCGTGAACAATCTTAATAGGATAGTCCTTTAGAAGTTCGATTATATTTTCAATAGGTAGTAAATGACATTGTTTAAACATTATTTAGAAACTAATTGCTGTTCTTGTGGTTTTGACAGATTTCTGTTAAATAGATAATAAATTTTAATTCACATGCTATATTTAAGTTTGAAAAAATGAGCAAGTTTTTTATTGACTTGACTATTAATTGACATTCGTACTCACAAAAAGCCATAGAGCTTTACAGCCATACAAAAAATGCTGGGACGGGCAAGTTCAAACAGAATATAGCCTAATTTCATAGAAAATATATGAAATAGTTGATTTTTCGAACCCAAATAAAACCAAGGACAATGGACCTACAGCTTTGGCGCCGTAACAATAAATGTTTAGACGGACAAGTCCTAACATAATATCGCATTATTTTTCCATGGCAGGCACTTTCACATTTTGGACCAAATCGGATGTCTTATCTTTAATTCTTACCAAAAGAGATCTTCTTGTTAGAATGGTGAACTGTTTCCAGAAGGACGTCGTGTATGTACTCTTGAGTTTTAGCAGAATTTTACTGGTCGGGTCCTCGGTGCGAGTCGGAAGACTCGTCAGGAACACCTCGTCACATGCGTTACTTAAATTAAATTGTTCTGTAAAAATATCTAACAATGAAATAAAGCTGTTGGTACATAAAAACCACGCCAGAGGCCGTGAGGCGGTCTGAAAAACTCTGATACCAAATATGAAATTAAAAAAAGAAATTAACTTAAAAAACGAAGCAGACACTAGTACAATTTCTATGCATTTATACAACATGTTAGCAGAATAACCGAAACTGAGAAAATAGTTTTTCAGAATCGAGACTAGAAACGATTTCACACCTTTTAGATATAGTATAGGGTCCTTTTTTTCACACTTCTTATTATTGCTGCTTCTATAACTACGCGCACGGCTCATGACAAGATCAATTCCTACGTCATGTATAGTGAGTAGGCAAGCGCGGTGGCGAAGATCGGGTGTGAGCCGGGAAGTAAATGCGAATATCTCAAAGGACTTGTTTTTTTAAAATATGTTTCAATGGAATTCGATTTATGGTGTATGAGGGTTTCGGTTATTCCGTTAACACGTTGTATAAAAACGGTTTAAATATTTATTCGTGAAATAATTAACGTAGCTTTGTTATTATTTCCCCATGCATAAATTAAAATTTGCCTGGGCTATAATCAATATTCATCCAACTACTGTTAAAACTGCCAACCAAAGTCATCATCTACTTATAGAGCATATGGATTTTATCAAACAAAAGCAATATTAGGGTGCGTCCACATCTGGCGAATGCGCGGCGAGCTGCACACGTGCCGCTACTGTTATTGTTTGGTCCGCCTCTTTAGAGCAACTTATGAAAGCATGCGCGCTTACAGTTCCGTTCGCTTTCATACTGTGAGCCTCAGTTGTTGGGGAAGTAGGTGCAGCTCGCGAGCTGCGCATTCACCGCGCATTCGCCAGATGTGTACGCACCCTTATAAAACATACATACCTATGAATTTATTATCAGTCTCTTCAGGAATATTAGTAATCCATTGGGTACTTTTACCATTTTGTGAACATTCTACTAAATTATTTGCATTCTCTACACATATTTCTATAACTGAAACAAAATAAATAGTTTTGTTATTTAAACTCGATTAAGATTTGTGTTGTTTTGTTATTAGAAACGAGTTACTATATGGGCTATCTATAGTTACACCGGTTTTTAGGGCCTCTAATGAACATACGATCCGATTCCGGGTTGGTAGCCTATATTACAAAAAACGTTTTAAATCTTAATTACTTTAAATCAAGTGATATTTAAGCAAATTGAAGTCGACACGATAAGCAAGCAAGCAAGTTACATTGATCGGTTTATTAGACTCTTCGTTTAAAAAGATGCTAATGATATCAATTTCACCCTGTATACAATATCCGACTAAGAACAGTCTACTACCCCGTGGAAGATCTTCCCTATTCCACCAAAATGTAAATATTAGAACAAAAGACTTACGAAAATCCACAGGATCGTGGTACGGTGGGCATCTCAAGTTCATATCGTCTAGATACGGAAGCAGTAGCGGCACGGAGCCCATGTAGGCGCATCTGCCGGCCACCACTGCGTACAGTCTATCCACCATGTGGAGCAACGTGGCTGACGGCTGGTGCATTGTCACCACCACCGTCCGCCCCTGCCGCGCGAGTAGATGCAACAGGTATACTATCTGTTTTGATATTGATATGTCGAGGCCACTGAAAGTAATGAATACGAAAATTAATGTGTAACTTAATACTTGCAGTAGTAGATTACGCAACAAGGGGTTAAAGCAATGTCTTTCGTCACGGGCATATTAAATACGGCGTGAAGAAGGATACTAGGAGTTACGACTAGAATCCTGAGTGAAGCGAGGGGTTCATGCTTGCCCAAGACGAAAACACGTTTATCCCAGAGGAGCATACTCTACTTTTCACATCTTCTGCGACACAATTAAAGTATAAATAATAAAAAGAAACGAATTCGCGCTTCTTTTTCTTTTATTGCATTTTGTTTTATTTTTGGTGGCCAGTTCGATTTAAAAATAAGTTCTTTTTGGTGCAGGTCTTTATGATAAGTTTCGATACATACGAATTTTGTTGCGGAATACATGCCCACTTCCTGGTTGCGGACGTAGCGTAGTGACTATTCGATAATCTGTTGTTGCGGTTCAGAATTCAAATAAAATGACTGACCAGCGTGTTATAATGAAATTCATTTATTCAGTAATGATTCAGTTCAAAATGATTGCGATAATACTATAATGACTTAGGTACTACAACTTACTACTACCTACAACTTAGTACTTTTTAGGTTAGATTTACATGACATGTAATTGGCCATACTGTAATCAATCGTATTTTTTAATTTCTAATCAATTTATATAACACTAGAGTTTACCCGTACAAATTATACACCAGATATTAAGTTAGATCATAAGCTATCAAACAAAAACGCTTCATTAAAATCGGTTCAGTAGTTGTTGCGTGATGATTGAACAAACAAATAAACAAGCAAACATACAGCGAAAAAAATCCACAAATTTGGTGATTTGGAATCAGGGACATGTAAAAACCAAATCTTATCTTTTTTTATATCTTCTATGTACTTACAGATGTACATGTTGTTATTGTTTAGGTATGTACACTTCTGTTACAGTTTTATAATAGTTAATGTTTCGAAAAAAAACAAGAAGTCATTGTTGTTTTTTAATTTATCGACCATGTTTTATGTTTGTAGTTATTATCGTTAACACCGCCAAATGAGGCCACCTTTTGTATAGAGTAACACTGTTATAGATTAACTACAAACGAACGTTATGAAAACAAATACGTAAGTGACCCGATAAATTGAAAATCTGCAATAACTACAATGTGACATTCTTATTTTTCTATAAATATTAGTATAATTTGTTAAGTAATTAAAAAATACGGAACGCACCGCAAGCTCGGTGCCCCCTATATCAGATTTAGGTCGCATTTTAGTGCGTTTGCCATTTTTTACAAGCTTTTATTTAACTTGCCTTGTACATCGGTTCTGCCTGCGCTTTCATACAACGTTTGTAGGCTACACATCTCGCACGTGGTCTACCTAAAGATCCCCAGCATGACGTCGGCCACTATCAACGCTTTCGTCCATCTCCTATACAGTCCAACTTAATATACTGTTGAACAAACTAACTGAACAATTTTCTCTATGAGACCAACGTCGAAATAGCTAAAAAAACCGCTGTCCCATACATATGGCTCGAGTAGGTTTGCAGTTTTATATGCAACAGCTGAGGCAACAGCTGATTTTTTTTCGTGTTTTCGCCGTTGGTGCCATAGAGAAAGTTGTTCAGTTTGATGGTCTGATCATTACCTTAAAAAAGTGTCAGCATATTAAGAAGGACCCTATCACTCTATCTAGACAAGTAGGTACAATACGACCAGGAAAATAATTCCCCTCGTCAATCTTCTAGCAGAGTCCCTCGACAAAACCAGAAGTCGTTAGTGATCAAAGGGTGCAAAGTCGGATAGCAGCGAAAAGGGCGCGAAAACAATTATCCAATCAGTGACAAGGGATTGAAGGTAGCAAACCCTGATTGGTCGATATAATTTCGCGAGCTATTAAAATTTGTTACCTGCGCAGGTACATCGGTGAGACTTATAAACCTGGTGAAAGAATAATACGCGGTTTTTTCGTAAAAAGTAGTTTAAAAAGTTTCCTACCTAGTAGGTTCATCTAGAAACATGATTGGCGGGTCACTGACCAGCTCCAGGCCGATAGCGAGACGTTTCTTCTGACCACCGGACAGGTTACCAGCTCTTGTGTTGCGTGCTCTACTTAAACCGAGAGATGTTATTATTTCTTCTACCTGCAAGTAATACAAAAATTCATTAAATATTAGAAGCGTTTGATACCTACCTACGTTGACGCTTTGCTAGAAAACAATACACTATACAGGTTGAAATTAATATTATTGGCATCTTTTAAACTAAAAATCTACCCATCTAACTGAACAACTTTTACTATGGGAGCAAACCGATCGTATATATAGCTAGATTCTTAGTTTAAAAGATGCCAATAATATTAATTTCAACCTGTCGAAAGAGACAAATTTCAAATGTAATAATTAATAAATTTTGAAACGATGTTTCATGTATCTGATCCATTTCAAAAATAATAAGTTCTTCTACTTACTATCTCTATTTTCGGATACAAATACGGATTTCACAAATCAAAGGTTACGAGTGTACTTCTAAACATAACCTTAAAGAAAGGACACAACTATCTAATCGTCTCTATCATCATCTAAGTATAAATAGATACGTAGTTTTAACACCTGGCTGATTAGGGGTGATTAGATGCCAGCCGGTAATTAACAAGAGTCCGTTAGTAGTTGTATGCAACGTGTTAAGAGGAGATGCGGGCGGCGTTCATACAAACATATTCCCCTGTATCCTCCCTGGATAATGATACTAGTACATATCATGTCTCTACGTTTAGATTTTTTCCATAAGCATATGCTCACGACTATATTTCCCGAGGGGGTAGTCAGAGATATTCTGAAACCGCAGAACATCCACATTTTCACTAGTCGAAACTGTGACGGGGAGTGAGCCCGTCGCCACTTTGTAATGGACTGTGGGTAGGTACAATACATGCCTCGAAACTGGAGCATGCAGGTTTCCTCACGATGTTTTCCTTCGCCGAAAAGCCAGTGGTGTTACAAATCGTACATAAATGCCGAAAATCTCATTAATTAATAAGCACTATAGGAACCTAAATGAAAAAATGGCAAAAATTGCCCAATATAAACCGCCGTTTTCAGACGTCCAGCGAACAAATTAGACGAATATGTATAAAAATAGAAGCAAAACATACAGACATTCTTTCTCAAATTATTCTTGAAAAAGATGAAACTCGGCCTAAATTTGGAGGACGAAAAAGGGGAATACGAGATTGTGATTTCGTCTATTCTATGTAGGTAAAATCAGTCTGAGCTGCAGTTGTCAGTTTCGCTCTGGTACATCGGCTGTTCGGGAACTGCGCAATAGCAATAGATCTACTAAAAACCATGTTTTTTCAAATTTCTTGCAGACCGCTTTTCCTCTTAAGGAGGCACCGAGCCTCTAGTGCTGCCGTATTTATAATGTTTGTAGTATTTTTGGGGCATTACGGATTTTTTATAATGTTACTCGTATTATCTTTAAAACTCACTTGTGGCTACTTTTGTCGGTTTTTTCGAAGCATAAAACATAATAATCCGTAATTTGTCGATAAATCTAAAATCAACAATGAATACAATGTAACATTCTTGTTCTTTGGAAATGT
Organism: Agonopterix alstromeriana; assembly: GCA_963924505.1. Taxonomy (NCBI): domain Eukaryota; kingdom Metazoa; phylum Arthropoda; class Insecta; order Lepidoptera; family Depressariidae; genus Agonopterix; species Agonopterix alstromeriana. The sequence continues at coordinate 11,462,503 of OZ004670.1, forward strand.
TGTTAAAATTGTTTAGAACACAAAAATCGATTTACGGCAGCACTGGAGGCTCGGTGCCCACTTAACAAATTAACACGAGACACGAGACCGGTTTCATTAGAAAATAATTAATCATGTAGGCTTCAAAATTGCTAATTCACCCGCCGAAGTTTTTGATCCTTGCTAATGTGGTTGCCCAGCTTGAGATCAGCAGCTATACAGAGTGACTCGTGGATGGTCAGCATCTCCTGGACCTGGTCGTCCTGAAGGATGTAGCAGGACCTCCGCCTGAACATTTTGTAGTCTCTGATCTTGCCGTTTATGTATATGTTGCCGCTCGTTTGTTTTCTGTAAATGGGAAACGAATTGGGTAGTTTAGTATAAGACCGGCCAACTCTAATATGTCTCTACATATCAATATACAGGGTGTACCTAAACTTAAATGCGTTACGTGCTTCAGACCATCACACTGAACAATTTTCACTATAGGACCAAAATAGAAAACGTTAATAGCGGCTAGAATGTATGAAACAGTTAATTTTTTTGTGATTTGGATGTTGGTCCAATAGTAAAAGATGCTAAAATTGATGGTCTGAAGCACCCGCTAAAGTATTGAATGCATTTACGTTCACACCCTGTAACTTGTATATCGACGGTTAAGAATCAATAATGGTTAACTCGAATTTTTGCGAAAATGACCTTTAAATGTGGTTAGATTTAAAGTTGAGTTTTACGTGTCCTGGCAAAAACATATATGCCAATATCTTGTACTTTTTATGTATTTATACTGGTAAAACAGTTATTGATAAGTCAACATATGAAAGAGCAAAATGTTTTTTTCGTCTCCTGTAAAATTAGAGCTTTGATAGTTAGCCGTTATTGATTCTTAACCGTCAATATGTGATCCAACTAGCTAAAGATACACACTTAAAAATATTTGAAGAGTTTTTACAATTTTACTCATACCCAAAGAGAATTCGTTCATGACTCATGAGTTTATGTATGTATGTTGTGCAGGAAGCTGGAAATAGGTATTGTCTATACCTTGGAGTACAGACTGCCTTACAAGCGGTGAAACATGAAAACACTCCTTGGCGGTCAGTAATGTTCAACCTTCTTCGTACCTTTTCATCGTCATCTTTGGTTTATCCCTTTCTAATCCAACGACGAAAATTAAAAAAAAGAGTTTTTATTAAATGTTTGTTCTGATAGAGAGGGACCAATCTAAAATTTGAAACATCGACATACGAAGAAGGTTGAACATTACCGACCATGGTCAATTTTCGTGTTTCCATGCTTGTAAGGAGGGTTGGTATCCTTTACCATTCTAAGTCCATGATGTTGTTTAAAAGTTAGTAAAGTTTAAAAGCTTAAGCATATGCTCACGACTATATTCCCCGAGGGGGTAGTCAGATATATTCTGAAACCTCAGAACATCCACGATTCACCAGTAGTACCGAAACTCTGTCCAGTGTTACGGGGGGTGAGCCCGTGGCCACATAATGGACAGTGGGTATAATACATGCCTCGAAATTGAAGCATGCAGGTTTCCTCACGATGTTTTCCTGCACCGAAAAGCCAGTGGTATTACAAATCGTTTAAAATAATATGAATAATATCTAACATAACAAAATACATACTTATATCATATTTTCCACTTAGGATTGACCTTCACACTGTTCTTTCAAATTGGAATTGGTCTTGTAATCGTAATTTAGATATTTGTTTGTTATCGTATTGACTTACTTATTATATTAGGGTCCTTCTTAATATGCTGACACTTTTTTAAAGGAATGATCAGACCGTCAAACTGATCAACTTTATCTATGGGACCAATATAGAAATCGCGAAAAAAATATCAGATGTTCCATACAAAACTCCAAACCTACTCGAGCAAAATGTATGGCAGAGCTGATATTTTTTTCGCGATCTCAATATTGGTGCCATAGAGAAAGTTGTTCAGTTTGACGGTCTGATCATCCCCTTAAAAAAGTGTAAGCATATTAAGAAGGACCCTATACAACTTGCTCTATGACACCAATATCGCGAAAAAAAATGCTGTTCCATACAAAACTGCAAACCTAATAGAGCCAAATGTAAGGGACAGCAGGTTTTTTTCGAAATAGAGAAATTTGTTCAGTTTGACGGTCTGACAGACCGTCAAACTGAACTTAATACATATACATAAAACTTAATATGCTGACACTTTTTTAAGAGAATGATCAGACTCTGATTTTCTTAAAAAGTGTCAGCATAATTAAGAAGGACCCTGTATTATAGCAAAAGTTTACAATAATAACATTTTGACTTGTTTTATTTATGTATCTTGTCTAATAATGAGAAAAGTAATTGAAGATAAATTTAATTAATATTGACAAAAGATTATCTCATAAATAGAGGCGTTTTACCTACCAATAAAACGCTTATTAATTTACTTACCTTATTCGAAGCTTATTTAATTGAGATAGGCACTACGTTTCCCGCCATAATATAGCTATCTCTTTCTACCCTAGCTGTATGTATCTGCTATCTCTTTCTAACGGTTGCCACCACCACCTGGCAGTGGGGGCGACTTGAAGTTAGTCGCACACAATTATATGAAATTCATTGAGTCGAAATCCACCAGGCAGAAATTACTCCATAAGCTTCGAATAAGGTAAGTAAATTAATAAGCGTTTTATTGGTAGGTAAAACGCCTCTATTAATTACCTTGACCGTTATTCGAAGCTTATTTAATTGAGACTTGTTTGTTATCGCCTGGTGGTGGTTAGCAAACCTAGAGGGACACCAATGTGATAAGGATTTAGGTAAAAGCATAATGATTGAAAATATATATGTGTACAATAAACAAAATTTATTTATATCAGAAATTATACACTGTTTAATTTAATTATACCTTAATCAACTGGAGTAAATAAAGACGTTACTCCTGGAGACCTGGTGGTAGATGCAGGCAAAACTTGTCGTCTGTAAAACTTGCAGAATGTGTTGTCTGACCTCCAATTACCCCTTGAGAGTATGTCTTCCAAGGGATAATTGTCAACCCAGTTTTTAGACGCTACAGCTGAACGAACACTACCTGGCGTCGCTGATATACCTGCTTCCACTAGTAAGGTCTTAATCCATCCTGCTATAATAGCTCGAGATGCAGACCTCGCTTCACCTCTTATGTTAACAAAAAGATTGTTATCATTGGTCAGATTGCGTCGATTTTGCAATAGGTTTATTGTTTGTGTGATCCAAAACACTGGGTCGAGGTTCTTACATTTATGATTAACATTTAATTTCCATCCTGACTGTCTATGGTCTGATGAATCAGTTTTAGAGCCGAAAATTGGCCATAAAACTACAGAATCATTTGATAGCACGCAATGTACGGAATCAACACTAAGCAATGTAAGATCGTGAACCCTCCTGCCTGAACACAATAGTAACAAAGTAGCCGTGTGTCTTTGAACTTGAAAAACATTAGTACTGTTTACAGAATAATGTTCTAGGTATGAAGCTAGGCTATCAATATTCCATATGGGAGGTTTTTGAGATTTTGGTTTTTGTCGTTCAATTGCTTTCAAAACATGTTTTACTAGGACATGAGAACTCAATTGACCGGAACGATTTGTGTTACAAAGCGTAGAAATTACTGATTTATGTAACAAGACAGAGCTGTACGATAATTTGTGAATTAAATGTAAATCTGCCAAAAATCTTGCAACATCTGAAGCCTCCGGATTTGTAGGGTCTAATTTATTGCTGCTGGCCCAATTAAGCCACTTTTTCCAAGCGGAACTATATGTCTTACGAGTCGAGGGGCGCCAGGATCCTTCTAATAGCTTAATTTGATTATCGTTCCAGCCAATTAGGTTCCGAGACCACCCCCACATTTCCATACCTCGAAAGTCATGTTTAAGACATCCGGTGGTGGCAGCCCCGTCGTTGTGTCGACTAGAACGTTCTTCAAGTTCCGCAGAGTGAATGGAGCTGCCAAAGCTCGGTTCTTCAAGTCTGCTCGCCAGAACACCCGTTCCCAGCGAGGTACTACCAGCAGGTATACTCCTGTGGCCTGATTGAGATGGGCTAATACTCTGGGAATTAGAAATGGCGGTGGAAATATCCAAGCTAGTGTGTAGTCCCACGTCCGGGAAAACGCGTCGTGGAACAGTGCTTCTTGGTCGTTTAGATCCAACGAAACGTAATTCAGGACCACTTGAGCTGTGCTCGAGGCAAATAGGTCGATTCTCGGTGTTCCCCACTTGGAGAATACTATTTCTGTACAAGCTGGGAGAACATGCCATTCTGGTATCTTCCTCAATCTCGACAGATGGTCTGCCTGGCAATTGAATCTGCCCGGCAAATGATATAGGTTCAGATGTATCTGGTACTGGTCCAAAATTTGAAAAACCTCGTAAGTCAAGTTCATAAGAGGAATCGATTTCGTTCCCCCCTCGTGGCGGAGATAAGCGATTACAGTTTTGTTGTCGCTCTGGACAAGTACTGTGCTGTGGCTCAGAATCCAACAATGATCTCTCAAAACCTTCAATATTGCCAACATCTCCTTTTGGTTGCAATGCAGACCTTGCTCGATATCTGACCAAAGACCTGTTAATGACAGATTGTCCAATACAGCTCCCCAAGCAAGGTCTGACGCATCCGTTGTCAGGAAGTGGGTCGGTGGAAGCATGTGAATCGCCGATGGGCGTGCACAATTTCGTAACCACCATGTCAGGTTGTCTTTGGCCTGAAGAGTTATAAGATGCGACTTCTGCTGCTCTGTTTTCAGCATCACGTTCATAAGGTTTAGCAGTGCTCGGTAATTCAGCCTGCCTTTTGGAACCACGAAGCTGGCGAAGTTCAGCAAGCCCACCAGACTTTGTAAGTTTTTCAGATTTGTCCTGCCTTTTACGGACATGTGACTTACTTTGGCAATAAGTGATAGGATCTTCTCTTCGGGAAGTCTCTTTTGATTCAGCCACGGATTCCAATAAATACCTAGGTATGCCACGCTTTTCGTTGGAATAAGGACAGACTTTTCGTAGTTGATCATCCAACCTAAAACTTCTAAGGTCTTGACAACTATTCGTACATGCTCTTGAAGAGCAACTTTGTTCTGATGAGCAACCAAAAAATCGTCCAGGTATACAATAATTCTTATACCCTTGTTCCTGAGAGTCTGCGAGACCCAATTTGTTAAGCTGGCGAATGTTTTTGGTGCTGTGCTTAGGCCAAATGGTAAGCATGTCATTTGCAAAAGATTTCCTTGATATTTGAGTCGGAGGAACCTTCTGTGACTGTAACTTACGGGCAGATGAAAGTATGCCTGATACAGATCTATCTTGCACAACCAGTCCCTCGGCTGAAGGAAGTCTGGTATACGGAATGCGTTGATCAGATTGAATTTTTCTGTTAAAATGTAATAGTTGAGGGCTTTTAGATTGAAAATAGGCCGTGCGGTGCCGTCGCTTTTCGGAACGAGAAACATTGAAGACAGGAAGCTGGGGGTCAGCTCGGCCTCCTCGAGGACACCTTGAGTCTTCATCTTCGATATTATAGACGTCATTTCGAAAGACTCTGGAACGTCGAAACTGCCTTTCATGACACTTTGATGAATAAGTGGCGGTTTTTGATAAAAGGGTATGCGATACCCAGTTATTATTTTCAGGATATAATCTGGAGCACCCATTTGTTCCCATTTGCTTCGAAACTGAGCAAGACGGCCCGCTTTGAATGTCGAGTCAATACTTACGTCTCTTCTCCTGGTCATAGGTATACCTTGAGGGGGACTGTCCTCTCTTACGCCCAGCTGTGAAGTGGCCCCTAGGCCTTGAGCTAGGTCGAGATGGTCGACCTCGAAACGAACCACGAGTATAAGGAACATTCGTTTGTCTGGCATGCCCTTGCGGAGGGTAATAATGGTTACAACCACCCTGCGGGGGTGGATTAGCACAGCACTGTGACTGTGCGTGGCTCATTGTAGCACATGGTGCATTGTAATTACCCTGCGGGGGTATTTTTCGAGGCATGGTCCCCTGCGAGGGGACGCGAGCCTTAGTAGTTTCTGCCTGCGAGGCAGAGGTATGGTTAGTTTTATGCAGTGGCCAAAAACATTTCCGCACGCCTCCAGCTTTCTCAATGGCAGCAGTAAATTTCTCAGCATTGAACAGGTTGGTACAGGATGGCGGTATCTTACGCACAGCCGCCTTCACAAGTGGATCCTTGATATGTTTCGTGATACCATCTCTCCTCATCTGAATGATTTCCGCACGATGGCCACACACAAGCTGTAATAAATCTGATGAGGTTTTGTGGAAATCTCCGCTAGAAAAAGAATCATTAATCTTGTGACTGAGGGTATCGAAATTAAGGGTCTCAGTTTCCTTCCCCCACTGTAAAATATCCCGAAGATTATTCTGGAGGGCTTCTCTTTGCTTCAAAATACACATTGTCAGCGCTGCATACGTTTTATCTGAATAAACTAAGTGTCGAAGAGAATCATATGCCCTAACCTCATCATTAACTTCAAGGTCAGTAAATCCCGGGTCATGATTATAAGACTTTTGAGTCTCTGAATATCGAATTTCATTCCACTCATTATTGTTAAAATGTTGAAGGTCACTTAACAACTTTAAATCGGCCCGGGCCGTCTTAGGAACGGAATGTTCCTTTAACTTGGTTTCGATATCAAAAGTAAATAAATCTTTTTCGAAACCATTAGCAGATAAATTTTCATATAGATTTTGACTTACACCAGAAAAAACCGATATTGAATCATAAGGGACATTTCTATTGGCACGGCACTCATCGTTTTTAACAGAATCTATTTGCTCGCGAAGCTCTCGCAATTCTTTAGAAAGCTTGCTTACCTCGTACTTCGAGTGACGACTTTGTTTGGCCCCCCTTTTCTTTTTGCGGTGCTTTCGCCCTCGCTTAGGCACACTTGAAGAGGAGGCGGATGAAAAACTACTACTACTCGAACTTGAACTAGACGACGATGATCGCCTCCGTCGAACACGTGAGGCAGACGCCTTTGGATTTGTTTCACGAACAACACCCTCATTTCCATTATCCTCTCTAAATAATTTTATAGAAAGGGTAGAATTCAAAATGTTTAACAAAATTTTAACGAACGGTAAAACCGTTAGGGACTTTATATTCTTTTGAACAAACGTTATAATTCTCGCCGGTTGTCGGCGCGTGTTGAAAATTTTTCAGGTTCTGGTAATATAAACCAGCAATATAAAAATCTATATGATTATTTTTTGGTTTAAAATATCAAAGTACTTACGTGAGTAGAAACACTTTCACTTTTTCAAAGGTTAACTAGAACTTGGTAGTGCAAGCAAGGCACGACCGCTCTCGGCGGGAAACAAGACACCAATGAATTTCATATAATTGTGTGCGACTAACTTCAAGTCGCCCCCACTGCCAGGTGGTGGTGGCAACCGTTAGAAAGAGATAGCAGATACATACAGCTAGGGTAGAAAGAGATAGCTATATTATGGCGGGAAACGTAGTGCCTATCTCAATTAAATAAGCTTCGAATAACGGTCAAGGTAATTAATAGCGATTAAAAATAAATTATCACTCTACTAAGTTAGCACGTACAAAGGTTATAAATACATTGTTACAAAGTCATTTTATCTATAGGTAAGTGAAGTACCTATATCGACGATTCATTGAGAAAAACTTCAGACATTTTACCCTTTTTAGATACATACCATGCCTACGTAATAAATGTTAACAAATCGTCTGACCTGCACGTCTAGCATGATTTCTCTACACGCGCACGACGCGCCTTCGCTGCATAGAAAATTACCTGTTCCCGCGCTTTTCGGAGAGCGAAAGTCGCGCTTGCCACGACTTTTAGTATCGGAAGAAGCCGAGTCGCGCGCAAGTGGAGAAATCATGCTAGACGTGCAGGACTCCTTTGTTTAGAGTCTAAAATTTATGTGTTTTGTTTTTCAGTCAATAACAGATAAATCATTTTTTTTTATTTTCTATGTATTAAAATTATAAATGCCGTGGTGGTCCAGTGTCGAGTAACCTTCCCTGCCGTACAGGATGCGATGGTTCGATCCCCGTCCAGACCGACACGTACCAATGAAGTTTTCGGAATTTATGTACGGTTTGTAACACCACTGGATTTTCGGTGAAGGAAAACATCGTGAGGAAACCTGCATGCTTCAATTTCGAGGCATGTATTGTACCCACTGTCCATTATAAGTGACGACGGGCTCACCCCCGTCACACTGGACAGAGTTTCGGTACTACTGGTGAAACGTGGATGTTCTGAGGTTTCAGAATATCTCTGACTACCCCCTCGGGGAATATAGTCGTGAGCATATGCTGTATAAAAATTCGAAAAACTGACGTAGCCAATATCAAATGTTGTTCAGTTGTCACTTCATCGATAAAATGTGATATCTAAGTAGAGTAAGATAATGATAATAGAAATAACTATTGAACTAAGTATGTGTATTAAATAAACGAATGCAATGTTACGTATAATTTGAAAGGAAGTGAGTAAGGTCGGCTTGGTTTCACTTCATACAAATATATACTTTATCACAAAGAATTAAAGTATTGGATGCTATGACATTCAGACGCTTCCCCATGCTCTACATTTTTTAAAAGACTGAGTTATAAAACTACTTACATAAAAGAAACCGTCGTATTTTCAATCTTGGCCTACTGACAGTTTATATTGTCTATATATGGGAAGGTATTGTATTATTACGACTGAGTATTTTAATGATTGATATATTATTTATTTGATTCGATGGTAGATATGTTTCAACACTTTCAACCATGTAGGTAAGTTACTCGGCACATAACATAATTATAATTTTATAATGACGCTTATGATATCCCAATAACCCTTGAACTCCCACGCATGCCATATTATTGAACCACCTATCGCTATGAGCGGTTCAGAACTATAATTTGGGAAAGGAAGTCAAAAATGCATATTTGTATAAATAAAGTTATCCATATCCATAATTTCATATTACAGCAACGCAGCTGTTCAATACTAAACTTTAATGCCTACTTTTTTTGCAATTTCTGGTCTGCTTCCAGTAAAAGTTGTTCAGGTTTATGGTTTGAACAACTCCTAAAATTTTTCGATTCATTTCAATGTCACCCTGTAGATATCTAAGAAAGGTACATAATGGGAATATAATTCGGAGCGCGCTCCATACAAACTAATTCTGATGATATTTTTAATACTAACCAATTAAAGTCTATTAAATTTTTCAGAAACAATCTAGAAACGAATCTCTATATTTGTATAAAGTCAGATTTTCGTTAAAATATAATATAGTTTTAAAGTTACAGGGCCTCAAAGATTTCCATACAAATCTTAAACTAATCCTAGCATTAAAACTGTCTATTTTAACAAAAATCTGAGTTCATACAAGAATAAAAATTAGTTTCTAGTATGTTTCTGAAAAATTTCATTGACTTTCATTGGTTAGTATTGAAAATATCACCAGATTTCTTTTGTAAGCAGCGCACATTTACGCATTCTGAATAAAATTATCTTAAGAAGAATATGTATGTAAAACACGTTGCCAAGCAGACTAGAATAATTTAATTTTTGATTAAGTGCGTAATGACGTAACAAGAACTGATAACGATGTAATTAAATATTCAAACATAACAAATTATCTATAGATAACGTTCTTTAGTCTCATTTTAAAGAATTATGTCTACAAAGTAATAATGTAGCCCATCAATCTGATGGTATAAATAACTATATTAGGTAGGAACATGCCATTATTATAGATACAGTAAGAAAAAGTATAATTAACCTTTAAACAACACACTCTACCCATCAAACTGAACAACTTTTACTATGGGAACAAAAAAATATCTGCTGTCCCATACTATACTGCAATACCTACTCGATTCAAACGTATGGGACAGCTAATATTTTTTTGTTCTGACGGGTTTGATCCTATAGTAAAAGTTGTTTAGTTTGATGGGTAGAGTATGGTGGTTTAAAGAATAATTATACTTTTCCTTACACCCTGTATAACAAAACGATTCCGGAGAGTCAAATCACTGTCACACGAAATTTTTAAGAAATTTTGAGGTTTAGCAGGTATGTAGGTATAATTACAGCACAACAAAAATCTTGTATTGGTAAGAACAGCGATTTTTTTTTTGTACTAATGGTTACCAGTTAGATTTTCGAATGAGTTCTTTTTGGTGTAGGTCTCTATGATAAGTTTTCATACGAATTACGAGATGAATTATATAATCGTTGGTTGCGATTAAAAATTCAAATCACACTATTGACCAGCGGCTTAATTCCGTGCCAGCGGGCTATGCCAGCTGCCAGCGGGTTCACTGTCCTCTAGTATTACTACAGGCACGAAAATAACTTGACAACCGCCAGTCTACTGTGTTAATAATACGATGGCTATGCAGCGGGATATAATGAAATTCAGTACAATAATATTATTTCCCGGCTAGACCTAGGTTATTTATTTATTATTATTTTATTTATTTTTATTTTATTGGAAAACCAACAGCAATATAATACAGTAGTTACATGAATATAAAGCAGAAAGCCAATAACAGGTTTTCACTGGTAGATACAGTATAGTTAAGAAAAAGCAGATGGTTAACTATGTTTAAAAACGCACATAAGTCAGCACACATGTCAGCCTACCGGTAAATATTAAAACATTATACATTTAAGTTAAACACAAACCATTGCAAAAACAATAAACAAAAGAAAAGAAAAGACCTTAGTCTAATAATAACTTCTACACTTCATCAGCAAAGAAATCACGACTTAACAACCTCCTTGTCGACTCGACGCTTGAATTAAAGAGATCAATATTATAAGTATTGCATAGTTTATTAAAATTGTCACTCGCACGCCACATAAACGTATTCTGCCTATAGTTGGTGGATGCAAACGGTGTATGTAATGGTGGGTTAAATCTTAATAATTTAGCTGGGGCTCGGAGAGATATCATCGAAAGTAGCTCAGAGCAGTCAATGGAACCAGAGGCAACCTTCAGAAGAAAGATAGTGTCGGAGATCTCTCGCCGTTTCTCTAGAGGGAGCAGGTGGTTATGATGGTTGATGACTTACTTTAGGTTAGTTTAGCTGACAAAATCGCTTATTTTTAATCAGTGACGCAATTATGATTGACAATTGTCGGGTGGTGTGAAAAATAATATTGAGTATTTCATATTCCTCTGTGGTCTTAAATGTAACAACTTTTGGTCTATGTTTGATCTACATAATGATATCCTCTAGGTGCGGAAACATAAACAATAAGAAGGTAGGTACCAACTTAAGATTAAAATTTACGTTTGAATGCATGCACGTACCTACAGGATCCTTCTTAATATGCTGACACTTTTTTAAGGGGATGATCAGACCATCAAACTGAAGAACTTTCTCTATGGGACCAACACCGAAATCGCGAAAAGAAAATTCTACTGCTCCATACAAAACTGCAAACCTACTTTAGTCAATTGTATGGGACAGCTGACAGCTGACAGCTTGACAGAAAGTTGTCCAGTGTGATGGTCTGATCATCCCCTTAAAAAGTGTCAGCATATTAAGAAGGACCCTGTATAGAACAAAAAAATGTTCATAAATTAAATTTAGTTTAATAAATACATAAAATAAATGGTTTACATTTAACTAAATTCAATATATTCTTATTTCTTTGTTTGATTGTAAGTTAGTTTGTTAAAACAAATCCAAGGCTGTTTTATGACGTTATGTCGAAAAGATTAAAAGTCCGAAAAATGTAGAGCTTGTAAACGCTAATCGAATAATGATGTGCTGGCGACTAGTCTAGTCGATAAGAAAAGGTAACTCCGATTAGGCCAACGGGCGTAGCTTTTTAAACAAAAATGTGCTCTAAAAAGATTCTTTGTTTCATATTATACTGATTACAAAGGAACTGGTAGAATTTAATCACTATGTACGGGGTGTAAGGGACAGCCCTCCGCAAACTGAAATGCTGAACTCAGGCCATCAAACTGAACAACTTTCACTAGGGAGGGCTACCTCAGGAAACGCGAAAAAAATCTGATTTTTTATGTAGGCTCCATTCCATAGTGAAAGTTAATCAGGTTGATGGTCCGAGTTCACCGTTTCAGACTGTGGAGGGCTATCCCTTACACCCTGTATAATTGTGGCAATGCATACGATGACGCTATAATTATTAATACATTCGCGACACGAATACCATAGCATCTGTAATCGTTTATAGTTTTGTGACACGGACGCCTATAGCAGTGTCATAGCAAACTCTGTCACATACCGTGCGCTGAGGATGTAATTAGACAGAGCTGCTACAGCAGTCCAGGGTTTCGGTACCAGTGAAACGTGGATATTCTGTGGTTTCAGAATATCTCTGACTACCCCTCGGGGAATATAGTTGGGAGCATATGCATGCATGCAAGATACAGCAGTCGACTGCCATAGCAATCGCTGTCACATTCTAACGTGCACGATGATGCAATATGACGGAGGTTGCTCTGAGCTCTAAATTTTTCATACAAAGTATTAGTGCCCATGTCCAACTTAGTGTCAGAATAACGTGTTAATATCATACTTTGTATGTCACTATCATTAATTACTAAGTTTACTTGTAACTATTTCATAGTATCCTTCTTAATATGCTGAGGGTTTTTAAAAGATGATCAGACCATCAAACTGAACAACTTTCTCTATGGTCTAAATCGTGAAAAAAAGTCAGCTGTTCCATACCAATCTGCAATCCTACTTGACCCAAATGTATAGGACAGCTGATTTTGTTTTCGATGTTGGTCCCATAGAGAAAGTTGTTAATTTTTGTGGTCTAATCATCCCCTTGAAAAACCGTCAGCATATTAAGTTGGACCCTATTCGAGAATATTCAGTACGGTTTACTAGAAAACACAGAACAAAGAAACAAGGGTTCAATCAATAAAAGATAACGAAAGAATGATCTTGCGAATCGATCGTACATTGTACTCAAAATAGAAACAGTTCAAGTTCAAGTTAGATCAATAGGGCACTGAGTGTGCTTGCTCTAATTGTTTGTTGCGGACACGTGTACTGTTATCTCATTGATTCACTCCAACAATTGAATCATCGCGTCATTTCAAACCACGAAACAAACAAAATTCTTTGGACGGTACAGAGGAAACCATGGAACATAATCCTGTGTGACTGCGATGTCTTGGCGGCTAAACGCATGTGCCTCTTTCTTCTTCGATTGAGTTGATGGCGTGTTTAAGGAAAAGTATCATTAACCTTTAAACCACATACTCTACCCATCAAACTGAACAATATTTACTATAGGAGCAAAACGGTCAGAACAAAAAAAAATCAGCTGTCCTATACTAAACTGCAATACCTACTCGATTCAAATGTATGGGACAGCAGATATTTTTTTGTTCTGACAGGTTTGCTCCCATAGTAAAAGTTGTTCAGTTTGATAGGTAGAGTCCATACTCTAAAGTAAAAGTATCATTGACCTTTAAACCACTCCACTACCATTAGTGGAGTAGTTTAAAGGCCAATTATACTTTTCCTTACACCCCGTATTCCTGGGAGATGGTTATCCAAAACCCAGATATTACAGGTTTCTTCATCTGAACGGTATTGCCACAGAAAAATAGTGCCTCCCTCATTTATCACGTTTTTGAAGGGCGAAGAAAATAAACATGTACCTAGGGGTACAAAAGATCCCATTGGGTCGAAATGTTGCTGGCTTGCCAGCCCTCCTAATAATAGGACCAGATAGTCAATATTCTTTACTCTTCTTAAGTTTAGATTGTAAATTGCTTTATGCGAGAGCATTCATTCCATAGGCATTTCATGAGTATATAGTAATAAAGAACGAAATTAGTATCATCATTCTTTTGCCCATATCTCATTATTTGGGGTCGTAATATTTCAGCACTCACTCCCTTTCTTACACATTTTAATAGCATCCCATCACACAGATGGTGACCAATATCAGACAACTACTACAGTAATTAACCATATAATTTAGAATGGTGCATCTCATTTGGAGCAGGATGCTTTACTTTTTTTGGAACCAAATAAAAATTAGCAGTCCGGGGCTACAGAAGCGTGATAACTATACTCTACTCCATTTCAAATAGCAACGAAATTTTAAGACTATTTTGAATTACAGAAACAAGGATTTGAAACACTTCCTCTCACTTATTCTTAGTATGTCGGATAGTATATCTTTTTATTTCTAATAAGTAAATTATACAGGGTGTTAGGGTAAACAGTTGCATTACTCTAAGGGGTGATTGTACCCATGATTCTGAACAACATTACCTAAGAAACCTATAGGAAATTCGAGATTTTTTTTCGACTTTTATACAAACGTCCCATCAGTTGATTGCATTTAGTATGGAAAGTTCGAAATTTCCTATAAGTTTCTTAGGGAAAGTTGTTCAGTATCATGGGTACAATCACCCTTTATAGTACTGCAACTGTTTACCCAACGCAAATCAGAATTGGCCAGAAAGCTATATAGGAATCGAAATATCTTTTCATCCTTATTTGAAATGAAGTATAGCATAAAATAAAAGTACTGTTTATTTGTTATCGATCTGTGGTGTTCAAAACAAAACAATAGGATATAAGTATAACAATGTTTTTGTTTAAAAATGAATTAATTAATTGCTATGGCGGTGTGTTAATGCACTTATGATGTGCACGATAAGGAGTCGGTATTTATAGAAATACAATGCATTAAACTCTTGACTTCAATAACAAAAATCTTTTATGTTATCCAGGATACGGTAATTGCATAAAAAGCCGAGCATGTTTTTAGGGTTTCGTACCCAAAGGGTGTCAACGGGACGCTATTCATAAGCCTACGTTGTCCGTCTATTGTGTACGGCACCAACATTTAAATAGTGAAAAAGAAATCAGCTGTTCCTTACAAAACTGCAAATGTACTAGAACGAAATGTATGGGACAGCTGATATTTTTTTCGCCATTTCGATTTTGGTCCCATAGCAAAAGTTGTTCAGTTTAACGGTCTGATCAATCCCCTTAAAAAACTGTCAGCATATTAAAAAGGACCTTGTATAGCTAGACAATTGCTACACGATGGGTAAGCATTATTATATGGCATTTTTGCTAATATAACAAATAATAAAAAAAACAAAAAGTTAAAAATTAAGGAAACCTACAGGAAACAGGAGGTGCTTTTTCAACGTTTATTGTTTTTGCTCTATCTTAAAAACGGTAATGCATACAACCGTCAAACTTAGGCCGGATTCGCAAGTAAATTTTATTCTTAGATTAAGTCACCGGTTCGTCTAGAGTGAACTGATGTAAATTTAACACGGCCAATTTTGACGGCGTAAAGCTTATACCGAGACTAATGAAATTTCAATGTCACTTAATTAAAAAAAACGTAATAAAAATAAACCTAACAAATTCAAACTGTATAACCTCACATTGCAATAAGTACGGATACAACGACCTCTTTCTTTAGGTTTACATTCGTTTATTTAGTTTGGGTTTAGTGTGATAGAACACAAATTGAGTTATTTCGGAGTAAATGCTAAAGAATAAAATTATTTCTTTTAGAGTTACTCTTCTATAAATCAAAGTCGAATCCGGCCTTAGTGTGATTATAGTGCACACTCTAAGGAAGCTATAAGGTATAATAACAAGTCATATAACCCGGTCAAGTGCGTGTCGGGCTTCTACTAAGGATCACGGAGAATTTTCTGGTAATATTGTACTGAAACTACAAGTACTGAAACCTCCGTGCGCGAGTCCGACTCGCACTTAGCCGATTCTTTGTTTTAGGTACTTGTGGATTCAGACCAGGTAACGATTTGTTACTTTGGGTCAATGCTACATGAATTAGTTCAATTCTTCTCAGTATGCGTGCACTGAATGCACTTAATTAGTCATTGTTTTGGTAAGTCTGTTAATTATACAACGTGTTAATGAATAAGCGCAAAACCTTATACACCCCAACTGATTTATAACAAAATAATTAGATTGAAACTATAATTTCTTATTTTGATAGTTAAAATTTAAAGTTATTCGCATTTTAAGTTTCGAGGCAAAAATGATTTGTTTGTTATCATTTCAGCAATGAATGACAGCGTTAACGTGCTCACTGCTCATGTATACATTTTAAGAATCTTGTTTTGGTAGTAAGTAGGATGAGTGTGCCCGTGCGGTGGGTTGATATCCAGTTCAGTAAATTTTAAAATTTACAAAAAAATATTTAATATTTTGAAAAAAATTACCTATGTTGAAACCATGATAATTCGATTCTGCTCTCGATTCTAAACAAACTACTTTCTAGTTTTGAGTTAATTCATTAACACGTTGTATATTACGAAAAAGTTTGTTAGTGTTTCTGAACTGTTAATGCGCTGGATTTTTCGTTTTAATAGATAGATAGATAACTGGCTTATTTTAAGTACACTTTATATTCGTTTGTACTAACATTCTTTGTTTTATTTGGATTGTGAAGCTACTAATTAGTAGAGTCTCCATACAAAAAGCAAAAACGTTTTTACCCACTAAAACCTAGCAGAAATCGATAGTTTTTGCTTTATTTGATTTAGTGCTACCTATAGGTGTACTTGGTACAGATTTCGATTTTCTTTGAAGTCGGTTCATTGAAGAAGAAGATGTGGCCAGAAACTCTACTACATAACACGATGCTAAGGTTATGTATACAGTAATACATAGTCTGTCTAATACATAGTAATACATCCAGACCCTCTAGCATAATTTCTCTACTTGCGCGCGACTCGGCTTTTCCCATACTACCTACATGTCACGGCGAGCGCGGCTTTCTCTCTCCGAAAAGTGCGAGAACAGGTTATTTTCTATGCAGCGAAGGCGCGTCGCCCGCGTGTAGAGAAATCATACTAGACGTGCTAGTCTGTGCTAGTGTAGTCACATTCTATTGGCGTTGACGCTAGTAGAAAATGACAGAATTTATGGATTTGACATTGGCGATCGAAACATTTTGATGTTTGCTTTCGTCACCATACGTCAAGTCCATACATTTTTATGTTTCCTACTGTCGCTAACGCTAATCGAAAGATACTTTGTCTATGGACTCTCGCCCATTTTATTTTACACAGTGGTCTATATGAAGACAACAGTGTTGATAAGTAGGTACTGAATCGAAGCTTAGTAGGTAACGCAGACATTGTGAATTTTTATACTATTTTATAATAGTGTAGTGTAGATAATAGTTTACGGGATTAACAATCGTGAGTTTATGTATACATGTGGAGGTATGTTTAGACAGTAATTTGGTAGGTTAAGGACTTCGATCAACAATAAATAAGGGCGTTTTGGCATATTATTTAGAGTTCACTCTCATAAAATAATAATTTTTTTCATTAGCTTGTTTCATCCCACTGCTGGGCAAAGGCCTCTCCCTTGCTCTTTCACTCTTTCCTGTTTTGTTCAACCTCTGGTATTTATGCTAAGGATTAAAAATATTCTGTATATGACGTAAAACCGTTTTTGCTACATCATAATTAAAACATTTATTGTACTCGTATGTGCGAATGATAGGTTTGGATCCATTTCTAGAATTCTGGTGCATGGTCATTGTATATAATAAATAAATAATTATAATCAAGATATCCTCATTTTACATTCAGAATATAGTAGCTATTGAGGTTAGGTCAGGCCAAGGTCCTATCTGTTGACTTGTGTCGTATTTGGTGTGATAATTAGGTACAAGAGTAGAACTTAATAACGATTACAATTTTAACATTTATTTGTTCTCGATGGGAAAAGAAACTATTTACTGAATGACTCTAGTAACCAGGCAACTCGACCCCGACAATTCGACCCCGACAACTCGACCCCATCAACTCGGCCCAGACAAAGCGACACCTGGCTGTTCAATTGGATCTGGGATATTTGCGCAAAACTTGCGCGAATAGACACCCCGTATTGTAAAAATTAAGTATCTAGGTATCTAAGATAGGTAATGTAACTAAAAACACTGTAGGCATAACTTAATAGAAGATTCTGTAGGTAAAACAATAATTTAGTATATTCAAAAAAAATTGCAGTAAGTACGATAAACATTTTTGGATCCAACTTCTGGGCAGAGATGTATCGATAGATAGTAATAGAGAGAAACTGCATTCCTAATCAACCTAAATGTATGGGACAAACATTTTTTATTTCGCCTTTTAGGACATTTGTCCCGTACAGAAGTTTGTCCAGTTTGATGGGATGATAATTCCCTTAGAAAACCCTTAGCATATTAAGTTTGAATCTGTATAAAATTTAATTTTGAGCTTTTGGGTTTTACACTAAGGCTGCAATAGAAACACTTAGTCGCTTCTCACGAAAACCGGAAAAATTTTATGGTCTATTCTCGCTGGTCTTTAGTCGGCTATTTACTTTACATTATTTTAATTTAATGACATGTAATATTTTTTAAATAATCATTAAAATTAGAGTTTTACTTTAAAAAAACTACAAGTTGTTTTCAAACAGTTGTCAAGCCAAAATGAAACTTACGAATAGCCAGATAAGATGTCCATAAGAGTGCTCTTGCCGGCCCCAGACTGTCCCATGATGACGGTTAACTCTCCAGCGTTGAATGACCCGCTCAAACCGTGCAGGATTGTCTTGCGACCTGTAACAATAAGATTTGCTTTACAATCATCGTTGTCTTCTTAGTTTTTTTAAAACTCAACTCTATAAACTCAATGATTGGAATGATTCCAATTGGCAGCAAAGAAATACGCAATAAATTGCACTACGACGCAGGTGTAGAAGAAAAGCTCGGCTGCGGCAGGTCCCTTTTCGCTCGCTAAGAACAGTTTCGAATTTTGCTCGCCGTCTAAGTTTTAAATACGATCTATTTTTGTTTCAGCACGCCCATTAGGAGTATAATTTTAATCAAAGATACACACGTGTACGTTATCGTAGCGCGTTTGTATTCCACGAAACTTTAACCATTACAGAAACTAAAATTAAAATGTTTATTTATACAGTCAACTGTGAAGTATTCCACATTATTGAACTCCTTAAACAAGAGCACGTAAAGTATTTCAGTTTTCAAACTACGCGCTACGATTGGTGTTCAATTTGGTACCTGTTTGGAAATTACGCACTATTTTTTTCTTAGTCTGTTCAGTGTTCCACTACTGGGCAAAGGTCTCCGCCATTTTACTCCCCAATCCTCTCTATTACGCGCAACTATCGACCAACTCTCCAAGAAGGCATCTAGGTTGTTTCTTCACCTTTTTCTGGGTCTACCCCAACGCCGGCGACCATCCTGGTGAACCCAGTCTGTGGCCCATCCTACCGAAAACATGTAGCAGACATTCCCACTTTACTGGACCAGTACCTCTTCAACTCAGCTGTCTCGCTCCCCACGTCTGCTATGCCAGGTCTGGAGCATAGTTCCGAGTTTCTAACACGATCGGTTAGACTTAAACCTAAAATACTGTACTCCACCGCTCTTTGGCAAAGACCAGGTTTGAGCACCGTAGGTTGGGATAGGATGGGCAGTTTGCACATTTCAACGAATGTTAGTTTTAATGTTAGGAGAAAGCTGCCCTTCATAAGCTCCTTCATGGCGAATGACGAACATAATCTTCTTGGGCCAGATAGTCTCTTTCGAGTATAGGCAGGGTAAAGAGGTTGAAAGACCCATAAAAAACGCCTGGAAGAGCAATTGGTCCATGAATTACTAACTTTCCTACTTCTCATACTTTTCAATTAAGAACTGGGTCGGAAGAGTCGGTAGTTACTTTTTCTGTGGCTCTGTTAAGAATGGTTACATTTAAGTTTAGGGTAAGTTTTGTTTGTTCTAGTGTTTTTACTGTTTTATTATTTAAAAAAAAAACAGTAAACCTCCTATCCTATCCTAGACAGACATTTCGTCAGTTGAATGTGCGCGGCAATGTACTTTTAAAAGATAATGTGGGTAGTAACAGCGGATAATGAGCGTCTTTTCCTTATTACGATAAAGGAAGACGTTCAATGAGACAGCGGACGTTGTCGATTAGGATGGAATGGTCCTACTTGGATAATGTTGGTCAAGAGCATTGTCAAGATGATACAGCACGCGTTAATCAGGAGAAGTTTCTAGAATTGGTATAATAATTATTGTGGTTTTATTTCTGAGAATATGGTCAGATGAAGTAGGCCAAAGTGAGTCTACAGGACATTCCAATCTGCGCAAAAGAAAAGCAATAATAACATTTAAATTATCTAGTTATCGAACTCTTCTTAACGTGTGGGAGCAAGCCCTAGTGTCAGAATTTTTTCAGACCGCCAGATAAGGTTTTTATGTAACGACTACTACCACCATATATAGTAGCCGGGACCAACGGCTTATCGTGCCATCCGAAGCACAGAATTATCTTTCTTTTCAGACAATCATGTGATTCAGCCTACAATGCCCTAACCAATTTGGGAAAAACGCACAAAGTGACAATATCACTAGGTGTCCCCGTGGGAAACGAACCCACACTTGGGCGACTAGGTACGTTATTCAGGAAGCTAGTATCTAAACAAATAACAATTTCAAATCCGATATTTTGATCTCAGACCCGATTGGTGAGGAAAGTAAAACATTTTTGATGGATATTAAGTATTAGTATGTATAAGTAAAAATTATAAGACGACACATTATTTCCCTCAAAATTAGAACTTATAAATTCTTATTATTATTAACGTTTAAAGAATAATTTTATGTTTTTATCATGTTCTATCAGTTTCCTAAATCAAAGTTAATATTTACAGCTCGTTTAGGGATTGCATTTATATGTTAGTTACCTACTTATTACTTTTTTTTTAAAACGGACTACGACTTCAAGCATTAATTATTGATAGTGGAATATCTAACTAAGCAGTAAGTGCCTAACTCTATGTAAATTTCATGTTGGTTAAGTAGGAAGGAATCCAAGAGCTCAATAAAAGGATATACGGATACGGAAAAAACCTTTGGCGGTTGTTCTTGCCTAGTAGTAAGGAAATCAATCATTGATTGATTTATGTGAATTTATTTTTGTCTGTAGTACCACAGTACAAGACAGAGTATCTAGTACTACATACGGTTTGGACACTCCCTGTCCCCCACCAAGTTTTTCCCTCACCCCATCTCTAGAATGTATGTTTTCGACACAAAGAGAATATCCTAAAAAATATATTTTTCAGGATTTTATTTTACCGTGTATACGTCAAATTACAGCTTTCTAGTGCTAAGCGTCTCTGAGCTAAGCCGCGGACAGACGGACAGACGGACGGACATGGCGAAACTATAAGGGTTCCTTGTTTACTACGGAACCCTAAAAATTGTTTTTGAATAGATGGGTGTTAATGCGATTTGTTTGCGAAAAAGTCATGTAAGTACCGCAAAAGTTGCTGCTAAAATTTTTGCAGCCCTAGTTTTTTGTAGGCAGCAATTTCTGTTTTTTGTAGGCAGTGTCCGGGATGTGGTAGTACTTTTTGCTGCTAGGTAAAATCCGTCTCTCTCCTTCTACTCTCCCTATGTAATTATATTATAGAGGGTGAAAGGAATAGTATCATTAACCTTGAAACCACATACTCTACCCATAAAAACTGAACAAATTTTACTACGAGATGGATGGAAAACCTGTCAGTACAAAAAATCAATCAGCTGTTTCATACATTTAAGACGTGTAGGCATTGCAGTTTAGTATGGAACAGCTGTTTTATTTTTGCGCTGACATGTTTGCTCCCATAAAAGTTGTTCAGTTTGATGGGTAGAGTATGTGGTTTAAAGGTTAATGATACTTTTCCTCACACCCTGTATACATGGTGTAGTTGTAGCTATGTTTCTGATCATCCCGAAAAGGATTATAGTCGTGAGTTTATGAATGTGTGTTTTACAAAACAGAATTATTGAACCTCTAATTAACTAGTTAATGATTCTGTTTAGGTTAAATGAGATAAGTAGGTATAATACTATTTTAATGTATACCTCTTTTTTGTTAGTTTCTAACTTTTTGGCCTCGTAATCAGAATAATTGCAATATTTTTCTAGCACACTAAAATTGCGCCAAATTGCTTATTTGAGGTGCTTGCCCACGAAGTAGGTCCAAGCAATTAGAGGTAGTGTGAATTTTTGATAGTTACTATTCGATATTATTAGGTAAGTACTAGCAAAAAATATACAGGGCCCTTCTTAATATGCTGACACTTTTTTTAGGAGATGTTCAGACCATCAAACTGAACAACTTTCTGTATGGGACCAACATCAAAATCGCGAAAATAAAATCAGATGTCCCGTTCATTTGGATCAAGTAGGTTTGCAGTTTTGTAGTGAACAGCTGATATTTTTTTCGCTATTTCGATGTTGAAGCCGTAGAGAAAGTTGTTCAGTTCGACGGTCTGATCATCTCCTTAAAAAGTGTCAGCATATTAAGAAGGACCCTGTATACAATTTTCTTGGGTACCAGCAATGGTACATGCTTGGATAATTTATATGTCAAAATTGACAGTCGAAGCTAAGAAAGCGTCGAAAATATACACGCACACAGACATAATTTGTATGACGGCTCACGCACACCAACCTATGAAAGTTGGCCCGTTTTGTTGTATACGGTAGAAGCGTCTCGGCTCATTCTAGAGATATACTTTTTCTAAAGGGGAGTTGACTACATACCTAAATATATTTTAGTTTTAACTGCTTAGTAAATAAACCTTTTGAAAATAACACTAAACTCACATTTTCTGTTGCTTGAATACTATTTTTAATAACAGGATAAACTATAAAAAGTATCAAAACGACGACGAAAAACAATGACGTCACTTTTAAGTTATTAGTACAATATTTCATACAAAGCACGCGTTTAGACGTTTGATAAAGAGTTGTTAATTTGACTAATTGGAAACTCGCGGATTATTGGCCCGGCCCGGCTATAGGCCCGGCCCAGGCGCCCTATAGGCCTCGCATGCCATCCCCGAGAAAACGATAAAAATCGAGATGTGCCTCCATCCCTATTATTTTACATATGCCAGAAAGAGCGCGCATGACGTTTTTCTCGTTTAAACGCTTTGTGGCATGCTATAATATTTTTGAAACTGACATTGTATGCATGACTTAGAGATTTTACTGTTTTTATTGTTTATTGTTTTTGGATTTCATAGATTTATTGATTTATTGAGTTATTTAAATGCCTATGTTAATGTTTTTTACCTTCATAAATATGAATTACCTTACTACCGAAATATTGTAGTGCCCTTGCAGGGTTCATGTTGATCATGCAACTAGCCTATAAGATCTTTTGTAACAACATGAGTGCAATAAATATATTGAGTATTGAGTATTGAGCCATGCTGTTCATCTCCATTCTTTCAATTCATCGCTCATTGCGTGGTGAGTGATTAATAAATAACCAACATAACCGTTGCCAAACTTCATTACTTAAATGATGTTCAGTAAATTAATGCTAATCTAAATCAGCAGTAGTTGAAACATAATGTTTTTGTTTTAGTGATTTTAAATGCTACTAAACAGTTCAATAATTGTTTTGTAAATGCCTTATCCGAATAAATAAATAAACTACATTATAACGTAGCCCGTATAAAACTGAGGTAAGGAACTCATACCGAGTTAAGATTTTATTTGATATTTTTATGGATGGAGGAAAAAACTAATTTCATTTTACTGGCGATTAATCAAGTTTATTAACATCAATATAATATGTGACCTCTAAATGGAAATGGTCGCAAAAAAGCTTTCGAACTCCATGGAGAAAACTTTTTCACAGATAAAAAAGTCACCGGTCTTCTTACTATGTATAGTGTCAAATATAGTGTATATGCCGGGAACAGAAACGGCAAACATATTATAATGTCAGATTCTGGCATTGTAAATATTTGTTTTTTAGATTACCATCGGGAGTTTACAAGCCTACAAGTGACATCACAAATTTAAAATAAAGACAACATTGATTTATTGAAATATCTGTATTCTTTTCATTTGAAAAGCTCTAACATAGAAATTATTGTGTTCGAATCCCGCAAAAGGGCAAATATTTGTATGATGTGAATACTTATACGTACCCGAGGAATTTAAATAAAATTGTTCACAACAACAAACAAGTTTAAGATCTGTATTAATAAACGTAACTCAACGAGTTTAGTAGTAACGGACCTTAAACTTGTTAACAACAACATTATTAAAGTAAGTAAGTACACAAAAACTCACGATCAAATTCGATACAAATTTGCCTATTCATAAGTAACGTCAAACGCATACTAAGGTCTGCCACACACATACGGAATTCCGAATCAGGATTTTGATTTTGTATAGGATGTGATACTGAACGGAATTCGGTATGTCAATTTTTTTTTGGAGGGCTTAATCAAATCTGAAACTGTGTGACTAAGTGTGACTGAAGCTGATATTCTGAAGTCGTTAACAATATTAATTATGTTCCTTAAAAATGTCTTAACTGTTTGATTTCGTCCTGCGATAAGATAATTTCGGAGTTACGATTGTAACCCAACACTATGCGTGGTCCGGTAAACACATGTGTGATTTTTGAAAGTTACACGTTGAAATCCGCAGTAGAAAATGACCTAAATAGTATGAAGTTTGTGTATTGATTCTACCATGATTTCAAATCGCACGATTCAAAAATAGCACTATTGAACGGTTTAGAGATATCGAACCGGTGGCGCTGGCGCTGGCGTACTAGTAGACATAGGCTTGGGAACCGGTATTTTTACTGCGACAAATTACCTTAAGGGCCTATGTCGAAAAATAATTGAAGCGAAATGGGCGTGGCTTAGCGCAGCAAGCGCCCCGCGCCCCGCTACCGAACATCGTCGCGCACTAGCCCGCGAAAATCAAATCACTCAAAATGCGTAGAAGACGCTTCGCTGTTAATATATTATTAGTACCTTTTGTCGTATGAAAAAACACAATATATTATAATTAAGTATCGTTCTATTTATCCTCCTTGATCAATTATTAATTTGTTACAGGATCAATTACGGACAACCAATTTATAGATAGAAACAATACCTAACTAACGATACTCTTTAATTGATTTCACTTAAAAAACTTAAAACTCATTAATATCATACCGAAAATCACTGTACCTATCTAGAAGGAAAAAAACTATCATTACAGGATTTTGTTTTACTTTATAGTACGAGAGCTACCTGTTGGTCTTCGGTTCGGTTCTTGGTTAGGCTTTACGTCTTTAGGTCCCGTAATCAAATCAATTCAACTTCTTATTTTGTACATGTAATTGATATAATACAAGTTGTGGAGGAACTACTGTGGAAGGTCCCTCCGGTGAAAAGGGAAGATCTTCCGCCAGGCTAGGTGTGAAGCCTGGGGACCGGCCGTGGTCCAACAGATCTTAGTTGGACCTTGTATATATATCGAATCTCTGTGATTATTTCTCTTGCGCGATTCATGTCTTGTATACGATTGTGAACCTTATGTGTAGCGGCTAACGGGTTACCAATGTGACGTCGCAAGTTGTCTTTTACGTACACATTTGCGAGTGCGACCGTAGCGCCATCTGTTAGCTTCGTTGCTATAACTTGTGGGTGTTGACATCTGTGGCAAGTCCCCACAGTACTCCCCCCTCAGACCGGAGGTCGTTGAGTTGTTCGAAGTGTGCAGTCTTGTATCCATGTAGGTGCAGGGCTCCAGTCAAGTGAGTCTGACGAGCGATATGCTGCGTGTGTGTGCATCGGTCAGGGAGATCAGGCCTGATGTGATGCGGGCGAGTGACAGGCGTGGAGAAGGCGAGCAGAACTGCCACGTGGAGGTGAGCTCAGACACGTGGGCTGCGGGAGATCCTTCTATACAGACGCTGACTGTCGTTGAGGAAGCTGCAGGCCCAGGAAGCGGTGTGAAGACAGCTGCGATGGACCTGGTGCGGGCTTCGGGTTGATGGCGTGTGACTGCTGCTTGTTTGACCTGGTCGAGGGGTGTGAAGGATTTGTTGATGCTGGTTGCTGCTCTGTGTTAGTGCTGCTCTGCGGTGTTCAGGTTGCGATGTTCTTTGTCGAGGGTCACCACTGTGGAGGAACTACTGTGGAAGGTCCCTCCGGTGAAAAGGGAAGATCTTCCGCCAGGCTAGGTGTGAAGCCTGGGGACCGGCCGTGGTCCAACAGATCTTAGTTGGACCTTGTATATATATCGAATCTCTGTGATTATTTCTCTTGCGCGATTCATGTCTTGTATACGATTGTGAACCTTATGTGTAGCGGCTAACGGGTTACCAATGTGACGTCGCAAGTTGTCTTTTACGTACACATTTGCGAGTGCGACCGTAGCGCCATCTGTTAGCTTCGTTGCTATAACTTGTGGGTGTTGACAT
Source organism: Agonopterix alstromeriana (assembly GCA_963924505.1). Taxonomy (NCBI): domain Eukaryota; kingdom Metazoa; phylum Arthropoda; class Insecta; order Lepidoptera; family Depressariidae; genus Agonopterix; species Agonopterix alstromeriana. The sequence continues at coordinate 11,488,806 of OZ004670.1, forward strand.
CTGTGGCAAGTCCCCACAAAGTCAAAACATTATATGGTCAAAACATACCGACTATCTAGATGAAACCTGGAAGTTATTTTACGCCGTCAACAAAAATGTAAGAAGAACGTGAAAAAATAAGTTTCGTAATACTGCAATAATCTCAGTTATTCTCGATACCACAAGAACTTTCAGGTTGAGAAGTTGTATAACACTCATAAACCTATTTTGAAAATCCATAGGTAATTCTAAAATACCTCGCATCCCTCAGATGCATGGCATAGCATTGAAGGATGAGGATGATGCAGGATATTATAACAGGTATGAATCAATTTTAAAATGGTAAATCAACATTTATTTACAAAATCACTAATAATATTTATCTTACGACCTAAAATCAACATTTATTTACATTAGTACATTACGATAAGTGTGACTTAAGTAGTTCATTATTGCACAGCGTGAAGTTAGCACCCGAGCACAAGCAAGGGTGCTAAACGTTTATGCAGGTTTAGGTCACAGAGTGCTGGAAAATTATTTACAACTTATTACCTTTTCTTTTCTCTCATACTTCTGGTATGTTCCTGCCTACGTTTCAAATTTAATGTTTTGTTCCGTTTTGTTTTTCATTATCACTGTTTCTCCTAGTACCCCAGGAAAATTAGGTGAAAAAAAGGGTCAACCTCGGATTGAGAGATAATAAGCTACAAACTTCTTTAAATCATCGTTATGACATCCAATACGTTAGGTCAAATGTCACATAAAATCTCGTTTATGCAGGTCAAAAGATTCAAGGTAAAATGTCAAAAAACAGGTCTTTAGGAAATATCTTCTTTTCTATGCTCTAAATGAACTGTAAAGTTTTAAAAAAAATTGTAGAACTTTAAATTTTCTTCAAATTTGGTCATTTATAATAGTTAACCGTTCTTGAGATAGATAGGTAGAACGCAAAGAGTTGTAACTCCCATAACGGTTTGCTCCCATAGTAAAATTATACTTTTCCTTACACCCTGTATAATATTATTTGGCGTTATTAATGAAAATACATAATTTCAATAACTATACACGAAAGAAGATGATGAAGAATTATTTCGAGTTTGAATCAATCGGGATAGAAAAACGAGTACAGAATAGTGACCCTGAGCAGCGCGCATTGAAGATATTGAATGAAACCAGTCACCGCCTGCCCGTCAGACGCTTCAAAACAATACTTATATGGAAAGAAGACGACATGAAGATTCCGAACAACTACAAAAACTCACTCAAACGGCTGCACAACCTAGAGAAGAAACTAGACCGAGATGAAGACCTGAAAAAGAAATATGAAGAAAGAATGCAAACCCTCTTCACTTTGGGCTACGCCGAGGAAGCTACCACACCGCCGGTGCCAAATAAAACATGGTACCTACCCCACTTCGCGGTCATTAACCCCGCGAAACCGAAGATAAGAGTAGTACACAACGCCACAGCGAAGACAGCCGGACGCAGCCTGAACGATATGCTACTCTGCGGTCCAGACTTGCTGCAATCTCTGCCGGGAGCTGTAATGCGATTTCGTCAACACCAACACGCCGTGTCAGCTGACATAAAGGAATTAATGTTTATGCAAATATAAGTTCAAGAGGACGACAGAGAGGCACTACGATTTCTATAGCGGGGCGACGAGAGGGGGAACCAGCGACCGCGAGAGTACCGCATGACTTCAGTGATCTTCGGCGCGATGTCATCACCATGCACCGCGCTATACGTGAAGAATAGAAATGTTTCAGACTTCAAAGAAAAGTATCCTGCAGCCGCGCGAGCCATTGAAAAGAACCACTACATGGACGACTACATAACAAGTTTTCCGACCGAAAAAGAAGCCAAAGAAGTATCGAAATCAGTCGACTACATTCATCGGCAAGCCGGCTTCGAGCTATGCGGATGGGTGTCCAATACAAATTCAGTAGTACAGCAGTTTTCCGCCAACTCGGGCGGCGCCACGGTCTCTATCGGCGGGAGCGAGGTCCGATGGTACAACGGGCCGAGCTTCCTACGAAACCACGAACGAGAATGGCCACAAGAGACGAAGACAGAAGCACCGAAGAGAGGGGACTTGTCACGTCACCCACCAGCGACCTGACCACGCTCACCTACCTCGAATCGAGCGATTTTCGTCGTTCCCACTTTTGCTACGAGCTACGGTGCGCATGCTACAGTTCGTCAATTTATGTCGAAAGAAGAAAAATGAAACAGTATTGGCTACGAAGCGCAAACGAACGAAAGAAAACAATAAAAACGACTCTGATTCAAAGATTGATAAGAAAACACGCAAGAACGAGACACCGTACGTGAAGAAATGAGATAGCAACACCATCGGTATCGAAACGCACTATCTCATTCGCGCTGAGAAACTATGGTGGAAACCTGTACAAGAAGATTGTCTTTCCGAAGATTTACGTCGAGTAAGGAACGGCGCCGGCGCGGCGCCTCAGCCGGGAGACAAGCTGTCGGCGCTATCAGTGGTCGTCGGCGAAGATGGCTCAAAGGAAGAATCCACGTAGCACCTGACATCGTTGAAGACACTGCGAGCCCGACCGTACTCGACGGGAAACACTACTTCACGCGACTGTACATACAACACGTACACGAGCGACTATATAGCGGTATCAAAACCGTCGTGAATGAGCTACAGCAGCGACTATGGGTACTGAAGATACGACCGACGGTGCGTGAACGTCATCAAACACTGTCAACTATGCAAGATACGAAGAGCGAAGCCTACTTCTCCGGCGACCGGCGACCTGAGGAGGTTCGTGGCACGAAGAGGAGTGCCTAAGGAGCTGCGGAGAAGGAGCTCGCCAAGGCCGCGCTGGCGGCGGTCAGCGAGGAGGCAACGGCGCGGCGCATCACCTGCCGCTACGTACCCCCGGCCTCCCCCTTCATGGACAGCGCGTGGGAGCGCATGGTACGCACCGTGAAGGAGGCACTGCGCGTCAAACTCCACGAGCAGTACCCTAGCGACGAGACACTGCTCACCCTGCTCGCCGAGGCGGAGAACACCGTCAACTCCCACCCACTCACACACGTGGCGGTGACCCCAGAAGAACCGGAGGCGCTTACACCCAACCACATCCTGTTGGGACCCAAACGACCTCACCGCGCGTAAGCGCACCGCGCTCAACGATGGCGGACGTCTTCTGGAGCCAGGTCAAAGAGTACCAGCCTCTACTCCAACACCGGCGGGAGCCTCACACGACCAGCGCACGCTATCGGCGACCTGGTACTCGTCTGCGACCCCACCCTGCCCCGCAACACATGGCCGACAGGAAGGATCGTCGCGGTCTACCCAGGGCGAGACGGCGAGGTGAGGATCGTGGACGTCGTAACCAGCAACGGGCATGTCCTCCGGAGACCGACCAAGAGGATCGTCGTGCTACAGGTTGGATCGCAGAGCTGCGACGGCGGGAGAAATGTGCACGACAGAACCTGAATTGACTACCTTTGTACATAGTTTTTTACATTACTTTGTTTATTTCGTTTTATATACCCTTTTATACTAGTAGGATAAGTTTAGGTTAAGTGTTCATTTCAATAAATCAAATTTTCTTATTAGAATTAGGGCTTAGCACATAAGTTATGTAAATAGTTCTAATAGGATTCTTATTCGATTTCTCTAGTGATTTCTACCCCAGATTAGATTAGGTACACTTTCCTAATAAAATTAACGCATAGCACAAGTAAATAAAACAATTAGAATCGAGTTAGAACTTATAAATTCCAATTAGAATAAGCTTCACTACCTCATTAGAAGGGGTAGAATCCTATTAGAAATAATTGTTAGAAAGAGACAGAACGCTCCATCTCTGTCAGCGCATACAGGCGAGCGAGGGGGGCCCCGGCGTCCGGAACCTGTGTTATGAGGAACCGGGAGCCGGGGTCATATAAATATTGTACCTTTCCTTTTCGTTCTGCACTCTGTGATGCACCGGCGGATGATGCACCTGCTATTTTTAGAATAAGAAAATAAGTATCTTAACTATATAATTATATTGGTTTGTAAGCGTAGAAATTAAGATTGTATGAGAAATAAAGAGATTTGTATTCAGGGCAAGAGTGCGGGGTAAGGAGGGGTGGTCGCTTGAAAATGATATAAAATGGCGCCAAATCGGCGTAGATTCATTCCGGATCCAGCACTCAAGAAAGAAACAACTTGGAAGAAGAAACTCTCTGCGACCACTCGCCTTCCCTACCCTGCCCTTCAGCCTGGCTCACCATACTGACTACCCATACAATTAAGGTCCACAGAGTTTTCAAACTCTCATACCAGGCAAGATGTTCCGGAGCAATAGAATCCTTCAACTCGGTAAAAATACTGACAACGGTTCATAAATACGTTTATAACCAGATTCCATTATGACAAATAAATATAATTATTTGAAGAAATTGAAAAACAAGATAGTAAAACCGAAAATTACGACGACTTAAAGATAATAACAGCTAGCTCTTGGTCCAAAAAAACTGCTATACATATTTGAGTGAGAAATATACTTAAGAGAAGTTTATTCCGAATGCGTAAATGCGCGCTGCATACAAACGAAGTCTGGTGATATTTTCAATACTAACCAATCAGTAAATGAAAAATTTGCAGAAACAATCTAGAAACTAATCTCTATGCTTGTATGAAGTCAGATTTTCGTTAAAATATACAGTTTTAATGCTAGAATTAATTTAAGATTTGTATGGAAATCTTTGAGGTATTGTAACTTTAAAACTATACATTTTAACGAAAATCTGACTTCATACAAGCATAGAGATTAGTTTTTAGATTTTTTCTGAAAAATGTCATTGACTTTAATTGGTTACTATTGAAAATATCACCAGACTTCGTTTGTATGGAGCGCGCTCCGAATTATATTCTCTTAAATGTGAAGCTGCTATGGCCTCGAATTTATTTTAGATTGTATTTAATATATTACACTATAATATTTAGACGTAAGCTGGATAATTAATCGTAATTCGGAAATTGGGCATGCGAACGCAGGTCTGACGCGGGCAAAGGCCACAGCCGACTGAGCTTTTTAATAGATTGTGATAGCTTATATTACTGCCTGACGCGAGAGAAAGAGATGGGGCGGCGCACGCGCCTGACTAAATAAAACGACGTAAGCGCCAAAACAAACTTTATTTAGTTGTGATTTTACTATTTATGTAAGTTAATTTCTGCTGCAATCAAAATTTATAAAATGTCAATATCTATTTTTTAAATCAAGTCTCGTGTTTCTATTATTCACCGTTTAGCAGTTCCAAGCGTTTATAGATAAAGACGGAGGCTACTTTGGCTTGTTTTTCTATCGAGAAAATTTGTCTTAATCGTGTTTTGGCGGCAATCAAAATTTTAATAATATGTTCAATTTACACATATCCTGAAATCATACTCCTACTGTTAGTACTTCATGATATCTGATGCTTTGAAGAATCCTTTTTTTTTCACATATCCTCTTAATTTATAAGCATTCTTAGACGGAAATAAGTTTAGACGGAAATGTAAGGAGCTTCGCCGGCCTCAACTTCAAAGAAAACTTACTTGTTTAGCTTGGTTTCTTCTAACATAATTGGAACTTGGTTTCAATAAATTATCTATCATTGCCATATTACAATAGTGTGTATATTATAATATTAAAGTTGTTACAATTTATTCACGCTCGCTATCACACAATTTTAACCCATTTTATGTGTGATTCACTACATTTTACACTTGATGTCAAAATTATGTTTCCGAAGATTGTTATTAAATATTATACATATAATTTAATTAGGTACCGTTTGTTTTTTGCGTTACATATTAAAGGGGGTGCTTTAGACCATGATACTGGATAATTTTCACTATGGAACCAACATTGAAATCGCGAAAAAAATTCTTGTCAAACTCCGATGTCATTATAACCGATTTCAACTTGTATAAGAAGCTGGAAACGATGCTCTAGGTACTGAAATGGTTGACGTTAATTAGAAACAACAAATTTCAACTTAACTCTACAATTAGGAGGGCAACTATCTAATATATATCTGCTATAGGTGTATCAAATGGTACAAACTGCTCAACAACTTAGTTCTCGTGATTGTGCATTATTTTCAAAATAAAGTGTACCTTTTTTTATGACACTCTGTGTATGATTACAATGTTATTGACCCACACTGTCTATAACTTTCAGACATTGACCGTTGCATTTAAATATCATTATTAAAGTGTGTATTAGGTATAATTATGTAGTTTAAACAGGGTCTAGTCTAGTCTCTCTGATACGACTCTCTAATAATAAAACTTGAAACCTTCGAAATCGAATATTTGAGTAGAATGTGTCTCTCTCCATAGAAATACTCACACATTTATGTAATATTTTATAATAATGACAAAATAGTCTGTCTGGCTTTATGAATTACTTGTCTAGAGTTAGCTTATCTAATCTTAATATAGGGGCTGTCAAGCCGGCAACACTTCGAACCAATGGGATCTCTTGTGTTTCTTCTTCTCTTCTTCGGGTTCCTCTCTATTACTGGAGGTTGGCAGTCAGCTCTGCATATCCCTGTCTATCTCTCGCCAAACGAAACTGCTCTTCGACGCTGACGATGTCTGTCCACTCTTTTAGGTTCGCGAGTCATGACATTCGTGGCCTACCGACGCTTCTTCCCTCTACCTTGCCCATTATAGTCTGGAGCAGTTGGTATCGCTCATTTATCAAGATATGACCAAGATAGGCGACATTCCTCTTTTTAATGGTTTGCAACAGCTCCCGGGTCTTCCTGACACGTCGTAAGAACTTTCACATTGGTAACTCGTTGAACCCAACTAATTCGCAGCATCCTTCAGTAGAACCACATTCGTTTATCACCAACGTCCATTTAAAGTGGTGACGGGCTCACTCCCCATCACACTGGACAGAGATGTTCTGAGTTTTCAGAATATCTCTGACTACCCCCTCGGGGAATATAGTCGTGAGCATATGCATGCTAGTTTACCCCTACATATTTATTTTCTTCACCTTTCAAAAACGTAGTAAATGATAGGCAATACCGTTCAAGGGAAGAAACCTGTAATCTCCCAGTTTTGGATATCCATCTCCCAGGAGATACATGCGTTTATTCGCTAGGACATTGCAGTCACACAGGATATGTTCCATGGTTACTTCCTCTTCTCCGCACGCTCGGCAGCTACGGTTCTCTAAGCCACGGTTTATACAGAAGAGACGTGTGGCGGAGACGGATAAACTAATTAACACAATATAAACCTTATACTACGTGGAATAGCGTCGTCGCGCTATGCTACGTACTATAAGGTTTATAATTGTGTTACTTTGACAATCCGCCACCGCCACTCGTCTCTTCTGTACAAACCGCGCCAGGTTCATCTTGTGCTTCATCGTGCCTGTGGCGTAGTACTGGTGAGGGCTCCGATGATTTGGTCCTGTTGTCGTTCAGTATGAACTTTGATTTTTATTGTCATATCTTAACTATTATAAAACTGTAACAGAACTGTGCCTATACAATGAAGATATTTACAAAAAAAAGATTACGATATGGTTTTTAAAGGTCCCTGACTCCAAATCAACCTTTTTTTAGAATTGTTGTCGTTATAGCTTGACCTGACTTAAAATCTGATATATAATTTGTGCGGAAGAAGTCGCGGGTTAACTCTAGTTCCTAATAAATTTCCTGCAGTGCTACAGACCCGAGAGGCCAGATCATTCCAGCCTGTGTCTTTTATCAGCCCATTCCTTAATGACCGTTCTAATGTTACTAGCAGGGGTAAAAATATCGATTCCATAACCCCATCTATGCAATGATAACAATTAATCCATTGTGTTATCGTATCGTTATCAGTATCACGAAGGATATTTATTATCATAGTAGTAGTAAGTAGTACCTCTATAGTTTGCGTAGCAGTCCGTTAAAGTCAAATTGTTAGTCCTTTAAAGTCCTATACAGGGTGTAAGGAAAAGTATCATTAACTATACCCATCAAACTGATCAACTTTTACTATGGGAGCAAACCTGTCAGCGCAAAAACAGCTGTTTCATAAGTTTGAGTCGAGTAGGCATTGCAGTTTATTATATGGACAGATGACTTTTTCGCGCTGTCAGGTTTGCTCCAATAGTAAAAGATGTTCAGTTTGATGCGTAGAGTATGTGGTTTAAAGCTTAATGATACTTTTTCTTAGTTACGAGCATTCGATACAATAGTAAAATTGTAGGTACCGAGTATTCCCCTACTAACTCGATGCAAGTGTTTGTTCACCATGATTCATGAATTGATAACAAATCGAATAATTGGGATGTGTATTGATAACAATCTTTATCAATTCATAATGATAACATGACTCAGTGAACTGACACCTTGAATTGAATTATCAATTCATATTGATAATCTCTACCTAAAAAAATCGTCCTCTTTGACTAGCAATAGCCGGCGCCGGCTACGATCCCAAACCACACAATTATGTTTAGATATTACCACAGAATAAATACCAGTAATACCATATTACCTAGTTGTTTTATGGCGTCACCCACAAAGAAGAGATTTTTCGAAATCCAAAGATGGTAAAATACAGTGTATTAATATAATGCACTTACCTATAGGAACAATATTATATACCAAATAAAATGTACCTTAATATGTTAACGGTTTTTTAAGAGGGTGAGCTGACCATTAAACTGTACAACTATCTCGACATCGAAATACCGGAAAAAAATCGGTAGTCCCATACATTTTGTCGAGTAGGATCGCAGTTTTGTATGGAACTACCATTTTCTAAACAATTATACTTGCAACAATACCAAAAAACAAAAGTGTCATATCGTAGTCATTTTTGGTTTTCAATTTATCGAAACATTACGGATTATTATGCATAAGCTTAGTAGTTTATTATCGTTACTGCCAAAGTGGTCAGTTTTGGCGGTTTTAAGGATAATGACTATACAAACATTATAGAATCCGTAATGGACCAGGAAACTGTAAATGATAGGTATATAAACAACAAAAAAAGCCGTGGTGGTCCAGTGGCGAGTAACCTTGCCTGCCATGCAGGAGGCTTTTCGGAATTTATGTACGATTTGTAACACCACTGGCTTTTCAGTGAAGGAAAACATAGTGAGGAAACCTATATGCTTCAATTTCGAGGCATGTATTGTACCCACTGTCCATTAAAGTGGCGACGGGCTCACTCCCCGTCACACGGGACAGAGTTTCGGTACTAGTGAAACGTGGATGTTCTGAGGTTTCAGAATATCTCTGACTACCCCCTCGGGGAATATAGTCGTGAGCATATGCTATAAACAAGCATGAAATAACAAGTATGTTAAAATTTTACATACAAAAAACAGCATTTGTGCTGAGACCCCACCTGTTCATTCGGGAAATGTTGATGATCAGAATTAATCCGTGTATCTTTTCTGATGAATAAATATCTTTTTATTTTTATTTACTAATTTTTTTATATTGAAAATCGGCAGAGACTACTATAATGTGACATTTTTGTTTTTGGAAATGTTGTATAAAATTGCGAAGAAATTTAAAAAAATAAGATTTACGTCAGCACTGGAGGAAATGCTGAACCTTTCACTATGGGATTCATACCGAAATCTCGAAATTTGCAATATTATAACGCTCCCCCTAGGTAAACGCTGAGCCGGATCATATCTTGCTGGTTTGGGATGACACTGGAAAAATAGCGTCACAATCTCAACAATTTCCTATCAGATCACGGATACTTTGTATTGTATCAATACGTCTTTCACATTGTAACCAAAAAATTGCTCCCTAAAATGAGGGGATCGATAAAAACACGGAACACGGATCGAATTGCAGCTGATCATTCATTTGATACAGACCTTTTAACGGCTGTAACTCCTAAACCGACTGGAGTTATGCAGGCAGACCTGGTCCATCCATCCCCATCACAGAGATGCTATACGCCCTATGAATACTGAATCAGCCTTGTAGCTGATGGTTACCAAAATTCCTCTTATCTCTTATATACCTACTATAGGGACAGATAAGCAAAATAAGCCGATGTCTATTGCTAAATATTATGGTTGTAGTCTTGTACTAGAGTCGTGGTTGGACTTATAAACAGCGTACTTTATCTGTGTAGTTCACTCATCGTTGTAAAGAAGGTCCCTTCCTTTTAGTTTGCGATAAGTGGCTAAAATTGACCCTGGAGTGTTATTTTAATTATTAAACATCCTCATTATAGTATATTAATATTTCATAAATTCCAGAATTGATTAAATTACAAATTATTTTTACGACGGTGATATTTAGTGGCGATGGGCTCACCCCCCGTCACACTGGACAGAGTTTCGGTACTACTCGTGAAACGTGGACGTTCTGAGGTTTCAGAATATATCTGACTACCCCCTTGGGGAACATAGTCGTGAGCATATGCTATGCTACAAATTATGTTTACTTATTTAGATTTTTGTTAATTATTAGATTTTTATTGGGACGCATGAAAATAAGACTCCTGGTTATTTGCAGTATCCTGAAAATGATTCTAACTTAACTCTCTAATAAAAACTTAACTATATTGCCCTGATACTTTGTTACGACAACCCAACCAAAACTATGCTTAATTGTTCAGCTGTAAGAAGGTTTATTCAGCTTTTCAGGTTGGAACTGATGCTTCTGAAGTCGTTATAACTTCTAACAATAAATTGAAAGAATTATTATATTTATCACGGTGCGATTTTTCATGACTTCGTAACTAATTTTGTTGTTGTTATCGTCGATGATTTAGTTCGTACGACCATTGTATAAAATGCATACTTAATTATTAAATATATTTTTATTGGCTTTAACACTCTTTTTATATCTATACTAAAACATAATAAGATTAAACAGCTAGGTACTTATTATGTTTTAGTACTTGCGCTATTGAGCAGCGCAGTTTATATAATAAAAAGTTTGGACAAAGATACAGACCTCCAGCCAATAATCCATGTCGAACTTTGTAACCCAAATCTTCAAAAGTAATATTTAGAGAGTCTTCCAACAACGAAGTGACCGTTGTCACCTGCGAGTCCTGTGACTCAGTATCACAGGCCATTTTAACTGTCACTGTCACTTGAATTACACGAGAGTTTCCATAGTGGAGCACAAAGGATCGCGGATGTAAACAAACAAAGAACGAAACGCGCCAGCTGCGTAACGCCCAGGCGCGGACGACGGAGGCAACAGACTGCGGGCTGCGTGGCCGCAATGCGCAAGAGTCTCGTCTCGTCGTTCCTATCGGTCGTTCTCCCCACCCAACACAACTATTGGCAGCAACTAAGCAGCTGATCACCGTATCTGGTAGAGACAGATACTGGTAAAGCGAGGAAGTCGTAGAGAAAAGTAATAGGAAAGCGACCGTTTGTATGTACACGGATACGAATAACCTTTGATCCACAAGGTATCAATAGATGGAACACGCTCTACAACATTTTATTGCGGGAATGTTAACTATTTTAAAACTGTTACAGGAGTGCGATTTTTAAACTCATACTTTGAACTCAGCAGTTGAAAATGTCAATATTACTATGGAGATATGCATCTTTCTACTGCTGATTTGACTTTTAATTCAGAAATGCGATTTTTGAAAGTCAAATCAGCAGTAGAAAGATGCGTATCTCCATAGTAATTTTGACATTTTCAACTGCTGAGTTCAACGAATGAGTTTCAAAAATCGCACTCTTGAAGTGTGTCTGTAAATTGAAGATATTTACAAAAAAAAAAATATACTATATTATGGTTTTTACATGTCCCCGACTCCAAATCCATTTTTTTTTTAAATTTTTGTCTGTCTGTTTGTGCGTTTGTTTGTGCGAGCATCACGTAAAAACTACTCAACCGATTTTGATGAAGCTTTTTTGTTTGATAGCTTATGATCTGACTTAAAATTTGGTATATAATTTGTGCGGACGAAGTCGCGGGATAACTCTATATAAAGTCAGCTGATCTATGTTATTTTGCTTTAGTTTTATTTCATACCATAATTATTCTTTGTCATTAGCTGCTACTCTATAATTCAATTCGGGTCTGTTCATAATGTTTCCGCTCATAACGGTCACAACACACGGCACTTATGATATATCGTTGTACTCCTCTAACGCACGCAAGTTGCTAATGGCTTCCTCTCACTCACATAGGAAAGAGACGTGCTTATGTAATTTTGTATGCGTTAGAAGAGTACAACGATATATTATAGCTACCGTGTGTTGTGACCTTAAGCCAAAATATTTTTAAGTATCTAACACAATGTATGTGGCGTATTTATAACGCTAATGATTAATACATTTAACATAGTAAATGAATACCTACACAACTTAATTAAAACTTTTCGATAATCTGGCACAGAAAAAATAGGATGCAGTAAACTAAGAATATTATTAAATCACCGCCATTCAATTAATTTTATGAAGTTTCATTTCTTCAGAGGATTGTGTAGCTAGCAATCTCCATACAAAAAAGCGAAAAGGTTTGTGCACTTCTTAAATATAAAAAATATATTGATATGATAAATAACTCCTTTTGTAGTTTTATTGTTGAGTGATGACAAAATAATGTGTTTCACGAAAATGAAGGGACTTTAGAATGAATTCGAAGCTGCCTAACCTAGTTCATCGTCCACTGAATCAAAATTGAGACCGAAAAACCATATGATTGTTAATAATAGTGTACTATTTATACCAAAACCACGTATATTTTTGAAAGGTTTTAGTGGGGTACAAAAGTTTTCGTTTTTTTGTTTAGAGACCGCTTGCTTCGCAGTTCTCTATACTTTAGGCTTCACAATTCTATATAAACCACAAGAAACGGTTATAAATTGTTATTGTGCAGTTCTTATCGCATGCTTTTATTAATCAAATATAAAAAACACAACAGCCCATCGTCCATCGCTTAACTTTATCCAAGGACTCACAAATGTAATCAGAGTTGGATATACTTTATGGTCATTAACATTTAGTTGACAAAAGAAGAGATAAGATAAATACATTGTAATTAATACACCTAAGTACCTAAAGTTTGTACATAATCTAATCAGCAACTTTCGACATCCTAATTTAAGTAGATAAATCGTTACCATGTGCTGACATATTATAAAAATGTGGATGAATGTCCATTAGGATACAATAATAATGTGGTCTAAGATCTAGTCTAAGATTATATTGGTGATGTCCCCCACGACGTAGTCGTCAACGGCGATCCTCATTGGTTCCTGAAGTGCTATTTTTGAATCGCACACTTTTAAACTCATGATCAAATGATGCTTAATAATAGTAATATTTACATATTTACTGTTGCTGATTTTTTTTTTAAATTAATTTTGTTTTAAATATTCTGTTACATGCAGCACAATTTACCTAGTGGAATTGTAAGTCTTGTTATATTTTGGGACGTTTGTGTTTTTGGTGTATGAATTGAATTAACATCTGGCTTTAGACCATTTGGCTATAGTATTTGCTAGATATGTACCGACAAATAGGTAAAATCGAATATATTATACCAGTCGACTAAATCGGCCTTGGCTCGAATGGTTAAAAATGAGTTGATTAAAAATTAAAGCTTCCAAAAATTTTGTTATAAGATAAATCGTTATGTTTTACCACATATTTTGAGGTTGGTAACGCTTATTGTGTTTGTGAAAAAAACCGATGGGCGTCTTCGGTTGTAAGCACATGTATGTAAATTATAAACGTTGTCTTGGGAATATAACATTAAAAGTTTTGCCATTCTGCCAATGGCTTTGATTATTTCAGCCCTAAAACGTCATACCTATTATTTGATCTAATCGGCACTTTAGATGCTCAATACTGTTCGGCACAGCACATATGCTGTGATTATTTCATTAATTATTACCTATATGTCTTCGATTATATCACTGACTTTACTACGATAATAAAACAAGTGTTTTAATTTATCACTAGCTTAAATCACACATACACAATCACATATACATACTTTAATTATTTTTTGCACGTGTATTGTATGCATAATTTGTGTACCTACTTATTGTGTACATGACAAAAATACATAATTGTGTTTGATACTTTCGTCATACATAACAAATCATGGTCAACATTTATCTACAGACGATTGTATCTATTAATGTGGTAATTTTATTATTCGTCAGCTTATTTCGAAAAATCAATCAATCAAATTAGTTTGTTTTAATCATCATCAGATTAGAAATAATTCGGATTTTCACGGTCTATACCTCCAGGGTGATTTACTACGTTCGTAGATCTATGGTCATAGTTCGCTAAACTGATAATAAATTAATTGTCATCAGCCTATTTCCATCTCACTGAAGGCCAAAGGTCACGAATTTACCTCATGTCATGAATTGTATTTATGCGAACTACCTAATTGCACCGGTATACAGGGTGTAAGGAAAAGTATCATTAAAGCGCAAAACCTAATACACCCAAACTGATTTATAACAAAATAATTAGAGTGAAACAATAATTTCATTATTTTGATAATTAAAATTTAAACTTTTTCGTATTTTAAGTTTTAAGGCAAAAATGATTTGTTATCATTTCAGCAATGAATGAAAGCGCTAAACGTGCTCATGAATGAATTTTAAGAATCTTCTTTTGTTAGTAAGTAGCGTGAGAGTGCCCGAGCGGGTTGATATCGAGTACAGTAAATTTTAAATTTTACAAACAGATTATTCAATATTAAAAAAAAAATACGAAACCATGATAATTCGATTCTGCTCTCGATTCTAAACAAACTACTTTGTAGTTTTGCGTTAATTCATTAACACGTTGTATAGGTACCAGACTTCAGGAAAAAGTCATGTGCATTGAAAGTGCATTCGATGTGTTTCATAAATATGATAAGATCGAAATCCTCCGTGATGATGTTGAGTGATGAGATTGCTCGGAGAAAAATATTTAGTAGTAAGCACTATGTGATAGTTATTTGATTTAGGCATGTCTAAATTTAGATAGACTACACTAGAAAAAATTTCAGATTTTACTAGAAAATGTTTTGTTACCTATAGATAAATAGAATTCTGGTATATTTAACTAAAATCAACTTTAAACAATAAAAAATCTAGTAAAGTCTGCTAAAGTCAATAGTTTCTCATAATAGGTACTACAAGATATTTTTATCCGAAATGATAACACGAATCTATTAATAAGTTGGAATTCTGTTTTCTTTTCAACTAAAAATATTGGTTAGAACGGAAAATAATTCCTCTAGTCAATCTTCGTTTGCGCAGAGTCAAAACCCGAAGTCGTTTAGTAATCAAAAGGTGCAAATTCAGATATCAGAGAAGGCGCGAAAACATATTGTTTTTTTAAAAGATGTGTGTTGTAGAGTTTCTGGCCGCATCTTCTCTACATAACGACGAACACCTTCCGACGCGGCGGTAGAGTCAAAAATGACGTCAGAAAGCTATCCATCCATGTGATATTATTTTGAATAAAACATTTTGAGTTTGAACAATTAGCCAATCGTGGCAAGAGATTGAAGGTGGCACATCCTGATTAGTAACTATAATTTTGGGCGATGTTAAAATCAGGTTTACATCAGATGTCTTTGGACAATGATAAAGATTGAATTTATTGAGTCCTTGGTTAAAGTTTCGGAAACCATCACAGTATATGCATTTATACTTTGCCATAATTTATTAAATTAATTGAAGGTATATGGCGCGGTATCGCGATACCGCGACAATGTCCATTGCGTAACATGTCCTCATCACAGTAGTTTATACTGATGCTTTTATCTTTAAGCGTTATGAAAGTAGTTGATAATAATAAATAAAGGCAGGTAATACAATTATCTTTCTATTCATTATATATTATATAATTGTATTTAAGCTGAACCTGGGGTGCGGTTATTGAATGTCACCGGTGAGCTTGAACGGTTTTTAAATCTCATACAAAAGCCTTCTCATACCCATGAGTTCAATACGAGTGGGTAGGGGCACTCGTAATATAAGAATATTCACCGGTAAGATTAAAAATTGCGAACTCCTGGAGTTTGATTTGGAACTCATAATTTGAACTGAGCAGTTGAATATTTCAATATTACTATGGAGATATGCATCTTACTACTGCTGATTTGACTTTCAAAAATACTTCAAGAGTGCGATTTTTTTAAGTCAAATCAGCAGTAGAAAAATGCATATCTCCATAGTAATTTAGACATTTTCAACTGCTGAGTTCAACGAATGAGTTTCAAAAATCGCACTCCTGCACCACACCCTATGTTAGTTTAGTTTTATGTCACTTTAATCGTTTTTTTTTCTTTATTATCACGATTATATGTATCTGTTGTAAATAAATATAATACTACCATTCATATAACTATTAAATGTTATGTCAACATTTTCGACCCTACTTGACAAGACGCTGGTGCTTGGGTTCAGGAACGATTCCGTCGTATAATTTTCTAAGTAGCTACAAGCGGCGTTAATCTCAATCTCATTGTGTTAATGTGTAGTATGTGATTGTGAATAAATACTTTACCAAGCTCCACTCAAAAGATGTATCTGAATCGGCCTAGGTTCATGCCATGGATGTAAACAAAGAGAATAAAATACGCCTACGCACATGAGAAAAAACAACTGACTGCGCAAGAGTCGCTTAAACCAAGCAACAGGTTCTTTATCGCACCTTCTTACACCCACCTCTTCACAACGTGTGGTCGAGTGCTAATATAAGGTAGATGTATCGACCAGTAGTCGTTGGATATTGCTGCAATGTGTGCAATCGACACACGTAAACTCACGACCGTAATCCCCTTTCGGGTGGTCAGAAAGTCTACCACATCACATAGGTATACGCATCGGCATTTTTCTCAAGATGTTTTCCTTCATCGTTTGATAGTCGGTATTACTCGTACGTACTCATAAGTTAGAAAAACTCATTGGTACATGGAATGTCATCCGTGTGGATTCGAACCAGGACCTCAAGATTGAGTTTCCATAGCTCTCCGCACGCACCACTGACGCGCTCTCTCAATGGTTGCAATCCATTATCATCCATTGATTATAATAGATTCTTAGGAAAAGTCAATTGTAGTACGGAACACTAATTTCCCGAGTCCCGACTCGCACTTGAAAGGTTTTATTTCATATCTTTATTCAGGATGCCTAGACGTGAGACTTACCTAAACCAATAATCGGGCAAAATCGATTAATAATCGATTAATGATCGATTAAGATTACTTACATAATTGATTTATCGATTAGCACAACAATCGAATCGGCACATCACTAACTTTAACTAGGTGTAACTACTTTCAGAATATGTGGAATGTTTGTTTGTGTGAAATGTTACATATGTGGCTACCAGAAAAATGTGTTTATAGTACGAAAGAGTATCTGGATTATAGATAGTGTTAAGTTGTATAATGTTATTTATTTGTTATATAATTATGTAAACTACCAATTTTGTGTTTTTAATTATTGTCGCCATGTGTCTGTAACTAATAAGTATATTAACTTCTACTAGTTATAGGTACTTGTAGTTTTCTTAAAATGTGTTATGTTATTGTTGACATAATTAATTTAATGTAATTATTGGATTCATTTCTTTAAATTGCTTACCATTTCAATGACATTCGTTTAGAAGTTGTATGCATACTTAATTATTTTTTGCCATATTACTTTTATTGCAATATGAACAGCATATTGTACCTGAATATCATACACAATAAGTGATTTGATTTGATTTGAACTTAGTAACTTAGTCAGAGATTCAGAGACGGTTTTTAAGTCTTAGTTCGAACTCCCGTGTGTCACAATCCATACATTTTCGCCCTACTTAGTTCGAACTAAGACTAAAAAAATCGTCTCTGAATCTCAGCCTTAGTCACGCATGAATACTTTATTGACAGGATAGTCTATCTATCCAGTAATTTATTTATCTTTTCATAATCATGTCGTATGGCATCTTTTTAAAGCCTGGGTTTCATATCAACTGTGATGGAGGACTCATAATCAGGAATACGTTACGTACATACTTACGTATATTATGTCCCCGCCACCGCAGCGGGACCAGAGCAGCGACCTCCGCCCACTCCTTCATCTGGCGTCTACAGATGCTACGCTATGTAGAGCTATTTTTGAAAAACAAAACACTCTTTCAAAATCATAATCAAATGATGCACTTCATACTATTTTTGTCATTTCAAATATACCATTCCAGGCAGCTTCTCACCGATCCCTGCTACCTAATCCACCGCGTAGCTCCAGCAACGTCCTATGCCGAGATCCGTAGCCATTCTGGGTGCCTCTAGGCCGTTTGATTACGAGAAGTTTATTCCGAATGCGTAAATGCGCTCTGCATAATAACGAAGTCTGGTGATATTTTCAATACTAACCAATTAAAGTAAAAGTAAAATGTCATTGATTTTGCAGAAACAACCTCGAAACTAATCTCTATGCTTGTGTTGTCAGATTTTCGTTAAAATCTACAGTGTGCTAGGATTAATTTAAGATTTTTATGTATTTGGAGGCACTGTCACATTAAAACGAGACATTTTTAACGAAAATCTGACTTCATAAAAACATAGAGATTATTATTAGATTATTAGATTGTTCCAGAAAAATTGCATTGACTTTAATTGGTTAGTATTGAAAATATAACCAGAATTCGTTTGAATACCCTAATATACCCTTGGTAGACTTTTTGTGGTCCCTTCAATGGTCCGCAGTAATAAGCAGCGGCGCATCACGAATTCCGCACGAACGAAGTCCCAGACAAAAGGCAGTGTTATACTTAAGTATTTATGATATGACACGTGTTTTCTATGTCATAAGTACGACTGATGCGCACATTCGTTTACGATTGTTATCTGTGCTCGAAGATTTCAATACAAAATCTCTTTATCCGTTTCGGCCCAGTGAAAAGATACAGGATGTAGACAAGAAATATAAAAGCTAAAACCTTTATCTTTTTTTTGGGTTTCGTACCCACGGGTGACACGGAACTCTATTCATAAGCTTACGCTGTCCGTCCGTCCGTTTGTCTTTCTGTCTGTCCTAACTATTTAGGGCTGTAACTTTTGAACCGTAATAGCTAGACAGTTGACATTTTCACAGAATATGCGTTATTATGGCGGATTTCCTAACAAATAATAAAAATGTCAAAAAGTAAAAACGAAGGAACCTCATACAAGAAATTAGTTTGTATCATTGTTTTTTCTTCTCGCTCTATCGTAAAAAGAGTAATACATACAAGCGTCAAACTTGATGTGATTATAGAAAAAACTCTACAGTATAACAAAAAATAATAAAAACCGGCCAAGTGTGAGTCGGTCTCGTGTTAAAGGTCCAGGAAAAAAATATTTTATTAGTTATAATGTTGTGTGGTGGTGTGGTACGGAACCCTCGGTGCGCGAGTAGCCCGACTCGCACTTGACCGGTTTTTTGTTATTGGTATTCTTACTGGCTATTCGATCAAGTATAAGTCAAGCATTAAGGAAAAGATGTGTGAAGTTGTTAAATATTCTGCTGCACTGCACTGCCCTTGTGTTCACACGACACGGGGCCAGTTGCAAGGTAGTCGAGAGAACATGGTGGTGGGAGAAGCGAACTGTCTACAAATTAAGAAAAACAAATTACTCGACCGCATGAAAAAATTATTACCTGAAAAGAGAAAAACAAGCTCTCTAATAATTAATCAGCTATTACCTACTTTGTTTGTGCAAATGTAATTTGAATGTTTTTAAGATCATCGAACATAGAAAACATTCCAGTAAAAATATACTAAGAATCGAATTGAACATATTTATTGTTCCAATAAGAATCATCATACTGGTATAGCATAGTTTACATTCAAAACTACATAGCATATTCCCCGATATATTTGATCTGTATTTGATCTTTTTTGTAAACGCCTGGAGTGCGATTTCTGAAAGTCAATCGTTGAAATCAATCAATTACTATGGAGATCTTTCTACTGCTGATTTGACTTTTGAAAATCGCACTCCAGCCCCCCTACACAAAGTGACATTCTATTGGCGTTGACGCTAGTAGAAAATGACAGAACGTATGGATTTGACACAAAGAGATTATACCTAATAGAGTGAGCCATACCAATTTTAAAGTGTCCACTTTTTTTGACGTTTAGGTTTGAGTGTGTGGTGTCAAGTAGTATGGACAAAAGGCACCAAGTGACATATGGCCTTATGTTAACGGTCACTTTTCACACACACTAGCTCAAAAAAAAGTGGACAGCCACATAAACAAATATCTATAGTTCCATCTCCTTCTACTATTAAAGGTACGTCATAAGACAAAAGAGACTAACTACAATCGTAAATTTCTCCTAAAATATCCTTTCTCTGAGATTTGACATTAGCGATCGAAACCTTTTGACGTTTGCTTTCGTCACCATACGTCAAGTCCATACATTTTTATGTTATCTACTGTCGTTAACGCTAATCAAAAGTACTTTGTCTAGGGGCCCTGATGTATGATTTTTAAAAGTCAAATCAGCAGTAGAAAGATGCATATCTCCATAGTAATTTTGTCATTTTCTACCGCTTTAAAAAATCACACTCCAGATATAATATTCAAATACGTGTAGTGTAGGTATGTACTTATAAGACATTGCGAATAATCAAAATAGTGATTAGATAAATAACAACGCACCTGTGCGCCTGGTTAAAATAATTCCTACAAATTATCTTATCTTACGTTTTAGACTTTTGCTTGGGCCTTTGCTAAAAGTAGGTACCTAGTACCTACTTGTACTTACTCCACTTGCCGTTAGGTTACAGACAGACAGCCTCAAAAGATTTAAATTTTTCGTTCCATATTATATCTAAGCATATTGTATACAGGGTCCTTCTTAATATGCCGACACTTTTTTAAGGGGATGAGTAGACCGTCAAACTGAACCACTTTTTCTATGGCACCAACATCGAAATCGCGAAATAAAAATCAGCTCTTCCATACAAAACTGCAAACCTACTTGAGCCAAATGTATGGGACAGCTGATTTTTTCCACTATTTCGATGTTGGTCCCATAGAGAAAGTTGTTCAGTTTGATGGTCTGATCATCCCCTTAAAAGAGTGTCAGCATATTTAATTGGACCCTATATAAGGTTTTAGCAGGAAGCTGGAAAAGGTAATGTCTATAACTGGAGGGCAGACTGAATGAAAATACTCCTTGGAGGTCGGTAAAGTTCGTCCTTTATTTCTGACGTTGTTTCCGACGTCAACTCTGTCCCTTTCTAATCCAACGACAAAAATTCATAGAAAAGGACAAACGTAAAGTCGGGAACAGCGACGACGGACACCTAAGACACGAACATTACCGACCGCCTTGGACAATTTTCGTGTTTCAATGCTTGTAAGGAGGATTGGCATCCATTGGTTTAAAAATAAGACTGAATGAAGCACATACCTTAACAGATACGAGTAGGTACCGAAACTGACTATTGAGCATTTCTTTTTTGTTTTCTTTTGTTTGTGTTTTTCTTCCTGCATCTTGCATGTGGTTTTCATTTCCAAATGGTTGTTGCTCAATGTAATGGTAAATTGTATCCATGTTAACAGCTGTTGATGAATCTGATTAAATAATATAATAATAAAGTAAAATACCTAAACGCTGATGATGATGATGTTGTAAAATAATCTTAGAAAGGAAAGCACGAGTAGTAAGTAGTTTGTCGGTAAAATTAACTATTCATATTCTATTGCCCACGATTTCGTCCGCGTGGATTTTGTAAACCTTACTCACCCCGTTGCACACCTCTAGGGGTTGATTTTCGAATAACCCTTTAATACTGCACCTCTGTAGAAATTGTCGGTGCTTTCCCATAGTTCACTTGGCTGGTCCACCCAGTTGGCCCACGGGCAATATTTTTTCCCGTTGGCAGCTCACCTGAGTCCACCTGGGTGTACCACGGGGATTATTTCTTTCCCGTTTCACTTTGTTATTAAAACTCTAACAATCTAATGCAGAGACTGAAAATCTTAATAAATCATTATTTTTGTGTTCACGTTTCTATTTTCAGTGGTTTGGGCAGTGGTGTTGTCTGTCAGTTAGTCAGTCAGACATGGAAATTTATTGTTTTGATGAAATGAGATAACTAAATAAGTAGGTACTCATACTAAGTAATTAAGTTTTCATTTTGCCGGCAGCGGCAGACCTGTAGACTGAAATACCTTGTAATAGAAATTTAACCCTCCCAGAACCAAGCGGGACGATATGCTGATGAATTAAGATTTCATTAGGACGTTGCCGATGATGCTTCTCTAGAAAACTCTTATTTTGAATTATTTGGAATGTAGTAGTAATTAATAATGAAAAACTTTTAATAGTGCAAAGTTTTGTAATTCATTTACTTATATCAAAAATAGCAATACCAACCTTGTCCTATTTAATTATTATCTAACATATTATACTTACTACTCATTAGTCAATTTTATGTAGGTATAAATTATCACAATCCTTGTTTTTAGTTTGGTCTTTGAAAGCCAACAATATTTGTCACGATTACATATTCGGAAGTTAAACGTTATAAGATTTATAAGGCATATGAAATATGGTTAAAATTAGCTGCTAAAGCTGACAAATATATACGCAATTTATCGATAGAATTGTGCATCTACGCGGTAATTTCGTTCTCGGTTTGTTTCAAAACTGCGTGTATTTTCCAGGAAACTATTAGGAAGGAATACTTATTACTAAAACATATATTTTTAAGCACCATTTTGTTTACTGGGCCTGGAGATTTTAATCCAGGCGTGCCTACGTTGTTTTATGTTTATACTAAAATTATTGATCTCTGGTTATTGCTCTTCTTCTTGACGTAGGAGATTGCATTACTTTGATGTTATAATGCTACATATTTTGATTGTTAATCAAAAGTTAATCAACCACCGCTTGCTTTTCTTCGATAACACTAAAACGACACTAAATGAATGTGGCTGGTATATTATAACACTTTGTTTTGAAATATGTTGTAAAAATCTTCTTAAACTTTGTCACATTTTCAGCTTATTTTAACCATATTTTGAATTTATAAAACAAGTACAAAAAACAAAAATGTTTAACATTTGATTTGAGCAAGTAAATAAATAAATTACAATAAAATAAAATTACTTAAGTCACATAATATCACTAACAATAAAAAAAACTATGATAAGTACTATAATACATTCAGATTCGGTTTCTCTTTGACTCGGTACAAAATATTATAAAAGTGATTATACTCATAGAATGATTCATGGCATTTAATATATAGACATAGCCAAGATAAGGTAGTCTAAGGATAAGTGATATGTTTAGCGCTACTGCTGAACCAAATTTAGTATCAATATCGTAAAAATGCAGATAAATCTACCCAATATTAGCATTAATAAGAACTTAATTTGTGCATCCCTCTCATTTGTGAGCCAAAAACAATTAGTCGAACACCGTTAACCACTTTTAATTAACTGTACTTAAATAGGTTATTTGTATGTGGTTTTTATCTTCAACTCCTAATGACCTGTAATCTCAAATATTTGAAAAAACTTTGAGGTAATGTTTTCTTATTAATTATAATTATCACTGTTTCACCGTTAAAGAGGCATGAACATTTTTGATCACGCTGTTTAGTATAGATAACGTAGGTACTTTAGTCAGTAGACATCCGTTTGGTAACTTACTCGTGAAAATGGAAACCAAAACATCGATAACCTTTTTATTGTATCCTCTGACAGTCTGACAGTTGTGGGACTAACAAAAGCTGTAAAATTGAAAAAGAAATCTGCCTTAGTAAGGGCAATATTTATAATTTTACTCAGAGCCGATAAAATAGAAACATAAAAAAATTTAAGAAGCACTTCTCAGCACTGACTAAAGTCATAGGTAGGGTAAGTAACCAACTTAAAAATAAAATTACATTATGAAAATATAAAAAGAAGGAACATACAACAGAACGACTCTGAATAATACTTTCTGCAAGGGTTTAAAAATACACTAAGCTATGGACAACATTTCATATTTGTACCACCTCCAGATTTATCAAAAAAATATAAAAGGATAATATAAAGTGATAGAACGCATTTTTCCGATTTTATTTAATTTTGAAATCTCTGAAAAAGTTTGGAATCGTGGCTGTATAATAAATATCTACGTTAGCCTGTAGAAATAGAGAAAAAAACTGTTAAAGTCAATAGAAAAGGCAGCCGGCAAAGAATTCTGTATTTTTCATATAACTAAAATAATCTTGGACAAAAAAATCTGATATGCTTTTAAATAAGACATCCATGGCATTTAATCACAATCTCCATGGTTCATCCATGGCTTTTAATCAACAGTTTTCGAATTTTGGTACCTTTCATAAAATGAAATGTTATCCATTTATTTCAATCTAGATTTTTAATGGATTGTCACAAAACATAATCATCATTCAAGTTACTGACCGAAATTTATTATATCCAACCTCAAAAGGCCTATGCTTAATAGTACAGCCGAATAACAAACTCCTTATCTCTTATTAAGTCGGTACCACAATGCTGTGCAGGTCAGGAGATGCATCAGGACCGTGGTGGAGAGGACCAGGGCCATGTTTCCTCCGACGTCTATCTCAGCCATGTCCATTTCTACTAGGAACTTGCTTGGTGTGCTGTAGTGGCAGTATTCTGGAATAATATTAATTTGTTTATTTAGTTATCTATCTAAATTTTAAGAGGGAATAATGGTATGAAACTGAAACTCATTTTAAGATGATGGATGACTTTGTCCGGTCGGATTAAATTTACGTAATACGTAACAAAATAAATAAATTTGCGCGTATTATACACACAAAAAATACACGAACGCAGGTCAGGTTTTCATCTGGTGTTCTGTCAACCTTCCTGGTTGCACTTAACCTCACACAGCACAGAATATCTACTAGATATCTATTAGATATTTCGTAGACACTTAGATATTTTGTAGGTATCTAATAGATATTTTGTAGACATTTGTGCTGTTGGAGATACAGCCATCAGTCTTTCACAAAGTAGCTGCCACCAATCAATGTTGTTATGAATGTCATTGTTATTTCTTTGTGCAGAGTAAATAAAGTGTTATAAAAATTATTACACAAACCTAAACATTGCTACAACTACAAACAAACTTAATAAGTACAGATGCAGTTGTAGCAAGGTTTTCTTTAGTCAAAGAACAAAAAAAACATGTCATTCTTTTTCTTTCGTATGAAAATGAGCTATATTGCATGAAAATCTGACTGCCCAGGGTTCGCTAGACGAACTCATTCATTAATCAGGGAGGCTACAAAAACATTAAATTTGGGAAAAATGCTTCGTGGAAATAATAATCACCCTTAGAACAATGAATCTTGGTCCTATTAAAGCCGTAAACAGAATGAACGGCGACGTGGAAACCAGCTCTGAAGTAGGATATGTGATGCAGCCACCGGAATCCGTGAGGGGTATCTCGAAGAGCCAAACAGAACCCGAAGACTGAGAATAGGCACGCTATCACTGGCCCGATGAATACGGCAATCTGGAAAACAGAAATAGATACTATTTTGAAAATCGATATCCTGGTTAAAAATCATCTTTGGCGCTAGAGAAATTTACCGTAAAATTGGGTATCTTTGTAACCATTTTATACATTAACTATGGCACTTTTTAAGCAGATAACAAAACTGAACAATCTACAGGAAATGAGAAGTGATTTGGTTTTTCTTGAAATCTATTTTTTAATTAATAAAACTGATGAAAAAGGAATCTAAAGTCATCCTTTTTTTCCAGTTGTAACCATTTTACTCTTACATCGATGATCGGAACAAAATTAAAATGTAGGTACAATATAACACAAGACAACATAGAATAATTTGGTTTTCTTAATTTTTGAAAATTCAGAAAAGTTATCTCATTTTTCAATGAAAACAGCTAAATTCTGACTGGAGCCACGCGCTCGTTCACAACGCTTAGTATGGAGAGTCGTGTCGTGTAGTCGTGTGTCGAGTCGGCTTCAAGCTCCTATATTGAATAAATTATTTTGACTCTGAGTCAGTGGTGTCGTACCTTAGTTGGTGTCGTAGACCCAACGAAGTAGCCCCACGCCTGCGCACACAGCGAGGTGGCTACAATTGTAGCCAGGAACAGTGTTGCTCTCGTTGGCTCCAGAGGGTTGTCCGTCAACCAATAAGACAGAACCACGTACGAGACGCAGGACAACATCTGTAATAGTTATGTTAAAAACGTTAAGACTAAATCCAACATACTAAGTATACTATACATACAAGGTGTTACAAAAATACAAATAAACATTTAAGGGGGTGGTTCAGACCATCAAACTGAACAACTTTCTCTATTGCCCCAACATAGAAATCGCGAAAATCTTATGCTCCATACACAACTGGAAACCTAATCAAGCCAAATGTATGGGAAACCTGTTTTTTTTCGCAACTTCTATGTTGGTGCCATAGAGAAAATTATTCAGTTTGACAGTCTGATCATCCCCTTCAAAAAGTGTCAGCATATTATTTAGAAGGACCCTATTATACTAAAACCCTGTGGTATGCAATGTATGATCGTATATAAACATATACATAACATTCCATACAGAACATGTAAACAAGACATTGGGATTCCTGAAAATTTGCCTATATACTTTATGCAAGGTAATAAAACTTGCTAACTTTAGACATAATCTGTCTTTTAATTCAGTAAGTACGTACCTACAATATGTGTGTAGTTGTAGTGGGTACAATAGGTACCAGATTCTGGTGTTAGAAAATTTACCTGAAATGGAAGCTCCACAGCTAGTATTGAAAAGATGTAAGGTCCCAAGTTATACCATCGATTGAAGTATTCACCTTTCAGTATGTCCATTTCTAAAGGAACTGAAAATGAAAAAAATAACATGTAAATAAAGCTTTTCTTTTTAATTTCTATTGCCTATTCTTCTGTTATAAGTGTACTTTTATATTAGTTATAGGTTATTTATTTTCTTTGTTTCACCGTTTGTATATTCATTCCAGCCCATTATACGTCTCTCTGCAGGCACAGGCCTATCCTCAGGGAGGGAGAATAGATGACGCGTGCCCAATGTGGGTTTGTAGAATTCGTTTGTATTAATCAAAATACCTTTCATCGATATCTTAAAGAGATAATCGAAATTATTTAATCGAAATATAAAACGAAATAAATAACTTCAACATTAAAATAAAACCTATACACTATTAAGTCGTAGGTAAATGGTTTGTAATATATGTATAAACTAATTAGACAAGAAATATTGAATCCGTCAATTAAGATAATTAGAGATATAGATACAGGCAAAGGTCGAATAATAGATTACGTTGTTCTTGGGGAAAATTTCTTTAACAAGCTAGTAAGTTTTAACTTTCTCTTATAAACATTAGCTTAGAACTGAGTGTGTAGCTTCCAGGACTGATTACATTAGATGATATACTATTATGTATTGCAATTATGTTAGATATTTCACATGTACGCAGTGAGAAATATTTACTAGAAAAATGTCACGCTTTACAAGAAAATTTTTAGTTATAAATCGAATACTGGTAGGTATATTGACGTAAAATCGATTTATAATAATAAATAATAATAATAATAAATTTATTGTTTCACAAAAATAGGTTAGATTATAAAAACTTAGTCATAATAAAGTACACATTAGGTTTACAATATAGATGTCCGCTGATACTCAAAAAAAGAAACCTGACCTTTGAGTACCAGCAACCTTCCAGTGGCACAGAAAGATTACATGAGTACTTTTGAATATAGGTACGTATACCGTTTTTGTGAAAAAAGGTTGCGAAAAGAAAAATAATTGGTAAGTAAATATTTAAGGTTTAAGTTTGTGTGTCAGTGTGGTGTATATGTGTGTGTGTATGTGTGGGTGTGTGTGTGTGTATGTGTGTAAGAGTTTGATTCTATTTAATTGTGCATTATTTAATTATTTGTCCTCAATAATAACAAATAATGTTTTAGTAAAGACTGCTAATATTAATAGTTGTCACATATACATAATTATTCTGCGTGCAGGTACCTACATGACATGAAATACCTAAAATATAATTAGCACTACATAAGACCTTAACTGCAAACAGCTTTGTCCTTCATTTGGTGGACGTCTCTACTCTGAAGTAAAAAGCTTAGACAGCAAAGATTATACTCAGGAAGCTGGAAATAGGTATTATGATTCTAGATCCATAATTATACTTTTGAAAGAGAAACATGTGACAATTGACATGTTGACTAGCATGGATCCGAAAAGACCCTAACATGCTATTGGTTCCATTACCAACTTAAACTAAATTAAACCAAAAAGCTTAAGCAGTAGAACTCATACTCACATGAAAGGGTAACAGACATTTTCCCCGTATAGACAACTAGTAGCATAGACCCGTATAGATAGACATAGTTGCCCAGCACACTGCCGGCTTCATTCCCAACGCCGAAGTAGAGGTAGCCGAAGACCAGGGCGATGACAACGTGGCATGCCACTCGGTACATGAAGAGCGACTGTAATGAGAGAATTATAATAGAAAATTTGAGAATAAACATATTTTTATTTAAAAAGGCCTACCACAGAACAAGAAAAGTAGAAATATCTAGAAGTGATCCTTGCTCCTTCCTTAGTAAGTAGTAGTTAAGTGATCCTTAGGGGAAGCCTATGTCCAGCAGTGGACGTCCATCGGCTGAGATGATGATGATAATGTTGATACATAATGTGACAATTCTATTTATTTTAGCAGACTTTACTAGAAGTTGTAATAAGTCGATTTTAGTTAAATCTACCAGAATTAGATTTATCACAACAAATTTTCTAGTAAAGTCTACTATTTTCGTATTAAACGAAATAGTTGTTACATGTACTACTATTTTTCTCTATGCACTGTGCGCTAACATATAAATTGGTGTCAGTTAATCTGTGATTTCTTTCTTAAAATAAAAGAAGGATTCAATTAAAAACATATAGGTATAATCAACTAACTATTGTCGTTTGATAAATTTGTTGTATTCAATTTCGCATTCGGAGTCATCAAAGACGCGCGAAATCTATCCATTTCTACATTTTATTTTCCGGTTCTGGGATGCCTACGATATGCTCTGGGCCATATGTAAAGGGTACTTCTTAAAATGCTGAAATTTTTAAGGGGATGATCAGACCATTAAACTGAACAACTTTCTCTATGGGGCCAACATCGAAATCGCGAAAAAAAAATCAGCTGTCCCATACATTTGGCTCGAGTAAGTTTGCAGTTTTGTATGGAAGAGCAGATTTTTTTTTCGTGATTTCGATGTTGGTGCCATTGAAAAAGTCGTTCAGTTTGACGGTCTGATCATTCCCTTAAAAAAGTGTCAACATATTACGAAGGACCCTATAATATGAGCATTATACAGGTGTAACAAACCACCCTCAATCTGAACAACTTTCACTATGGAAACCAACTTCACCAATTTAAAAATCGCGAAAAACATATCAGCTGGCCCATCCATTTTAGTCGAGTCGGTACTCCAGTTTTGTATGAAACAGCAGATTTTATTTTCGCGATTTCGATGTTGGCTCCATACTGATGTCTGAACCACTCCATTAACTATTATTGGGGTGTTTTGTTACACCCTGTAGTTATAATAGTATTTTATTTAAATTAATTACGTACCCAACGTCGTTGATTAGTTATTGGATAAAAGGAGGAAACATCCAGAGTCGCAATTTGTATCCGGGTTTGTTTTGTCGTCAAGTTAGTTCGTATTTATATGTTTTAGTTATTACAATTTGTTATTATTTTAATTATTAAATTTATAAAGTATTAAATTTATAGTAAGAAACGACATCCAAATGAAAAATAATTTTGAAGTATCGTACGAAAAAATCATGACTGGTAGGGTTACCTGAGTGCAATGATTTGTTAGGTAGACCAGGTATCAAGACAAGATGTCCAAACCAGAAAATGACAAAACCAGAATTATTTACATGATAAAAAAACAGAACGAGACAAAATAAAAACATGACCTCCATCACACAACCAGGACCTCCATAATACAATGAAACAATAGAGTCAATTTTTGTAGATAAACACTGTTACCTACATTACATAAATATGTACTTGAACCAAAACAGGAAATTTTTGCCAAATCCAGTAAGGAAACTAAGCCAAATAAGTAGATAAGTCGAGAAATTGGAACTAAACCGTGCCTAAATATTATTTTAGCCTTTGTTTCGCGATCTATTTACACAACTTACCTACTACATGTTATACAGGGTGTTCGGCAGATCGTTGAACATACGAAAATGGGGGGTAGGTAGGATCATGTGCTACCTACTCAGCCCCAAAAATTTAATGTAGACCCCAAATTTTTTTTATGAGAATGATTTTATGAAATTTTGGAAATTCGTCACTAGCACACCTTTTTTTTAATGGACAGATCTGGATGTATTTAAATAAAGATTACCATATTTAAATTGATGGTTTCATTATTTTCACGTTTGCATTGATAAATTTCGTAAAACATTTAATTTTGCACATAAGTAGAATTTCGACGAAATGGTCCGGCTAGGTAAAGGTCCTAGGTCAAATCTTTGGGGCCAAGTAGGTAGCACATGACCCACCTACCCCCCATTTTATTATGTTCAGCGATCTACCGAACACCCTGTATATAGGTAGGTTTTATAATTTATTCCATTTTATTAATAAACAATACTTAGGTACACCTCCCATCCCATCAAGTGTCAAGGAGTTTGACATTTGTTAAATATAATATTTACTTTGCATTTAAGTATCTTTGGATTGAGCATGTTATTTTTGCAATATTTTTTCTTTATTTATCGAAAGATTTTTTTATACATTACAGATGCTAAGAATACTTTTTTTGTACCTAACATGGATGGGTCAAAAGTCTGACACAGCAGGCTGCGCTGCGCTCCCAGGATAGCATAGCGCCTAACTAAAGGTACATAGACAAAGTGGGTTTGGGCCAGTCAAAATATATTTGCTTCTACGCTTTTTATAATATGTAGGTAGGTATGCGGAATGGGGAAACGAAGGGAAGTCGAAGTCATACAACCCAAGAATGCGATGGTGTGACAATCTGGATGGTGACGCAATGAAGTGGTACAGGAGAGCTTAGGGAAGTCTTTTGTCCAATAATTGGATAACACAAGATAAAAATAGGCAATTATAAACTATTATAAATAAACCTTTATTTGAACAACCCGGATCTACTATATATATTTTATCGATTTCCTGAAAAGGTGAACAGAAAAGTCTTAATCATAGTTTATAGTTTAGTTTAGTGATGTTTTAACTTTTCATACCATCATTTGTATAGGATCCGACCGTAAGTGCTATAATTTGGTCTCATATTTCATTGAAATGCGATTTATCTGCGATTTATTTGCGATTTCGTTTGGAATGTATTATGGGTATGACATTGACAAACCATGAACATTTAATTACATACAACGCAACCGAATTTACATAAAATAAAACAATTGATGCCAATACATCTTTTGTTTATTCTATAGGGTCCGTCTTAGGTACCTACTATGCTTACGTTTTTTTAAGGGAATGTTCAAACCATAGATATGAAAAATGTTCTCTAATAGACCAACATAGAAATCGCGAAAAAAATCACCGATGAACAGCAGATTTTATTTTCGTCATTTTAGACCCATAGAAAAAGTTGTTCAGATTGATGGTCTAAACCATCCCCTTAAATGTTTATTTCTATTTTTGTAACACCTTGTATACTAAAACAAATTTTTCTCTGTCTATGCAATGTTCCCAATATGTAGTATGTAATGTATGATCCTATATAGGTAAACATATAAATCATATTTCAATATCATTTAAGTACTTATATCATAAAGCACCATTGTGAACAAAGATATGTAGTACTTGACCGTACATTTATGTACCTATTGACATTCAGCAAACATGACGTTCCTACGAAGGTGTGTTACTTTGAAGACGTTTTACTGGTTGGTGGTTTTACGTAACGGACATTCAAAGTTCCTTCATTTTGCTAGACTGACCTTCTGTTATGGACCGGTATAAACCACTGTTCCATCTTGACCTGTGAGCTCATAGAAGCAAGCACATTTATAAGCATAATAACTGTAACAGACATAAACTTACATAATTTCTAGTCGTCATTAGGTAATTTCTGTATAGTAAGATCCATGTTTGTCGGAGTAGGCCAGACTGCCGGTACATGCTTTTGGAGTAGCTCGTTTGATGTTTCGAATTGCTTAGAAAATGTTTTGGTTTTAATTCGGTGGTTATATCTGAAAAGAACAAGTACAGTATTTTAGTAAATAAATATTTTGTAATCTTGTTTTGTAAACTTGTTGTGTGTGTTACTTATATGTAAATAATTTGTTTATCTATCTATCTATATTTTTCAATAAATATTTTTCAATGCTTACGATCGATGGGTAATTAGAATTACTTACCCTGGCTTGCACCAAGATGACATATTTTATTAATGCTCTGTCTCTCATACTGCTCATACTAATGACAGGGACAGCATGATATTTAAACATGTTTAAGCCTGAATACTTTTTGATGCAAGCCACACTAATCATAATTCATTTAACTAAATAATGTCAACGCCCGCGTCGTCAGTGTAAACACATTAATACATTTACTACTTTTTAATACTAATTCATTAATTTCTTCATACAATGTAACACATACATACATACATAAGCTCACGCCATTGTCCCATGGGGGTAGGCAGAGACCACGGACCGCCATACGCTACGACTCTGGCACACCTCTTTAGCCTCATTCACAATCATACATCTTTTCATGCACTTCCGTCGATTGAGGGTGCTACGCACTTGTCCTTTTCGGAAAAGATCATTGATTTGATCATGGTATGTTTTCCTCGGAGGGCCTACAATGTAACACAAATGTGTAATACAAATGTGTAACACAAATGTGTTGACAACCTCACGATAAGATAATTTTGTTACCATAATTCTAGTTTGTTTGGGATTTTTATGCGTTTAAATTTCACTTTAACTTTCAAAAGATGAAACGCAATGTAACAGCAAAACTTATTCTGCAAGAGGTATAAATCAGGCACTTACCTAAAGCACTAGGTAGGGCTCGAATTGTAGGCACATTCTCGTAGCTCCCCGAGGCCGGAGGTTCTGGTTTGAAGTGCACCATGACCTTGGCGGCTTTCACTAGGTCCACTTCGTATTCTCCCGATGCTACCTCCATTACTGTAATAAACGTAGATTTTTTACTTTCGTGCCATGCGAGGCGCTCGTGGCTGTGGTGTTTGTCAAGTAACGATTTTCAAAGCCAGTCAACGTCAAACTTTTGTCTCTGGATGCGCGATCATGATAAATAAAATAAATAAATAACGCTCACAGGCACATGTGATCCCAAATACTAAGGTTCTTTATTATGGAAACCAAAGGTACAATAACGGCACAAACATATAGGGTCCTTCTTAATACGCTGACAGTTTTTTAAAGAGATGACCAGACCATAAAACAGAACAACTTTTTCTTTGGGTCCAACATCGCAATCACGAAAAAAAAACAGCTTTTTCCAATCCAATCCAATCAAACTGCTCAAGCCAAAATATACGGGATAGCTGGTTTTTTTCGGCATTTAGACAGTAGATAAAGTTGTTCAGTTTCATGGTCAGTACACCCCATAAAAAACTGTCAGCATATTAAGTTGGACTCTGTATAACATCTACGACCGAACCGGGATTCGAACCCAAGACCCTGGTTTGACAGTCAGGCGTGGTGACCATTAGACGAACCGGGTCGTTAAGAAATAGGTTTCAGCTCAACCTCCTGCGAAATTTAGTCCTGGTTCCTGGAAGTCGAGAGAACTGTTGACACGGAGGTCGTGGGTTCGATTCCTGACGATGACACCTAGTGATATGTCACTTTGTGCGTTTTCCCCAGTTGGATAGGAAATTGCAGGCTGAATGACCTGATTGTCTGAAAATAAAGATAATTACATGCTTCTGATGGCACGTTAAGCCGTTGGTCCCGGCTACTATCTCTGGTGGTAGTAGTCGTTACATAAAAACCACGTCTAAGGGCGTAAGGCGGTCTGAAAAAACTCTGACACCAGGGCTTGCTGCCCACACGATAAGTAGTAGTAGTGGGGAGAGTTGAAAATACTCTGACATCTATCTGTGAGAATAATAATATTCACAGAACAAAGAATGTAACCACGTATTTTAGGTCGATCTAAAGAGTCTAGGAAAAAATTAAATCCAGGTTGAAACCTACACAAGATAGTTTTATACAGAAGTAACATAATATTATATAAGGCTCCTCATTAAGCCATACGCAATCATCGTGTCTATTCTCACGTTTTTTTATCGTCTATCCTCATTTGTTTTGTATTCAGATTAAGAACACTAGATCTAGACTGTTTATACTCGAAAAAAAAGTTACTTTATAGTGTACCTACTGATCACTTTTGATTTTCACTTTCTATACTTCATTCCAAATGAGGACGACGAGATTTTACGATTCCTATTTAGCTTTCTGGCCAATTCTGATTACCAAATGTAATTAATTTATTGGATACATATACTATCCGACATATCTTGGACGGTACAAAAGCTGTTCTAAGAATAAGTAAGAGTAAGAGTTTCAAATCTCTGTTTCTCTAATGAAAAATAGCCTTAAAATTTAGTTGCTATTTTGAATGGAGTATATAAGCGTTTTTGTTAGATGATTTCAATTTTTCGATAGCTATATTTACTATGACATAACAAGAAATGTTAAAGCATGTTTGGGCTGCAAACAAGCTATTAAAACCGTAAACGTCTTACTTAAAAATATAAGACACTGTTATGCGACTTCTGTTTTTGATATTATCAAACAAAATTTAGTGTTATCTGACTCATTTATTTCCAGAATGTGCATCTATAAATATACAGGGTCCAACTTAAAATGCTGAGACTTTTTAAGAGGACGATCAGACTATGAAACTGAACAACTTTCTCTATGGGACCAATATCGAAATCACGAAAATAAAATCAGCTGTTCCATACTAAACTGAAATCTTTCTTGACCCAATTGTATGGGACAGCTGATTTCTTCTGAGAACGACCCTATACAAGGTGTTACAAAAGTAAAAATAAACAGTTAAAACTTTCATGGGGGTTGTTTAGACCATCAAACTGAACAACTTTCATTATGGGACCAACATCGAAATCGCGAAAAAGAAAATCTGTTGTCCCATACATTTAGCTGGGGTAGATTTGTAGTTTAGTATGGAACATCAGATTTTTTTTTCGCGATTTCGTTATTGGTCCCATATTGGGAAAAAGTTGTTCAGTTTGATGGTCTTAACCACCCCCTTAAATGTTTATTTTTATTTTTGTAACACCTTGTAGATGCATACTTTATTGTATAAAGAAATTATTTTATCCATAAAATGATTTAAGTCTGAGTCCAGCTTAGCTATACTTTGAATAGAACATTACCTCCTAATCATCAGTCTTTTTTTCTTCTCTAAATCTGTTGTTAATTGTATGTTAAAGTATAAGAGAAGGACTTTAAATAGCAGCGAAAATAATTATTGCCACCGTATTTGGGGTCCTTTTTAGTGTTTCGTACCAAAATTGGCAAAGCTGAACATTTATGGAATCACCTCGGTGTCTGTCCGAACGTCCGTCCGTTAAAAAAATTATCAGGCTGGCTGGCACTAACTTGGATAGTTTTTTTTCTATGCCCAAAAAACTGTCACCATTGTCAAATGATCTTCAGTTCCTATGTGACCACATACTAAGGAAGTGTCAATTTATAGTGGTGGTGTTCAAAGACCCATTTTAAACAACTGATAGTACGGAACGCTAATTGCCCGAGTCCCGATTCACACTTGGCCGGTCTTTTTCAGGAAATTTTTATTCTGGACTAATATACAATTTTATTAGACTTTGCGTCCTGAGACAATAAAAAATTATAACTAAAAAATTTGTAGGTAGTTTCTATTAACCTAGTGTGCGATGGCGCAGCAGTTATAGCCTCGCTTTCGCTACGGTTCTGTAGTTCCGACCTTACCACTTTTACCCGGTTACGACGATGTTATGCAACCAGTTTTTTAAGTGTGACTCATGAGTCTCATGATCTTAGTTTTGTGTAATCGTCGACAATCTGCGGGTCGTTCCTATTCAGTTTGACCTCAAAACCGTGTTTTATAAAATGGAAAGTAGAATTTTTAGAAAAACAACAGACGCGGTCGAGGGGGGGGGGGGGGGGGGTCACAGGGAACATGACCCTCCCCTTCATAATGTGTGCAATAAAATTGTGTAATATGCAATAAAATTGTGTAATATGCAATAAAGTCAAATATACTCGTCATATTATTTCATTATTAGTGACTCCCCCCAAAATTTCAGGCTGCGACCGCGCCTGTGCTTCAATACCTGAATAAAAATTTGATGTACCTGTGACTTGTATTTTTTGTAGTAAACATTTCTACAGGGTGTAAGGAAAAGTACCATTAACCTTTAAATCACACAATCTACCCATCAAACTGAACAACTTTTACTATGAGAACAAACCGATTAGAACAAGAAAAAAAACAGCTGTCCCATAATACATTTGAGTCGTGTAGGCGCCGTAGTTTAGTATGGAACAGTAGATTTTTTTGTGTTCTGATTGGATTGCTCCTTTAGTAAAAGTTGTTCAGGTTGATGAGTAGAGTAAAGGTTAATGATACTTTTCCTTACACCCTGTATTTGTTATTCCATACATGTTTTGAGAGGTTATAGCAGTTTCGTATGGAACAGCAGATTTTCGTTCGCCATTTCAGCTTGTGGGTATGCTATTACGTCTGTCGGTATATGCCCCAGAGCCCCAAACAGACGGACAGAATGAACTAAAGTATAGTCACTAAAATATTCTCGCAAAAAAAAAAACAACACGATCTATAAAATAGATCTTCTAGAAACAAATCAAAAAAGAAAAAACAACAAAATAATAATAATCAACATGTTGACGGGTGGCATCAAATGCCACTTATTTGCAACAGACGTACTCGTATAAATAAAAAACGAAATGTTTTGAAGTTTTTTACATTTGACAGACTTTCATTTGACAGACTTTCATTTGACAGTTTTAGTTTTGCCAAATCAAGGCCTTTCTTAATTCAACTTATCAGCACTTAGCAAACCTTCTCACGGTAATTCCAAAATACTTTTTAAAATTATTTATTGTTAAAATCTTATAAATTCTAGATGAAGCCTAGTTTTTTTTGCTAAATAAATATTTGTGTCTTTTATTATACCTACTTAATGTTAGACATGGTTTGAAGAGGAAGTGTAATATCGGAAACGCATTAGCAGAACTAAGTTTTATTTATATGAACATACCTACATGTTACATATTGTTTACTATATTCATTTCCTTGTGTTCGCGCATCTTGCATTCTCTACTCTTTGCCTTTTATATTAAGAGTCAGGGTTGCGACACATTACCCGACGGCGACCGACGGCCGGTCCATACAAAAAGTCGTCGGTCACAGTCGGGTAATGTGTCTCAACCCTTATTTGTCAGTTTCGTTTTTAATCTGTAGGACGTACGGTCAAGAAAATCCTATCCTGCAAAAACTAATTAAAATGTGAAAGTTTGTGACGATTTTTGGATGTGTGTATGTTGGTAGCTCAATCACGCATAAATGTAGAAGGGATTTGGAAGAAATTTGTCAAATAAATAAAATATATTCTGGATTAACATAAGTAATATTTTTTTATAGTCAACGCAGACGGAGTCGCGGGAAACAGTTATAGTCTATACATTTTTAAAAAACTTCCTTAAATATCGCTAAGGTAGATATTGTAATTGTTATTGATTTAAGTTAAAAACAATACTTCATAAAATACCTTATTCATTTTAACTTTCGCTAACGAAGTGGTAGACCACTTTTTTGGCCGACTGTACCTACCTATTTGTAAACAATGGAATATTTGAACTTCATATGAAATCGTTATTATAACTAATCATGAGTTATGTTTAAGCTTGCACTGATGTAACAACTGTTGATGAACCAATAAAATGAAATAAAAATAAATAAATCTAGCCTTGGTATCGGTATATAAACAATAAAACCTCACACATGTAATTCTAAAGTAATAAACTAAGATAACTAAATACTTAGCTAATAATATACCTACGTAAATAAAGGGTGTAAGGGACAACCCTCCGCAAACTGAAACGGTGAACTCAGCCCATCAAAACTTAAACTGTAAAATAATTACAATTATTTCTTGGTTTAGCTATTATTATGTGAATAGGTATTATTTTAAATCCCATGACCTTAGAGTAACCAATATTAAGAATTCACGAGGATCAAGCCATTTTCATCTTTCTGACCTAACAATAAGAGTTTTGACAAACGACTTCTGTAGGTTCAGATCGGAACAATACAAGTGCTTTCTGCTCCGGGTCAAGGAAACGATAGCGTAAGGTAACGGATATTATAAATAAAAAATAACTCAATAACATAATGCCAATGAGGCGTTTTGTTTAAAATAAAATTGTCCAGTGACAATGGATAGTATTACAATCGTAAAAACGTTGCTGTCAGATCGAAAGTGTTCCGTATTTTTCCAAGGAGCAATTTGTTTATTTATTAAATGATTGGCAACAATGTGAAAGACGTTTTGAT
Organism: Agonopterix alstromeriana; assembly: GCA_963924505.1. Taxonomy (NCBI): domain Eukaryota; kingdom Metazoa; phylum Arthropoda; class Insecta; order Lepidoptera; family Depressariidae; genus Agonopterix; species Agonopterix alstromeriana. The sequence goes on from OZ004670.1 coordinate 11,527,416, forward strand.
ACTTTGAATTGATTGACTTTTCGTGCAATAAAAATTTGTTTATGTAAAACAAATTAGCATTTTCGGTGGTATTGCGTATTTAATGGTAATGAAAAGTTTATCCATTGGCAAAACAGAGCCGGCAAGATGATGATGAATGGATCATGATGACAGAAACCATAGACAAATAGTTTTTATCTTTAATGTGACAGGTTTCTTTCTACTTTTAATATTGCCATCTACTGATTTTTTGTTGTACTACTCTTGAAAAACGCCTCAGTGTCCATACATTTATCGTAGGTATTCAAACAACGACACGTTCCGGCTGCCGGGTAGCCGGCACCTGGTACCCGGCTACCAATGTATGGACCTACCGGGTAAATTGTGCTGGTACGTGTGAAAGCTAATGTAGGTACATGGCATTCACCACCCGGCAACCGGAACGGGCGAAAAGGGACTTAGACACACAATTTTTTAACAAATAATTCTGACGTCAAACGTCTTTATCGATTTTCTGAATAAGTAATTAATGTATTGTACCTACCTACTAACTACGTCATGACTGGACAAGTCTAAACATTCGGTAAGTTCCATTCAATATAACTCACGAGACTGTTATCGTAGAAATAGAATGACGTACCTGTATATGTTACAATACCTAAGTATAGCTGGAAAAGTTTTGTTGGTTTTCGGACGAGATATTCTAACTAAGGCAGATCACACACTGCTTCGCAATCCACTCCGATGTGCGGTTTTTAAGACACACGTAGACCAAACGGATTTTGCGGTGTGGTGTGTGATTCCACTAAGTAAATTACCTACTTACACCAAACCTGGAAATAGTAAAGTACTATCTGGATATCATATTATTCTAATGACTAAAATTGTAACTAACACTAAGATAGAAAGTCTAACGTCCATTTATAAACCGAACATAGGCACCTGAGGATTAGCGCGTTCCTAAGCCTCTAACGCACAGCCAGATAATATATCCGGATCCGGAATCGCGTTAGGGAATTCCGGTACGGAATTCGTATTTTGTACGAACTTGCCCACACCAGAATTCCGTTCGGAATTACGATAGCCTAAAATCCATACAAAATCAACTTCCGTTCTGGAATACAGTTACGCGATTCGGATGTATGGCCAGGCTTGAAAGAGAACTTGAAGATTTGCGAGCTCTTGGCATTCTGAAGTTGTCTGAAAACCTTCTTCTCAACAAGTCTTGTTTACTTACTGCTTTTCTTCACTGCAACACAATTAACTGGGCTTAAGCGTGTCCTGACGACCTCGACCTCCTTAAGTAATATAATACGTAATTTCTAAATGCCACTTACAGAAATCAGCCGGGTTGTGATACGGTGGACATCGCAACCCTGCGCTGGCCAACGCCGGCAGAAGATTTATCCTGGGACCCTGGTAGAGGGTCCTGCCTGCAGCCAGGCAGTATATCGCGTCGATCTTCTCAAAGAGCAGAGCAGAAGGTTGGTGGATTGTGGCGACCAGCGTCCTTCCTCCCCGTGCGAGATTATTTAACAACGATATTAAAGATGCTGATGCTGATGAGTCTAGACCGCTGTGGAAATATGGTTCGTATCATTATCATCATTAGTCTATTGTACGTCAAACTGCAGGGCACAGGAATACCCTCAGGGAGGGTGTATGGGCGAATCCACCAAGAGTGCCCAGTGCGGATTGGTAGACTCACATACGCATCAGAATGTCTCTTTTATCGTATGCAGGATTCCTCATGGTGTTTTCTTTCACCGTTTGAGATTGTATTCAAATTTGGTAGCGTACATGACATGCCAGCCGTGCGGCTTCGAAATTGAGTGTTCATACCATAAGAAGTTATTCTATGGTCCATACCTCTCCACAATGCGCCACTGACGCTCATTAATGCGCATGTGCCTCTGATTCCATATATTGAGGCAGAAAGTCAAGATTTTAAAAGTTGGTCTATAATAATTATGATTGTAGGTAGATTTTTCCTCAAGAATGATATGACTAAAGTATGACCTTGATCTTATTTACTGGTTAGTGCAGGTCATTGACTTTTGGCACCTAACCTCTAGAATAGTCTTAGAATATTGAAATGCGTCCTAGAGAGTAACGATTAGATAATGCAACAGATTACTTAATAGTCAGTAATGTGGTGATAGTCAAAGGCACGTAACTAAAATGACATGACGTAAACAACATTCTCAACATTACACATACTACTGGCATTGACGTACTAAGAAATCGAAGGCAAGGTGTCCTGAGCTAACCTATATATAAACGTTGTTTGTATTTCTATAGAAATGTACTCTCATGTCTAGAATTATAAACTAAATAAAACATTCGTATGTCATTATCGCACTGCTTAATTACCGATGCACGTTTTCACAATACCGTATGGCATTATGAACTTGTAGGTAACTAGTAAATCGGTCGAACAAATGTAAATTAGCACGGTATTAGTCTAATCTCATCTCTTCACGTTCGGGGAAATGGATGAACAAGGAAATGGCCGTACAAGGAATTCGGACTATGAGCATTCGGGGAAAACGTAACGGTGGAATCCATAGATTTAGCATATACTACGTTAGATGGGAAATGCGAAAGAGAAAGGGCATAGCATTATCGTATGTTAGAGCGAGATAGATAGACGAGACCATTCTCGAACACGCTATGAGTCTGTATGGCCCTAGCGTCAGTTGTCAATGGAACGAATACCGTTTTTTTTTCAAAGTCCTAGGTTTTTTTGGTCTCGCCTTGAATAATCCGTAGCCGATCTAACGTAATATATGCTAAATCTATGGTGGAATCCGTCCTCGTTTTACGTTTTATGTTACTTTTGATTTCGGACTCTACGTCCATTGCTTGTTTCATCAAAGACTTCAAATACTGTTTATACTAACGTAGTAGGTTCATCCAGGAATAAGAGTGAGGGGTCGGAGAGCAGTTCAAGAGCGACGGCCAGCCGCCGCTTCTGTCCTCCCGATAGATCCCTGCAGAGGGTCTGGGCAGCTCCACTGAGTCCCAGAAGTGCCAGGATCTCGTATACCTTGAAAAGTACAATGCAGGATTATTGTAGGCTGAATACATTTTACTTTGCCTGCTATTACGCAGCTAATTGCATGACAAAATCCAGATCATTTGCTATTGAGAATTCAATGTAGGTATTTACTTATCATCCAAATGAATGCAAACCATGAACACTGTTTTCAGGGTATATAATATTAATAGATTAACAAGGGAATACTACGTTTGCGCGCTCTATACAAACGAAGTTTGATTATATTTTAGATATTAATTAATTAAAGTCAATGAATTTTTTTAGACACTATCTAGTAAAAGTAGCAAACAATGTTTGTGCTTGATTTCCGTTAAAATATACTAAAGTTTAAAAAAATATCGTGGCTCAAAGTTTTCCATAGAAATAGTATTGAAACCATACATTTTAACGGTATATTTATATATTTATAAGTCTGACATATATAAATGCACAGATATTAGTTATCTAAATCGTATCTAAAAATTTTCATCGACTCTTGAAACTAGATCATGGGTAACTTCGTTTGTATTCAGGGCGCATTAGAGCTTTCGTTTTTCTATCTTTCCGTAGTGGGAAAAGATTTTTTTAGGTTGGTGTTTATTTGTTATCGAAATATTATGCACAGGCCGATCCGAGCTGAGCGCCCCGTATCGAGGCGAGCGACACAATTCAATGTCTCACGATACTGCGATATATGCATCAAGGTTTAGTAGCTATTGGGTCAATGTCCTCTACAAAAGAATGACAGACTAATAAAAACAGTTAATGCGGCTTTGGTTGCAGCCAGCGACATGCAACCAGGTAGTTTGATGCGGATGTTAATATAGGTAGCTATTTTTTTGACTTACTTTCTCTTTTCTCTCGTGCGCCGTGAAATCGGCCAGTTTAAGCGCAGCTGCAAGAGACATGGACTCATAGACTGTGAGGTGCACACGCAGGTCATCGTGCTGGCGTATGTACCGAGCACCGCCTCGGCCTGCCGATTGCGATGCGCAAGAGCATACGCCGTTCACTGCAATCTCTCCTTTAGCACCTCGGGTTCTGTTAACAAGGGGATCTTTCACTCAGGAACTGTTTTTGTTGAAGAAAGATTTAATTTAACCGCCCGTCTGTCGCTATTCCAGAGACAATTGTTTGGACCAAATCTGCGTGTCAACAGACCAGATGTTAAGCCACAGAATAACTTATAACATACTAGCGTGTTAGGGGTCGACCGGGGTCGTCCATTAATTAGGATATCCTCACGACCGATCATGAGGGGTGAGGTGGGGATCTCATGACATCACGTGAGTGTAATAAATCTCGCGAAATTCTACTTAAATTACCGTCACCACTTATAGTGGACAGTGGGTACAATGCATGCCTCGAAATGGAATCACGCAGCTTTCCTCACGATGTTTTCCTTCACCTTTTCGGCCAGTGGTGTTACAAATCGTACATAAATTGCGAAAAACTCGCATATTATATTTTGATTAAGCCATGAGACGCAGGACCATCTTCGACATTTTTCAAGTTAGACTCCAATGTTATCTTCAGGAATACTTACGAGTATCCAGCGAGGATGTTGAGGAGTGTGGTCTTCCCGGCCCCTGACGGTCCCATGATGGCTGTCACTTCTCCCGGCTTGAAGCATCCTCCCACACCCTTAAGGATTTGTCTTTGTTCTGTAATTAAATGAAAATAGTATTAATGATTTTACTCGACATTGGTACCATATTTTGGATTTTTACGCCGAGCATACCTAGAAAACGATGTTGCGACGATCTGGATGGTATGATTGGCATGGGATAGAGAATAGAAGAGCTTGGGCAACCTTCGACTAGCAATAGGATGGGATAGATTAAAAAAAAAAAAATTCGTTTCAATTGAGCAAATCTTCATCTTGTGAACGATCTCGAAATTGTTGTTGACACGTGATTTTGAGGTTTGGACTCACGGGACAACAATAAGGGCGCGTTCAGACGACCCGCACCCGCTCCGCGAACGCCATAATTTGTCATAGTCATAAGACTCAAATCATAATCAATGTATTTTCCATGCGGGTAAGATGCGGGTGCCGACATAGTAGAGTGCGCGGGTGCGGGGCGGGTGCGTGTCATCGGAACGCGCCCTAATGTCGTGATCGGAATACAAGCACGGGGCTAGGTAGAATATGATTCAGTGCTATTTTTATTTATTTGAATCTCGTGAAAACATTATTTTCTACAACAAAATATGTTTTAAAATAGTTTTTCTTTTCTTGAAGGGAAAGAATGATTATTGCTTTATATTTAACTAGCGACCCGCCCCGGCTTCGCAAGGGTGTTGAATTTTCTTTCATACAAACCTTATCATGATAAATACGAAAAAAAAAATCAGCCTAATCGGTCGAACCGTTCTCAAGTGGTAATCTTTCATATATGCAAAAATTGAATTTTATTTAGAGAAATTAATCGTTTACCTTGTGGCATATTTTTGAATTTTAAATTTGTTAATGTTTGACATTTTAAAGAATTCGTGTAATTACTCATTTAAGCATGTGTCACCTTTTCTGCTCATCCTGCGTAATCATCTTATTGAGTCATATAGTCTAGACTTAATATATTACATTCATGTTACCACAGGGTGTTGCGGGGTAAACAGTTGCATTACTTTAAGGGGTGATTGTACCCATGATACTGAACAACTTTCCGAAAGAAACCTATAGGAATTTCGCAAAAAAAATTATGAACTTTCAATACTAAATTCAATCAGCTGATCAAATATTTTTATTGAGAATTTCCTTTTGTTCCTTTGGGGAAATTATTCGGTATCATGAGAACAATCACCTTTTAAAGTAATTCAACTATCTACTCTAACACCCTGTATAATTTATAAATTATTGTGGCTTGTTCGAGTATCCAATAAACAAAACAAAATGAAAATAATCTGACACAACATACTAAAAAAAATATTGACTTGGTGCCGGAAGCTTTCGATAATGATGAATGATTTAAGAGTATCCATTGTTGTCCAGTTATCATATTTGACAGGATTCCAACAAAAGGACATGCATGATTCAACGGGAAAAATACCGTCAGATAATTAACATACAAACATATCAATAAGACGTGCCAACAAAATAAAGATGAAAATAATTATGGAAGTCAAAGTTTAAATTTTACATACGGTACCTACGCTTACGGAATTTTTAAGGAAGAACACAAGTTTTGATAGGGGGTTTCTTTTGACAACTTTACTCTTTGTATAAAAACGTTTGCCCACGACTTCGCTCGCATGGCCTAGATACCTAGTTTTTTATGTGACATTCGTTATGGTGGTTTTAATTTTCGTCCGACGCACCCTGGGCAATGACAACTATAAAACAAATATTTAACAATTATTGTCTACTTTCAGTCTACTAAAGCCCATTGACAAACTTTCATAATCTTGTATTAGATGTTTTTGGTTCCAGTATACCTACAAGTTACACAACGCAAATTATTATAATACCTACTTACAATTGAACAATACAATGAAATGATCTAAAAATGGACTGTTTTTATTGTAGTTTTTCCTGATACCACAGAGCTCATACCTTTATTCAGAATTTTGATTGTCTTTTGATACATGCGTACTTTAATGACGTCACATGGAAGAAAAGAACGTGTGATGAATACACTAGACATTATTCGCTGACAAGCTGTAGATTTATAAATTAATTAACGATCGATTATGTGTGACAACTAACATGTTTTGAGGTCACCTAGAGGAGCGTAATATGCAAATTAGTATTGCGAAACTTTATTATGCTTAACACTGTCTTCTAAATGCTAACGTACCTAACCTATTGCACTAAAAAATAATGTTTGTACCTGCATGCATGCATATGCTCACGACTATATTCACCGAGGGGGTAGTCAGAGATATTCTGAAACCTCAGAGCATCCACGTTTCACTAGTAGTACCCAAACTCTGTCCAGTGTGACGGGGAGTGAGCCCGTCGCCACTTATAATGGATAGTGGGTACAATACATGCCTCGAAGTTGAAGCATGCAGGTTTCCTCATGATGTTTTCCTTCACCGAAAAGCCAGTGGTGTTACAAATCGTACATAAATTCCGAAAAAGTCATTGGTACGAGTTGGCCTGGACAGGGATCGAACCATCACCTCCTGCACGGCAGGCAAGGTTACTCGCCACTGGACCACCACAGCTATTTGTATGTTTGTACCTACATACATACATAAACTCACGACCGTAATCCCTTTCGGGGTGATCAGAAACATAGCTACAACTACCAATGTTTGTACCTAATATGTTATATCTCCGTTCCTTTTCTCGATCCGTTTTCAACTTGCTTTAATGGGCTTTTTTTTGGCGATTCAGGGGAATGCTGCCAGCGTTCTTGGAACTGTCCCTTAGGGAGAGGATTTGTAGGAGGTTAATAGGTAGTTAGGTCCCCCCTTTTTAAATGTTTGTATAGAAACTGACGACGCTTGCTGCAGATATACGAGGTGCACTTATTGACGAAACGAGTTGTGGATCAGAGTGGTATATTTTCGAAGCATGTTGTGGATGTGAGTGATATTAGGTACCATTGACGAAGCCTGTTGAGGATACGTATTTTGTATTTTTTTATTTCGTAATTATCAATGTAAGGAAACATGCTTTAATTACTTTTACCTGGGAGTTTAAGAAATACCGTTTTTCAAAATAAATGATAAAATAATGTTTATTCTCATACAAAACAGACCCAAAGTTTCAGTGCAGTCTATTAGCCCAGACTTTTCTACGGTAATTTTCATATTTCGTACATAGGTACACTAAACAAAGGTTTTGGTAAATATAACAAAACTTCAGTGACTTCCGAACTGTTTTGTAGCACTTAAACGTTTGGTTATAGTTTGTAGCCCAGTTAATTTACGGTATGACCCGGAACTAATAGATAATTTTTTTTTGTATTATCGTTTTAAAGGCAATTAATTTGAGTCCAGAAAAACCAACATAAAAATAAAAACATGTTAGCAACAGCCCCAAATATTTAAATTTATTTTCTAAAAATCCTTTTGGCAAACATTTTATTTTTAAAATTTTTGTGTCTATACCATTATACACACTTCAAACACGAAGTAAATATTTTTGACTGCTTAGAAAGGATTGAAAAAATTGTTAGTATAATTTTTTTATGAATAACACATTTTTAAGCTATTTTATTGCTCAAAATAGCTCATATTGTTAAATCTAATCAAAATGATTGATGAATTGGTATTATTATTATTAAGTTAAAAGCCTTCCGGGATTTTGTCACTAAATGGTGCCGGTTACAGTTTAAAAGTCCCATACATGATTACTTCCCTACTAAACCTCGTAAATTGACTGGGCTATTGATTATGGTAGTTCGGAAGTCACTAAACTTTGGTTAATTATAGGTATAGGTACATAATTTAACGACACTAGGTAGGTTGTAGGCTAGGTATTCATATTTCTCTTTGACTATGTATATGTGGACTGGTTACGCGTGTAATTCTACTAACAAACATTTCTGCCACTTTTTGCGGGGCGAGGTAACATGAAATCCGCAACTTTGGATTTTATTCCCCATAACTTTAGATTCTAATTTTGAATGTTAAAAATCATGAAAAGTAGTCTCGTGTGAACCCTAAACGTTCTAAGTTCGAAGTTATTATTTCGCAATTATAGGCTGTCTCGTTTAGTGATAAGGTGTAAAATTGAATGTAAATGCACAAGATCAATTGTGTTTATACCGTGGCAGAGGGGAAATGCTACCGCAAGGCTAGTCCTTATAATAATTAGTACAAGATATTTCTGTTAGAACGTTTAGTCATTGAAATTGAAAAGTCAGAAAAAAAGGTCAGTTAGTATCAACATGTAATTAGTGATATTTAGAGAGACTCATTATAGAATTGTTTTTTATGTTCTATTGTATTAACCTGTTAATTTACTGAATGGGTATTATAATAGTCGTAAAACCGATACACGTGGCTATTGATGATTGTTTTTATTCAAACAATTACCTATATACAGGTTGCTTCTTAATATGCTGACACTTTTTTAAGGGGATGATCACACCATCAAACTGAGCATCTTTCTCTATGGGACCAACATCGAAATCGCGAAAAAAACAGCTATTCTGTACAAAACTGCAAGCCTACTCGAGCCAAATGTACGGGACAGTTGATTTTTTTTCGTGAGTTCGATGTTGGTGCCATAGAGAAAGTTGTACAGTTTGATGGTCTGGTCATAACCTTAAAAAAGTGTCAGCATATTAAGAAGGACCCTATGTGTAATGCAATTGTAAAAAGCTGTAATTTTGCAGTCCAGATTTAATTTATTCTATCACCTCTTCCGAAAAGAACTATTAATAGGATATAACTGTGATGGCGTCCGAATGCGCTGCATATACGCGAAGTTTCGTCCTATTTTCAGTATTAACAAATTAAAGTAAATCTAAAATTTTTAAAACACGGTCTAGAAACAAATATCTGTGTTCGTATTATGTCAGATTTCCGTTAAAATTTTAGTATATAGTTTCAATGCCAGGATTAATTTAAGATTTATATGGAAACCTTTGAGCCACGTTTTTTTTGGAATTATAATATATTATTCGAATTTTATTACTTATTAGGTAGGTATCACAAACGGGGACGATGAAAAATTACGAAACCTACTTATTTGTTGGTTAAACCAATAACCAACAAATAAGTAGGTTTCGTAATTTTTCTTCGTTCCCGCATGTCTATTGACATCTCTACAGGGATCAGACCATCAAACTGAACAACTTATTCTATGGGACCAATATCGAAACTGCGAAAAAAAAATCTGCTGTCCCATACAAAACTGTGAACCTACTCGAGCCAAATGTATGGGACAGCTGATATTTTTTTTCTCGATTTTGACATTGGTACCATAGAGAAAGTTGTTCAGCTTGATGGTCTGATCATCCTTTTAAAAAACTGTCAGCATATTAAGTTGGACCCTGTATAATTGAATACCACCTGTATTAAATTATAGTGATATAGAATAGAAGTACTTAATTTGCATAAAAATAAATTTATTTATTTATCAATGGACATCGGTCGTAAAGTTATAATGGTGTACATATCTCTATAATTTAATACACGTGTCTGCACTGTCTCGTAAAAACTATCTAAACAATAGAACGTGCAGCCCGTCTAGTATGATTTATCTACTTGCGTGCGACTCCGATTTTTTTCCGTACTAGGTACTTGTCGCGTCAAGCGACTTTCGTTCTCTAAAAAGCACGAGAAGAGGTTGGGCAGAGGCATATGAATAGATACAAATCTATTCATATGGCAAAGGTAATTTTCTATTCAGCGAAGGCGGGTCGCGCGCGGATAGCGAAGTCAGGATTGGTTCAATTCGTACCTATACAACGTGTTAATGAATTAACGCAAAACTAGAAAGTAGTTGGTTTAAAATCGAGAGCTGAATCGAATTATCATGTTTTCAACATAGGTAATTTTTTTTCATAATATTTATTAATTTGTTTGTAAAATTTAAAATTTACTGAACTCGATCTCGACCCACCGCACGGGCACACTCACCCTACTTACTACCAAAACTAGATTCTTAAAATGTATCCATGAGCACGCTAGCGCTTTCATTCATTGCTAAAATAATATCAAATAATTTTTGCCTGAAAACTTAAAAAGTGAATAACTTTAATTTTAACTAACAAAATAATAAAAATTTTGTTTCAATTTTATTATTTTGTTATAAATCAGTTGGGGTGTATGAGGTTTTGCGCTTATTCATTAACACGTTGTATAGTATTTTTTGTTAGTTTAAAACAATTTTAATTTTACAAAGAACCGAAATAAATGTATACAAAAAATGGTGTTAGGTACGTAAAACTAATACTATTTTCACACCATCCGCACCCGCAAGATTTTTGCGCTGTCTTGTGTTTCGAGTTACTATTATCAGTTCTGCCTTCGTGTCAAATTTCGATTCAATAGGTTCAAAAATGAGGGAGTAAATGAGGCGGGGCATACAGACAGACAGAATGGACGAAAGTATACAAAAGTTCCTTGTTTGACTACGGAACCCTAAAAATGAACCCCGAACATTTCCACGCTCCCCAAAGTCGTGAATAATTTCAAAACAAAATATAAACCGTCAAATTCATACAAAAGTTTGACGCATAATACGCGTAGACGGTATTAATAACAGTAATATTTTATATATGGAAAAATAGTTTAGAAAATCTAGATGCCGCGTATCAAAATAACATTTGCAATTTATAATATAATTACGAAGATATAAAGCTTTGAAATTTTATATGGATAAGTGCAAAGCTTTATATTTTCATAATCATATTATAAATTGCAAATGTTATTTGATACGCGGCATCTAGATTTTCTTAACTATTATCCCATTTAAAAAATATTACTGGTATTAATACCGCCTACGCGTATTATGCATCAAACTTTTGTATGAAATTGACAACTCTGCAACCACCTTAACCATTTTATTGGTCACACTTTAAAATGGTTTATTTTAAAGCGTGACCTATAAAAATAAAGTATTTAAAAATTGAATAATACTGACAGTTCGGCCTTCAATCAAATCGTTGAAACTACTTAAAACTGTATAATTAGAGTGATTATCATGTAGCGCACGAAGCGCATGCTCATCGCCACTTGATTTGCAAATCACATTCGCGGAACGATTCAATCGTTCCAATAATTTATACTTTGACAGTGCGAGCTTGAAGTCCGCTCAGTGTTACCTACCGCTGCTAGGGTAATCTGGCTTGGAGCTAAACCAAAGCAAAGAATATTTATTCTTATGACCAAAGGCTAAAGTCGCTTCATTCGCAATAAATACATTTGAAATTCCGCTAGAAGTGAATATTTATTCTTATGACCAAAGGCTAAAGCCGCTTCATTCGCAATAAATACATTTGAAATTTCGCTAGAAGTGATGCCTTAACTGTTTTTTTTTAAATATTAAGTGAAGTTTATTCCGAAAGCTGTCGAGCGCGCTGCATAAAAAGAAAGTTCAGTCCAAATTTTTCCCTATTAAACAATTAAAGTAATTTTTTTTTAAACACGGTCTAGAAACGGTTGTCCGGTAAGTAATTGATAACCCTGTACCTGCTGGTGGAGGACCTTAAACTTTGACTTTGAGACTTTCATGTCCTGTGAATGTGCCACGGTTTTCGAGATATTTGTACTTTTAATTTTTTCTGGAATTTGATCTCTTTATCAATCTTTTGACCGTCATGGCAACAAAAGAAGAGGTTTTTGCAGTTGGGTTTTTGCATCATATTCTCGAAGAGAGATGCTATTCGACATGCATGAGAAAGTTAGTAGAGCTAGGTTTGTTCTATTAAAAAAATCAGCATTTAAGTTTTCCTGGAATTTTCACCCATGTTCGAGCATGTGTGGTCTAAAATAAATTTATAGACACCAGGGTGGCCAACTTTCTCAAAAGTTGCCTAATTAATGCAGATTTCAAAATGGTATAATCTAGGTAATTACATCTATGCACCAACATATGTGATTCTGTGACGTTTTTGAAGTTTGACTTTGAACTCCTATATATGTCAAAAACCATACATTTTTGTCCCTCAATTCAAGCTCAAAATACGTCTCTGTCAGACGTCTAAGTTTTTGGACCTATGCTCTTGATTGTAACACTTAGTCTACCGAGGAACCTCCATAATTAAAAGAATTCTATATATTTAAGAAAATGACTAGAAAGTAGCAAGTTTTTGTTGGTGGCTACTGCAGGTGAAACGGTGGCTGAAGTCGTTAAGTCGTTAGAGAACCGCTAGATCTAGCCACCAAGTGGCTAAAACGGTAACACTGGGTCCGCTCTACAATTTTGCACATCTATGCAACGGCAAGGCGGGGAGGAAGCAACAATTAAAGAAACATTCAGATTCTGTTATTAATTTAATTAGTCTGTTATTAATTTATCAACCTTCGACACCGATAAAAGGGGTAATTTTTTCTAATTATCGAGTTTTATCGAAAGGTAATTAGGTACCCGGATTCAGTAAAGAAACAACATAAAGCAAGACTATGACTTGGGCTAAGTTAAGTACAAGGTGTTACAAAAATACAAATAAACATTTAAGGGGGTGGTTTAGACCATCAAACTGAACAACTTTCACTATGGGACCAACATCGAAATCGCGAAAAAAAAATCTGATGTTCCATACTAAACTACAAATCTACTCGAGCTAAATGTATGGGACAGGTGATTTTTTTTTTCGCGATTTCGATGTTGGTCCCATAGTGAAAGTTGTTCAGTTTGATGGTCTAAACAATCCCCTAAAAAGTTTAAAATTTTTATTTTTACTTTTGTAACACCCTGTATATGCATCGTACAAATATTTGTGGTCTCAGCGTATAAGTAGGTATGTAAAGTTAAATGCGTTATATACTTTATTTAGGCGCTTCAGACCATCAAACTGAACAACTTTTGGTATAGGCCCAACTTTGAAATTGCAAGATAAAAATCAGCTGTTCGATAGAAAATATCCATAACTACGCGACTCAAATGTATGAAGCTGATGATTTCTTTTTTGAAATGTTCGCCTAAGGCCTTATTGAAAAAAATTGTAAAGCGCTATTTTAAATTATTGGACCTTTATAACAGCGATATAAAATTGTGTAAGTACCTTTTCGTCTAAACAAGATGAACATTTTTGAGAGGGGAATGACGACTTTTAGTACCTACTCTCCATTGCTCGCTAACCCTGAGCTTTCTTTTGAGACCTGTACCAAATGAGATCGAAAGCTTCCTACAAGCGGCCGCTGTCGGTGCACTCACACATAGCGCACGTTAGAGGACGTACGAACAGGTACACACACTCAGTCGAGCGCACCTGTTCCACAGAATAAATACTAGTACTATACCCGTACAGAAGAATCACTTCGAAAACAGATTTAAATAAATAGCGAATCTCTGCACGGCAATAAGGTGCAAAGTTATTCGCACCCGTCCTATCGTACAATTTGCGAATAACCTACGATCCGTCACAAACGGCGCGCGTGAAAACAAAAATGAACCGAGTCACTAGACATGAAAGCTTCCTTTTACATAGTCTCCCTCTTTCATTCTTTCACGTGCTGGCAGCGTGACATCGCTAAGGGTTTCAAGTCTCGCATTGACTACTCACAAAATAGCGGCTAGTCTAATGAGATTATACCAAGCGGTATACCTAACCTATTGACATTCACCCCTCGGTGGGGATCAGCCGTCAAGCGTACCAGGAAACCGATTACGCTAATTTAAAACATCGAAGTTCTATTCTTATCAAACTTCAGTTCTAATCACATTGCAATCCAATTACTATTCAACTGTGCTGAATTCCGCATCGCGCTAAACTCTATCTAACTGACAGCCCTTAACCTCTGAGCGATCTGTCAAAACGGCTCTAACGGCTGTCAAGAGCAGTACCGCGATTAGCGCAATACCAAATGTGTCAAAAGTTATGGTTTTTACGTAGTCCAATTACGATTCAATCACCGAATATTGACCGCGATTGCAGCCCTGAGCTTTGGGGTGTACCTGTTCTTACTTTCGACAGGGGACGATTGTATGAAACTTTCGATCTGTAGAGATATTTAATCATGTGTATAGTAAATGACCATGACAATCTGAAATAAAGAAACTCAAAACAGCTGCATAATGTGGCATTGCTTTGTGGCATTTTAAATAACAATGCAGAGTATATGAATGAATCATTATAAACCCCAACACTCATACAAAATGTTAATGATACTGACTGTACGGACATGTTGAAGGATGGATGTAACAAATTAATGCAGAAATCGCAATTGGCAAATAGTTGAAAACATTACAGTTAAAGTACAGTGGAAGTTACTTATTAAACTGTAATAGAAACGTTATTAACACATCGATAACTGGAACATATTTCCTATGTATTACTATGGAATGTTTGATATTTGTTAATGAAGGAGATGATTTAATTATTTTAATTTAGGGTTTAAAGGAAGTTGTGGTGGTATAGTGGCCAGTAACCATGACTGCGCTGCAGGATGGTTCGATCCCAGTCCAGACCGACTCGTAGTGACTCGTACCAAAGAGTTTTTGGGATTTATGTACGATTGGTACTTAGATCATAATAAAATTAATGGATAGGACTTACGCGAAAATTTCAAACCAGAAAAATGAGGCAAGACATAAGAATGGTATACTTCAAATTTGTACCGAGATGACAGACAATTGTGCTAGTTGTGTGCTTCAACTTAACGCGCTTTAGGCCTCAATTTATCCATTAATTTTACTTTGATCTAAGGATTGCTAACACCACTAGTTTCTCGGCAAATGAAAACATCGTGAGGAAACCAGCATACTTCAATTTCGCGGCATGTATTGTACCCACTGTCTATAATAAGTGGCGACGAGCTCAATCCCCGTCACACTGGACAGAGTTTCGATACTGTTGTATTTCCTGAGCTGATTTTTGTGAAACAAAGCACTCAGTATTTATACCGATCTTATCGAAGTTTTGTTATACTGACGACTGTTTTTAGGTCTCCATACTTTTTTTGTACTGTGTTTAAACCAATACTGAATGATCCCCGAAAATATAAATTATAGGAACGATGACGTATTTTAACTAATTAACTGTTTTTATCATTAGGTAGTTAGATAAATTAAAACTAGTTTTTATTGCATGTGCGATGTTTCTTTATACAACGTGTTAATGAATTCTTTTATAAAACGCAAAACTAGAAAGTAGTTTGTTTAGAATCGAGAGCAGAATCGATTTATCAAGGTTTCAACGTAGGTCAAATTTTTCAAAATATTAAATAATTTATTCATATAATTTAAAATTTTCTGAACTCGATACCAAACCATCGCACAAGCACACTAACCCTACTTACAACCAAAACCAGATTCTTAAAATGTATCCATTAGCACGTTAGCGCTTTCATTCATTGCTGAAATGATAACAAATCATTTTTGCCTCAAAACTTAAAATGCGAATAACTTTTAATTTTAACTTTCATTATAATGAAATTATTGATTCAATCGAACTATTTTGTTATAAATCAGTTGGGGTGTATGAGGTTTTGCGCTTATTCATTAACACGTTGTATAAAAATACAAACGTTTTTGCAGCAAATATTGAAATTTTATTTGAAAATGATAAATGACTGTGAATGAATGGAATTTCCTAACCATAATTCATTGGACATTGTTTGGCAAGTAGGTAACTCAAAAAAACTGAAAAAAAAGTTAAAGGTTAGTTTAGTAGGTATGCATTAAATGCATTTTCGATTATTTTTCGTCATAGAGGTCAAAATGAGGAAAACGGCTGGAAAAAAACCTTGTTCCGTAATTTTTTTAATCGGAAGCGCACCTAAAACATACCAGTTTAAGTTTTATCTTTGTTTCTTTTATTTGAGGAAATATAATGACATATATCTCCGACTAATTTAAAATTCAGCGGTCGTTTATTTTTTTCTTAACCTGATTCGTACCTATGGAAAACGGAATAAATAACAACAAACTTCAATAAAATGGAACATTAGTAATGTTCCTTTAGGTGGTTGCAGAGTTGTCAATTTCATACAAAAGTTTGACGCATAATACGCGTAGACGGTACAATTTAAAAGTAATATTTTATATATGGATTTTTTTTTAGAAAATCTAGATGCCGCGTATCAAATAAAATTTTCAATATTGTATATAATTATGAAGATAGATAACTTATCCATAGAAAATTTCAAAGCATTATATCTTCGTAGATTGTAAATTGCAAATGTTATTTGATACGTGGAATCTAGATTTTCTAAAAAAAAAATTCATATATAAAATATTACTGTTATTTATACTGTCTACGTTTATTATGCGTCAAACTTTTGTATGAAATTGACGACTCTGCAAGCACCTTAAGAAGGATAGTCATTGCAGAGCGCTCCATACAAACGAAATTTAAATATCTTTTCAATAGGTAGTCACCAATTAAAGTCAATGACATTTTAATGAAATGTATGTTCTGTTTTGGTGTGCAATAAAGTAGAATTGAATTGAATTGAAACACGATCTAGATATTAATCTCTGTGCCTTTAGTTTGTCTGATTTTCGTTAAGATGTATAGTTTCAAAGTTACAGTAGCTCAAAGATTTCCATACAAATCTTAAATTAATTCTAGCATTGAAACTGTATATTTTAACGGAAATATGACAAACCACAGGCAAAGAGGTGTAGGACCCACAGAGAGACAGACGGACAGACGGACGATCGGAAAGCGTAGGTTTATGAATAGGGTCCTGTTGGCACCCTTTGGGTACCGAACCCTAAACAGATTCCGAGAACTCTTTACGTGAGTCACTTTTAGGAAACTAATTAAAGATGATAAATAAAAAGAAAAGGATATTTTTTGGGCTATAGGAATGCAGGTAACCTATTATTGTTAATCATGGGCCAAGAAACGGAAAAAGGCATCGAACTCATCTAAAAATAAATAAGTTTTGGTACTGGCCAAGTAGGAGTCGGACTCACGCACTGAGGGTTTTTTACCACCGTATCTACAAAAGTAAAAAATTGTCCGGGATCCTTAGCGCGAGCCCGGGCCCCGGGACACTTGGCCGGGTTTTATTGTATGCTCTATAATCACACCAAGTTCGGCGCTTGACAAAAAATCATAAAAAACACGATTGTTAATTTTTACTTTTTTTAAATTATTTGTTAGCATATCCAAAATAATAACACAATTCTGTGAAAATGTTCTATCTATTACGGTTCAATAGATTTAGAGTCAGGACGGACGGCGCGTAGGCTTAGTAATAGGGTCCGTTGGGTACGGAACTCTAAAAAAACATCCGAGAAGGTATTAATGCTTTTATGCAGGTATATTTACGCAGGTGACGGGTAAAATTAACTCTTAAGAGAAGTTTATTCCGAATGCGTAAATGTGCGCTGCATATAAACGTAGTCTGGTGATATTTTCAATACTAACCAATTAAACTCAATGAATCATAAGTGTAATAATGAATCATGTACATTTTGAGGAAAATCAGACACGATACAAGCATAGAGATTTGTTTCTATATTGTTTCCGCAAAATTTCATTGAGTTTAACCGGTTAGTATTGTAAATATCACCAGACTTCGTTTGTATGGAAACTGAAATGTTCCTTAGCGAGAGTCCGATTCACACTTGCCCTATGCTTTTGTGAAGACCCCATTCAAATCGGTTCCGGTGACGCGTGCACAAGCAAACAGACAAATGGTCTCAAAGTATTCCATTAACTACCCTAAATGCCCCAATTATTATTTTCGCTTTCCTCTATCTATCTCTATCTGATTACCCGTCCGTACACAACAACTAAAACTGTGTAAACCGAAAACTGCACAGTCCAATCTTCAGCAAATCAACCATTGTTCGAGTCGCGCTTGTAGGCTTGCGAGAGCAAAATTTTGCCGTCTATACGAACGCACTTAGGCACTTGTACAAATCAGTTTGCACAGAAGGAGCGTGTAGACGGACTATAACAGATAAGTTCAATGAATTGGTTTAATATTCCGGCCAGTGGTTCAATTTTTATCAAATCCCCTAAAAAAAAAGAAGACAAATAACGACAGGTAAACGAATTTTAAACATGCAAACAAACTTCTTTTAAAAAGCCAGTTTAGACACGTTATAATTGTGAGTAGTTCATTTATATTTTTCATATTAGCCCTCCACAGTGATCTGAAAGTCGCGGACATAGCCCAGAGGCCAGAAACCCCGCCACAATCACATGCACATTGAAGAATTGGGACCAAACATGAGACGCGAAAAAAAATCACACTGTTTCATAAATTTTGGTCGAGTAGTAGCTATTGACAATTTCTATGGAAGACGTGTTGCTATTCTAGAAATTATAAACGGCAAACATCTGGTAGACTTCCGCTACCTCGACCGCAGATCAAGTTGGTACAACTTATAAACTGTGTATACGTACTAGGTATACCTAGTACCTACTATCCAGTTCCTAACGATTTTGTCGCAATTACCTAAGTAAAGGTCTCTATCAAATGAAAGTGCAGTATTACAGTAATGCCACGATGTCGTAAATGGTAATTTGATCTGACCGACCGACGTTCGATATGCCATATGAAATCTTCAAGTAATTTATAGTGGTAACAGTTTAGTAACTAATAGGGCGTAACTCAATCATGCTGCCGAAAGATATACCTAGAAATCCAGTGTAAATAGAAGGGCTATACTGGCATTTAATCGTACCCAATGAGGCGTTTTCATTAAAGAAAAAAATTGTTCAAAGAAGGATGGAAGACTGGAAGGATGGCGTTATAATCGTGCCAATTCAACTGTTAAATCGAAAGTGTTACCTGTTTTTCTCGATTCCCAAATTTTATTACTTTTTTGATATATTAATAAGATTATGATGGTTTTAATATGAGAGACGTTTTGATACCTCAAATTGATTAACTTTTGGTGCAATAAATGTTCGTTTATATACAACAAACGAAAATTTTCCGTGCTATTTATTGGTAGTAAAAAATTATCCATTGGCAACACCACTATCAAACGTCATTTGAATGATGCAAACCATAGACAAACAACACTTTTTACTGTCAATGTGATAGGTTTTTCAAAACGTTTAATACTGCCATCTGCTGACTTTTCGATTTACTAGTCTTGGAAAATGCCTCATTAGATACTACCATAAAGTAAAAGACAAGAAGAGTGCTATAATCTATACTAAATGGCGGACGTCGGAAAAAGCTCAAAATCCTGGCGCTGACTCCTGGCCTTCTCAACTCCTTGCAACAATTTCGAATCTAAGTACTACTCTTTTTAGTTACATAAGCTACCTCTCTTACATAGTTGGTTTGGTTCATAGTATAGGAAGACTAATCAAAATTTCCAATTCATCTACTCGCGGGCAAGGAGTCAGCGCCATCTAGATTTCGAGCCTTTTCCGACGTACGCCACTTCGTATGGAGTAAATCACTCTTCTTGTCTTTTACTCTATGGATACTACCCATCGTTCTCGCTTTCATTAAAAATTCAGTAGTTTAAGCATTCATAAAGTGGGTGCCATAAGAATCTGCACAAAAAGTCATTTAACCTGATCTCACGAGATAGGGGTGCGTCATTTTGGTTCGCTATTGATTTTTTAGAAGTCTATCATCTTAAACTTGAAGGAAGTAATCGAAATCGACTTACAAATTATATGTATTACAGCAATAGACGTCTGGTCGTATCTTTGGAGGTCTTTTATTCATAAATTATCAAGGAAGTCATATTTTTAAGTGATTTAATGTTTTATTATGAAATGGTAATTCGTATCGAACTCAAATTGTTTGGTTTTTCTCAGAAATTAAAGTTTGCAGAAAGAACTTGATACATACTTTATGGCCCAGTTTTACACTAATAACTAAGACTGTCGGTAAATTATCTTTTATTTTCACGTGAATTTTACACTTTTTGACCGAACGTTTATAAAAATTGTAAGTGTGTCTAGATCATTTATTCAAAAAAAATATAAAAATGGGTATGGGTATTGTCATTTTTTAACAGTAGCTGCCACCAATCAAAGTATTGTATAATTATAGGACTATAAAAAACAAATATATTGTAATAAACACTTATGGCCTAGCTCGAATCGGAGCTGAGATATTTGACTCTAATGGTTCATGAAAAAGTAACCAAAGCCTTTAAGAATCAATTCATTTTCAACCAATCAATCGAACCACATTACCTACTCAGCAAAATATACCGTAAAGAAATACAGAAGATACAAAACAAAAGGCGGTGTTAGCGCTAAAAAGCGATTTCTCCCATACAACCGTAGCAGTTATTTGTACCTTAATAGCACAGCTTCGATGCAGCTTAGCAATGAATGTGATGTTTTTTAATGTATTTCGAAAGGTTCTCTAAATACCTCCGAAAAAGGCCGATTTCATTTTTTGCTGATCGGCCATTTTTCTCCATACAACCTTACTCATCCCCATACAAAATGTCCGAAACAGCAACGAAGCCTACGCAGGCTTCGTCAAAACAGTATAAAACATTATCAACGCAACCGCAATATATTTCGTCAAAGGCACTATTCTAAAAAGCAAAAATTAAATAGGCAGGAACTCATCATTATGGTTCGTAGATGGACACAATATAGGTAAAGAAAATAAATTGTCCCAGAATCTAGTTTCGACTTGTATTATGATGACTAGAAAGAATATAGAATCTTATTATTAGGTAGGCATGTAATAATCGCTGGTGCGTCAGTTAGTAGTCGTGTAACTTTTGAACGACTACAACTAATGAGATCATAAATTATAAAATATAATTATGTATATTTGATTAGGCGACACAATGAATAAAAAATTCTACGTGCAAGAAATCGCGTAAAAACCTAGTACCTATTATGTAAATAAAAACTATGCATAAATATCTATTTCTATCTATAATACTCGTAGGTATTATACGAAACCAATACATCACGGAAGGCTACGTATGAAAAAACAAAACAAAAATAAGTAAGTAGGTATTAATAAATATATTTAACTTGAACTTAACGAGAAATACGTCGATCATTGGCCTGACTTTGATAACATCTTAATAAATAATAATAGGTAGGTATCTCTGACAATCATTGTCGTCAGACTTTTTTTCTGCGAACAAGGTGGCTAGGTTTTTTCTACCAAGTCTTAAAATAAATAAATGAGGCGTTTTCCAAGACAAGTAAAACGAAAAAAACTACATCAACTTATCATAAAATAAAAGCAATAACATAAAAATTTTAAGAAAGAAAAAAAAATGACCGCTTCTGCATAACATAAATATTCTTTATTAGCTGTTGCCCGCGACTCCGTCTGCGTAGACCTTAAAAAAGTATCCCATGTGTTAATCCAAACCATATTCTATCTGTGTGCCAAATTTAATTAAAATCCATTCAGTAGTTTTTACGTGAAAGAGTAACCAACATCCATCCATATTTACGAACTTTCGCGTTTATAATATTAGTAGGATTTGCATACAAAGAATAGACAATTATAAAATACATAAAAATTTGAAGATAAAATAATGGCCACTTCTACATAACATAACATAAATATTCTTTACATGCACGCCAAGTATAGACCAATACAATTTATAACAAGATTGAGAAGGGTGCAAAAGGTGGTCTTATCACTAAAAGCGATACATTTATTGTGATATCCTTAAAAGTGGAATGTTTAAAAACAACAATTGCTTTTAGGCTTTTGTAGTAAGTTTCATTTTGTGTTTTCAATTTTGAGAAATCTTTGAGATTCTGAGGAGGGCGCCACTGAACGGTAAAATGACTTTTAAACGTAGTTTGGATTACGTGCGTATGCGCAGGACATTATACCAAAATGAGGAAGTACAAATGTGAATCGTGTTAGCGCGTGATCACATAACTTACCTCCTTAGTTACTGATATCCTTAGTCACTGATTCATAACAATTTACGGCCTACCGTTGTTTTTTTTATTTTAATTTAAAATTTTCAGAAATACATAGTGTACAAATTAATTTTCCTTTCGCCAAACTGCAGAACAGTTTGTTGGCGAAAAACATTGCTCTAAACTTAATACAATGAGTCTGTAATCTTACCTATACCTATACATAAATAAAAGTTAAAGTATTAAAATAAAGTAATATAGATAATATCATAAACCCGAAACAGTGAGTTTGTGATATCACATATATACCCAGTTGTTGTAAAGATCAATGACATAGATTTAAGAGGGTACCGAGCCGATATGATAGTGCGGCTTCAATCATATTTTTTTCCTTTCTAAACAATAATACAATACTACAAAAAAAAGAAATCGTACTGTAGTCATTGTTGATTTTCAATAAAATATATAATATGGATTTTTTTACCCGACTGTGCCAGGAGGGTTATGTTTGTAGGTATGTTTGTATGTATGTATGTTTGTCTGTCTATTTCTTTGTCAAGCCCTACAGCCTAAACGGCTAGATGGATTTTAAAGTATAAGGTGTCTTTAGATTCGTGAAAATTGTGAGAGTGACATAGGTTATATTATTTCAAGAAGGCATCTGTGAATTTAAAAAGAGACCGAGAATAGACAATTTTTTTTTGCAAATAAAATACAATAAAGGGTATCAAATAAAAGCTAGTAAATAGCGGATTCCAAATATATACAACGTGTTAATGAATAAGCGCAAAACGTCATACACCCCAACTTATTTATAACAAAATAATAAGATTGAAGCAATAATTTCATTATTTTGATAGTTAAAATTTAATGTTATTCGCATTTTAAGTTTTCAGGCCAAATGATTTGTTATCATTTCAGCAATGAATGAAAGCGCTAACGTGGATACATTTTAAGAATCTTGTTTTGTTAGTTTTACAAACAAATTATTTTATATTTTAAAATAAAAAAGTACAAATGTTGAAACCATGATAATTCGATTGAAAAACATGATGATTCGATCCGAAACAAATAACTTTCTAGTTTTGCGTTTATTCATTAACACGTTGTATTTTATAGTAAATAGTTATCGCTATCTCCTTTACCACGACTCATTCACTTCTCCAAGACTCACAAAGTTTAATGTTTATATTAATTATAATGATGTATAATATGTATAAACAAAGATAATGACTTATGGGTAGGTATATTAGGAACTCAAATATTTATTTACAAACTCAAATAGGTAAAAACCCATTACCGTGTTTAACTTTATTTTTTAAATAAAAAATAGACTTTAAAAAAAATGGTAGATTTTTGTTTAGACCCTTTCAAATCAAAAGAAATTTTTATTTTTTCCTTGACTAATATTGTGTAGAGATAAAATTTGCTTGCTTGTGTGTACGTAGGGGGTAATCTCTGGACTGGAACTATTGAATCGATTGTAAAAATTATATCACTAATAGAAAGCTACACTATTTCTGAGCGGCATATGCTATGTCTTATTTTGATACGGGAACGATGTCGCTGGCAAAAGCTAATCCATTAATAAATTAAAAAAGTTATTTCACTACTACATAATTATACCTAAATGATTTCTATACGTAATTAATTAAAAAAGTAATTACAGTTGTGCAATCGTCGTCATCAATCTGTCATTGTTTGATTGTTTCTTCCACTGATATAAACACATTATAATTAAACCAGTATCACAGAATAGGTAATAGTATATAGTTCAACATACAGAACGGCCACTCCCCGACCCCCTCTGACTTCAGATCCTCCACCTCACCTCACACAGTCTGGGAAACTTGAGGGAAGCCGAGCAAGGGAATGCAGTCAGGCGCCGTGGTATTTGACTACATAAATTTGAGTCTTTACAAAAAACCCGTGCATAAAAACCTTGGAAAATAACGCTAAATTCACATTTTCAGTAATTCTTTAGCTCAAATACTATTTCTAATAACAGAGCGAACAATAAAAAGTAACGAAATTTAGATGATGTTCATACGATGCGTGGTAAGTCAACCCTACACATATGTCAAAGACAATTTGCACCAAGTGCGCATGTGCTAACGCCATCATGTCACTGTGCCACCTGTACCAGTATACTAAACTGTTTCAAGATCCCTCTTCGGTGACCTGCGCATACGATCTGGTGCGTACAGAATAGCTAATAATAATTTTGGTCGAAAGAAATTTTATTTATAGTCTTACGTTCTATTTATTTATTTATTAAACTAACGAACGAATACGAATAAAACGAAATCGAATACGGTTCGTTGTTACCAATTTCTGCCTTTCGCTATGGAGCATATGCTCACGACTATGTTCCCCGAGGGGGTAGTCAGATACCTCAGAACATCCACGTTTCACCAGTAGTACCGAAACTCTGTCTAGTGTGACGGGGGGTGAGCTACTCGCCACTCCTAATGGACAGTGGGTACAATACATGCCTCGAAATTGAAGCATGCAGGTTTCCTCACGATGTTTTCCTTCACCGAAAAGCCAGTGGTGTTACAAATCGTACATAAATAACGACAAACTCATTGGTACGAGTCGGTCTGGACGGGGATCGAACCATCGCCTCCTGCACGGCAGGCAAGGTTATTCGCCACTGGACCACCGCGGCTTTCGCTGTGGAGACCTTAGCTTAGGCTGTTTGGGCCCGAGGGGAAACTTTTTCTAAAGTGCCTCTCAAGTCCGGCACTTTATAGAACGTTTTGAATTTGACAAAATGGCGTCACGCATATACGCACTTTGGGCAAATTGTCCTTGACGTAGGTAACTGCAGGGATGAACGACCACGCTTCGTATGAAAACATCATCTACATTTCGTTAGTTTTTAGGGTTCCGTAGTCAAACAAGGAACCATTATACTTTCGTCCATTATGTTTGTATGTCTGTCTGTATGTATACCCCGCCTCAATAACTCGCTCATTTTTGCACTTATGGAATCGAAATTTGGCATGAAGACAGATAACGGTAACCCAAAAACAGAAATATAGTTAGTTATGAAAAATCATTTTTTTCGATATCCCATACAGCGAAAAAGGGGTTGGAAAAAAATAGTTTTTTTTTTAAATCGAGTGAGGTGTCGTTGGATAGGTCTTGTCCAATGGAACAAAACTCGAAACTCGAAACTAAATCGATAATATAATGCTTTTGTCTCTAGATATCTGCGCTCAAAGTCAAAAGTACCCCGGCGTTTGTATGGTTTTATTGATTCTGTAGTGTATTCATATTCTTGATTGTATTAGAAATACTTATTTATTTATAATAATTTTTTAAAGCAATATTTGCCGACCTGTTAGAATTTTGTTGTCAATACACACATTGATTCGTATAGGTAAACTTAATTATAATAGTTAAATAATGTATGGGTATTGTGTTCTCACGTGGGTTCCACCAAAATGTCACGTTTTCTCATTAAAAATGTATGAGTATTCGAAATCGACTAATTCATGCTTGAAAATGAACAATGCTAATGAATATTCTAGGAGGCGATCACGGATAGATAGTGAAATTTGTTCAATTTGAAGGTCTAAACCACCCCGTTAAATATTACTAGGGTGTTTTATTAAACCCTGTATTTAAAAAAAATAGTTGGTAGTTATATCAACACTTCTGGCCAACCCGATTGGGATTATGGTCGTGATTATACAGGGTCCAACTTAATATGCTGACGGTTTTTTAAGAGGATAATC
Organism: Agonopterix alstromeriana; assembly: GCA_963924505.1. Classification (NCBI taxonomy): domain Eukaryota; kingdom Metazoa; phylum Arthropoda; class Insecta; order Lepidoptera; family Depressariidae; genus Agonopterix; species Agonopterix alstromeriana. The sequence continues at coordinate 11,553,548 of OZ004670.1, forward strand.
AGACCATAAAACTGAACAACTTTACTCTATGGGACTAACACAGAAATCGGGAAAAAAAATCTGCAGTCCCATACATAGAGCATGATTTCAGTTTTGTATGGAAAAGCTGATTGGTTTCGCTATTTCGACCTTGGTCCTATAGAGAAAGTAGTTCAGTATGATGATCTGATCATCCCCTTAGAAAACCGTCCGTCATCACAGAAATTGTATAAGTAGTACCGATATCATTGCATTGTAAATATACCAAGTCGTTATTCTGACTTCAGTCAAAAAACAACAAATACCTAATTTGTTATTTAATGTATAACACGTTCCATGCAATAACTACACAATTAAATATCTTAAAACTATATAAACGTGTCAGCATATTAAGAAGGACCCTGTATAGGGCAATGATATCGGTACTACTTATACAATTTCTGTGTACGAACGGTCAGCTTATTACGAATGAGTTTGTGATTTTAATGCTGACGGTACTGTTTTACCTTCGGTGGGTTACAACAAATTAGGTACTGCATTATTAAGTGTTGCAACTGGGCCTTGATTAGGCGCTATGCCCTTTATCTTTACATTAGAAGGTTAGTTAAAATCCCAAACCTAATTGTAGTCTACTAAACAGTTGACTACGTTTTAAACGATTAAGCGATAACATCAATTATGTTTTAAAGACGATGTATAATTTTAAGATAATCGAAAAAAACAGTCGCGTTGCAAGTTTAGTCACGAATCGTTATGTGTCGTTCGCATTCGAGCTTGCCACGAGGACCAATTTTGTCTGTGTTCATAAAACAATCTTTGATTTTAATAATATTTTAACGATATTATAAAAGAAAAAAGACGAAATAACCCTCCTTCTGGCGCAGTCTGGTAAAAAGGTGAAATCTAAGAAAAATAAGACGAATCGATTGACGTACGAATCATCAAAATCGGCCTACGCGTTTGATCTCTAGAGTGCCACAAAGGAACAAACTTACATACATACGTACATAGGCTGATAAACACATTACCCTTTCTTTGCGTCGCGCAGTCGTGTAAAAATCAGGAAGATGTGAACTTCTATGAACTTGCAACTCAAAGAAAATGCCCCTTAGTTGTTCGTCAGCATTAAATTCGTTCTAGTTCGTTCAGGATAACGTTTTAATTCTTTTCATCACCTTAATAATAAAATAGGTCAAGAAACTAAAGGGATCGTTCTTGGTCAATAATGAATTAATGACCTCGTAGGTCAATGACTCAGTAAAGTATTCGGGCAGACCTCTGATAGCTTTAGGATTAACATGATTTTTTGGGCTTTTTCTTAGCTTCAATAAAAATACATTTCAATAGGTGCAAAACTGAGAGAGTATTTGTGGTGGGACTGGTGGGGCATACAGACAGACAGATGGACGAAATGTGGACCGATATGTACAATAACACTTTTGTATAAAAGTCCCTAAAAAAAAGATTTAAAAAAACACTGTGCCCAGGTACAACAAAATATAAGTAACGTCAATACCCGGATCGGAAATAGAGTTCAATACCCTTGAATTGACAGTGCAGTTAAAGGGCTAACCTACCCATAGTTTCGAAATATCCACATTTCCGAAGTGTAAAGACAAGTAATTATGGAAACCGACATCTAGTTTACCTTGGGTGCTACTTTTACAAGTTTTCATTTCGTCATAGGTTTGGAAAATTTGTTTTAATTGACACATTTTATTTGTATCTAATTATCTAGATTTCTACTGATTCAGTCAATCAATAAAACCAGTCCTCATCAGCCTACTGCTGGGCATAGTCCTATCTTTTTTGCCGCCGTTATAGTCCTATCGGCTATAAATAATGACCCACCTGTTACTAGATGCACTCTATGGAAGGAAAGGGTACCCCACCAGCTTTTCATCTCCCCACAATAACAAGAACCTCTAAGGCGCAATCTGCAATGACTGGTGTGGAAGTGCGCATGGCATAGGTATAGGCATATGCTCACGACTATGTTCCCCGAGAGGGTAGTCAGAGATATTCTGAAATCTCAGACCATCCACGTTTCACCAGTAGAAGTGCGCTACAGACAAAATGTATGCAATTGGGGTTACAGAGATTCTGGCCTAACACAGTGTGATTGCGGCGAATCTATCAAGTCGATCGGACACCTGTTGGAATGTTCCTTGTGCCCGAACATCTGCACGAGGTAAAACAGCTGACACTATCACGCTCATCGAATACCTGGTCAGTAAAATATAAAAACACCGCTGAACAACCATTGACACTAAAAGAAAAAGGGGGTACAGGGATTCTGGTCTGTGTTACTAAGTTATTGCGGTGAAACTATCCAGTCAAAGGGACACTTGCTATGGATTTTTCCTTGTGCGAACATTTGCACGAGAGAGGACTTAAAAACAGCTACTTTACTTAAACTTGACGCTATCAGGGCCGAAGAATAAATACCTGGCCAGTAAAATATGGAAACACCAACGAAGAACAATCGTCACGAGAAGATCTTTGTTCTGTGCTAATCTGATCCATTGAAGACCCGTGACAGGCTGACAGCCCGTGACCCTTACTCACATTATTTTTACTTAATTGTCATCCGACTACTGATAAAGTTAAACATTATTGTTAAAGTCTTTTGTAATTTTATTTAAATGAAATTAAATATACGCAATGGAAAACCTGAATACGGCTTAATGTTAGTACTGTTTTCAATAACAGAATAAAAAACTAAATTATTAAGATAAACAAAAAACACGACTGCATAAAAAACCTATTAACTGAAAAGAGAAAAACAAGCTCTATAATCACTTATCAGCTATAACAACTTTGTTTGAGCAAATATAATTTGATTGTTATTAGGTAAGTATCGCAAACGGGGACAAAGAAAATTTTTGGTTGGTCATTGATTGGTTTGTCCCCGCCTGCAATACCTACCTAATAAGAATCAAATTGTATTTGCTCAAACAAAGTTGTTATAGCTGATAAGTGATTATAGAGCTTGTTTTTCTCTTTTCAGTTAATAGGTTTTTTATGCAGTCGTGTTTTTTGTTTATCTTAATAATTTAGTTTATTTCATACTTTTTAGTCTTGTGTCGAAACGGTAACATAAAAGTACTATAATATTTATATATTTGGAATCGTCTGATTACTAGCTTTCATTTGATACCCATATTGTAATTTTTAACAAAAAAAAATGTTTTATTCCCCCTCTCCTTTTTAATTCGTAGACGCCATCTTAAAAAAATATACCCTATGTCACTCTCACGATTTTTACAAATCCAATGATACCTCATACGTTAAAATCTATCTAAGAAATAGACATACAAACATACATACATACATACATACATACATACATACTTACATACATACATACATACATACATACTTACATACATACATACGCTCGAAAAACATAACCCTCCTTCTGGCGCAGTCGGGTAATTAAATTAAAAAATGAAGCGTCATTTTAGCTTCAGCCAAAGTGTGCCCGACCTCTTTTATGTACAAAATAACAAAAATACGATGGGACTTGATTCGATAGAGGCTAATTTTTTAGTAACCCAAAGGTAATCAGATAAAACAGTAATGAGTTATTGAAATCAATGAAATTGACGCGTCATAATATTGCCACATTGCCAGGCATCTGGCCCATATTGTTCTTCTGACTCATTGTTCAACGCATTCAGCACAACAATTGATCCCATTTAAAGTAGCGGGCTGAGACTGACATCATTGTTATCAGTTCATAATGGATCCTTCCTTAGATTAAAATGACTATTAACAATTGACAACATTACATTTTTTAACCACCTGTTTTTAAAAAAAATATAAAAATAGGTTAAAAAATAAGTGATACGTATTTTTAAGATGTTATTTTTGACCGATATTTCTATTTGTAATTTACTTTTGAATTTTCTGAAAAACGTAGGATTTATGGCTAAGACACCTTGGCCGCAATAACATTAAAAATAAAAACTGTCAAATCCAATAGAAAAACCAAGCAGGCAAAGGAATAAAATCTCATTCAACCTTTATTATATTGTTTAGTATTTTTCAAATAGCTCGAGAAATAGAAAGATCGGATAATTTTGATATAAGCTTTGAATCACATAATCTCCAAAGCGTTTTCTTCTTTTGGTACCTTTCTTAAAATGAAATGTTGTCAATTAGATCAAAATATTTAAATATCGCACATTTATACAATAGTTTGGATCATTCTTCCTTGGATTAGAATGTCGGGAGAGGCTAAAATGGTGTACCTTTTTATTTGTAGTAGTAGTAGTGTTTAGTTTTATTATAGTTGGGTGGGAAGTGTTGGTTCTTATTGTTTTGAAGAGGCTCTATGTTCAGGCAAAGAACCTCAGGGTACCAATTCAAATTCAAAATAGCAAAGAAATTTTAAGGCTATTTTGCATTACAGAAACAGAGATTTGAAACCTTTCCCCTCTCTTATTCTTAGAACAGCTTTAGTAACGTCCAAGATATGTGGGATAGTATATGTATCCAATAAATTAATTACATTTGGTAATCAGAATTGGCAAGAAAGCTAAATAGAAATAGGAAAATCTCGTCGTCCTTATTTGGAATGAAGTATAGCTTATGCTTAAAAAATGTTCTTATTGTTACAGTGGAACCCAGAATTAACAAAGTAGTTAATTACTTTGTAAATACACATTACGGAAATGTGTTCAAAGATATTGATAAAGTTCACTGTTAACTCTAATCAAAACAAGACTAATAGGTCAAGTATTATGTATGTACCTATCCATCCAATTAAACAACGCAACGTCATGTTTACAAATAGCTGAAATTAGCATTGAGTTATTATTATCAGCTGATGTAACTATAAATATCAAATTAACCTGCATATTAACTACCGTACTAGATAGCGATTTTTGTGGCATCTAGGTACACACGGCGACACATCGAGGTACGCAAAACCAAAATGGGCTAGCCGCGCGACGTTGTACGTTATTCACCCTACGAGCTGCCAGCTTATATTGGTTTTGCGTAGCTTGATGTGTCTTCGTGTGTACATAGTTATTATTTATGATATTGATCGTTTTGATCATTATATGCATTGTGTGCGTAGAGTAGATCCTATGTTACGTGCAAATTCTGCAGAGCGGCATAGTTAGCAAAATTTGTACATTGTCAAAATTGTAGATCCTGTATAATATTATGTTACGTGCAAATTCTACAGAGCGAGCGGCATTGTCAGCAAAGTTTGTACATTGTCAAAATTGTACAGGCAGTTTGTGCAAAGTCCGCAGATATATATTATTGCAGATAATACATAACAGATATTGAGCATTGTCTAACTGCTACGCTGGCGTTGCCGTTGTACAACGTTGATTTGCTCTACATATTTATTGCGGACTCGGTGCAACCTCAGCTCTATATCGAATAATACTTGCTCTCTTTCTCTAGGCATGTTAGGAGTTGCTGTCGGCAGTGTAAGGGGTAGGGACCGGCAATTTGGATACCTATAGGTACATTTTCTATAAAATTGTAGTTATGTTGATTAATTTATTTTAGGACATATGTTATGATTAGCGAAGAATCGTATGATTATTGACTTTATTTAAGAGGATATGTGAAGAAAATAGGATTCTTCAAAGCATCATATATCATGAAGTACTAACAGTAGGAGTATGATTTGCGGAGATGTGTAAATTGAACATATAATTGAAGTTTTGATTAGAGCCAAAACACGATTAAGAGACATTTTCTCGATAGAAAAATAAGCCAAAGTAGCCTCCGTCTTTATCGATTAACGCTTGGAACTGCTAAACGGTGAATAATAGAAACACGAGACTTGATTTGAAAAAAGAGATTGATATTTTATAAAGTTTGATTAGAGCAGAAATGACCTTACATAAATAGTACAATCACAATTAAATAAAGTTTGTTTTATGCTTGCGTCGTTTCAGGCGCGCGCGCCGCCCCATCTCTTTCTCTCGCATCAGGCAGTAACATAAACTATCACACGCCCATTTCGCTTCAATTATTTTTCGACATAGGCCCTTAACTTGGTCTACTTTGTACAGCGGCAACGCCAGCGTACTCGTAGCAGTTGGACAATGCTCAAAATGATATGTACAAAGTCGGCAATAATAGATCTCTGTTGACTTTACAGAAGCTTCATGTACATTGTCGACAATTGATGACAATGAAAGTTTGCGCGCTTTGTACGTAACGTACGTATACAGGGTCTACGCACATGATCTTAACGAAATAAAAATAATATTCTATCTACATATACATAAAACATCCTTTTTTTGCCACAAAAAGGGAGTTCACGTATACGTTGATCGAATGTTTTGTTTCGTCACACTATTATCATTTCACAAACAAACAACTTAATGAACCCGGAATTTTTCATGGCATTCAGTTTATTCTTTAATTTTATCTCATACAGATACAAAATGTACAATGAATAGGTCGCCAACAGCTGTCAACCGTTAAGGCGATACAAAGAGATTATACCTAATAGAGTGAGCCATACCAATTGTAAAGTGTCCACTTTTTTTGACGTTTAGGTTTGAGTGTGTGGTGTCAAGTACATGGACGAAGGTGTAGTATGGACAAAAGGCACCAAGTGACATATGGCCTTATGTTTACGGTGACTTTTCACACACACCAGCTCAAAAAAAAGTGGACAGCCGCATAAATAAATATCTATAGTTCCCTTCTCCTTCTACTATTGAAGGTACGTCATAAGACAAAAGAGACTAACTACAATCGTAAATTTATGCGGACTTTATGGAGATCCTTCCTCTGAGAGGCGATAGAGATCAATAGTTTTTTGTTGGTATAATATTCTGAGAATTGAAGGCGATTCTTGTTTTATTCTTTTGTCGGTAAGTACGGTACCTACACATACAGTGTATCATTTTTTGTTACGCTGACTCTTATCAAACATCCGCATTTACCAGTTTACAAACATTATGGTAACAAACGTGAGTTGTAGACATTCTAAATGTTTTTGCGCAAAACTGTTTTAATGTTTATAATTAAGTGTAGAAATTTGAATTCTTTGATATACTTACAGAGTATTTCTTAAGGTGGTTGCAGAGTTGTCATTTTCATACAAAAGTTATCGCATAATACTCGTAGACGGTACAATTTTTTTTTTAGGAAATCTAGATGCCGCGTATCAAATAACATATAATTACGAAGATATAAAGCTTTGAAATTTTCTATGGATAAGTTCAACGCTTTTCTTTGATTGATTTTCTATACTATTTTTCGATATACATATAAAATATTGACAACTTTGCAACCACCTTAATATGCTGCCGGTTTCAGTCGATCAAACTATCAATGGTTATAATTAATAGGTCAAATTGATAAAGAAGTTGAAAGCTGCTAGATTTACATACTTGTACACATAAGTATAAACTCACGATTATAATCTCTTTCGGGGTGGTCAGGAAGTTGGATTGGATAATTGTGTCAGACTGAAATATGCCAATGAGTTCAAAACACTTTACTCAAATATGTTAAATAAACCCATAATATGTGTTTACAAACATAGGTCAAATATTTGTGAAGTAACGTTACGAAGTATCAACACACGTGCTGCAACATTCCGGTTTTGGCACTAGAGTCTTATTAGCATTTCATCATCGTATTCATTGACTTTTAACCAGCAAGGGCTAATGAACGTTTTTTTCACCGCGTTTCCGTGCGCCTTTAGGTTACCGTTTTGATTTTTTCTTTAATTATAAATCTAACGAGGCTTTCCTAAGAAAATAGTACCTGCCATGGCATTTAGTAGATTTGTATCCACGCGAATACAAAAAAGAATTTACTTGTGAAAAAAGTTTCTCAAGTTTTAGCGAAATATGAGTTTTACAAAAGTGATATCTACGTACTTAATAATTTTAGTTAATATATTTTAAGCAATGAGGCGTTTTCCAAGACTAGCATCTTTCAAATTTTGCATCATTCAAATTTTGATAGTGGTGGTGTTGCCAATGGAAAATTTTTCACTACCAATAAAATAAGCAATAGCACCGAAAATGTTAATTTCGCTGTACATAAAACCATAATAATCTTATTAATAAATAAAAAAATTGCTCCCTAAAATTGTGGAATCGTGAAAAACACGTAACACTTTCGATCTGACAGCTGAATTGGCACGATTATAACGCCATCCTTCCAATTTCTTTAAACGATTTTTTTTTAAATGGAAACGCCTCATTATAAATCTATTGAGGCTTTCCTAAAAAACATGGTACCACACGGCACTTATTAGATGGCGTGGATACAAAAAAAATTACTTGTCAAAAATGTTTCTCGATTTCTCAAGTTTTAGCGAAATATTAATTTGACAAAATTTATACGTAATAATTTGAGTTCATATATTTTAAGCGATTGATCTTTGATTGATGAAAAAATATGTCAAGATAGAACCTCACGCTTATAACGTACTTAAATAAAAAACGGGCCAACTTTCTTATGTTTGCGTACCGTACGTGCTGTGTGCGTGGGGTTATATAGGGTTTATCACCCTAGACTTGGCTGATATTTTTTTCGACGCGTTCGTAGCTTCGACTGTCTATCTTGACATATAACTTTTCAAAGCAATCGATGTTTGTCAAATTGTGTAAGCCAGGAAAGAAACCATAATATGGGTGTCAAATACTTTCATATCATAATATAATCTATCTACGGTTCATATTGAGTTTTAATACGACAATAATATTACTGGAAAAAAAAATACCTACGGTAATGCGTGGGGTTAAATTTTGACCTGAAGTAATTGAGGTGTTTATTTAAAGTATCGATATAGTGTGTGTGTTGTTATTGGAAACAACTTTTTATTCTTAATTTATGGTAACAAAATTACGTAAGAATAAAAGTAAAGAACTTACCAAATTGAAGTTTATTCACGGTGAACGAGTTTATGGTACACTTTATGTTTCTGAATTCCAATTCTACAGTCGTACGAGGTAATAAAGGCACCACATTATTGTTACCAAGTCCCTTTACGGATTTTTCGTCGGTACCCGTCATTTTGTACACAAAATTACCACTTTCACTGATGTTTTAGTCCATCTATATCGTTTACACTCGCCCGAACAGTCAATAGTTGAGATAGTCTAAATCTTTCCAAGCACAAAGTCAAGCGCCTGCGCTTTTTCTAGTCAAGTTCAAGTTCAACTCGGAAATGATTCATTTGTTACTCGATCTGAAATCAAAGGAAAGATAAATATAAACAAATGATAATGTCATTTAAACAAATAACATTTTCTGGACTTTGTGTGTCTGTTGTAAACTTTCCCTAGTTTATTTACTTGTACAATGAGTGTGTTTTATGTTAACAAGGATGTTGTTTAAAAATTTAACTATTTCCCCCTAAACTTTTTTACACAAAACTTCTGTATTGTAGTGATAATTTAACTTTTATCATAATCCCTACAAATATTTCGTTTGCAAATTTACTCTACTACAAACAGGATGTTAGGGTAAACAGCTGCATTACTTATATTTAAGGGGTGATTGTACCCAAGATACTTTTTTCGCGGTAGCTTTCAGCTCAGGTACCTATTGTGAATGTTGTTCGGTTTGATGTTCTGAAGGACCCTCATAATTATGTTACGCCTTTAATTTTACACCCTGTATAAGCATAACCATACATTTTTCTGAATATCCACATTTCACTACCAGTATGACCGTCAGAGAACCTGTCGCCACCTTCATCTTACGCATAACTATAATAAAAATTGTGCATCGGTGGACTATACACAGATTGAAATAGGTATTATTATGTGATAGGCAAAATTAGAAGAAAAGCATGTGCTCATGACTATATATTCCCCGAGGGGTTAGTCAGAGATATTCTGTGTATGGTGTAAGCAACATACATCGCGCGCCGTCAGCAGTTTACCCATTATTTCACTTTTGATTGTAATTAGCTTTAGTTCACGTTCGGTCACCATTCAATCCGCGTGTGCTCTCATAACCATTTTAGCCGTAGTTTTGTCTTATTAAACTTTTATATTGACTTTACTCGGTTTTATCATTTATTAACCATTATCTTCTAACGTTGTACGGTAATACACCGTACATTCTGAAACCTCCGAATATCCACGTTTCACCAGTAGGTACAGAAACTCAAAAGAAAAAAAAAAGATCAAAGATCATTTGAAATTAGAAGAAAATTATATGACAAATGTATACGTAGGAAACAGGAAGCTGACATTGGTATTGTTTAGAAAGAAACTTGCAATAGAGAAAATGTCAGAAAGGTATTCCTGTCACTTTATACAGGGTCCTTCTTAATATGCTGACACTTTTTTAAGGGGATGATTAGACCGTCAAACTGAACAACTTTCTCTATGGCAATAACATCGTAATCGCGAAAAAATTATCAGCTGTCCCATAAATTTGTCTCGAGTAGGTTTGCAGTTTTGCATGGAAGAGATATTTTTTGCGATTTCGATGTTGGTTCCATAGAGAAAGTTGTTCAGTTTGACGGTCTGATCATCGCCTTAAAAAGTGTCAGCATATTAAGAAGGACCCTGTATGCCGTTTTAACAGGAAAATGAATCTTAACAAAAAAGTCAAAACGGTGCATTTTTATATTGATTTCATAATTCCGGTTGCATTTTTACCTAATCTTTCGTCCGATTACTATGATAAATTACATTATGGGTTTAGAGTGTCATATCATCAATAAACGTTACCGTTTGTGGGCCTAAAAGAAATTGACTCCTTTCATGTCTCTATCTTCAGTAGTTTAGGCTGCGCGTTGTCTGTCAGTCAGTCAGTCACGGAACTGTTTTATAAGTATACAATTATGATGCGATTACACGATACGGTTTATGAGAATGACTTATACACATGAGTCTCGAGATCAAAAGTTCATAAGCATGCCATGTGGCAGTACAACAATGGGCAACCTTTAATTTTGTAACCACCTTTTTATTGAAAATATAAAATAGGTAAAAAAATAAGAGATATGTGTTTTTACGATTTCATTTATGATCGATATTTCTATTTTTAATTCACTTATGAATTTTCTGAAATACATTGGTTGAATTGACAACATAACATTTTTTAAACCACCTGTTTTAATAAAAAATAAAAAGATAGGTTAAAATACAACGTGTTAATGAATAAGCGCAAAACCTCATACACCCCAACTGATTTATAACAAAATAATTAGATTGAAACAATAATTTCATTATTTTGATACTTAAAATTTAAAGTTATTCGCATTTCAAGTTTTCAGGCAAACATGATTTGTTATCATTTCAGCAATTAATAAAAGCTCTAGCGTGCTCGTGGATATATTTTAAGAATCTTGTTTTGGTAGTAAGAAGGGTGAGTGTGGTGGGTTGAGATCGAGTTCAGTAAATTAAAAATTTTACGAACAAATTATTTAATATTTTGAAAAAATTACCTATGTTGAAAACATGATAATTCGATTCTGCTCTCGATTCTAAACAAACTACTTTCTAGTTTTGCGTTAATTCATTAACACGTTGTATAAGAGATACGCAATTTTCCGATTTAATTTTTGACCGATATTTCTATTAATAATTTACTTTTGAATTTTCTGAAAAACGTAGGATTTATGGCTAAGATACCTTGAACGCAATAACATTACAAATAAAAACTGTCAAATACAATAGAAAAGCAGAGAAAAGCCAAGCAGGCAAAGGAATAAAATTTATCATTGAACATCTATTATATTTTTCAGTATTTTTGAAATAACTCGAGAAATAATGGATAGAAAAATCGGATAATTTTGATATTAGCTTTGAATCACATAATCTCCAAATGGTTTTCTTGTTTTGGTACCTATCTTAAAATGAAATGTTGTCATTTGGTTGAATAAACCTTAAGGTGGTTGCAGAGTTACCAATTTCAAAAGTTTAACGTATAATACGCGTAGACTAACTAGAGGTATTAATAACAGTAATATAATTACGAAGATATAAAGCTTCGAAATTTTCTATGGAAAAAATCTAAGCTTTATATTTCCGTAATTATATTATAAATAGCAAATGTTATTTGATACGCGGCATCTAGATTATCTAAACTATTTTTCCAAATATAAAATATTACTTTTAATTGTACTGTTTACGCGTATTATGTGTCAAACTGTTGTATGAAATTGACAACTCTGCAACCACCTTAACGTGCCTTAACCGCAATGAAATAAAAAAATAAAATCTGTCAATTCAATAGAAAAGGCAAGCAGGCAAAGGAATAAAATCTCTATTATATAAAAGCTTTGAATCACATAATCATAATCAAAGAGTGCTTTATTTGATCATCACATCAAACAAAACGTGATCAAAATAAAATATTTTATTCGTCTAGTCAAAATTACGAACAGACACACACACACACACATACTTGCTCATTACATTAAACCAAAAACTCATCTAGTATTTGGCCTGTAATATTGTCTGATCACCTCGTTTCGTTAAGCTCTATTAAATTCGTTACAGCCCATCAGCTATCGAATTCAAGACAATATCTGTGAGCAATGTCATATAATTATAGGGCCCTTCTTAATATGCTGATACTTTTTAAGGGGATGATCAGACATTACCTTGCAGGAGGTGCATTACCTTGCACCTATGATACTGAACAACTTTCCCTGCGAAAACTATTCCTAGAAAATTTACAGGGTGAAATTGATATCATTAGCATCCTTTTAAACTAAGAGTCTACCCATCAAACTGAACAACTTTTACTATGAGAGCAAACCGATCAGAGCAGAAAAAATCACCTGTTGCTTACCTACATTTGAGTCGAGTAGGCGTTGCAGTACTAAAGTTTCGAACAGCTGATTTTATTGGTCCGATCAGTTTGCTCCTATAGTAAAATTACTAATAATATCAATTGTAGACGATAGATAGACTTTAGATTCTAATTTTGCCATGAACTGGAAATATTTAGTGCTAATATAATTATTAAAGAAGAAAAATAATAATTAAATAGTAACCATAACTACAATAAATATAATGTTCTGTTTGGTACGTAACAACTACCTACCAATAACATTTTAAGAGAAGTTTATTCCGAATGCGTAAATGCGCGCTGCATACAAACGAAGTCTGGTGATATTTTCAATACTTACCAATTAAACTCAATGAAATTTTGCAGAAACATTCTAGGAATAAATCTCTATGCTTGTATCGTGTCAGATTTTCGTTAGAATATACAGTTTCAATGCTAGGATTAATTTTAGATTTGTATGGAAAGCTTTGAGGCACTGTAACTTTAAAACTGTACATTTTAAGGAAATTCTGACACGATACAAGCATAGAGATTTGTTTCTAGATTGTTTCTGCAAAATTTCATTTAGTTTAATTGGTTAGTATTAAAATATCACCAGACTTCGTTTGTATGGAGCGCGCCAACAGTAATATACCCTTAAAGCATGCAGTTGATGCAAGATTCAATTTTAGCATAGCCCCAGTAAGATTTCTTATGACTGTATCAATATTGGCTATGGTCCAGCGATAGTTACTATCTGCTAATAAATACCGAATGTATTCATATTTATTTATTGAAAAATATTGAACATAAATATTGAGAAGTGTAATCTGTATAGGTTTTAAAACATACTTTGATGTTTTATATAACATAACGTGTAGTACTACTAGGTCAGTACCCACCTACATAGGAATATTTGTCATGTAAACAATTTATTTAGCTACCCGTATTTCTAATATATTATTAGAAAAATCTCAATAATAAAAAGAGTTGTGTCTGTGGAGAAATGCATAACGATTGCTTACTATTTTTAATTGGAAATTCAAACTAAAGCATATAAAAATAAAAAATATATATGTACTTATACTTACAATAAAAAATACTACTCACAAATTAAAACAACTGGCATTGCACTACAGACACTAGGTAATCGAGCAATGGGGTCAAAACTTTCTCGTCAAAATAATAAAAAAAAGAATAGCGCACGATCGTCGAGTCGAGTTGCTTCAAGCGTACTGTTAAGCTGGCCGCAAACGCATCAGCTGCGGAAAACGTCCGTACCACGTGTGCACGGAGTGCGACTGCGCGGTACAGGCATGCTCAGTGGAAATATAGCGTATTATAGACAGTTTCCTTTGGTCAACAAAAAAAGAACTGCGACTGTCAATGCTCACAAAATCTAAAATGCTTTTTTCATAGCAAATCCATTAACCTAGGTAATGTACCACAATGACATACAGGGACATTTGAAGGAGCCAACATCGAAATAGCGAAAAAAAATCCGCTATTTGTACAAAAATGCAGTACCTACTGTCTAGACTCAAATGTATTGGATAGCAGATTATTTTTTCTCGAAGTTGGCTCCATAGTGAAAGTTGTTCAGCTTGATGGTCTGAAGCACCCCCTTAAGTATTACTAGGGTGTTTTGTTACACCATGTATAAAAATATTACGATCACGGGACATAAGAGTCCGGACCTAGATGCCTAGATGACGTAGATGCCCTTTAGACAATTTGCTCTATTATAGATTAATATGTAACTGTACCACAATGACATATAAAAATATTACTATCACGGGACATAAAAGTCCCGGACCTTTGGAGGGCTTGCAAACCCGCAATTTATAAATGTTAAAAAAAACTAATATTTATAAAATCGAAATATTTTTAAAATTGCTTTATTGACGTTAGATATGAGGATATCGAGAGACATTTGCTGAATGGGAATGATGTAGTATATTTTTAGAACTGACTCATGAAACCCTTTCTTTTGATACCCGACACGATAGGTTTCACAACATTTTTTTTCTAATCCCGTACAAAATGACGTCATATCTTAACGTGATGGAAATATTTTTAAGAACTGCCGGTCAAAATGATTGTTTTAACCTAAAGTACGCACGGCGACAGATCGACCTACCCATAGTTGAACTCTATGTTCATGGACATAAGGTCTAACTATGGGTAGGTCGATCTGTCGCCGTGCGTACTTTAGGTTAAAACAATCATTTGGCAGTTCTTAAAAATATTGTCGCCGTACCAAACGGCTATCCTGTACATCGATTTGCGGCTTTTTATCGATTTAGCCTTGTAGGCCTAAGGCTAAGACAGCCTACCTTACCTAAACACGTAGTTGACAATTACAGATTAGGTATCTATGGAGATAGCGACCGACAACAGAAACATAACTATGTTTATCTAATGTGGATCGATAAGCAGCAAGGTATTTGTACATTAGTCCTAGAGATTTTTAAAACTGCGAGCGAGAAAACTAAAAGTTAGATTAGCAAAGAAGTAGGGAAGTATCAGTGGCGTAGCGTGGGTTTCTGCCGCCCGGGTCACAGACCGATTTCGCCGCCCCCTTATCTACACAAAAAAGAACGAAGCGAGAGCGACCGAAGCATGCTCCTAAATTTTTTCGCACATCGATTCGGGTTGTGGTCAGACATTTTTTGGTTTATCCATGCAAAAATAGAAACTCAGAGGGAGCGAAGCGAGCTCAACTTTTTTCCTCAATACAAATCGGCTAAAGAATTTGCCGCCCCTAGTAAAGTGCCGCCCGGGGCATTAACCCCCGCTACGCTATCGCTACTGGGAAGTATATATATCATAGCTCTATTTTTGACAAAGAATATATTAGGTATGACCATAAGAATAATTGGTATGAAAAAATACGTAATTGCGTAGGATATTGCTGGACTGAAAATATAAATTACTCATAAATGTATTTACGCACTGCTCCACAATGAAAATCTTACGTCATGCTCCCGCAAAGCCATACTAATGCTGCTTCAGATCTATATACCTACTTACCTACATCATAATAACCATGTACATATTTAAGCGAAGTTGAATGACGCATTCTTCATCTAGACAAAAATGTAATTATAGAGAATCCGCGCTGCGCCGCGTGTTAAAAGACAATGGACGGTGGTGGTTGGGTTTGGGGGTTTTTGTATGGACGGTGGCGTCTTTTTTAATCGCCTATTTTTTTGGCGCGGCCATTAACCAAACTTGAATATTTTAGTTCAGAATAAAGTAACATATGTATTCAATACATTTACTTCAAACCTTTATATCTCCTTTCCGACTGAGTTTAGATATATGTTACAGTCAATTCTCGTAACCAGTCAAATCCACTTTTGACTGCAAAAATCAGTCAAAATTGGTTTTGACCGATGCCCTTAGTCAACATTATATTTTCGAGTAGACTAGGTAAACAGTAGCAATTCAGTTCTGACTGCTCTGCTGTGGTCACAAGAGACCTAAAATGATCGTCGCTTCGCTCCTCGCTAACCTAACCGACTGACTTAGATCTGGCGTATAAAAACGCATAACCGCTTTTGACTGCAAATCAGTCAAAAGTGCTTTTGACCGGTTATGAGTTTTGACTGTAACATACACACGTAATAACAAGTTTTGTTTGTCTGAACTATAGCAGCGCCAAAAATATCATAGCATAAGCATAGCATAAGCAGCATGCATCTTTTCTTTTGCCTAAAGAATGTACCTAATATCAACGAACTGAGGCGAGGGAGGAAAGATGCGCATATAATACATAAATAAGATATAATTCATATATAACACCACGCCTCTTTCCCAGTGAGGTAGGCAAAGACTATGGGGTGTTATAGTAGACAGTTAATACTTATGATACTGAACAACTTTCATACAAAAAAAGATAATATGGAAATTTTATCTTTTTTGTTTGGGAATTTCCTATAATTCGGTTTTTAGGGAAACTTGTTCAGTATCATAAGAACAATCACTCCTTTAAGTAAATGCAACTGTTTACCCTAACACCTACTACCTCTTTCCTCATTAACTTCCATATATATTTTCACACATATCCATCGGTTTCGAGTATTCCGTTTCTTACCTTTCTGTAGGACTTAGGCAGGTAAGTAACCGATTTGATCAGAGTTCCTACGTCATAAGAGGTCGCCCTCTACCTGACTCAAAAACTGGAGGGCAATTGCGCTAAATAAATAGCAACTGAACCATGATTGGATCGCGTGCGAACCACAACTTCAAACACATTCGGTATTGCGCTATTTATTTTGACAGCCGTTAGAGCCGTTCTGATAGATGGCTCAGACGTTAGAGGCTGTCATCCACATCACAGAGTACTATAAAAGAAAGAAAAGAAAAAATTGTCAGCATATTACGAAGGACCCTGTATACTACCGTAAGGTCACATAGTAAATAAGTCAAGTTTAGCGCAAAACGGAATTAAACACAGTTGAATAGTAATTGGATTGCAATGTGATTAGAACTGAAATTGGATTAGGATTGAACTTGTACGTTTTAAGTTAGCACGACACTCAGACACACTGTTATTCGATAAGACAAGACACGATGTAACACCGACACTGCTCTACTACACCGACATTTCTGTACTGAGACACGAGGCTGCTTCCATTCACTTCGCACAATAGATTTCTTTCGGACATTAAATTAGGTAGGTACATAAGATTGAGAATTGTAAATCATTTCATGTTATGTGAGTGAGTTCTGTTTTACATAATCAAAATAATAGCTGAATCTTAATTATACATATACAGGATGTAAGGAAAGGTATCATTAACCTTTAAACCCAACCCAACCCACCCCATCATGCTGATCAACTTTTACTATAGGAGCAAACCTGTCAAAACAAATAATTGTTTAACTTTTTGTACGTGCAGGCAGACCACTATTTTTAAAAACTTTAAATTCTTGTCACTTCGTTCTGATATAAATGGTGAATGTACACAAGTACAAGTCTGGTTTTTTTCTTTTCACAAAATCTCATACGCATTGAATCGTTTTTTTTACTTGTACGCAAACAAATAGACAAACACAATAACAGATAAATATGCAAATTAAAAAAAAAATCTTAACATTCCTTCCTTCGAACTTCCTAAAATTAATTTCAAATATTTTTTACTTCGATAAAAGTCAAGAATACGGTTTTATAGTTTTTATATCTTATAACTGAAGTGTGTCTGTAAATCGAAGATATTTACATGAAAAAGATTACGATATCGTTTTTTGGTATCACGGAATCCACATCAACTTTTTAAAAAAAAAAATCTCTGTCTCTTTGTTTGTTTGTATGTTCTGCTGGATCCAGTTATGCTCATTGTTTTTTAGTTATTTTCACTGAAGAGAAATCTATGAAAAATGTGGCTCATTATTGATGCTTAGGATTATGTGTTCTTAAAATTGTATGAACGCAAAAGAACACAGAAAATTATATGTTACATGATCACCATTAGCTGAAACGTACTCGTATCAACGTAATCAGTAGGTACTTTCGCGTGACTTACAATCATTTCTGCTTTTAAAATTATAGTACGTATCTGTAATTTTCTTTTTCCTTTCTTCGAATTTAGCAAGCTCAAAGGTTAAATGAGTCTTTTTAATATACTGTGTACTGACTACAAAATTACCCTTAGATCAACTTTGAAATTAACTTGTCTTTGATCTGATTTAAAAGGCTGTTATCAAATCATTGGCTTTATGACTGCTGCCTCAGAAATACATTTAGTTCAGTATTTGTTTTTGAAACGAATAGTTACCTATATACAGGAAAATTTAACTTCCTTGAGAGTTATTTGGTTATCAATATGATACCTGTTTTGAGAAATGAATTTGAACAACAACTTGACTTCTTGAGTTATATGGGCTCCAAACTGTGCATGTGCCCTTTCGTTGGAAGATCGAAACTATCCATAAACTGTCACAGATTTGTTTGCTTCTTGATATTTTTCACTGCTGTACAATTACTTCTAACACCTTGCATTTACGGAGTCAATGATTGGATGGAAATAATTAATATCGCTCCTAATATTGGAGCTTGTTTGATATCATTGATCAAGTTTTGCAAAATGCATGCCAACAAAGAAGTTTACGACGAAATCTTCAAACATTTCCGAGATGACTTGTGGGAATGTTTTCCAAATCATTTGCCGAAAAGTCAAAACATTCTGATTAAATATAAGAATGTATTAAATTTCATATCAAAATTTATCATATATTTGACGGTAATATTGACCCTAATAGTAGATTCATTGCCTTACTTAGTTATGACATACGAGGTTAAGATTCTTGGGAAAGATTTGAAACATTTGTATCCATTTGATGCTTGGTACCCCTTTGATAAAGTTAAATGGTACTCTGTTGCTTATCTATGGGAAGGAGCTATGACGGCTTTGGTAATTTGCATTTATGCCCTCTCCAATCTGTTTCATTTGTCTTTTGTTGCATTAATTTGTATGGAATTAGATATACTGGGGAAATTCCTAAATGAACTTATTAGTAGTGAAGATATTTATAATATAATTCAACGAAAAAGGCTAGAAGAAACGCATAGCAATATTAAAAAACATCTTAATAACATTGCAAAGAGTCATGGAAATTTAGCAAGGTAATCTTCGATGGACTATAATTTTATTATAATAAAAACAGGAAAACTAGAATCTATTCTAAGACTTGATTAATCATAATTTCTAACCAACTCAAAAAAGAAGAAGCGCTCAATCTCGCTCTCATAGTCGGTCAATACACCGTGTTCCTGAGGTTATGCATTAACTTTGGCCTGTTATTGAGACCATTAAATTGATCATATTTCACTATGGGACAAATATTGAAATCGCGAAAAAAAAAAATTTTTGGTTTTTTCAATTAGGTACTAACATAACTTTAAGGGTGTATTCAGACAATAAAACTAAACAACTTTCCCTAAGGAACATGGGTCGAAAACTTTTGGAAAACATGGACTTTTTTTAAACCTTCCATACAAAAGTGCGGAATAGCCGATTGATTTTCTATGAGAGGTCCAAAAAAAATTCGTTTTTCGACACACTTTATTTTACACACGGAAATACAGCATAATAGACGAGTACGAGACGAGTAAAGGGCGAGCTTATCTCTGAAGAGATTTCTTCAAGCAGACCCATGATAAAGAGAAATTTTACAAATACAATTCAAATAAATTTTCGATGAGGAAGGTCCGAAAATTTTTCTCGTTTTTCGACACATGTTCCTTAGGGAAAGTTGTTTAGATTCCTGGTCTGAATAAGCCCTTAAAGTTATGTTAGTAATAAAAAACTTGTGGTGTATATTTTTCTTTTCAAGGATTAATAAATCCGAGGTGGTTCTATAATAATATATTATATCTCATCAAAATTGGTAGAGTTGTATAAAAATGTTTAAATATAACAAAAAAGAAATGCCGTTAAAGCATAATTTTGTGCTAATACGTTGTACAAATATTTTTAGGAAAACTTCACAATTAGACGTGATTTTAGGGGATGTGATGCTTCTAATATATACCTCTGGAGCTGTACTTATTTGCCTTACTGCATTTTCTTTCACTGTAAGTAACCTTATCTTTATTTTTGACCTTGGACCTATTTGTAAAATTTTTACTGACGTTATTTTGATTTCCAAGAACTTCCTTATAATAATATAACAAATTATTTTCTTACAGGTTGTTAATGATTTGTTTACGTCTTTGCGATACTTCTCATTCTTCGTGTCTTTGCTTATAGAGTGTTTTAACCAATGCATCATCGGTCAAGTTTTAATCGATCACGTAATAATTTTTACTTATTTATAATTTAGAAGATTGACACTCAGTTGCAAAAACGCTCATTAAAGTTAATCCTCCATTACATCTCTTGCTAGCTTTTACCACAGATTACTTTAATAGTTACTACCGTAACAGATTCGCATTTCGAACATTGCGCGTCTGGAACGACAAATAAAATGCACCTTATGTCAATGAGCGAGGATTCATCACGACTACGACCATCCAGTAGATTCCCGTACGGGACATCGAACTTCCGCTGGTCGGCTGTCAAGTGTACCTGAGCGTGGAGTGAGAAAGGCCTGCTTTTTCTAAGTCAACAAGACAACTGCAGCGTTTCTGCAACTGAGCTGTTATCATCTTTGCAGCTATGACCACATTTTTCTTTTTCTCAGTTCAACCAATCTAGTTTTAACTTTAACTATTTCTCAAGGCAGTATAACTCAATATAAGGTCCTTCTTAATATGCTGACGGTTTTAAAATGATGATCAAACTGAACAAAATTCTCTATGGAACAAACACCGAAATCGCGACGAAGAAATCAGCAGTTTCATACAAAACTGCTATCCTACTCTACCCAAATGTATGGGATTGCAGATTTTTTATCGCAATTTCTTTGTTGGTGTCATAGAGAAAGTTGTTCAGTTTCATGGTCTGATAATCCCAATAAAAAACCGTCGGCATATTAAGTTGGACCCTGTATAATTTTTATCATCGTATCGTTGATTGCTATCGAACACGTTGAAACAATTTACTGTTATTATTATATTTTTCACAATCACCAGTCTATTGCAAAGAATCGCCATTATAGCGAATCCCTTTATATCCAGCAGTGGAATTTTTCTGGCTAGGTTATTCTTTAACTTCGAAAAGGGGTGTCGCTCAAAATGCTGCTCAAAAATCTGCTGACAGCGAAGAGCTGCTTAAGAGAAGTTTATTCCGAAAGCGTAAATTCGCGCTGCATACAAACTAAGTCTGGTGATATTTTCAATACTAACCAATTAAAGTCAATTAAAATTTTCAAAAACAACCTAGAAACTAATCTCTATGCTTGTATGATGTCAGATTTTCGATACAATATACATTGTTAATGCTAGCATTAATTTAAGATTTGTATGGAAATCTTCGAGGCACTGTAACTTTAAAACTATACATTTTAACGAAAATCTGATTTAATAAAAGCATAGAGATTAGTTTCTAGATTTTTCTGAAAAATGTCACTGACTGTAATTGGTTAGTATTGAAAATATCACCAGACTCCGCTTGTATGGAGCGCGCTCCGAATTATATTCCCTTAAAAAATCAGATCAGCTTATTAAACTCGTGCTCGAGCTGTAGAAAAATATTCATTCTTCAAAATGGATTTCATAATAGTATTTGTTTCGTACGTAGAGCACCGAGCTGGCGAAGATGATATACTCCTCGGACTGGACTTATGCCGACACGAAAACGAGGAAAATCCTATTACTGTTGATGGCACGAACCCAGAAGCCTTTCACATTAACTGCTAATCGCTACGTTATTATGAATCTAAGCACCTTCAGCCGAGTAAGTGTATTATGATCCAGTGAGGGTTCTAGCGTGACGTCAATCATCATCAGCCTATACATGATGTTACGAAAGTAAAAATAGTCATTTAAAACTATTAAGGGGTTGTTCAGACCATCAAACTGAAAATCGTTCACTATGGGGCCAATATCGATATCGCGAAAGAAAAACCAGTTGTCCCAAACATTCAGCTCGAGTAGATTTGTAGTAGATTAGAATGGAAAATCAATTTTTTTTAACGCGATTTCGATATTGGTCCCATAGTGAAAGTTGCTCAGTTTGTTGGTCTAAACCATCCCCTTAAATGTTAATTTGTATTTTAGTAACACCTTGTATAGTCTCACTGCTGGGCACACGTTATTTACCTGGCTGTCAATGTGAATGTGTTGATATTGTATCGCAGGTAAAAACGAATAGGCATCGTAGATCGGAAAGTTTTGTTGTATATTTGTTTTTATGTCTAAGGAGTACCGAATTATAACTTCACGATATAGCTTTTTATGAGACCAAATATTTGATGATATCACATAAAATAATCATGGAACAAAAATAATGAATTCTTCCTGTTTTCAGATTTGCAGCTCATCCTTCAACGGTTTCAATTTACTTCGCACAATTTATAAGCCTTAATAGCTGACTCTAAAAATATAGTCTCTTTACTCGTAAATACATAGTAATTTTGTAGGTACCAAATATTTTAAGGAGCGTTTATTTCGTCTTTCGATCATAGACTTCTATTATGACCAGAGGTCGGATTTTGCCGGTCATTCCAGAGCCGCATTGATAAATTAATATGGACCCTCTTTTTGAGATTATTATGTGACAAAGAATGAAGAAAACTGATCTCCTCGGAATCAAATCTCTATGAAGACAAGCAAATAAGTGTACTCTCCAACAAAATAAACCATCAACCTCATTCGCAATCCATTTATGAGAGATTTAGGTATGGTAAAGAAATGTGATGTCCGATTGACATCACAATTTACGGCAATTCATTTGCTTTAATTATGTTAGGGCAAGCCCCTTCTCGGTCAGTGCGGCAACAATTAAAAAATGGCTTCAGGATTATCCAGAGCTCAAATATGACGACAATATTCGAACATCCACTACTGTGTAACATTTAGTACTAGTATTGTAATTTTGTCGTAATTTTTCACATTCATATTTTAAAAATAATATAATAAGAATGCGGCCCTGGAATGACCGGCAGAATCCGACCTCTGATTATAACTGATGATTTCGATACGATGAATTGTCGCCGATGAGATGATACACTGAACTCGTACTTGGTATACTTGTATCGGTATCTCGAAATGTCACTGTAATTACAGGTAGCATAACTATTGAAACACACAATTGTATTGTAATCAAATTAATATTACAGATTATAAGTATTTTTTTTTCATTTCACCATATAGCGTATACAGGAGGTAAACTGAAATGCGTCACATAATTAAAGGAGACGGTTTTTTAAAATTCTTTATCTTTTTAATTTTTTTTTAATTCGGGCTTTTAAAGGAGGTTGAGACCATAAAACTGAACAACTTTGACTATGGGACGATCACTATAATCGCAAAAATATATCAGCTGTTACATACATTTTGGTCGAAAAGACATTGTTGACTTACTATGGCATGGAACAAAACCATTTTTTAACTCAATTTCATTATTGGTCCCATAGTGAAAGTGGTTCTATTTTATCACTTTATGGTATAAAGCACCCCCTTGAGTATGTAATTTATTTAATTTTACATCCTGTATAATGACCCAGCATGATATAAAATATCTAGGAAGTTTACATTTTATGTTAACATGTATGCAGTAGGGGGCGAAATCTATGTTTAGTATAGTATCTTCTTAGACCATTTAACTAGAGACAAGCCTCGCGTTAGTATTCACCTCTGACAAGTTACAAGATCAATTGATCATGTGCATTTAAATACAATTTTATGCTTTATTAATAAAAGAGTCAGCCTATAATTGCGGAACAATAACTTAAAACTTGTCTCGTTTGGGGTTCACACGAGATAATTTTTAACCCCCGACGCAAAAAGAGGGGTGTTATAAGTTTGACGGCTATGTCGGTCTGTCTGTCTGTTTGTTTGTCTGTTTGTCTGTCGGTCGGTCTGTATGTCTGTGGCATCGTAGCTCCCAAACATGGACAAAATCCCCACGTACTTTGGCACAGGGGTACGCCCGTCGTTAACGACTCCATTGCTATATGCTCTTAGTTCTAAGGGGATGGAACAGCAGATTTTTTTCGCGTTTACGTTGTTGGTTCAATAGAGAAAGTTGTTCAGTTTGATGATCTGATCATCTCCTTTAAAAACCGTCAGCATATGAAGAGAGTATACGTTACTATATGGTAGGTATCTTAACTTCCATAAGTTACTTATCGTTTTCTCATAAATAAAGATCTGCCAAAAGATAATGTTGTGCCGTATAAGCATGGTTTATGCTCTCATGAAGTCACGTTGAGTGGAAAATCTTCCTGCTAGTTACTTTGAATAACAATTATTTTAATGAGTATTGTGTTTTGTGTCTATGCTAATTTAAGTCTCGACAATCCTAATTTTAAAACGTTCGTTTTGGAAGAACAATGGTCAAGCAAGTGCGAGTATTGCTTGAGTGGACTGACTTATCCACAGAAATAAATCAAGATAGAACGGCCATAATCATTGTTTTACTTGTTCTCCGCGCGTGCCTGTTTCGGACCACCCGTGCATGTTTGAATTTTGGTATTTATTAATTAAAATTAAGGGTATATTACCGTTGGCGCGCTCCATACTAGCGAAGTCTGGTTATATTTTCAATACTAACCAATTAAAGTTAATGACATTTTGCAGAAACAATTTAGAAACAAATATTTATGCTTGTATGGTTTCAGATTTTCATTAAAATGTTTAGTTTTAAAGTTACAGTGCCTCAAAGATTTCCATATAAATCTTAAATTAATCCTTGCATTGAAACTGTATATTTTAACGAAAATCGGACAACATAGAAGCATATATATTTGTTTCTAGATTGTTTGTGTAAAATGTCATTGACTTTAATCGGTTAGTATTGAAAATATAACCAGACTTCGTTTGTATGCAGCGCGCATTAGCGCTTTTAGAATAAACTTCTCTTAAGTACTCAAATCTTCAGAGTCACCTCAGATCTTTTGTTTCTGCAGTTAGAAACTAAGCAATAAGGCATATTCTCTGATTTGTCACCGATATTTATCGTAGCGCGACTCAGTGCGTAATGAGTAAACGTACGGCAAAAATTAAGTAATTTATTGCTTAATGTTGGCACGCGTGCCCCCCGCGCACTTCACCGTTCTATCTTGATTTATTTCTGTGGACTTATCTCTATTTAGATTGCAAAGTTTTGTATTTTCCTGTAGGAGTCTTCCCAAGTAAGGGTCAAGGTAGGACTTTGCAAAGCAGTTGAACGTGGTGGAACATGGAACAAGCTTGGTAAAAAGCACTAACAGGACCGTCTAAGGAAGAATGTTTTCTTGTTCGGCTTTAACGGAACTAAAAAAAACGTCCTCAAAAATCAAATTAACGAAAATTATGATATCTGCGGACATTAGGCAAACAGCTGTAGACTATTTTATCAAACGTACTCTGGCACCCTGGAAAAGAGATAAAATTAGCCCCATTTATCTAAAAACTACCCACGATCATGAAGCTTAAATATTGTATTTGGTAAGTGTACTTTGTAGATTTAAATTTTTTTTAAGATGTGTGTTGTAGAGTTTCTGGCCGCATCTTCTCTACAACGGAACACCTTCCGACGCGGTGGTAGAGTCAAAAATGACGTCAGAAAGCTATCCATGTCGTTGGCTAAAGTGTCAAACCTCGTAACTCCATTTTATTTTTCATTTTACATTTGATACAATATTATTACTAATTTCTGAATGCATCCATGACAACTCTTAAATCCTTTTAAAAAGCCGTTACAATTTAAAATGATAAATAGAAAACCATATAACTCTGGG
Source organism: Agonopterix alstromeriana (assembly GCA_963924505.1). Classification (NCBI taxonomy): domain Eukaryota; kingdom Metazoa; phylum Arthropoda; class Insecta; order Lepidoptera; family Depressariidae; genus Agonopterix; species Agonopterix alstromeriana. Next base: position 11,579,603 of record OZ004670.1, read on the forward strand.
CTGCCATGTTTCGTGGTGAAGTTTTTTGTGCCTCCTGTAAAATTTGATGGAGTTACGAGGTCTGATACTTTAGTCGACGATGTGATATTATTTTGAATAAAACATTTTTTGAGTTTGAGTTTGCTTTGCAAATAAGTAATAAACAAAAAACATGTGACAGGTACTTTCGAATACACATGTGTTGTTATGATGTTATAGGTATAATTTATTTTTATTTGAGTCATATAACATAGACATAAAATTCATACTGGATCAGGAGTGCGACTTTTGAATGTCACCGGCTGAGTAAAATGGCCGATATTCACCGATTTCCCAAAGATCGAATTTTTTCTGGTCTCGTCATCTTACTGGTGAGAAAATTCTCATACCCTATGAGTATGGTATGAGAAGGCTTTTGTATGAGATTTAAAAACCGTTTAAGCTCACCGATGACATTCGCACCCCAGGATTTTTGAAACTCATTCGTTGAACTCAACAGTTGAAAATGTCAAAATTACTATGGAGATACGCATCTTTATTAAAAGGCAAAATTATTATATATAACACTGAAATCGAAGTATGATTTTTGAAAGTCAAATCAGCAGTAGAAAGTTTAGTTCAGAGGAATGCATGTACGATTTGTAACACTTTTCAGTAAAGGAAAACATCGAAACAATCCTGCATGCTTCATTTTCAAAGCATGCTTGTGACCATCATCTGTCCATCAAAAAGATACGGTTTTATTACAATTGGAAGAAACTACGATATAAATTAATAAAAACAAAAAGCCCGACTACACAAAAAACCAATTAATCTTAAATATCAATTTAAAATTAAAAAAAAACGTTGTTATAGCTGGTTAGTGATTATGGAGCTGATTTTTCTCTTTTCAGTTCCAAGGTCAATAGGTTTTTTATGCAGTCAGGTTTTTTTATTTTTCTAAATAATTTAGTTTATATTTAGGGTTCCGTAGTCAACAAGGAACCCTTATAGTTACAACATGTCCGTCCGTCTGTCCGTCTGTCCGCGGCTTATCTACGAGAGTACTAGAAAGCTGTAAATTGACATGAAAAATGAAAAAAATTAAATTAAAAATGAAAAATTTGACAAAAAGCCCCCTTCTAAGTCCGTATATTGAGACGGGCAACTACGGAACCCTACCCTGCGCGTGGCCCGATACGCACTTGGCCGGTTTTAATTATCAGACGCCATATTAAAATAATATAGCCTATGTCACTCACACAATTTTTACAAATCTAATGACATCTCATACGTTAAAATCCATCAAGCCGTTAAGGCAGGAGGGCGTGCCAAAGAAATATATAGACATACAAATAGTCATACAAACATACATACATACATTCGCTCGAAAAACATACCCCTCCTTCTGGCGTAGTCGGATAAAAATTGGTGGGGTGCAGGGAGTGTCCGTGCTTTATTTATGTTTTAATGGACATGTGTTGTTCCGATGTCATTCATTTGTATTAATTTAATGAGTGATCGTAACGAAGACAAAACATTCACACTGTTTATGTACCTTATCAGTTATTATTTAGTTATTATGTTACATTATAATAATGTATGAGATCTTGACATAATACAGAGGTTCAAGGGAACGTGGAATATTTAAGAGCTTCCGGTGTCTTTTTGTTTAATGTAGAGTTCCGACTGTGGGAGATCGTGGTTGGGATTTGGAGTCACATTATTTTATTTTACATTTTTAGGGTCCATGTTCTTAGTTTAGCAATACCGTATTTATTCTAGTTTAATAAGAAATAAAGGACTTTTCTCTAAAATTATTAAACTATTATACAAGGTGTTACAAAAGTAAAAATAAATATTTCAAACTTTTAAGGGGGTTGTTTAGACCATCAAACTGAACAACTTTCACTATGGAACCAACATCGAAATCTCAAAAAAATAAATCTGCTGTCCCATACATTTAGCTCGAGTAGAATTGTAGTTTAGTATGGAACATCAGAATTTTTTTTCGCGATTTCGATATTGGTCCCATAGTGAAAGTTGTTCAGTTTGATGGGAACCACCCCCTTAAATATTTATTTGTATTTTTGTAACACCTTGTATAACAGAAAATATTAAAATATAAGTGCTTCCGGTGTCTTTTCATATATGTATTAGGGTTCCCGTCTATAGGTAGCTCTGTGTGCACACTATGCCCGCCTGATCTACAAACGTTCTTTCACGGTCACTACTGGTAGCAGACCTCGGGAAGAAATCTCTTTACAGATAAGCTCGCCCTTTGTACTTGTCTACTATGCTATTCTCACTTGTATAATTTTCGTGTGTACAAAAAACTGTTAAATATGTTTGTATGTATTTGTCTGACGACCACTTTTTCTCAGCAGTACTTATTTTTTAACAGAATCACCAACACATCGGCGCATTTTCAATGGTCAGTCGGTACCTAAAAATCGACATAATTTTTCAGTAAATTATCTTAACGCAGTGTTAATTCGGGGGGCATTCACTGGTAAAGTTCAAGTAGAGATACTGATAATTATACTTACTAATTTATATGAGGTAAACAAACCGACGGCTACGTGGTGTTCGTTTCCGTCTTTGAAGTAGGTTGAATATGATGAACGATTTAACAAAAATGCAGGTCAGTTTTTTTCAAACTTATATAGTATCCTACTTAATATGCAAGGGCATGCTCATATCATCGAAACGCACAACTTTTTCTATGGCACCAAAATCGAAATCACGAAAAAAAATCTCTTGTTCCATATAAAACTACAAACGTCGAATAGGTATATTCTAGAATTTTTGTGTATAAACTAACAATAGACTAACAAAATTGTGATATCATATGGTCGAAAATAAAATATTCTATTTTATTCTAAATATATGGGACAGTAGATTTTTTTTCGCGATTTCGATTTTGTCCGATAGAGCAATTTGTTCAGCTTAATGGTCTGATCATCTTTCAGCATAATAAGAAGGACGCTGTATAAAATACGACCCCCACAAGACAAAAAACTGACAATACCACCCCCGAGACTTCCAATTTAATAAATGCAAAGAAGGTACCATATGGGATACTAATTTCTAAAAGTTACGTTAGCTACAACGAAAGCTTGGAGAGAGCTCTATATTTCTAAGGACTAGGTATCGATTATTTCCAGAACGGTATCTAGTATGTAACGTCAAAATAAAAACATTGGAGCGAGCGAAGCGAGCTCGAAATTTTACAGTTGCAGCATTACGACTCGGCTGTCATCACAAAACTCTTGGTTTATACATACAGAGCTATTGCTCTATAAAATAGGAAGTAAACTTGGCATTTTCAGTAGGTCCTGAGACCTGTGAATCGTACTTCAGTTCAAGTATATAGCAACATGAATTCATTAATTGGAAAAATCTGTGATTGACTTGATCTAGCGACTTGATCAACTGTAATTTTTATCTTCATCATTCGTCATTTAAACCTAAAGAAATCGCCTTCCCTTTTGCTTCAGCTGCCAAAAATTATTTTGAAGTTTACTCTGTACTGGAATTCTCATATTCGGGGTAACGATCTTACATAATTTATAAAAAAAACTATGTATTACTTTATTACTCAACAATTTTAATTTCTCAACTATAACGTTTACCTACAAGATACATTTTAACAAATAACATTTGTTTTTATTTAATTCTTCCATGGGTTAATTACCTCAGTTTGCATCTTCTTTGTGTTTAAATTATACCGGTAAAGAGCGAACAATGACACCTACTTTCTCTTCAGGAAAATACCCGTTAATTTTGAGTTTTGACGGAATGGTAAACTGAAGTTTGTTTACCTACATAATAATTTTTAGACTCAAATCTGTTTTATAACGGTAACCTTGATCTTCTCATTGTTTCGTGGCTTGGCCTACGTTCGTATATTATATGTATATTAGGCATAGTTAACAAAAAATATACCTACCTAATGAACGAAATAAGTAATTGATCTTTTCCGCTAAAAACCAAACTTCAAACTCCTGATGTCCCTTGCACATTCACGCACAGAGAGTCAATGTGCGAGTGTCAGTCGCGCTTGGAGCGAGCGTTCTTAGATAGTGAACCTTCTGTTGTACTCTTAGATAAGTATTCCGTAGTATAATTAAATTAAAATTAAAATTAAAAATCATTTATTTCAGATTATTCATCCATATTGTGTTAGTAACAATTGTCTTATAACTATGTTAGTTCACAAATAAATACATTCATTAATAAAATTCAATAAATTAAAATATCAATTACATTAAATTACATTACATTACATTACCTACTACTGTACAAATGGTGATGAGCTGGCATGCAGTAGCATCCACCTCTGCACCATGGGTGAGTCCCACCGCTCAGCCAACACGCTCAGGATGCTGTTAGTACTGCCCCGGAAGCGATTCAGCAGCGAGGCGCTCCGCTTTCTGATGATGGCGTAGAAGTCATCTACATGCGCCTGCGCGAACATTGACGATTAAGGATGAAAATATTTTCCGATCCATATTTAGCTTCCTGATCAATTATCATTAGGAAATATAATTTTATTATCAGAAAGATAAAATATTCTATCCGACATAATCTTGAACGTTACTTAAGCTGTTCTTAGAATGAGTGAAAGTAAGTATTTCGAATCTCTGATTATGTAATTCAATGTAGCCTTAAAATTTCGTTGCTATTTGGAATTGAGTACCTATATACCTATAGTTAAATTTATAGAAGAGTCCATGTACAGAGTGCTCTCCTAGTAGGCACGAGCGTAATGAATTGAAATATTTTTATTTGCCAAAATACGTTGTTTTAAAAGGGTGTTACAAATTTGTTCAGTAGCTGTATTTAGCCTGCTTGCAGGCGTCCAAATTTAGTTTGTTTATCGATAAAACCTTATTAAAGCTAATATAGTTATCTACTTATCTTCTACTTATGCAAATATTCTTGTACGTTATAAAAAAAAACAATTGCCACAGCCATTTCGTAAATTTGTTTTTGAAAAACTTTCCCTCTAACAGTTTTATACAATCAGGTAGTTTGTTATACAGGGTGTAAGGAAAATTATCATTAACCTTTAAACTACATACTCTACGCATTAAACTGAACAACTTTTACATGGGAGGAAACCGATCAGAACAAAAAAATATCAGCTGTCCCATACTAAACTGCCTGCAATACCTACTCGATTCAAACGTATGGGACTGTTTCAGTTTGATGGGTAGAGTATGTGGTTTAAAGGTAAATTATACTTTTCCTTACATCCTATAATTATGTTCATATTATACACGTTATGTGATATATATATTTATGACAAGAAGGCTGGTGTAATTGGAGTTAGTATAGTATAGGTAGCATAAGAATCACCAAAAACCACAATTGTCATTCTCATAACGATTGCCATAGAGTCCTATAATTATTACCCACTGTTTTAATTCATTTGTACTCGCGCATCATTAAAAAATCTTGGGTTGCAAGTAATATTACATCGATAAAAATGAACGTCGAACTGCATTCGACCTTTGTAGTAGAAAATATCGAAATCTTTACTCATTATTTCTTCACTATCACGTTTTGAGTATGAGATGCAAGCACTGTTCCTTCGTAATGCATACTTGACAATGACCTACTGAAGTGCGATTTTTGAAACTCATACTTTGAACTCAGCAGTTGAAAACGTCAATATTACTATGGAGATATGCATCTTTCTACTGCTGATTTGACTTTCAAAAATAATACTTCAGGAGTGTGATTTTCGAAAATTTTAATTTTGACATTTTCAACTGCTGAGCTCAGCGAATGAGTTTCAAAAATAGCACTCCTGATCTAAGTCATATATTGATCTAAGTAATGTATACGTGGACACAAGATTATTACGAGACGTATACAGCTTTTGTTCTAAAATATTGTAAACATTTATAGTTACATAAATATTTCTGTCTTGTTTTATTACACCCTGTATACTTCGTTTCCTTTGGTGCAACATAATGTATATTATTATTAGGTTATGAAACTTTAAATGTTCACAATATTTTGTAACAAAAGCTGTATAATGTCGTAATGATCTTCTGTCTACGTATACATGTTTTTGAGTCTGACTGTACTTGCAAGCGAATTATATTTAGGCAAAGTTAATAACAAAAAATAGTATCAATATATGATTACGACCAACACAAACTATAAAATTTTTCCATTAAAAACAATTAATAATGTTCACATTTCGTACCAATTGGCAGACAGTTTTCAACATTTGTATGAAAAGTCGAACAAAAGTGATTTTCTTAGACATATTAAATGTTGATTACTATCGATATTAGTACAGTACAATAGTTTTCAGGGGTCGAGTTTATTTATTACCATATTATGCATATCTGCGGCCGGTATATCATGCCTTTTATCTCGTCCGTTCGCGCGCAAATAGAAATAAAGCTAAAGCGCGATAGCGCTATATCACGCTGCCATACTACGGCCGCAGAAGCCGTAGCATGATGCGCGTGATAAGGCGATATCACGCCTTTTATCTCGTTCATTCGCGCGCAAATATACCTATAGAAAGAGAGCGATAGAGCGGTAGCGCTATTTCGCGCTGCCATACTACGGCCGCAGATCGACCAATTAGCGACTTCGAATTACATGTTAACTTCTTTTTGTATGACCTTTTCAATTCCATAAGTACTTCTTCTAACTTCCTGGCAATTGTCATTCAAAATAATTAACCTTTACAGTTAATTTACTATCACAATTAATTATCTCAGTTTGTGGAAGCCCGGTGCACTGGTCAGGACGCATTCTGTTTTGTGTTTTGTCAGTGATAACACGATAAACCTCGTATATTTTGGTAATAAATCATAGTCTTAAATTATAAGAATGAAGTGGATTTTCTATGTAATTTTGTTTGTGGATATATCTTATGGAAGAGGTAAATTGTTATTTTGTCTTACGATGGCAGCGCATGAGTCTTCCATATCGCGTCGAGTGTTCATTTTAATAAGTCTCTTTTTAAATTTATGATTATCATCATCATCTCCGTGTCCTTATCCCATTACTTGGGATCGGCGCAATATGTCGTCTTCGTCCATTCATCTCTTTTAGCCGTCATTTCAGCGCACACTCCTTTTTTACACATGTCATCTTTCAAACAATCCATCCATCCTTTCTCTGGTCGTCCTCTCTTCATGCAGCCATCCACATTCATAGTTAACACTCGTCTTGTAATATGACACTCATCTCTTCTCATCACATGCCCATACCACGATAATAGATTACCTCGCAGTTTTTCATTCACAGGAGCTACTTTCAAACTTCCTCTAATATACTCTTTCCTAATCTTGTCGATTCTTGTAACACCACACATCCATCTCAACATTCGCATCTCTGCCGCAAGATGATATACTAAAGAACATGCGTTTTTTTGGTTCAGTGTCTACCGATGAATCGGTGGAAGTTGGTATAGAAATAGAGAAGATTGGACACGACGATGACAAGTTTTTTGTGGCCCGTACCCATAAAGAAATTATTTGCAAGGATTCTACTAAAAACGAGAGGGTCTGTATCTAATCTAGTAATTTTATTGTATGTCTAATGGAGAATCCACACGTTTGGTGAGTTTAGGCAAACCCGCAATACATTGACGCTTTTATAAAGTAAGCTAGTAACAATCTCTTTACAGACTAGTCGATTATAAAAAGTACAGCGGATCTGCCTAGGCTTACGCTAGCGTAGACAGGTACCTAGCAAAAGTATTATTTAGTAGTTCAAAATATTATTTTATATACCTAAGTGTCATTAAAGTGACCATTTAAAAACATAATTTTAAGTGTGTTGAATTAAGACTTATGTAGATGACCCATTAATTGGATCTTTGCCTAACTTTTTAACATAATGGTTTGTAAAATTACCCATTAAAAAGTAATAGTTAAGATCTGAAGACGGAATTTTTTGTAATGACCGTAATTAGGAACATACATAATACTATACTTTAATGTTTGTTGTAAAGAATTGCTAAATTAAAGTGGCAATGAGCTGGGCACGTTGCTCGCAGAAACCGCAGAACTAGTCGTGCCCGGTAAAGCGCAGTGTGGGTAGGTCCCCAAGGTGGACCGACGACCTGGTGAAGGCGGCGGGAACCCGTTGGATAAGGGCAGCGCAGGGCCGGTCGTTGTGGCGATCCTTTGGGGAAGCCTATGTCCAGCAGTGGACGACTATCGGCTGATAATATGATGAATGTTTGTTATCTCCAGGTGGAATGGCACAGCCCCTCAGGTGATGTCGTTAAACCTATGCCCAGAAATAGGATTTACGTTAAAGATCACTTCGTAAAGCATCCCCAATCCGCAACGAGGGAAAAAATGTTAATATTCACTGAAATCTTGGTCCAGGATAGTGGAATATGGCAATGCCGATCTGGAGATCGTTTGAAGAACATTTCCATTTGTGTTTTAGGTAAAATTTTTGAAGTACTTAGTACTACTTTTTACGCTTATTAATAATATTAAAAACCTATATGTTAATATTGCCTAATGATATGATAATTATTCCCGATATACATGAGTACAATCACCCATTAAAGTAATGAAACTGTCTACCCTAACACCCTGCAGAGTGCAGGGTGTAAACTTAAATGCGTTACATACTAAGAGGGTGCTTCAGACCATCAAACAGAACAACTTTAACTATAAGTCCAAAAATAAAAATCACGAAAAAAAAGTGGCCGTCGCGGAACGCCCGGCAGATGATCCAATCAACCGGACTGCACTCATACCGCACTCAACCGGACCGAAATTTTTTCGAATTTCGACCTTTGCGCTTCCAGGAACGACGAACTAATCGCAGGTGTCACGACATACGAGTCGGTTTGACTGCAAAGTCGCGTCGATAGATGTTTTCCGTTTTGCCAATCGCTACTGGGCCACAATGTATTGGACAGCTGATTTCGTGATTGCAGTGTTGGTGCCTTAGTGAAAGTTGTTCAGTTTGATGGTCGTATCTTAAACACCCTTTTAAATATGTAAGACATTGAAGTTTACATCCTTAATACTACTAATAATCACTTTAAATTTTTTTTCAGACTATCAAACCGAAAAACCTCTGAAAATTTGGAAAGTGATTAAAAATCGCCCAGTATAAGTAATTTTAATATCGACTTGCACTATTTACAACAATATTTTATGTCATGTAAAATTTTACGTTTTAGATCCAGTAGTATTCGACAACACTCAAGAAGAATGGACTGTGGATAAAGGTCGTTCAATCACTCTGACGTGCAAAACTGGAGGTGACCCAGAACCAAAAATGACATGGTATAGAAATGGAGAAATCATTGCAGGTAACCTGTTATGTCTCATTATTATACTTCAGGTCCAATGGCTCATCATTACGCTCACGCTAGTTACTACTAGATGTAAGTTTTTAGGTTTCCGTACCCAAAGGGTCAAAACGGCCCCGTATTCATAAGCCTACGCTGTCCGTCCTTCCGTCCGTCTGAGGATGTAACAATTGAACTGTAATGGCTAGAGAGATAAAATTCACAGAATTTACAGAATGTGTGTCATTCAATGTCTAAACGTAATAAATTTAGGGGGGTCCAAATACAAGAAACTAGTTATTATCAACGTTTTTTCTTCTCGCTCTATAATAAAAACGGTAATGAATACAAGCGTCAAACTTGGTATGATTATAGAGCAATATAGTATAACAACAAATAATAAAAACCGCCCGTCTTTTTTGTAAGTTAATATGTCGTGTGGTGTGGTACGGAACCCTCGGTGCGCGAGTAGCCCGACTCGCACTTGACCGGTTTTATTTCGAGAAGCACAGAGTTTGAGTTCGATGTTCAGTTTCACCCATCCAGTCCTTGCCAGAAATCGCAAATCATAGAATTATTAAACAGAAGAGAGCTAAATGAAAGTTAGCCTAAACACACCCTGTTTAGGCTATTGAGGTTTATTCCACTTTAATCACCTGGATGATATCACCCGGGTGATCATAGGCGACTCATATGTGTACTATGATCACCTGACGAAATGATCACGCAGGTATTTTTGGTGACCTTTAATCACCTAAGCCTTAGTTGATTAAAGGCGACCTGACTTGAAAAATGCGTACTTAAATTATCTAAAAATCCCAGGTAGTCATAAAACTGGGATTTGTAGATAATTTGAGGATACATTTTGATCAAAAGCGACGCGACTTCCCACATAGTGACCCCAAATCACCTATAAAGTGGTTATTAAACCATAATATTTTTCCTCTTTTAGAAAAACCATTGGGAAAACCCCTTCTCAATGGTTTTTCACGGATGAGTCGCTTATGATCACCCGGGTGATAATACCCAGGTGACTATAGTGGAATAAACCAACATTAAACGCCTAAACAGGAGGTGCTCCTAGAACTACCTAGTCTATTCCAACGGTAGTCGGAGCTTTTATCGTTGAATGAAGTCTGCAAAATATGTGTCATGATGAAAGACCACCAAATCTACTCTTAAATTTTTAATATACTTTTTTTGTTGACAATTAAGTTCCTAAAGTAAATATTTGTTAAAAACTTGCAAAGATAATGTATACAGCCATCATAAGAAGTCAAGGTTTCAATTCCGGGATAGATTTCAGACACGTTTTATTTGACATTGACCTAATTTGCCTAACACAATCAATTGATGTTATCTTGTAATAAGATTTTGTGACGTTCTCTGGGAAAAGGGACCTTGTTGACGGTTTTAGCTTCCAAGATAACTATACATCTTTATTTAGAGAAGTGTATATACATTTTTGATCCATAACTCTACCAACAACAAGGTCCCTTTGCCCTGAGAACGTCTCATTTATAGAATATCCATTTTATCGGCAGCAAAAATAAGTTTGTATTTCATAGTATTTCTCAAAAACACCTATGTTAAAAACCAAATTATTTCAGCAGTCGCTATTCAAAATATCGTATAACCGAAAATATCCCATTCTCAAAAACTAGTTTATAACATTATCTTATTCAAATAAATTTTAGCTGAAATTAGTTTTTAAGTTCTTATACTTTAATTTTTTCAGAATTTTCCACTATAGTTGAAAAGTTGACATACATTTTGTGGTGAGGGCGCCACTGAACGGTACTCTTAAAAGGCCTCTTTAGTTTTAACCATGAATGATTATTTTCTTTTATTCTTAGGAGACGACAACTCAACGAAATACAAAATGATAATGAAGTACCAAACAGAGGGACTCGAAGGCTTCCTCACGATAATTTCCTTGGAACCTGAGGACAGTGGCGTGTACACATGCGTAGCTTCGCAGGAGAACCAGCTGGTGGATGATTGTACCCATAGTGCGAGCTACAACATTACATTGAATGTTAATTGTAAGCATAATTGTTTTGTCATAAGCAGAAGTCGAGATTGAAAAGTAAGTCATGATATATAATCGGGCATAGGCCCACCACACATTCCTATCGCTGTTCCTGTGAACCAGGATCAACAGCGGCGACCATTCACAACACTAGACAATGAAGTCAAGCGAGCAGGGGGATGACTCTAATCTGTCTTGGAACCCGCAATGAATTAATCAAAGAAGATAGGAGGAGTAGGAAAAAGTAAGTCATGATAGGATGCTCCTAACAAACGTGCTACCAACCAATATATTTAAGGGGATGATCAGACCGTCAAACTGAACAACTTTCTCTATGGGACAAACATCGAAATCACGAAAAAAAAACAGCTGTTCCTTACAAAACTGCAAACCTACTTAATCCAAATGTATGGGACAGCTGTTTTTTTTCGCAATTTCGTTGTTGGTCCCATAGATAAAGTTGTTCAGTTTGATGGGCTGATCATCTCCTTAATAAAGTGTCAGCATATTAAGAAGGACCCTATACTATTACCTATTCTGTGCTCATAGTATCTATTCTATGGCCCTACATAATTCGATTTCACCGCCATCTTGTGTTTGACTACGAAATCATCGAAGCACATTAAAACTTATTTTATCTTTATTCATCATAGTTATAAGCAAATACATTAGATGGCGCTACGTTGCTATTATTTCAAGTTTTGTTGAGATTTTTTATGAGAAGTTTATGTTTCAGATGGACCTATATTTGGGAAAGAATATTATAAATCTACGGTCGTCTTTGCTAGTTTTGGCGAAAGGTAGGTTCAATCCTTTGTAACTAACACTTGAGAATTAACAAAAGTAGGTGATAAGTACATGAACTGTAGAATTTGAATTAAATTTTAATTTTAAATCATTACCTTTGTAGTAAGTGTCACAGAATAAACATTAAGTGCTTATATTTAGTAATTTTATATTCAATATTAATTACGGAATAAGCTTATCCTTTATTATTATACTCATATTAGACCTTATACTGAGCAAACTGGCATGTGGCAAAGTGTTAGTGGCTGGCAAAAACCATCGTTTTTAATTTCGCTCATTATAGTCAGGTAGGTATTGAGCGTATTATAATATTCCATAAACATATACATTACGCGTATCGAAATAAATGTTTATGGAATCACCCTTATACGATCAAGAAAATAAAAGTTAATTTTATCCAATCACGAATATTATGATTTAAAATTTATTGAAAGGCGCTTTTTGAATTGTCAATCCTTCTATTGGTCCTTCTTAAATGAAGTAGGTATTTTATTTATGGTGCTAATTTTATAAAAGCCGTGAGCGTCTTATTTTATTATTTAAAGATTCATAAATGTTTCAGAGTCGAGCTAAAGTGTGATGCAAAAGGGTATCCTGCTCCCACTTATAGATGGTTTCATGAATACGGTTATATTTTATCGGAAATTGATGAAATTGGAAATGTGCCTGCGTTTTTTTTCGAAGCCGATAACGAAACCATTATACAACAATTCAAATGCCAAGCGGCCAACCTGTATGGAATTTCTTACAAGCATTTTACTGTTCTGCTGTTAGAAAAACCAAAGAAACCAACAGGGGTAGGTATACAGGGTCCATCTTAATATGCTGACGGTTTAAAGAGGTTGATTCAGACCATCAGACTGAACAACTTTTACTACAGGACCAGCGAAAAATAAAAACAGGTGTTCCTTATAAAACCGGTGCTCCGGCACTCGCGATTGACAGTTGAGATAAGTACCTACGTCGCGTATCGCATGCGATACAGGCTGTCATGGTTGGCAGTAAAATCGCGCAAAATCGGGAGAGTGCCTTCCTTACCTATCTCTGTTAAATAATCTGTGACTAAACTATAATCCCACTCGACCCAAATGTTTGTGACGGCAAATATTTTTTCTAGCTGTTGTGACGTTGGACCCATAAAGAAAGATGCTCAGTTTGATGGTCTAATCATCGGCTTAAAAAACCGTCAGCATATAAAGAAGGGCCCTGTATATTAATTATTCAATTCAATGCGAGAAAGGTCGAGTCGAAAAAGTACTGCCGGTGCTGCGATCTTTCTCGCTCTAGCCAATGACGTTCCTGAGCAACAGAAGAGGATAGAGCGTAAAAAATTCGATTCCTTGCTGCCAGATGATGCTCAACCCTAAGTAGAATTTGAGTACCAACCTAGAACGAGTATACTTAGCCTGTCAACATCGAATTGAATCAACCCTAATCTAGAACTTCAATTACAGATAATTCTATTGAACTGTTCTGCAGATACGATGGAATTCAAAGTTACTTGGCCTGAGGATAAAGTCCTTTTTCCAATAGACAGTAAGTATCTTATTCACCCTGTAAAACTGTTTGGAGGTTTTCTCCTTAGCTAAGTTTTTTAAATTATTTTTTTGACAGAATAGAGGTGTTGTTTTATAAGCTGCCTTCAGTACATTTTCCACCGCGTCTTTTATACCGGGATTAACATAGGCCTTGATTTATTCTAAAAAAGAGGTGAAATACGGGAGGCTTTATTACCAGTGACCTAGAAACGAGTCCAATTAAGTGGTTGGAAAAGGTGCCTATCTATCTCTAATTGTCTTTTTTCGTGTACTTTCAGGTTTCGAATTTCAGTTCAAGGTCCTACCAGGAACTAATGATTTGGATCTAGATGACAGCATTACAATCTCAGACCTTAAAAGTAATTCGAGTGCTGATGGTAGGTGTAATTATTTTAACTTTAATTATTATTCTGATAATTAATGATGTTCTCACTGATGCATTTCATGCCCAAACATTTTGTTAGTAAACTTGTTTTTTTAAAGTACTTTAATAGGTAGTTCATAATAATTGAGCAGTAGCATTTCGGATACACTTTAATATACTCGTATATTCAACTTGACGTATATTCAACTATGAAGTGATACGTCAGAGAACTAAAGTGGTTGACATAGCTCAGAAAATTAACAAGCTGAAGTGGCAATGGGCTGGTCATATCTGCCGAAGAACTGACAACCGGTGGGGTGTCAGAGTTCTAGAGTGGAGACCGCGAACTGGTAGGCGTAGTGTGGGACGCCCTGCTGCCCGCTGGACAGACGACCTAAAAAAAGTAGCGGGGAGCGATTGGATGAGGAAGGTCGAGGACAGAGTTTTGTGGCGCGCCTTGGGAGAGGCCTATATTCAGCAGTGGACGATGATGGGCTGATGATGATTTCGGTTACACCTTAATATACTCGTATATTCAACTTGTGTGAAATTGTATTTATACACTCACACAACTAGTCCTATAAAATTTTGAGATAGTAAAAACATATCAATTTTTCGCTTTTCAGAATTCTACGTTTCTCTACCAGATTTAGATGCTGAAACAGAATACAGGATTCGGTTGAGAGCTGTCAATAGAGCAGGTCACTCCGAATGGTCGGAATATGTTATAGCAAACACTACTGTATCTCATGATGTGAAACAGAACTATACCACAACAAGAATGAATGATTTTATTACATTATATGGGATACTTTTTGGTGTAGCTATTATTATTGTAGCTATTATTTGTATTTTTGCAGTGAAAAAATTGTTATGATCGGGCCCATAAAAAGTTTAATTTCTTCACGAATGAAATCCCAAAATGTTTGTGCTTTGTTTTTACTACAATGCAGTGTTCATATTTATTTTCGTAAATAAAGAGTTAAAATAAAATATAAAACTCTGAGGTTCACCTTTATTCCAAGAAAAGCTCAATAAATAAGTATTCAAAATTCCAGCCACCAAATTCCACCAAGCACCAGGGTTGGTGCTCTAATAACGTGGAATCTAGTACTAGTCTAATACGACGTATCTGGAACCTGACAGGAGATTCTAGTAAGGGTTATTTACCTAGATTCTAGGTAAACTACAGAAAGTATAGTCGGAATAATATGACCTGTAACATCTGTTATCAATAAATTATGTCTATGTCTATGAATAAGAGGAAAGAAGTATATTTTTTCGAATACTTCGGTAGGTTAGGGTATTCTATTGGAATGGAAAATAAAAGCTTCTTCACAAAATACAAAACATATCAAACTAACAGTTATCATTCTCATGAACACGAACATTTATTTTTATGTTAAGTAATTATGAATTACTCGTACCACGAATAATTGTTGATTTACATGACATTCATAAATTATTATTATTTCTATCTTTAGAGCTAAATTGTTGAATTAAGGCATGATAAATTTGACACCAAATGCAGAATTAGGGATTTTCATCCACAATTAATAAATTAGGTAGGTACTTTCATTAATTTAAGTCGCCTTTTATCTCAAATTTCATTGGGTCTCTCGTATATTTACGAAATTAAAGACACGTTGTTTTATTAAATCACCTTTATTAGAGGCAAAAATTCGGTGGAAATAACATAACATTCAGTGTATATTATATTGACTTTAAGTCATGCATGTATTTACAATTAGGTAGTCGAAATCAGAAGCATGAACACTGTAACAATTGAACTACCGATAAACATTTAATTAAAATAATAATCGCATCAACATTTTCCCAAAGAATCAAATTAGTGTAATAAGATCATAGTAGTGTATATATATTATACTGGAATCATTCAAAATTAAATGTATTTTTGCTAATGGGCGTCGGGTCTCATTCAAAAGTCTCGAATAAAGTGTCCCAGAGTAACCAATATAAACGCTAGTACGTTTTAGTAATATAAACCAACTAAAAACTTTGAAACTGTTCAAATTCTTTATTAATTTTACTTGCACAGTTTTTACAAATTCTTACAGTTAAGGGGCACAGTATTATATACGTTCGTGTAGTCGGCCGATCAAATGCAGACTGGCAACTGTAGTCTTTGATTGTTACTCTTTATGAATTTTTTACTCTTTTGGTTCGGACAATTTTGAGCGTGGACCCTACGTCCAGTAGATGGCAAGTCAATGGTATTTTACAAATATATGACAAAACAAATTTAGAATTAGGTACTTAATAATCTGATAATATACACAGTTTTTTATCAATAGATAGGTTTGAGAGCAGGTACCTAATTCTGATGGAAATGTCTAAAAAATCACCACAAAATAACTTATTTTTTGTTTTAGTAATTTAATGATGTTTCTATATTTTGATAAATTTTATATTGCGGCTTTTGTTAACAGTTTTATTGCGATGGGATATAAAAGTCTTCCCATATATCTAAGTATTACAAATTGCGGTAATACAAATTGCGTACACGTTACGGTAACATACAATATTGAATCAATAAAATTGTTGGTTAGGTACTTTGAATTTAGAGCCATACAAATATACAATACATGTTATTCCAATTATGACAAAATAAGGCATAAATGTAGTACCTGTTCAAAATATTGTCATAGTTCAATTTCATAGATCTTTTATCGAAAAAGGTTATTTCACAACGTAATCACAAGTAACCTAAAATTCCTAATATTCAATGTACTTACTCGTACACAAGTGCAATATCAGTTCTAGCTATACAAACATTATTATCCGTCAAACCCTTATATAGGGTCCTTCCTAATATGCTGACACTTTTTTAAGGGGATGATCAGAGCATCAAACTGAACAACTTTCTCAATGGGACCAATGTCGAAATCGCGAAAAAAAATCAGCTGTTCCATACTAATCGAATTTATTGATTCCACATGTATGCCATGTTCCATACTAAACTGAAATCTTTCTCGACCCAATTGTATGGGACGGCTGATTTTTTTTTCGCGATTCGACATTGGTCCCATAGATGAAGTTGTTCAGTTTGATGGCCTGATCATTCTCTTAAAAAAATGTCAGCATATTAAGTAGGACCCTGTATACCACACAATACATAAACAATTTTTATCACGGCACACACGTTCCACCTGTGGCTGACGGGGCAGTACCTACTTTTCAAGTTGAAACGTTACAAAAAGTGTCTTGACAAAATCTTTCGTATATAGAAATATAAGGTCCAACAAAAGAAATTAGCTTTAGACTAGACCATCAAACTGAATAACTTTTTCTATGGTACCAATATACAGAAAACAAACAAAAAAATCGACTGCTCTATACAAAACTGCAAACCTATTTAGGGTCCTTCTTAATATGCTGTCACTTTTTAAGAGGATGGTCAGACCGTCCAACTTTTTCTATGGCACCAACATCGAAATGGCGAAAAAAAAATCTGCTGTTCCCTACAAAACTGCAAACCTACTGGAGCGAAATGTATGGGACAGCTGAATTTTTTTTGCGATTTCGATGTTGGTGCCACAGAGAAAGTTGTTCAGTTTGACGGTCTGACCATCTCCTTAAAAAAGTGTCAGCATATTAAGAAGGACCCTATATACCCGAATGTATGGGAAATTTCATTTCTTTTTGTGATTTCGGTATTGGTCCCACAGAAAACGTCTGATCACCATGTTGGATCTTATATTTTATAAGGTGTGCGCATATTTATCCGCGGCAAACGAGCCGAGGGCGGCGAGAAAATCGAATTTTTGAATTCATTGTATGAAATTCTATGACACCGCGCACTTATCCGCGACGAATCGGACGAATCATCCGAAAATTAAAAGTAAATTCATTTTATTCGCCTCCTTCGGCTCCTTCGCCGCGGATAGTTATGCGTCCACCCTTTTTAATGTTGTTTTGTTACAAAAACACATTTAGACTCTGAATATTATCTCTTCTCCGGCTGGGTTTAAATCTATTGTAGAGATATGCTACGATAACATGACCCGCGCCTCCAAAGTTTACAAGTATTTCAAAAGCGTTTGCAAATCTCACAACGCATGCGTATGTGCTGAGACGGACGTTATACAAAAACAAATATGTACTACATGGCTTTGTTGCTGACTAGAGGAATTGCTAATTGGCTCATCATTATCACTATGACTACGGGTCATGTTATCTTAGTAGATCTCTACCTATTAGGTCAGATCTTGCAAAGAGTTTACCAAAAACCAAAATGCTATGATTAGGCAGGTAAATCTTGTTGGGTGTTTCTGCTGGGCGTTTGAACGCCATCATTGTCCTCACCGAACATTTTCATCTTGTTTATATGAAATGGCATGGGGTTTTATAGCGCTATTATAAAGTTCCTGGACCTTTAATAACATATAATTTTATTTTTCCATAAAATTTAATTTTTCCTTAAAATTTAAATATTCGGTGAGGATAGTGAGGGCGTTGAAATGCCCAGAAGAAACATCCTAATTAATTCATGCTTGGTAAGTGAAGTGGAAATTTTAACTTACCCAAATTCTCTTTGGTCGAGCGAGCTACCTTCTAAGCTTCTGAACAAATTGTCAATAGGTACTTATCTTATATCCTACATTAGTTCCCTTGCCATTAACAATATTTACACAGAAAATGTATGAGTAAGCAGTATTTAATTACTTTTAACTTATCAGCTTCTTCTATACGATTATTTGAAAATTATCTTATTTTAATGATGGGGCATACACAGTGATACCATTTTATAACTTCAACGATTATCAACGTTTGTTTGTGCTTTTTAAATGAATTTAGCATAATTTATAGTGAATTTTATAAAGCCATTCGTTTTTTTTACAAACGTTAATAGACGCGATAATCTCTCTTATTGTAATTAAACGTGTAAAACGTTTAAAACTTAATTCACCTTTTTTGCTCTGTTTCAAACATACATTATTATCACATTACGTACTATATTAGCGTAATAGTCAAAGCGCTTTGGAGAGTTTCGGTACTACTGAAACGTGGATATTCTGAGGTTTTAGAATATCTCTGACTAACCCTTCTCTCTTCGGGGAATATAGTCATGAGCATATATGCTTTGGAGTAGTTTTCTGGCGATTAACTTTGAACTGTCTTGCATTGAAGATTAGAATTTGTATGTGAGACGGTATACACTTCGATTTTTAAAACCACTTGTTTCCATCGCATCCGTAGTGTTCCGTAATATAGAAACCTACTAAATGATGAAGTCCTCAACGACGTATCCGTTAGAGTGTAGAGTTCCTGGTCGTATCTTCTCTGCAATGGAACACCTTCCGACGCAGTGGTAGAGTCAAAAATGACGTCAGAAAGCTATCCATGTGATATTATTTTGAATACAACATTTGGAGTATTTTGAGTTTTGTTGCTTGAGGATCCGAGTTTGGTCTTAAATAATCTGCACCTACTACCACAGCTACTACCTATCTTATCACTTGCACTCTATTATTACGCTAGTATAGCAAAAATATGATTTTCAAAAGGACAAAAGTTACAGAGCATTTCATTGATTTTAAGTATTAAGAAAAATAAGAACTTTCAATCTTCTTGTAACATTAACATAATAGTTAATTTTTCAAGAGATTAATAAATATTTACAGAGCGGCTTGTGAATTTTGAATTTAATTCAAACGCACAAACAACTTGCACCTTTTTTGTCAATTAGCGTATCGCGCACGACAAAAGCTGGCAAAAATAAAAATTTATTTTTTCTTGGGTTTTTTCTTACGTAGGTTTTCTCTTGAAGTAGTATCCTTTGGATA
Source organism: Agonopterix alstromeriana (assembly GCA_963924505.1). Classification (NCBI taxonomy): domain Eukaryota; kingdom Metazoa; phylum Arthropoda; class Insecta; order Lepidoptera; family Depressariidae; genus Agonopterix; species Agonopterix alstromeriana. The sequence goes on from OZ004670.1 coordinate 11,599,410, forward strand.
TAAAATTTAGATGACTTGCCGATCGGCTTGTTGATGTCTGATCTTGTTGAAATGAGGTCCTAATTTTTTTGTTACGAAATGTATTCGAGCCAGCTAAAGTTTCACGTAGTATATAATAAAAGCTCATTTTATTTATCTGATAGAAGAAATTGTATAAAATTGCAAAACAATGTTATTACAGTAATTTATCTAAATAAATTGTAGTCAGTGTTTTCAGTATGTTACTTATAATTACTGTTTCTTTTAATGAACAATGTTTAAAGAGTAAATAGAACATACAACAATACGAGTAAATATAAATTTTTAAGTAAAGCAAACTTCGTGAAGTGATGTCCAGGCCGTCTCGCTCGTAGCATTGCTTGTCGCGGACTATTGACAGAATACCCAATTGGGTCTTCTCTTTGCTATAATATCATTGTTTATAAGTCAAGCAAACTTCCTGAAGTAATGTCAAAGTTTTGCTTGACGAAATGAAAGTGGTGGGCTGTTTAATGTGTATGTCTTTTTATTTATCTAGACATGTATTAGAGCCCTTAGATGAAAACTCTATCTTGGTTCGAATTAACCACTTATACATCTGTGGTTACATTCATCTTTTTTATGTCATCAAACTCACAAAATAATTATAATTTTGACGGGTTGTGAATTTATATTTTTCAAGTTCTGCATTGCCTTAAATCCTTGAATCCGAGACATTATTTCATCCCTTATTTTGTCTATGAGTAGTCAGGGGACTATAATTAAGTAATTACACATCATTATATAAACCCATAAGGCATATTTGCATGTAGAGTGTGCTATTTACTCTCTAAATACTATTTATCACAAAGACCTTTCGTTATTCAAGACATACATTAAATTCAAAAAGCGCATATCAAAAACGTGGACGCAACATTCTGAATTGTCAACAATGGCCAAGCAACATACAACAATAAGGTTTTTATCAATTGAGTTATTTTTTTCTTAAGGTAACATTAAAATCCATTCACAATAATTAACGACACAAGTTTGATACAGTTTTGTAACAGAACACTTTGAAAATGATGTAAGCAATTTACATTCTAAAAATTAAATATTTCCTATCTAGGTAGATACAGTTTTTGGAATGTTTAGGGGATTTAAAAAACAAAATAATAACGTGTAATGAGTCACTAAACAATAATTGTACATTTGCAATAAAAAATTAAAATATGCTTTATACTTTGTGGAACATAACGACCCACTATCCCGAAAATATTGTGTTAAATTTGTGATATACCATCCGGTAACAAAATATTGTGTTAAATTAGTGATATACAATCCGGCCACATTAACTTTGCACCTCACTGGAATGCGATGCCCCTCATACTTCCCCCTTCGCGTCAGTACGAACTTAATAATCGCGTCACTAAGGTTAGCATTATCATTGTCGATACGCGTCTCTATAATTTGGTACAAAACGGTTTCACACCGAACCACGGGCCGATATTATAGGTATAGGGTCCAACTTAATATGCTGACACTTTTTCGAGAGGATGATCAGACCATCAAACTGAACAACTTTCTCTATGGGACCAACATTGAAATCACGAAAAAAAATCTGCTATCCCATATAAAACTGAAAACCTACTCGAGCCAAGTATATGGGACAGCTAATTTTTTTTTCCCGTTATTCTTGTTGGTCCCATAGTGAACGTTGTTCAGTTTGATGGACTGGTTATCCCCTTAAAAAGTGTCAGCCTTTTAAGAAGGACCCTGTATTACCTATAAGTACTTACATCCCGCGCATGCTTGTATAGTTTTATGAACGTGATCTATTTAGAGTTGAAATTATACTTCTAAGTATTACGCTTTGTAGAGCATGACAATTATTTTAAAAAAGTTCCTCGGCATAAAATGTAGTACGAATTCACAACGATTATGCCATTTTCGGAACGGTGGTTCCTTATTTTCCACGCTGTATATCTTTGGTATTACGTTTATTAGAGAGGTTGTGTATGGTCAAGTTAAAACGCTCAATAAATAGTAAACTTTTCATAACAATAAGCAAAGCCACGATAAGACATCAATCATACAAAGTATTTGGAACACAATGGAATTGACTTAATTACCTAACAAGATAGTTAACTATTTTACGAACTAAAAGGAAACAGATAGTCAAAAAAAAGGGATATCAGATAAACCACATTGGTTGAAATATAAAACAAAAAAAGATAATTGATGCCTGGACGCTAAACGGAATCTTCAAAATTGAGGTTATCAGCTTAGTCGCTATAATGCTAGCAAACGTTGTGTCTAAGATGGTCTAAGACCATGGACATTGGGTTGTTTCTTTAACAATGAGGAGTTTTCTTGGAAACCCGTTCATAATAAGAAGTGATGAAAAATTTATGAAGGTACTAGGTAACTCCAACCTTTCTCAAACTTGTTCTTACTTAAAATCGGATTCTACTTTCTGTTCATTAAATCATTTGGTATCAAACTGCCAATTGCAAGTACGTTCATTAAACTTAATCTTCCATTAAATCTCTTGCTGTCACTTTTTATCTGGTTGACGCAGTAAAAGCTAGCAAGAGATTTAATGGAGGATTAAATGTAATGAACGTACGTGCAACTGACCGTAAATCTTCAAAAAACGTTTCCTTAAAACACCTCATTAAAAAGCGTAAGATAAATTTCAAGCAGAGTTCTCAAAAACACTTTTAAAAATCAGTCTTCTGATAAAGTCTGACCAAAATGCTTTTACATCAAAAACACTTACCTTTCAAATTATTATAAGTATAAAAAACGGCGGAAGCAATTATATAAATTAAAACGGGTTTGGTAAATTGACTTTAATTACTACTTACTACCAAACCAATCACAACAGGACCTATAGACAAAGTAACATTTCTATTGGCGTAGACGCTAGTAGAAATGACAGAATGAATGGATTTGACATTAGCGATCGAAACATTTTGACGTTTGCTTTATCCATCATACGTCAAGTCCTCCTTCTACTGTCGTTAACGCTAATCAAAAGTACTTTGTCTAGGGGCCCAGATGTCGAATTAGAGAGGAGAAAAGAAAGGCTCAACTCGCGGGTAGCCAATCAAGTGAAATGAACAAAAAGAAAGTCATCCCCATAGCGCTGCAGTAGAAAGGTGTTAGTTGTAAATAAGGAACATAGCGACAAAAAGCGTCAGCAATGTCGCCACAATCCTGACCGCGTGCGCAGTCGTGCTTGGCAATTTTTCTGCGTCTATGTCCAGCCAGTCTGAGTGGCCGGCTGCGTTGAAAGATCGCACTCTTACACGGAACATAGTGTTGTTGCTCAGAGGACCAACCGGGAATAATGTTGTTGTTTCATCTGGAAAAACAAAATAAACACATTGCCATTTTGCTATGTTTCTCATCCTTTTGGTTACGAAAGACCTCTATCTTATTCACTGTTGTATTGGACACAGGTTTACCCTCATGTTAAAGCTATGTAGGTGTTAATGTGTGTTTATTTGTAAATGTACTAGTGAATGGTAAATGTACTTTTAAGTACCTATGAATACTTTAGACGACACGATTTTAAATATTATAAATTCATTCTCTTTGACGATTAAAGATAGAAAAGCAATAATAAATTGACTTACTCCCGTCTGCTGTTTCAATTTCAATGTCAAAATTCTGGCTCTGATCCCAATCTGGCAGAAATCCTTGATTGAAAGGAACTAGCTGGAATGTGTAACCTGTAAGACAAAAGACAAATAATTTAAAGAAATATTATTATATCCAAATGTATACGGTAGCATTGTCTAATTCGAACCTCGAAAAAATACGCAAGGACAACATTTGCTTCCGTTTCTGTAAATTTTTAAGACAGTCCTTAAATACATATCATATTTATAGCGCTATTAGGAAGGTCCATAACCAATTTCTCATTTTGACTAATTGTCAAAATAACTTCTTCGCAAATGGTAGATTTCTCATTTCGACTAACCAAAATCTCATTATGAATACCGACTTTTTTCCGTGAATTAATTGCAATTTTGAGAGTAATGTCAGAACACCATATTAGCCGACCGATGGAGAGTAACTCTCCAATTGGGTATTTGACTACATACAATATATTTTATTTTTATCTTCTCAATAAAAAAAAGGTTAGAAAATAACGCTAAACTCTAATTTTCATTGAGTTTTTAGCTTGAATACTATTTTTAATAACAAGATAAACTCTAAAAAGTAATGAAATGTTGATGACGTCACGACTCAGAATTGAGTACAAATTTCATTCAACGCGCACGTTTTGACGTCTGATAAAGAGTAGCTGATTCGACTAGTTGTCAAGTAGCCTATTATAACTGTTATACTTTGAGCCCAATGTGTCTGAGACGTGAAAATGTTTTACTTTACCTTGAATCGGAAGATTTTTCGCATCTAAAGGTTGATCCTCTTCTAACTTGAACGTACAATTAGAACAAGTTACGTTGAATGTTATGTGAGACGAGTTGGATTCCGTAGACATTATCTGAAAATAAAAAGAATCATGTATGAGCCGAGAAAGTAAACAAGTAATTATTTAGTTTATCATTATGTGTATTTAATTTTGAGCCAGGTGGGCCTACACCTACCCCTTGACTAACCTGACCGCATCAAGTATCGTCAATACTCACCACAAATTTACCTACGTATTTTATATAAATTTATTCGATTTAGCCCGCGTTTTCCCGCGTCATCTTAGCGAAAGAAATTATGCATCAATTATCATAAGTATTTAAAAATGAAATATTTTCTCAAAATCGGTACCTATAGTAGTTTTTGCGTGATACTTGAACAAACAAACAGACAACAAAATAAAATAAAAAATGAGATTTGGTGTTAAGGACACCTAAATAAGTACCATATTATAACCTATTTTTTTTGGAAATATCTTCAACGTTTCCGTTAAAGTTTTATAATAGTATAACTCGAATTATGTTGTGGCTATAGTGAACTTATTGATTCCATTTTAGAGATATTTCTAAATAAATGATATTTACATAATCTGGCTCAACGGGTGCCGATGCAGGTGTGACGTCGAATATGACTGCCACTTGACCTTTCTTGTTGTAAACAGCGCACTTGTATTGTCCTTTATCCTCCTCTTCACGCATTCTTAAAATCAGTGTGGAACTCATGCCGTCTTCAGCGGTCCTGATCTGAAATTGTTGTTTAATATCATTAGTTCAGAATCTTACATCTATGTTTACAAATCGGGTTCATAAATTTTTCGGATCGTTCCTTATTGTTGAGAGGATGTGGACCCCCAATCGAGCTACAGGGCATAAGGGACAGCCCTTCGCAAACTGAAACGGTGAACTCAGACCATTAAACTGAATAACTTTCACTATGGAGCCTACCTCCGGAAACGCGAAAAAAATCAGCTGTCTCATAAATTTTGAGTCCGGTAGGTATAGCAGTTTTGTATGGGACAACTGATTTTTTTTCGCGTTTCCGGAGGTAGGCTCCATTGTGAAAGTGGTTCAGTTTAAAGGTCTGATTTAACAATTTAAGTTTGCGGGGGGTTGTCCCTTACACCCTGTATATTAAAAAAAATTAACTGAAAAGAGAAAAACAAGCTCAATACAGGGTGAAATTGATATCATTAGCATGCTTTTAAACTGAGAGTCTACCCATTAAACTGAACAACTTTTACTATGGGAGTAAAAACAAAATCAGCTGTTGCGTACATTTGTAGAGTAGGCATTGCAGTTTAGTATATAGTCCGGGCGTAGAAGCCGTAAAATAACCACTTAGTTATAATAATATTAGAGTTGATGATGTGTCAAAAATATATATCGGATACATGTTAATTACATATTTATAAAATGTTATAACACTTTCGAACTTATGGTAAATACACTTTAGGTATTCTCATTATCTCATATTAATATTGATCTAAAATTGAATATTTCTGGTTTCAACTGTCATTATGTGTTGTTAGCTTCATATTACACAGTTGTTATAAATGTTAGATATCGGCAAACCAGGTTACGAACTATTATCTAAAGCAAGTTCTAGTTTTTTATAATTTTTTGGAGTATAACTCTACATCATATACCTAATAATATATTAAAAATTTGCAGACTTTAATATCAAAACTTTTCTTCAGCCGGTGGAGTAATCGACAGCTGTTTTTTTGCTACGATCGGTTTGCTCCTATAGTAAAAGTTGTTTGGTTTCGTAGGTAGACTCTTAGTTTAAAATTATGCTAATGATATCAATTTTATTTTCTGTATTGAGTCGATACGATGGCACGTCATATTATATTTTTCCACAGTATTCTGCATTCACGAGACTACGATACTAAAACTGAAAGTGTTTAATTAAAATGTTTGTTGTATAATATTACCACATCAGGGTTTGGTTTAATGAGGCTGTCGTAATTGTTCTTTCTCTTGTACCAGTTGAAAGTTGGTGGTGGATTGGCGATCGCACTGCAGGTTATTTCTTTCCTGAAAATGTAATGGTTTAGGTACTTCAATAATAAATTACTGCTCTTAATATTAAAAGATTTATATGAAAGCTCCTCTGAAAAAAAAAAACATTCATCGTAAAATTATCAGTTCATACAGGGTGAAACTGATTTCATTAGCATTCTTTTAAACTAAGATTCTACGGAACAACTTTCCGATCGGAGCAAACAAAATATCTGCTGTTCTAAACTAAACTATATTGTATGCAACAGCAGATTTTTTTTTTGATCGGATCGGCTTGCTCCCATAGTAAAAGTTGTTCAGTTTGATGGGTAGACTCTTAATTTAATAGGATGCTAATGATATCAAAATGAGATGAGAATGAGTGAATGAGATAAAAAGCCGTGGTGGTCCAGAGGCGAGGTAACCTTGCCTGCCGTGCAGGAGGCGATGGTTCGATCCCGGTCCAAACCGACTCGTACCAATGAGTTTTTCGGAATTTATGTACGATTTGTAACGCCACTGGCTTTTCGGTGAAGGAAAACATCGTCAGGAAACCTGCATGCTTCAATTTCGAGGCATGTATTGTACCCACAGTCCATTATAAGTGGCGACGGGCTCACCCCCCGTCACACTGGACAGAGTTTCGGTACTACTGGTGAAACGTGGATGTTCTGAGGTTTCAGAATATCTCTGACTACCCCTCGGGAAATATAGTCGTAAGCATATGCCAATATATGCATGCATGCCAATGATATCAATTTCACCCTGTATAAGTCTTCTGGTCCGAACATTTAAAGGCTAAATTGCGGTCATAAAACGTTTATAAATAAATGGTATGATTATAAATCAGTCTAATGTTTTAATTTAACTGTTAAACAGTTTTAACCGAGTCCTTTTGTTAAAACGCGTTTTGCCTTGTTAAAACTAGTTTTCCTACTACTACTACTTGTTAAAACTAGAGTAGTAAAGATTAGTTCTAACAAGAGATGTTACATAGTAGAAAGTTTGTGAAGTAGCTTGATTTTCTTCTTATCGTGTGGGCAGCAAGGCCTGGTGTCAGAGTTTTTTCAGATCGCCATACGGCCTGTAACGTGGTTTTTATGTACCAGAGACAGTAGCCGGGATCAACGGCTTAACGTGCCATTCGAAGTACGGAATCATCTTTCTTTTCAGACAATCAGATGATTCAGTCTGCAATATCCTAGCCAACTGGAGAAAAACACACAAGGTGACATATTAATAGGTATCCGTGGGAATCGAACCCACGACCTGCGTGTGTGACCCAATGCTCTTTAACCATGAGACCATGGAGGCAGTTTAATATTGCAAATATTTGAAATACGACCGCTGACGCTGATATCTAAGTATACTTACGTCCTGTTCATTACAGCGAACACTTCTTCAGTCCTGACGTATGATTTAGAAGCTTCTACAGGGTAGGGTTCATTCGTTTCAGCGTCAAACAGTATGGGCTTGTCTGTAATTTTAAAAAAAACTAGTGTCTTTAACGCGATTGGTTGTTTAAAAATTAAGGGGGTCCTTATACAAGCAACTAATTTTTATTAACGTTTTTTTCTTCACGCTCTATCAAAAAAACGTCAAACTTGGTGTGATTATAGAGCGAACTCTGTAACAACAAATAATTAAAACCGGTCATGTGTGTTTCGGTCTCGTGCTAAAGGTCCCAGAGAAAAAAAACTTTTTGTAAATTAATATCGTCGTGTGGTAGTGTGGTGCGGAACTAACGGTGCGCGAGTAGCCCGACTCGCACTTGACAGGCTTTATTTATTATTATTGTACTAATGCAAATATCTTTATTAACAAAAAGAAGGAGTCAGTACACATGATACAATGGAACCCGAAACAAACCCTGATTTAGATAATACAAAGTATTCTACAAAAAGCAAATTAATACAATGTCTGAAAACCATAAAATCAATACCTAAAACTAACTATGAAGAACGTTAAATAACTTGTGAAACCTCGATTTGTTTTCAACGTACAAACTCTAAACGAAAACCAAAGCGGCTGGTTAGTATGAAAAGTCTGAATTCTTTTCAAGAAGTTACATATATAAAATTTTGTTTTCGATTCTGTCTACCATGAGTTTTCACTGTACTTTACTACTGGCGGACCTCGAGGTTATCCGTGCTGGCAGACTAGGCGTTCTGCGCAAGACCGCGGCCAAGGAGGAATGGAGCAGGGTTAAGCGGGAGGTGACGGAGGACGTGTGGAGAAGTTGGCAGGAGAGGTGGGACACGGAGGACAAGGGGAGGGTCACGCATAGGTTCTTCCCGGACGTCACGGCTAGGCTCAAGGCAACTTGGGTCGAGCCGGATTACCAATGCTCTCAGATACTGACTGGACATGGATGTTTCAGAGGACGACTGTATGACATGAAGCTGTGTGATGTATGTATATGTTTCTGTGGGATGGATGTCGTCGAGTGCGTTCACCACATACTGTGGGAATGCACTCTGTATGAAGAACCGCGGCAAAAGATGATGGATGGGATAGTCAGACACGAGGAGGGACCGATCTACTATGGCGACCTGGTGTATTCAGAGGCGAACTTCGGGCGGCTGCGAGAATTCGCGCATGCATGGCACAGAATGCGGAGCGTGCTGGACAGAGGCCTGGGCGTGGACGACGAGGCAGCAAACGGAGAACGTCAAGTGGTGTCGCATGCCCCAGAACGGGGAGAAATGCAACGATAGGGCAGGACATAGAAATAACTTGTAGGGAGTCAAGAAAATGTGCCCGGGAAACGAGCCTCGAGCAAGTACTGGGTGCATCTCCCGCGATTCGGCTCGTATAACCGCGAGGTTGGAAGAGCCATGAGGAGGTGGAGGGTTGTACTTTACTACCGTAGCACCGTCACCCATTTTATATTGAACTAGCTGTTGCCCGCGACTCCGTCTGCGTAGACCTTAAAAAAGTATCCTATGTGTTAATCCAGATCATATTCTATCTGTGTGTCAAGTTTCATCAAAATCCGTTCAGTAGTTTTTGCGTGAAAGAGTAACAAACATACATTCATCCATACAAACTTTCGCATTTATAATATTAGTAGGATTTCATACAGCACTCCTAATAGTTTTTTTTTTTTATTGTTGTAAAGCGGCTATTCGAGTCTTCTGTAGACTAGTATCACTTCGACCTTATGTAGATTTTTTGTGATCGCCACAATAGTTACAGTTCACTGCTAATACCCACTTCCTTTAGGAATTGTAGGATTTCTTTAGCCTCCTAATAGTTACGTTGAGAACTAAATTCTGCCATACGAAATTGGCGACGTATCTACAGTAGTAAGCATAGCTTAAGCATATGCTCACGACTATATTCCCCGAGGGGGTAGTCAGAGATATTATGAAACCTCAGAACATCCACGAACATACAGTAGTAAAGTACAGTGAAACTCATGGTAGGCCTACAGAAGAAATGGTTGAACTCAAACTCAAACTCAAAAGTATATTTATTCAAAATAGGATACAATGTACCTCTTTTCGAACGTCACAATCTAAAAAGTCACAGGTTTTGCTCTATAAATTATGTCAAACTGGAATCACACCACGCCTTTGTATCTTCAATATAATCAATAATTTTTTAATACGCCTTGCCAGATAATGACTTCTTAATATGTAATTTAAACTTTCTTTTAGATAGATTTATAAATATCGTCAGGAATTTTATTGTAAAAACGTACACAGAAGCCCATAAAAGATGTATTGACCCTACTGAGTCTGAACAACAAAAAAACTCAAGGCCTACAGAAGAAATGGTTGTCAGTTTTTGTCTGTCTACGTTACTTACGCCTCACGCTGAGTGTAAACGTTTTAAAAACGTAATGTGAAAGAGCCTTCTGGGTTACTCTGCACATATACTCGTCCGTATCGTCGTGTGTAAGGTGCTTTATCTCCAAGCTGTATGTGTGCTCCTTTTTACCCAGTACGTACTTTTCTGGATCTTCTGTAATAAAAACATATTTTGCAACATTTATTTTGAGTAGGCGAGAAACGCAGATGCTAAAAACAAAACGAAAGCTAGTTAGTTACAGCCTGTAGAATCCTACTGCAGGGCAAAAGCCTTTCCCATGAAAAGAGGTAGGGTACCTACTTTTCGAACACTTTTGAGCGCGGACCCGACGTCCAGGTAGTTGGTAAGTCCATGATTAGATGGTCTAAGCTTACTACGCATACATTATTGTTTACCTTCGATAAGTACACTATTCCTGTACCACTGGACAACAGGTTGTGGATCTCCCTCCGCCTTGCAATTTAATTTAGCACTGTTCCCTTCGTCTTCTTCTACTTTCTCAAACTTGACTGGCATGTTGACTTTCACTGAAATAAACATAAACAAAACACACATAATTACATTTTATTAAAAGCAATCATATTTTGCCATCCAATTACATCTTAAATATTCTTAGACCATTGAACTTCGAAAAGAAAAAGCGAAAAGAAACTGGAACAACTTGAAATAATAAAATAAATTATGATTTAGATCAGTTTTCGCAATGATATTGATGTTCTGAGTTTTTAAAAATACAAAAAGGTTGTATCAAACAAAACAATTATTAAATATTAAGTACTATATTAAGTACAACTGACCTGTTATTGTATAGGTGCCTATTATATACAGTATCAAATCTATTGTACTCATAGGTATTAGGTACCCTTACTTAATAATCTTTTTGTTTGTTTTTTGTATTTTTACTTTTGAGATAAACTGCTATATTAACAAAAACTGATCTTAATCTTAATTTAATTTAATATTTCAAGTTGTTTCAATTTCCTTTCGATATACCTAATGTTAAAGGCCTATTAGAGAACCTTGATGTTTTATTTAAGGATCGGTTTAACGTGATACGAAAAACTAACACAAATATATACTACTCATAGATCATTGTTAATGAATATCTTTATATTTATATGGAAATGAAACAGGTTTCAGCACGGGTAAGAAAACGTAAATTTCTGTATTTCAAGATACAAATTGATAATTTTACAAGAGACTATAATTATAGAAAAACTTTGAGATAAGTAGCTTATGTTTAAGACTTTCTAAATTTATAACTGACTAAAAGTAAACATGTTGTTTGTTTTAGAGTAAGAAATTGTCTCATATTTTATTTGGGATGCAATTTGGATGAAAGATCGCATTTAGAAGTATATGCGATAGATCGCTCGGCGTGTCTTGGGACCCAACGGGCTGAAAGTCGATGCCTCGTATCTTTCTAGATTCAATAACTAAGATGTCTGCTTACTCTATCAAACTTTCATATTACATTACACAAAGATAAACTCTAGACCATATTATACAGGGTGAAATTGATATCACTACCATCCTTTTAAACTAAGAGTCTACCCATCAAATTGACAACTTTTACTAGGAAGTATAAAAGGATCGTATCATTTTCCCCCTGTATAATAATTATGTTTAGGCCAAAATGTATAATAACTTTATGGTTTGGACACTAACCTCCAACAAAGATTTCGAGGACCTTGCTTAAGTCTCCAGACTTGCACGTCCAGTTTCCGCTGTCCATAACTTTGGTGCTGTGGATGATGAGGGCGACGAGGTTTGGCTCATTTTCTTTCCTCTCCACGTAGATTCTTGTGTTCTTTGTAGATCTACCCTCCACCACGTCGTTGTTTGGTGAAATCCATTCTATTCTCTGTAATTGATATTATTCATTGATTTTAGCAAAAATCTTAGTAAAGGCATACAGTAAAAGGCAAGAAGAGCGCTATACTCCATAGTAAGTGGCATACCTACGTCAGAAAAAGCTCACAATCCCGTCTCCTAGATAGCGCTGACTCTTTGCCCGCGAGTAGATGTATTGCGAATATACGCTAAGAAATTTTGATTGCTCTGCCAATATTATGAACCAATCCAACTACGAAAGATAGGTCGCTAAAAAGAGTAGTATATTCGAAATTGTAGCTGTCGAAACTCGTGGGCAAGGAGTCAGCGCCATCTATGAAACGGGAGTTTGAGCGTTTTCCGACGTACGCCATTTAATATCTCTTCTCTCGACTCTTCTTGTCTTTTACTCTATGGTAAAAGTCTACACGCGCGCGACGCGCCTTTGCTCCATAGAAAATAACATGTATCGCGCGCTTTTCGGAGAGCGAAAGCCGCGCTTGCCGCGACACGTATAGTACGGAATGAAGCCGAGTCGCGTGCAAGAAGAGAAATCATGCTAGACTGTACTATTTGTAAGAAATTGGAAAACATTGATTGTTAATGAGTTGTGAGCATGTTTGTACAGGAGTACTGATACGAGTAACTACAGCTTCTTAACGGTACCTAGGTATTGCAGTCTCGGTCAAAAAGTATCCCAAGAAAAGTATTTTTAGCCGACTGCGCCAGAAGGAGGGTTATGTTTTTCGAGCGTATGAATGTATACATGTATGTATGATTGTATGTCTATTTCTTTGGCACGGCCTACAGCCTAAACGGCTTGATGGATTTTAACGTTTGAGGTGTCATTAGATTCGTAAAAATTGTAAGAGTAACATAGGCTATATTATTTTAATATGGCGTCTGTGAAATTAAAAAGAGAGGGAAAAAATTATTTATTCTCAATAATTTTTTTTTCATTAAAATTACAATATGGGTATCAAATGAAAGCTAGTGATCTGACGATTCCAAAAATATATATATTATAGTACTTTTATTTTACCGTTTCGACACAAGACTAAAAAGTATGAAATAAACTAAATTATTAAGATAAATAAAAAACCCGACTGCATAAAAAACCTAATAACTGAAAAGAGGAAAACAAGCTCTATAATCACTAATAAGCTATAACAGCTTTATTTGAGTTAATATAATTTGAATGTTATTAGGTAGGTATTGCAGGCGGGGACAAACCAATAACCAACCAAAAATCGTCTGTCCCCGTTTGCGATACCTACCTAATAACATTCAAATTATATTAGCTCAAATAAAGCTGTTATAGCTTATTAGTGATTATAGAGCTTGTTTTTCTCTTTTCAGTTAATATGTTTTTTATGCAGTCGGGTTTTTGTTTATTAATAATTTAGTTTTTATAAACAATTTTGGAGCTTACCTCAGGAACGTTATTCCCTTCGCAATAGATAGCCTTCTTCTCTCCGACATTGTACACGGAGGATCTTGTCTTGATTTGCAAGGTGGGCTCCTCATTTGACTCCGTTGATAACACTGGAAAATAAGGAAATATGACTATTAAATTTTGCCTGCTTTCCACCCTCAAGGATTTTCAATCCCGCTTTTTATTAGCCGAAAATTGTAATTATAAAGGTTCCTTCTTAATATGCTGGCACTTTTTTAAGGGGATGATCATACCGTCATACTGAACAACTTTCTCTATGGTGCCAGCATCGAAATAGCGAAAAAAATCTGCTGATCCATACAAAACTGAAAACCTGCTCGAGCCAAATGTGTAAGACAGCTGATTTTTTTTTCGCGAAATCAATGTTGGTCCAATAGAGAAAGTTGTTCAGTTTGATGGTTTGGTCATCCCCTTAAAAAACTGTCAGGGTATTAAGAAGAAACCTGAATATTACCTAGATAGGTTACAACCTAAACATTATACAAGGTAGACTTTTATAGGTAACTAAGTAAGTGTAATTTATGAATAAACTTATATTACATCAGATTACACTAATCATGGATATTTTATTATCATACTAAGTTTATAGTTACGTTGAATCTAGGTGTATCTAAGATATTAGTGGAATTTGAAAACTTGTGCTAGTGATCAAAGCTTAGAAAGTTATTTTATATCGTTCCGTGTATGGTTTTGTTTTTTTTGGAAAAAAAACGTTTCAAAACTACATTGGTCTACAAAACGAAGTATCACACTTTTAAAATTGCAATAACTTTTTGAGTACATACGATATATTATCGAAATATAAAGGACTCGAAAAAGAGTATGTATAGTTTACTATAGTTACAAAGAAAGCTAACAAAATTTGCTATATAAAACGTCTTTTATTTTAAATCTCTATTTTATATAGTTTCGAAAATATTGAAAGTGTAGTACCTACTTAGTATTGCAGGTCAGTGTACATAATATTGTGTGCAAAATTATAACTCAATCGGTAACGGGAAATGTGTGAATATTTACCTACCAAATTTTAATGCTTGTCAGATAGTTAAGTTGAGAATAAAATGGTTTATTTTAAAAAATACGCGAATTATCCGTGCTTCTTTCTACCTTGTCTAATTATTCTCGCGTTGCACAATTTGTGAAAAGCTCCCAAGTCGTAATTCATTTCCATAATAAGCGTTTAAATGATTTATTTAATGCTTTATTTTCTTAAACACGAGATGGTTTTGAATAAAGTTTTATTTAAAATTTTATAACGTGTACACAAAACCTTTAAACCTTCTAAAGAATCAAAAACTAATTTCACTGAAATAACTCAGAGCCTAACACTGTTTTTTTTAAAAAACTAGGGCTAGCATGGCGCGACATAACAAATTCGCGCCCTATCTCTCATTTGAAATAATGCGGGATAACGTTGTTGCGAGCATTATGCTAGACACCTCTGGAATTGAAAAAGATGTAATAATGTCGCTATAGCGACACAGTGTGTTTAATAAATTAAATTATAATACACCGTTACACAATAACGTATACAAGGTGTTACAAAAAAACAAATAAACATTTAAGGGGGTGGTTTAGATCATCACACTAGGCAACTTTCACTATGGGACATTCACTAAAACGGATGTTCCATACTAAACTACAAATCTACTCGAGCTAAATGTATAGGACAGCTGATTCGATGTTGGTCACATAAATGAAAGTTAGTTAAAACCCCCTTAAAGGTTTTAAATGTTTATTTTTACTTTTGTAACACCTTGTATACGCGTTATTAAAATATTCTCACGCATGTCTATCACTGGGGTAGGCAGAGACAAAGGCAGAAGAAGAAAGAAGACATACTTCTTTCGCTTCCTTTACATTCATTAGTCTAATGACACAGATTTTATAATTAATTATCTATAGCAACCAGTGCATAGCCGATAGAATCCCACTGCAGTGCAAAGGCCTCGCCTCTTAAGAATAAGGGTGAGAGGGAGTGGACTCTACTCCACCACGCGGGACCAGTGCTTGCTGGTGGAGGCATGTTAGTGGTCAACTTGCTGTCAGAGAATTTTCAAGTCGCCTTAATAGGCCTCTGACCTGGCTTAACGAATAGTTACAACGCCATCTGACTTAACTATCCGATACCAACTGCTTAACGTGCCTTCCGAAGCACGGAAACGCTCGAGATGAAATACCACTAAACGGTCACCCATCCAAAGACTGACCGGACCTGACGTGCTTAACTTCGGTGATTTTTTCTAATACCGAATCTCCACTACGCCAACGCCTATATATTATATCAAATCAAGTTCGTATCTCATAATAGCATATGTTAAAGAAGCAAACCCTCCTTCTGGCGCAATCGAGTATGCATATATGCGTGCATACTCGATTATATTCCCCGTGGGGGTAGTCAGAGATATTCTGAAACCACAGAACATCGACGTTTCACTAGTACCGAAACACTGTCCAGTGTGACGGGGTGTGAGCCCGTCGCCACTTGTAATGGATAGTGGGTACAATACATGCCTCAAAATTGAAGCATGCAGGTTTCCTCACGATGTTTTCCTTCACCGAAAAGCCAGTGGTGTTACAAATCGTACATAAATTCCGAAATACTCATTGGTACGAGTCTGCATGGACGGGGATCGAACCATCGCCTCTTGCACGGCAGGCAAGGTTACTGGCCACTGGACCACCACGGCTTCCACGGCGCAATCGATTAATAAACTAATAACCAATAATAATTCTTAGGTGCTGGTGGTAGTAGAGATTATTTTACGAGATAGTTTTCAGCTAGTATTAGGTAGGTAACTACTTAGGTTGAATAGGAGAAAGTTGTAGAGGTAACTAAGTACGTAGGTAGTTCAACTTTATCTTAAAATACTGTGCTTCCATTAGGAAGTATCGAGTTGGTGGATGTTGTATAATAAGTATGAGAATGTTATGTAGTGTTTTTAAGGGTATATTACTGTTGGCGCGTTCCATACAAACGAAGTCTGGTTATATTTTCAATACTAACCAATTAATTCCAGTAAAAAAATTTCAGAAACAATCTAGAAAGTAATCTCTATGCGTGTATCTTCTTAGATTAGTTTTAAATTTACAGTGCCAGAAAGATTTCCATACTAAGCTTAAATTTATCCTAGCATTGAAAAAATCGGGCAAGATCATATAGATTTGTTTCTAGATTGTTTCTGCAAAATTTCATCGATTTTAATTGGTTAGTATTTGAAAATATCACCAGGCTTCGTTTGTATGCAGCGCGCATGTACGCATTCGGAATAAACTTCTCTTAAGGTAATTTTAACTTTAAATTATGGGTTCTATGTACGTTCAAAGAGGTATTTATGTACGGTGTGTGACTAAACAGTCTAGTTATATTTAAAGAAATGGTATACAACATCATCTTGAAAAATTTTGACTATAGAGCCAAGATCGAGAAAAAAAAATCTGCTGTTTCATACAAAACTGCAGTACCTAGAGTACCTACTCGATTAAAATATTTGGGACAGCTAACTTTTATAATTTTATTGTCGCTTCATAGTTAATGTTGTTCAGTTTGATGGTGTTAACCACCACCCCACGCCCTATGCTTACTTTTTTTACACCTGTATAAGTATAGGTACACACGGCGACACATCAAGATATACAAAACCAACATAAGCTGGCCGCACGTCGTTATACGTTACTCAACCGATGCGCGGCCATCTTATTTTGGTATTGTATAGCTTGATGTGTAGCTGTGTGTACTTACCTACTTAAAATTACTTTTTTTAAACCCTTTATAAATAGGTACCTACCTCAGAGGAAGGATCTCCATAGAGTCCGCATACATTTACGATTGTAGTTAGTCTCTTTTGTCTTATGACGTACCTTTAATAGTAGAAGGAGATGGAACTATAGATATTTGTTTATGCGGCTGTCCACTTTTTTTTGAGCTAGTGTGTGTGAAAAATGACCGTAAACATAAGGCAATATGTCACTTGGTGCCTTTTGTCCATTTTTTTATTTTTATTTATAATTAATGAACTTTTTGCTTGTGCATTAGCACCGCATTTCCGCCAATGTCAAGTAGTTTGTATTTGATTGATTTGGGAGTATCTATCCCAATCTCAGGGATTGTTTTTGATAAAGAACAAGAAGAGATTAAGGAATGCGGAGCCTCGTGGCAGGCAAAGACGCGAAGCGCGAACAACACGCGAGACAAGTTCTCGGGTCAGAACCTGCAACGTGACTCCACCCTTTTGTCCATACTACTTGACACCACACACTCAAACCTAAACGTCAAAAAAAGTGAATGAAATATACTTTATTTACACCAAACAAAATACAATGCACAATAGGAAACAAAACTGATTATGGTACAAATAAGGCGGTCTTATTGCTAAAAAGCGATTTCTTCCAGACAACCTTAGGGTAGAGGAAATGTAGCAAAGAACGTGTCGGTGTTAATCAAAAAAAAAAAAAAACACACAAAATAAAAAAGTGGACACTTTACAATAGGTATTGCTCACTCTATTAGGTATAATCTCTTTGGTACCTACCTAAAAATGCGAAAGTAAAACAAAGCTACCTTGTTTTGTATTCATTTGTTGTAAAATTACCTTCCGAGAGGAATGTTAAACACCCAGCTATGTTGTTTGTTTAAACTCGTTTAGGCGCAGAACAAACAAATGATTGTGGTTCTTTCTCACGAAATTGAGAAAACCGTGAGGGTTAACTCCCAGTTACGAACTTCGATAATATAGCTTTGCGAAAAAGGGGAAAACAATGTATTTTTCATGCGACATAGGCTAACATTTATCTGGTCGCATGATAATCACAAAAACCTATTTGGCTTCAGAAGCTGTCGACTGTTAAAAATATTTAAGGGGATATTAGCGTTGGCACGCTCCATAAAAACGCTCCATAAAAAACGGTTAGTATTGAAAATATAACCAGACTGGTTATATTTTCAATACTAACCAAAGTCAATGAAATTTTGCAGAAACAATCTAAAAACAAATCTCTATGCTCGTATGTTGTCCGATTTTTGTTTCCATACATTCAGCCGGTTAGAGTGCGAAAGAGACAACTGCAGCTGTTTTATCTACATAAAATGGACGAAATCAGCATTTCGTATTCCCCTGTTTCCTCCTCCAAAACTAAACCGATTTTCATAATTCTGTGGACTGTTAAAAATATTGAAGAGGGTACCGATTTTTTTATTTTTATTTCAGGGCAATTAAAAAACCTGTGTAAGTAATTGTTAAAAATTTTAAAAATACGATTAAGGCCAGCTCTGGAGGCTCGGTGCCCCCTAAATATTTTTGGTTACCGTGAAATTTCGCCAAACGCAAAGCTAGAAAAAGTATCATTAACCTTTATACCACATACTCTACCCATCAAACTGAGCAATTTTACTATGGGAGCTAACCAAATCAGCGCAAAAAAAAATCTGCTGTTCCATACTAAAGATAAAGATAAAGATAAAAAAGATAAAGATGCATTTATTTGTATGACATGCGTAGTTTTACAAGCAGGTGTTACAATAATTATTATGTCCTACATGTCTTACCTTACGGCTTACAAATTATTATTATGATAATGTCAGAGATGCTAATTCCAGTATTAAATTAACTCATTACAATATCTTACACTACTTAATTATAAATTCATGGCCAAGATTAGAGCATAACAATATTTGGTCATATCAATGAAATATTAAAGTAATGTCAATAAAAAGAAAACAAAAAAAAAAAAAAAAATATTTATAAAAATTAAATGTCAAACGAATAAAATTATACAAGTAGTGTCTAAAACCATGCAAGAAAATAATTGTATGACCAAAAAAAAAAAAAAAAAAAAAAAAAAAAAAAAAAAAAAAAACTAAAAACATATGATATAATGTCAGTGTAATATAATTATAAATCAAGTCAAAAATAAAAAAAAAAATAAAATAAAATGTGAATAATTTAGCTAATTAATTAAATTACATCATTAAAGAAATCTTGAATTGTATAATAACATTTTTCTATTAATAATTTGTTCAATTTCAATTTGAATAAATTTGTATTTAGGGATTTTATTTCACTTGGTATTTTATTGAATACTTTAGGGGCCATTGCAAAAACGCTCTTTGACATCATTGCAGTTTTTACGTGACGCAAACAAAGGCTAGTTTTATCACGCAGATTGCGGTTATGCACGACTCCTACTTGCTGAAATAGTTCAGGATTTATTTTTACGAATACCGCTACTTCGAGTATGTAGAGTGATGCCATTGTCAATATTTTATGTTTGATAAAATATGGCCTACAGCTGTCTATCCTATTTAGCCCAAACATTGCCCTGATGCACCTTTTTTGGGCTTTGAAAGCTTTGTCTTTGTCACTTGAATTGCCCCAAAAAATTATCCCGTATCTTAAGACTGAAGCAACCAAACCATGATATGCTGTCAGGACTGTTTCTGTGTTTACAATCTGCGCAAGTCTATACAGGGCATATGAGGATTTAGACAGTTTCGAGCATAACTGTTCTATATGTGTTTTCCAGGTAAGAGCCTTATCAATGTAAACACCGAGGAATTTGGTTGAGACAACCTCTTCTATTTTTAGACCTTTGTAATGAATGTTTAGGTTCGGTGTGGCTTTGCGTTGACTAAATTGCATTAACTTTGTTTTTTCTATGTTGACCTTTAGATTATTATTATTTAGCCAAGAGATGATTTTATTTAGCACAATATTTATGTCGCCTTCATAGGAGCTACATTCCTTACACTCTATTATTGCAGTGCTGTCATCTGCGAAAAGTGTCATGGGTTGGTCTATTGCTTTGGGTAAGTCATTTATATAAATAATGAACAACAAAGGGCCTAGTACACTTCCCTGAGGAACGCCGTACATGACAGTACGTGGATGTGATAGAAACACTTCCTCCTGTTTTGTTTTGTGATTGATTTTCGCTATCTCTACGTATTGTTTTCTATCTTCTAAATATGATTCTATCATCTTGTTCAAATTGCCACGTATGCCGTATGCATTTAATTTTCCAAGTAGTATCTGATGGTCTACGAAATCAAATGCCTGCGTCATATCCATGTAGATGGCAGAGGTTGGCTTTTTTTTATCAACATTTTCCATAACAATATCAAGAAACTCATATATTGCCATGTTTGTGGTCATATTTTTCCGAAATCCTTTTTGCTCCCTTGTTAATAAGTTTTTTTGTTCAAAGTAAGAATAGAGTTGATTGTGTAGATATTTTTCAAAAATTTTTGCAAATATCGTGATAAGTGCAATAGGTCTATAAAATGACATATTTTCCCTATCTTCTTTTTTGAAAAGTGGCTTGACGATAACAGTTTTCAATCTCTCTGGAAAAATACCAGCGCTTATACATAGATTGATAATATAGCTTAAATGTGTTGCTATATACTCTGCTACAAATTTAACTACTTTGGTACTTACACCATCATATCCTACACTATTCCTATTTTTTAGGTTTCTTATTATTGTAACAATGTCAATAGGTAAAGAAGGCAACATGAACATTGATGTGCTAGTAGGTATAATATAGGAGTTAGGGAGGGAACCTGAACCTGGTAGTTGTGATATTTTGTCAACAAAATGGTCATTGAAAGCATTTGCTATTTTTTGGGGATTTTCAACAGTAACTTTATCTATATTGATTTTTAAAATCTGTTCTTTAGGTAAATTTAACTTTGACCTATTTATTACTTGCCAAGCAGTTTTTGATTTGTTATCGGAATTTTTTATAGCATGAACATTTTGAGCCCGCTGTGTTAGTTTTAAAATTTTTTTAAATCTCAATGTGAAAGTTTTGAGTTTTAACTTATTACCTGCAGATGGTTTAAGTCTATATTTCCATAAAAGCTTTCTTTTATTTATACTACTGTTTTTTATACCTTGAGAAATCCATTTTTTTTTCTTATTTGTTTTAATGGTTATATTTCTTACAGGAAAACAAAGGTCGTAAAATAGCTTAAATAAATCAATGAAAACATTAAAGGCTTCATTTGGATCCTTCGTAAGATAAATGTCGCTGAATGTCACTCTCTCCATGCAATGTCTAAATTTGTGCAGATTTTCAGTACAATAGTCTCGCTTTTCCACCTGCCAGCAATCAATAATACAAGTTTGTTTGACCGGAAACTTCAACAGCTGAGCAGTATGGTCAGATAGAGCTAATTCCAACACTTCTCTTTTACATTTTTTTGACATATTAATAGCAATGTTGTCCAGACATGTACCACTACTAAGCCTTGTCGGCTGCTTTATTTGTAACTTCAGATTGTAACTAGCTAGAATACTCTCAAATTCCTGAGTAATGTTGTCATTACTTAATATGTTAATATTGAAATCGCCACAGAGGATAATACTATGTTTATATTTCTTGCTTACAATTTGTAACACAGCTTCAAGTCTTTCAAAGAATATACTTAGGTACATATTTTTATTTTTAGATTTAGGTATTCGGTAAATACATATAATTATAATTTTGTGACTTATTAATTCTACAGCACAGCACTCAAAAATTCCACATATCGAAAGTTTCATAATGTCAATAAGTTCGTTGCATTGATGTCCGATTTTAACTAAAATGCAGGATCCTCCTTTTTTCTTATTCCTTTTAAATGACGCGGCAATACGATAGTTCTGTATGAAGAATACGTCCTCACAGCCAATTGTCATATTATGTTCCGTAATGCAGAGAACATCGGCATGTATTTGCTTGTGTGACAATTCATCGAGACAAACCGAGAGGTCATCCGATTTTGAAATTAGTCCGGAAATGTTTTGATGCAGAATGTATATATATTTATACACGAAAAAGCTGGTTAGGATCCTGTTGTTCATTACCAATCTCAGGCACATCCTGAAACTGAACTGACGCACTACTTAGATTAGTTGTGTGTTCATCTTGAATAAATGTCATCATTGTAGCTAAGTCTTGAAAGATTGTATTCATGCCTTGATTATTTACCCGTCCGGAATGTCTAGAAAAATTGCTATAATCATATGTGAGATTTAGGTTACAGTCTAGAAGATATGCGTGCTCATGTGTCACTATATCAAGGTAGAGTAAATTGTTGAATGTTTCTACTCTCCAATTGAATAAACTTGAATACCTTCCACAGTTGTATGTCGGAAAACATATAACAATATTCGTATGGTTTAGCTTCTGTATTACTTTTCTTAAATACAAAACCAATTCGACATAATTCTGTGTAGTTTTAAAGTCTCTTTCGCCTATAAACAACATACAGAAGTCATTCATGGTAAAATCTTCTAATTTTGTTTCTGCGTTTTTCAATAAATCTTTGATGCCTACGTCAGGGTTCAAATAGTGACAAAGTTCAAAATTTTCGCAAAAATATCGTTCCGCAGTTGACAGCATTGTGTTATGTTTATTTGCACTTAACATGCATATTTTCGCTTTTAAGTATTTATTATTTTCTTTCAGTTTTGATACAGATGACGTCCATAGGTTTGTTTGGTCAGTACTTCTTGCGCCATCTAGCGACTTTTTTGGTCCTTTGATCGTTTGCTCACTCAGTCGAAAGGTGACTGGTTTACTGAGAGGATCTTTGTTCTGCTTCTGATCCCTAGGTGGCGCAGAGCTGCTTTCAGGTTTATTTTGTTGTTGGGTTGTCTGGATTCCATCTTTATTTTCGCAGTTAAATAGGGCTAAATTCAACTCTCTATTTTTAGAGATTAGGTCTATTATTTTATCCTCGTATACTACTAGTCTCTTTTGCAGGCTAGAGATAATTTTGTTTTGTGCCTCAATTCTAGATTGAAAATCGATACTAGTAGGAGATGATGGGACAGATGTGAAGTCAAGATCTTCAGTATCACTGTCGCTGTCCGATAGGGTTTCAAATGAGTTGTTAGTGGGCACGTTAACCTGATATTTGGTTCGAGTTGTAATATTATTGCAACATAATTGACATTTCCATTTAATTCTATCCTCTGGGGTCATTAGATAAAAACGCTTTTCTCCCACATTTGATGTGCATTGTAAGTGGTATGTTTGTTTACAGAGAACACATTTTAAATACTCTTTGGTTGTTATTTTTCCAATACATTTTGCACAGCTTAGTTCCATCTTGCGGCGAGTAGCGGTAGTGTTATTGATGTGAGTTTATTGTTCTGCTGCGACCTGTGCGCAGGAGTGGATTTATTAGTGTATCCAGTCGACGGTAGATGGTACCACATGCACGTGTCACATGAATACTGATTGGTCAGCTGATCTTTGTTTACATATGCTCAGCTGATTATTTAAATATGTAACGGATGCACATACACTGTATTTTTGTGTCTTTCACAATATTGTTCACACTATACACATTGAAATTCAGTATACACATTGAAGTTCAGTACTTACATGCAGTCCATTCGTTTATTAAACACTGCACCGAATTTGGACCGGATTGTCGAATGATTTCAACGAGTTTATCATGCACTATTTTAAACACATTTAGCGTGTTCAACACTTTACAGTTTTCAGGGATAACACTTCTGTGACTTAATTGTCCATTTTACGTTTTAGGATGCACTTTTTTTGGTCGTGATCGTAAATAAAACTAATATTACTTATTTATATACATCGAGACGATGTTGATTGCGACACTAGCGCCGACGGCGGAGAAACTGCAATAGCTACACAACTCAAATGTATGGGACAACTGACTTTTTATTTGTTCTGACAGGTTTTCTCCCATAGTAAAAGTTGTTCAGTTTGTTGGGTAGAGTATATGGTTTCAAGGTTAATGAAACTTTTCCTAACACCCTGTACTTTAATCTCGCTACGATGACGGGAGCCTGTGCGGAAGAAGTTGCGGGCAAAACCTAGTCTTGTCTTGTATAAAACTTTTGATAGAAAATGTTTTATTTCCTATTTCAGTCCGATCCTTGTTTATCTTTCTGTAAATATCCTCGGATATTTTATAGGTATCGAAAGATATTTTAAAATGGTAGGTAAATATTGTGGAAGTCGTATTCAACCTCTCCCTAACAAGGCCCAAATTTCGTACCTAAGCAAGGGTATTTAAGCTTTGAACAAGCTACTAAAATACTCTACCCATCAAACTGAGCAATTTTTACTATGGGAGCAAACCAAATCAGTTCGCTTAAGTTTGGTACCTACATTTTGAAAAGTTTTACTTACTACTTTTTTATTTATTTTATAAGGTACCTAATTCTACAATTATTTTACTATATTGAGTATGTATGTATTTATGTATATATTTATACTTTGTGTAAATTATCATATTATGTATCAATTAGTACACCGCCATAGCATTTATCTCATGTAAGACTTCTTCCATCCACTGGTTGTCTGGAAGAAATCACTTTTAGTGATAAGGCCGCCTTTTGTACCCTTCTTGTTCGTGTATATTGTTGTTGTTTTTTGTGTATTTTGGTGTGCAAATAAAGAATATTTATCTTATCTTATCTTAAAATACAGGGTGGCTCATAGAGAGGTTTGAGCGGCTCATAGAGAGGGTTGAACATTGGTTTAACAACGAAACCGGCCTAACCAAAATGCTCAATTTGTTTATCAAGTGTCACAGAGAGAACGGATCCGATAGGATTAGACCGATGAAATTAAAGGCTTCCTCCAACAGACGTGGACAGCATTGGTATTAGGACTATCCGCGAAATTACTAAGACTGAAAAGCCTGACAAAGAAAAAACCTGGGCCCCTAGACAAAGTAATTTCGATTAGCGTTAACGACAGTACAAAACATAGACTTGACGTATGGTGGAGAAAGCAAACGTCAAAATGTTTCGATCGCCAATGTCAAATCCATACATTCTGTCATTTCTAGTGGCGTCTACGCCAATGAAATGTTACTTTGTCTATAGTCCCTGCTTTGGAGGCGCTACGTTCAATTATAATTATAACCTTTAATGACAATAATTATTTCAAGTAATAAATTAATTCCAATTATTATCCGCAACATGGCGAGATGTTTTAATTTTCTTGTCAGACGTGAACTTGACTTCTCACAACTTGTGGGTCGGTTACGATAAAATGAAAAGCCATGCTAAGCCCAAAATTTTTGTGAAAATCCCATTCATTGTCTTAGTAGTTTTTATGTGAAGCGTGCACAAACAAACATACATAGATTCCAAATACGAAATGCATTGTATTATTCCAGCTTAATAATAAAGGTTTTTGTCGGATACTTCACTGCTAATATTGTTAATTTACAGGCAGGCCAAGTTTACAAGTTTTTAACAGGGTACGTTTTTTTTAATAACCAATGAAACCGCGTTTTAAGAGAAGTTTATTCCGAATGCGTAAATGCGCGCCGCATACAAACGAAGTCTGGAGATATTTTCAATACTAACCAATTAAAGTCAATGACATTTTGCAGAAACAATCTAGAAACAAATCTCTATGCTTGTATCTTGTCCGATTTTCGTTTAAATATACAGTTTCTATGCTAGGATTATTTTAAGATTTGTATGGAAATCTTTGAGGCACTTTAACTTTAAAACTATACATTTTAACGAAAATCTGACAAGATACAAGCATAGAGATTACTTTCTAGATTGTTTCTGAAAAATTACACTCATTTTAATTGGTTAGTATTGAAAATATAACCAGATTTCGTTTGTATGGAGCGCGCCAACAGTATATACCCTTGAAAATCCAATAATATCCTTCTTTGAAAAACATCACGAGTCCTAGAATTTAATTTTCAAAAACTCTCTCGCTTTGCACCAAGGTCCACGGCGTAATATCACCAGGGATTTCATATCCTTTTCTTCGTCGACATCTTAGATTTTCTAAGACTGAATTGATATCGCCTCCCCGGGAACCTTTCAATTGAGTTTCAAGCTCCAAAAATTGATTTTTAGTCGGTCTACATCACTTGGGGATTTGTGGGAAGGCTTTAGGAGTCGGTTACTTAGTTTTCTTTACTTGCCAGTGTCTACTCTTTAGTATGTTTTTTTTTCGCATTCTGTTATTTAAAACTTGTCATAAATCCAAGTGTCTGTCTTTACGTATGGCTGTTTGTTACGTCTTCACGTTTTTAAAACTGGCGAGCTATATTTTTAAAAAGTTTTAAAGAATGCTAATGAAAAATCAATTTCACCCTGTTATACAACGTGTTAATGAATTAACGCAAAACTAGAAAGTAGTTTGTTTAGAATCGAGAGCAGAATCGAATTATCATGTTTTCAACATAGGTATTTATTTTCAAAATATTAAATAATTTGTTTGTAAAATTTAAAATTGACTGAACTCGATCTCAACCCACCGCACGTGCGTACTCACCCTACTTACTATCAGAACAAGATTCATAAAATGTACCCATGAGCACGTTAGCGCTTTCATTCATTGCTGAAATGATAACAAATCATTTTTGGCCCAAAACTAAAAATGCGAATAACTTTAAATTTTAACTATAAAATAATGAAATTATTATTTCAATGTAATTATTTTGTTACAAATCAGTTGGGGTGTATGAGGTTTTGCGCTTATTCATTAACCCGTTGTAGACATTCTATGTGATTTCAGATTTAATATGGATTCAGTTTACTAATATAGTATGAAAATCTGAAAGGAAAGCTTTCAGGAAAGTTTCCATTTCTAAGGAAGTGTTCCTAAAAAATTCCAAATCTTCTGGCGACTTTAGAAGTTTTCAAATCATATTTTCCTAGTTAAAATTTACATTAAATTCGATACCCTGCACTTAAACTTTATTACGTTTTAGTAATAATGTTTTATTTTAAATTAGATTTATGGTATTATAGTTAAACAAGACGAACTTGTTTGGCGTCTTTTTACAATAGGATCTGAGAATAGGATTGACGCCCCACTCGCGCGGCTGGCGGGCTCCACCTCCCGCACTCCACACCGCGCTTGGCGGTCGATCGATTTTTGCTTCAGTTGCGCGCAGTACGTAATAGCGAGTGGGTGTGGATTCTTTGCATTATTTTGTATTGAGTTCGAGTGTCGAGTTGTGTCTTGTTTAGCATTAATTAGTGACTGTTAATATGCCCCGACCCACGTCAAAGATATGGGATTATTTCGAGTTGATAAACACGGATGGCAAGAAAACTGCAAGGTGTAATTATTGTCGGAAACATTTTGGAACCAATGCAACCAAATTAAGGAATCATTTTATGAGTGTTTGTAAACAGTGTCCGGAAGATGCTAAATTGGATTTACTAGATAAACTTCGAACAGAAACATCACAAGCAACGATATATTCCCTTTCAATGCCCTCTCCGGTTGCATCAACATCGACACAACTCCATGGCCCGATGATTCCTGTACCTACGTCGAGTCCTTCAGGGAATAATTCATTGTCTTCGTGCCCTTTTTCTCAGGAATCATCATTTAATCAACAATCCGAAAATTTTAAAACTCCAGAAGAAAAAAAAGAAATTGACCTTGGGCTTGGACGAGCCACTTATGCTACAGGTACAACATTTAATCTTTTAGAATCCAGTTTTGGGCAAAAGTCAATCACTGCGCTTCAGACGCAATCAGTCCCATCAAGAAACAAGATCAGTAATAGTTTGTTGGATATTGAGTACGAACGTATACTAAAAGAAACTTCAGATATTATTAATCAAGCGGAAGACCTTGCGCTAGTACTGGACGGATGGAGTGAAATAAATGGTAAAGGTACCGTCAACATTATAATCACGACACCTAAACCATTTTTTTATAAATGCGTATATCCCGTAACGAATCGTGACACGTCTACATATTTGTTCACTCAATTAAAAGCTATAATAGATGAAATTGATCCATCAAAATTTGTCGCAGTAGTTACCGACAATACAAACAATATGAAGGCAATGTGGAGAATGGTTGAATTAGAGTACGCACATATGTTTGCGGTGGGATGTGCATCACACACATTAAACTTACTCTTGAATGATATCATGAAGCTAGAAAACTTTAAGATCTGCATTGAGATGGTTACTAAAATCATAAAATACATGAAGAAACGGCATGTAGAATTAGCATATTTTGAAAAAAATCAAAAACAAATGTATGGAAATTGCAAGAAAACGTTAAAATTGCCAAGCCAAACGCCATGCGGAGGTTATGTTATCATGATGGAATCTTTTCTTTGCAACCGCGAAGCTCTCGAAGCTACGGTCGTTTGCCTCAACTTGAACTTCGATAGAGAGATTAAGCAAAATTTGCTTGCAGACGACTTATGGAATAAGGTCACTGCATACCAAAATATTTTAAAACCAATGTTTGTGGCTACTACGAAGTTAGAATCAGACGGAGCTGTTTTATCAGAAGTGCCCCAGATGTTTGAATATGTCAGAGAAAATGTATGCAATACTTTGAGTTCTTGTGAAATAATAAATGAAGAAGAAAAAACGTATATTAAAGAGGCAATCGAGAAAAGGCAGCATTGCGTTGAGAAGCCCATTCACTTTGCTGCCAATATTTTGGACCCAAGACATAGAGGAATTAAACTATCACCTGAAAAAGTTGCGAAAGGGCAAGAATTGATTCATCAATACGCCAATTTACTAAATAAAAATACTGGAAAAGTTATGGCAAACTTAGCGGAATACCAAGCAAAATGCGGTTTCTATAGTCAAGCTGGTATTTGGACTGCTGCTGATCAAATTGAAGCAAGAACGTGGTGGAAAGGTCTCTGTAACTGTCAAATAATATCATCCATTGCAATAAAACTATTATCTGTACCTCCATCATCGGTTTCTAGTGAACGAAATAGGTCCCTTTTTGGGAATACATTATCTCGTCCTAGAAACATGATAAACACCGATAGGCTTCAGAAGCTAATTATTGTGCGATCCAATATAAGACGATTATCTGATAACCCAAATGACAATGTATACTTAGTAGACGAAGAAGAATGTAGCAGTACAAAAGAGGAAGAAAACGAAAAAGAAACCGGGCACCCCGAGCAAGAAATTGGCCTCCAAGATTTTATTTTAGAATCAGACGCGTCAGATGGAAGTGATCCTTTAATTTAGATCTACTTTGTCTTATTTTCATATTGCATTGAAACTTTCATAATTATATAAGAATACTGGAAGTTTTCGGAAGTTTATAATTATATTACTTAGTCGGTTTTTATTATTTGTTGTTGTACTGTAGAATTGATAGCTCTATAATCACACCAAGTTTGACGCTTGTATGTATTTACGTTTTTACGATAGCGCAAGAAGAAAAAACGTTTTTAAAAACTAGTTTCTTGTAGGGGGGTCCCCTTCATTTTTAACGTTTTGTCATTTTAAATATTTTAAATAACAATGCACATTCTGTCAAGATTTCATCTATCTAGCTATTACGGTTCAAAAGTTACAGCTCTAAACATAGGGCAGACAGACAGACAGACAGACGGACGGACAACGTACGCTTAGTAATAGGGTTCCGTTTTCATCCTTTGGGTACGGAACCCTAAAAATGACACTTCAAATGATCGCGAAAAAAAATGTTTTTTTTTAATTATCTTTAAAAGTAAGTCGGTTAATATTTTTTCAAGAAAATCACCGTGTCTTGTAGACAATTTTACGTTCTGTACGTTCATTAAAGTTAATCCTCCATTAAATCTCTTGCTAGCTTTTACTGCGTTAACGAGACAAAAGTGACAGCAAGAGATTTAATGTAGGATTAACTTTACTGGCAGTTAGTCTCTGCAATATTTTATTTTTGTTGTCTTACAAATAAAGATAAAAAGAAATTCTTACCGTCTTAGAGATATTTCCTTCAGAAATTAAATTAAACCTTGTGTTTGACACAAATAAAAGAACTATGATTTTAAATTGAGTTTGTGATTTCACAAATAACCTTGTAAATAAAGGGTTCTATAACAGGTAGGTACAGTGAATGCGTTGCTATGCCGCGCCGCGTCCCGGCCCGCCAGCTGCCGCGCCGCATCGTTGCCGTTTTGCACTCGCGTTCGCACAAAGCGGCAACGTCGCATGCCGCTTACTTGTTTTGCGCCTACACTGCGCCTATAGCAATAATACCTTCTGAAAAATTTCCGAGGTTTCCGGTTATTTTGGAAGTTTTAGTGAATATTTCCGTAAATGTTCCGGAAAAATTAAAAAATGACGAAAACTTTCCGAAGTTTTCACCTTTAGTTAGGGTTGTCACCTTTTTTGTACGACACATACCTAGTATTTTTCGATAAATTGCTATTAATATCATATGCTTTCGGAAAATTCGAGTGAAAGGTACCTACTTACCTAGTTAAAAAATAAAAATAAATTTGAGTATTAATGAATTTTTATTTTATTGATTTGTCTAATCAAACAGAACAACATTCTCTGAGACAAAAATCAAAATCGCGAAAAAAAAAACAGCTGTCCCATACATTGGTTCGAGTAGGTTTCCAGTTTTGTATGGAACAGCTGATTTTTTTCAGTCTGATCATTCCCTTAAAAAGATTCAGCATAATAAGAAGGACCCTATACCTACAAGGCGTTACAAAAGTAAAAATAAACATTTACATTTTTAAAGAGGGTTTTTAAACTATCAAACTAAACAACTTTCACTATGAGAACAACATCGAAACCGCAAAAAAAAAATTAGCTGTCCCAGCTTGAGTAGATTTGTAGTTTAGTATGGGACATCCGATTTTTTATGGTAATTTTGATATTGGTCTTATAGTGAACATTTTTCAGTTTGATGGTCTAAACCACCCCTTAAATGTTTATTTGTATTTTTATAACACCTTATACAGGGTCCTTCTTAATATGCTGACACTTTTTAAGGGGATGATCAGACCATCAAACTGAACCACTTTCCCTATGGCACCAGCATTAAAAACGGGGAAAAAATCAACTGTTCTATACAAAACTGCAAACCTACTCGAGCCAAATGTATGACACAGCTGATTTTTGATGTTCGTGATTTCGATTAGTTCAGAAAGTTTGACGGTCTGGTCATCCCCTTAAAAAAGTGTCAGCATATTAAGTTGGACCCTATAAGTAAAAATATGTAAGTGATTTAAATACGATCAAAGAATGAAAATCATGTCTATTAAAGAACCTTGTATTTTGAATATTTATGCTTATTTAAGGGTGCGACTGACGTAATTTTACCGAAGCTTAAGGTGCGAAGTAATACCTGTCAAGATGATTTATTAACACCATCTTATTGGTTGCTTCAGTCGAGAACATCGCGAACTGGGGGCTTATTAGCAGTCGCATTACGTATATCTACTCATGATTAATGTATTTAATCTGGAAGCAATAACATTATTACTTGAACTTGTCAGTATTGATATAAGCATATGCTCACGACTATATTCCCCGAGGGGGTAGTCAGAGATATTCTGAAACATCCACGTTTCATCAGTAGTACCGAAACTGTCCAGTGTGACGAGGGGTGAGCCCGTCGCCACTTATAATGGACAGTGGGTACAATACATGCCTCAAATTAAAACATGCAGGTTTCCTCACGATGTTTTCCTTCACCGAAAAGCCAATGGTGTTACAAATCGTACATAAATTCCGAAAAACTCATTGGTACGAGTCGGCCTGGACGGGGATCGAACCATCGCCTCCTGCACGGCAGGCAAGATTACTCGCCATTGGACCACCATGGCGCCTAGTATAGATATATACAAATGATTATCTACAGGGTGTTACAAAAATATAAATAAACATTTAAGGGGGTGGTTTAGACCATGAAACTGAACCACTTTCACTATGGGACCAATATCGAAATCGCGAAAAATAATTCTGATGTTCCATACTAAACTACAAATCCACTCGAGCTAAATGTACAGGACAGCTGATAATTTTTTTCGCGATTTCGATGTTGGTCCCATAGTGAAAGTTGTTCTGTTTGAAGGTCTGAAGGTCCCTTTAAGTATGTAACGCATTTAAGTTTACACCTTGTATAGAAAATAGAAATGCAAATTAAATTAGATGAGTTTACCTGAGTTTAAATCAAACTTAATTATGAACAAACAAGTAGGTATTACTATTCTGTAACAAAACCTCAACTTCTAAGTCAGACGCCATATTGTGGAAACTATTCGAATGTTTCATTGTGTTTGTTCACAACAGCGGCTGTAAATGAATATTAGGTATAGCTTTTAAATTATACGGGGTGTCCCAATACTCAACGTCAAGCCGTAAACAGGAAATAGGTCAGTTTATAACAGTTCAGAGAAAAAAAAAAATATCCTGTTTTCGGCTTGACATTGATTTTAGGGACTGTATATAAATTTACTAGAAAAAATTTTAGGGTGTATTCAGATAATTAAACTAAACAACTTTTCCTAAGGGTCGAAAACGAGAAAATGTTTGGACCTCCCATAGAATATCAATCGGTTGATCCCATTCCCATGGAGCAAGGGTGATCCGTATTTCTGTGAAAAGAAAAATTATCATCGTTTTTCGACCTATGTTATGTTAATGTACCCTAAAATATTTCTAGTCATTAAAAAATAATGGTGTAGGTATAAGCGGTGGTTTAGACCATCAAACTGAACAAATTTCACTATGGAACCAACATCGAGAAAAAATCAAAAAAATCTGCTGTATCATTCAAAACTGCTCACTAAGTACCTATAATAGACAGTAAAAGGGGCAATTTTGCATTTTATATTGACTTTATCGTAAATAAAACGCATGACCCCAGTCTACTCAAAAAGAGTTTTATCCTTCGAAATTCGAAAATTGTGGTTCAATTGTGAATTGTGAAATGAAATGAAATTGTGGTGTCTATCTAGGCTACTGGTAACCACGAAGTAACTGGAGAGGTGGTGAGGTAAAAAGTTGGTGGTAGGCTTGGAGTGTCCATACTGTATGTAGTACTAGATACTCATTCTTATACTTTACTAATGCATATTTGAGTATAGTTTTCAAAAATAAAATTGCTTTAAGTTTTAAATACAAAATCCTATCCGTAGCCATCTCAATCCTACATTAACCTCAAAACTTCAACGTCCATTGTGTTGTGTTGACGGGTTAGCACTTGGTTTGTTAATTTCTCTTCGTAGAGGCCCGACTGACGTCTCCAACTTAGGGATAGTTTTAATGCTTCCCTCTAACTTGTTCCTTAAATATCCGCTTTCCAGTTTTGTGGGGTCACTTTGTACAGTCCTGTCTGTACACATCTTAACTATTATAAAACTGTAACAGAAGTGTATCTGTACATTGAAGATATTAACATGAAAAAGATTACGATATGGTTTTTAGGTATCCCGGACCGAATCAACCTTTTTTAGAATTTTTGTCCATCTGTATTTTTGTTTGTATGTTTGTAACAACAGCACGCAAACACTAATGAACCGATTTTGATGAAACTTTTTTTGTTTGATAGCTTATGAGCTGACTTAAAATCTGGTGTATAATTTTTGCGGACGAAGTCGCGGGTAAACTCTAGTTCACAATAAACGTAATAAATCCACTTTAGAATTAATGTACGTCTTTACATTAAACATAAACATCAAATTTCGGCGACGTGCTAATAAATTTAACCTTTATTTCTATATAACACTAGTGATAAGATTGCCGCTGCGAGCAAATGCTCTTTGATGCTCTTCTGGTGTGAATCGACCCTAACAATGGATATGCTCTTCATGTACTTACGAGTGAAAAGTAATGCCGTCTGATTTGTTTTTTCTTTTTGGAATGATTTTTAAAATGAGTAAAAGCACACGAAGGCATTGTGGTACCTTTATTCCGATTAAAAATAAAAAAAGTATCTCAATCTAAGTAAATTAGGCGATGTGGGCTCAATTTATGCGGTCCATGCGCTATAGGCTAGTCACCTATCTTCCGCTATTTTAATTTCATCATATTATTGATGTGTACTCTCACCTCTTTATGTTTCCGGTAGAGGTCCTCTTACACCCTGTGTACAAGGTTTAAAATATACTTAGATTCAAAACCTAAAAACGATGTGTACAGAATCGATAACAGATTAACATTTTTCTGAAATTCGTATTTTCCGTTTTCAGACATCAGATCAAACTAGAAAATCAAAGCGGCCAATTCAACAGAAACTCTTTTTTTGTTCATTCCAGTAACGAGTACATATCAAAGGTTTTTCAGTTATTGATTTAGGAAAACTGTTGGCAATAGTCAGAGGGGGGGAACTGATGGATGCAAGCTGCACGAAATTGGTCTTGCGTAAATTATTGGGGAGGTATCTCCAAAAAAACTTTGTGGTCCAGTAGCGCGTAACCTTGCCTGCCATGCAGGACGCTATGGTTCGATCCCCGTCCAAGTCCTAAGTTTGTAACGCCACTGGCTTTTCGGTGAAGGAAAATATCGTGAGGAAACCTGCATGCTTCAATTTCGAGGCATGTATTGTACCCAATGTCCATTACAAGTGGCGACGGGACATCACACTGGACAGAGTTTCGGTACTAGTGAAAAGTGGATGTTCTGTGGTTTCAGAATGTCTCTGACTTCCCCCTCGGGGAATATAGTCGAGAGCACAATGCTTTGCTATCTCGAACAGTGGATGTCATTTGGCTGATACGATGCTGAGGGCGAATTTATTTAGGGCACTGTCACATAATAGGTAAATAGGTTCCTTCTTAATATGCGGACAATTTTTTCAACACGATACTTTTTTAAAGACGGACCCTTTCACCCTTTGGGTACGGAACCCTAAAAATTAAATAATTCTTTGTACATTATTATGTGTGATCAATTATCGGTTGAAACTTTCTAATGATTTTCGGACCGACTGTACAAAATTTACTAGTTTTACTACTATACTTAAGAAAAGCTAATCGTGTCGAAAATGGGGAATTTTGGGTAGTTTGGCTTTTATGAGTGTAAAGCAAAATAGAAGTTGAAATCGATTCATTGCGGGTATGTCAAGAAGATGATTTTAGAAGGTGTGTATTAAATTATATAATTTTGACTCACTATTTATAATAATGAACCGCTCTAAAAATTATAAATAATTTGGGTGGGACACTACTTTATGCTCATTTTCAATCAAGCCACATTTTGTACCTGGCGGGCCTCGAATCCGTGATTTACCTAGGTATCCGGAGTATGTTTTGAACCAACTAAACGCCAGGCGCGGTCCGAAGGGGGGTGGGGTGGGGGGGGGTGTCACAGGGGACTCGACCCATCCCACAAAATCATCATAATATGCACAATAAAATTGTGTAATGTGCAATAAAGTCTCATTTACTCGTCATATTTTATTATTAGTTTTCCCAAATTTCAGGCGGCGACCGCGCCTGCTAAACGCAAGTTTAATTTAGCATTTAGCCACAAAATCATGGTAGGTAGGTAGCAAGAGACGTATTGCAATTTATTTTTGACATTTTGCAGTGGTGCGGAATCTATATTGTGTAGAATCACGAATTAGGGAGAAAAGCGATTGTCAAGAACTTGGAAAAATTCTTCTAACAATATCCAACCATGGTAGGTACCTATTCGAAAATCTGATAAATTACAAATGTTAAGGATGTATTCAGATAACGTAACTAAGTAACTTCGTCTAAAGAACATGGGTCGAAAAACGAGACAAATTTTGTCCTTCCATACAAAAGCGCGGATCAGCCGATCGATTTTCTATGGGAAGTCCAAAAACAATTCTATGTTGACCCATGTTTTCGTTATCTGAATACACCGAATCCACCCTTAAAATATTGTTGGTAATTAAAAAATAGGGGTGTACAACAAATAGGAAGATAAACTTGAATATCTCATTGAATAAGTAAATGTTTATCCATCGCCGTGTCGAGGCTAACAAACGAACTGACAGATAGACAGCTGCTTTCTAACGTTATTAGAGATATCTTGGCAGTTGGCAGGATGATTGATAAGAATACGCTTTGTTTCCTTTATTTGTAGGTACCTAATACCTATACACCTCTAGTTTTAAGGGTTCCGTACCCAAAGGGTGAAAATGGGGCCCTAATACTAAGTTTATGGACAGTTTATTTATGAAAAGATTTTATATGTAAGAAAATTTTTTTCTTTGTTTCCAAAAAATTTTGATGTCCATAATTACAACACACGAAATAAAAATAATCTGATATTTCTACACTTTCAGCTTAGTAGGGTCAATACGTCTTTCATGGGTCACACGTATACGCTGTTATAATAAAATCCCCGAGACCATTTTGAATCTTTCCGGAAACATGTTTAAAACTCAGATCAAAAAAGTCCTCTGCAAAAAAGCATATTTAAACTTTATGAATATTTAAATGATCAAAATGCTTGGGTCTGAGTGTCACTAACTTATAGTTTATTGTATAGTATCATTTATTTAATTAAATAGACTATGTATTACTGTATACCTAACCCTAGCTTAAGAATTTATATTGTAATAGTCATTAAGCCGTGTTATGTTGTAGAGTTTCTGGCCGCATCTTCTCTACAGCGACAACCCGTTCCGACGCGGTGGTAGCTTAAAAAAGAATTGACGTTTAGTAAGTGTGCTTCAAGCTCCTATATTGAATAAAATTATTTTGACTTTTGAAGCCTACATTGTTCATCCGTCCTACCTATTTAGGTTTGTAACTTTTGAACCGTAATAGCTAGACAGTAGAAATTTTCACAGAATATGCGTTCTTACGGCGGATTTGTTAAAAAAAATCTAAATGTTAAAAATTAATGGTCCTTATACAAGAAACTGGTTTTTATCAACTTTTTTTCTCCTCGCTCTATAGTAAAAACCGTAATACATACATGCGTCAAACTTGGTGTGATTATAGAGCAAACTTTACAGTATAACAACAAATAATAAACATGAAGTTGCTTAGTTTCATTGTCTGAACACACACTTAAAATGATGTTAGTAATTATAAAGTAGGGGTATCGTATGTAATAGTTGTGTAGGTGTATACCTACACAACTATACTCACTGTTACAACTATACTCACTCAACTGTACTCACGATTACCCTAAATTGCTAAAGCATACAATATCGTATCAAATAAAACAAATGTAGATATTACTTTCTAAAAAAACATTAACTAATTATAAATGATATTTTTAGTGTTCCGGACCAAAATTTGCAAAACGGAACACTTAATGGAAACACCTCGGTGTCTGACCGTCCGTCCGTCTGTCACAGGCATTTTTCTCAGAGACCGTAAGACACAGGAAGCTGAAACTTGGTACAGTTATAGCAATTTCTGGTCCTATGACAAAAGTAAAGTCAAAAAAGCATAATTTTTATATTGAGGGGCAGTTTCGGGATGCAGAAAGAGATAAAAAAAAAAAAAGTTTCTACATTATCGTGTGCGGTATCAAATGAAAGCATATAAAAATACGAGTCTATAATTTATTTTTTATTTTCTCTTTGAAACTTTGTTGAACAACATTTTTTAATAAACCTTGAGACCTTGAGGTTCCTTGAGACTACGGAACCCTAAATACCGAAAAGTTATTTCAAGTAAAGCCCTGTATTTTTCTGACATCCGTATTAATATTCCAATAGTTTAGATTTGCAACCAAATTACTACAAAGGCCTTAGAGCTATTATTAGTCAGTTGTACAGTATATTCCACATAGGGACAATTAATCATTTCATCATTTCAGTTTCAGGAAATCCTAAATAAATAGGTATTCCTGAAAGTGAAATGATTATCATACAGGATGTAACAAAACACCCTAGTAATACTTAAGGTGGTTTAGACCATCAAACTGAACAACTTTTACTATGGAGTCAATATCGAGAAAAAATAATGAAAATCAGCTGTCCCATACATTTTAGTAGAGTCGGTAGCGGTACTGAAGTTTTGTATGGGACAGCAGATTTTTTAAATTTTTATCGATTTTGGCTCCATAGTGAAAGTTGTTCAGTTTGATGGTCTGAAGCACTACTAGGGTGTTTTGTTACACCCTGTATATTTTAATTAAGTGACAGCTTAGCAAATACTGAAACGGTGAACTCAGACCATCAAACTGAACAACTTTCACTATGGAGGCTACCGCAGGAAACGCGAAAAAATCTGATGTCCCATACATTTGAGTCGGGTAGGTGCAGCTGATTTTTTATCACGTTTCCTGAGGTAGGCTCCGTAGTGAAAGTTGTTCAGTTTGATGGTCTGAGTTCACCGTTTCAGTATTTGCAAGGCTGTCACTTACACCCTGTATAATTTGGTCATAAATGCTAAGAAACAAAAGATGCTTTCAGCACCTTTACATATTTTGGCAGACCTTGAAGAATATTTGTTCATATGCCTACGTGCGAATTGTCCAATAACCAGGTTAAGGTCAGAGTTTACTTTACGTTGAGGCTATGGGTATCTGGGGGATTGTCGATTTACCCTTTTTCGTGCAAACACTGTCTGACTCTTTCGGAGGTAAAACGAAGGATTGACGTTAGTAAAATATTGAACAGATGTTGCGTATCTCCAACTCGTTTTTCGTTTTATAAAATACTAGAGTTGACCCGCGACTTTGTCTGCACACATTATATAGGTAGGTTTCATCAAAATCTTACGTACTTTTTGCTTGATGCTGTTACAAACATACAAACAAACAGACAGACAAAAATTCTAAAAAAGGTTGTGAGTCCGGGATACCTAAAAACCATATCGTAATCTTTTTCATGTAAATATCTTCAATGTACCTACAGATACACTTGTTACAGTTTTATAATAGTTATGACTAGAGTTTACCCGCGACTTTCTCCGAATGAGTTCCAGTCATCGTAGCGAGATTAATGATATACCAGATTTTAAGTCTAAACACAAGCTTTAAAACACAAAAAGTTTTATCAAAATCGGTCCAGTAGTTTACGTGTGAAGCGCGAACAAACAAACAAACAGACAGACAATGACTAAAGACTTTCTTGGAGCTATCATGTTTGGTCACAGAAAAGAGAACCAGTAGACATTTAATGAGGAATATATTTAGTTCGAGAACTATGTAACGTAACCAAAAAAAAAAAAAAAGAATCACATGAAATTCAACCTTATCGACATAAGTCTTATGACCGAGTCTTTTAAATGGCCATACTAACTCTTGACCTTTTTCTGAACGAAATGTATGAAAAGATATGGCATATCGACCATATCAGTAGCACGCGAACTGCATCTGCATGCTACTTCTAAGGCGAAGCCGGAATCTCTCTTCTGTGTGTTTGGTAAACCAAAGCAGTATCAGAGTAGGGAGCGATAGAGGTCACGTTTTAGACGGGAAGACATTGTGGAGGTGACGGATCCAAAATATATCAAATCATCTGAAAAGGGCGCAATAATCAGGAGGCCTATGCCCAACACTGGGTGGATGTGCGACATGGATAGGCTTAAAAGTTTTCGTAAAAAATCTTTAGTTGTATAACCCTTTATACGATTTGGTACCTAGAACCTAGCGTTGTACGTTTAGTATAGACACGTGACAGTATGTAACATTGGGAAGCGAATGGCACAAAGATAAATTATAAGAAATGGTTCTTTGTTGAACTCTAACGAATGGGAGAAAACGAACGAGGTCTCTAAATTAAGAACGGGTCGATATCTTTTCTTTGAGTCCTTTCTTTATTCGTAGTTTGAGTTCGTATAATTATTCTCACATTCATTATTTTCCAGTTAGGTACCACAATGTATTAAGACGGACGTTTTTGTACAGTGTGTGTTGCCAGTGATGAAATATGGAACACAGACGTGATGGCTCATAAAAAGGCTGAAAGTCACCCAAAGGGCAATTGGAGGGTAACGCTCTGAGTTTCCCTGCGATATCGAATCAGAAATGAAGAGATCCGCAGAAGAACCAGAGTAGATGAAATAGCCGAAAGAATTCATAAACTAAAGCGGCAATGGGTGGGACTCATTACTCGCAGAACCGATGGCCGATGGGGCCGAAGAGTTCTTGAGTGGCGACCGCGTACCGGAATGCGCTGTGTGGGTAGGCCGACTAATGCTAAAGGGGTGACTAAGGTGTGGTGCTGGCGGCGGGAACCCGTCGGATGAGGGCAGCGTAGGACCGGTCGGTCGTTGTGGCGATCCTTAGCGGAGGCCTCTGTCTAGCAGTGTACATACATCGGCTGAAATGATTATGAACCTACAAACCTACCTACCTACCTTCATATACCAATTTAGCTAAAGCAAGTTTGTCTGGAAATAATATAACTATGAGCTAGTAGTATTATTAATATGTATTTAGTATAATTATATATTTTATTATTGGTATATATATTTTATTTGTATTGGTATTTATTTTGTATTTTATGACTTTTTTTTTTAATTTTTTTAATCAATTATGGTAGGATTAAACGAACTTACCTGAAGTGAAGTTCTATCCTAATTATATGAAGTACTTAGTCCGAGACATAACAATGTAGTATCGCTATCTTGCGTGTATCCGCGTCCTTTAAATCTATGGAAAAAAAACAAAAAACGTGTCTCCGAACGTCATCTACCTGTCAATGTCATTAGTTCAGAGCTAACTGGTAGTAACTGGGTATGCGGAGGGTGGGAAGTAGGTATATGTCTCGGACTAAGTACTTCATATAATTAGGATAGAACTTCACTTCAGGTAAGTTCGTTTAATCCTACCATTATATTTCGTACTTAGTCCGAGACATAACAATGTAGATGTTTAGAGGAAACAACATCTTAAATTAAAACAAACTCGTCTGTTGTGAACTTAAAAGTCACAACTAAGAACAACACCCTGTAAGATATAGGTAGGTATAGTAGTACCTATCACAGAAAATGAGATTAGTAAATCACAATCATACAATATTAGTCAAAATCAGACAGTAATAAATTAACAATATTTTGTTAACTAATATTATGTATAATTAGGTACCTATGTGAGTACCTCAAACTGCTTCTCCCACTTTAATCTGTCTGATCACTGTCAGACTCTAAATTGTTGAGGTTCTAGTAGAACGACATAGGTATTGTTTTTAAAATATTATAGACTGTAAGCCTTCTATGTGGGAGGGTGCGCTGCAACCCATATAGTCGAGTGGGACGATGACATGATGACTTACAAAATAAAAAATAAAACTTTCGAAACTAATATCTGTACCCTGAGCAGACGCCTTTAAAACAGTATGGTATAACAATCTTCTATCATGAATTGATTCATGGCTTATGACTCATAATATGAGAAATACACATAATTAGGTGCAGGAATACTAAATTTGATTTCTTAATCTGAAGATTAAGTAAAAAGTACCTACTATCTAACTTTCGGATAGTTAACCTAAATTTTAGGACATAACGCGTTTAAGACATTTTGCGTTTAGGACATTCCGCGTTTAGGACATTCCGCGATTAGGTCATTTTGCGATTAGGACATTATAAGTTTAAGTCATTTCGCGTTGACAAATTAGGTCCTTATGCGTCGACACCAATCAACCAAAAATTGAGTGGACCACTATTAAGCATTGTAAGACATGATGTGAGTCCCATATACTAACATAATTTTGTTTAGAAGGGCGTAATTTGAATAACCTCTAAACCCGCGTTTTATTCTAGAACGCGTTTCATCAGAACATTGCCGATATGAGTGTTATTA
The DNA here is from genome assembly GCA_963924505.1 of Agonopterix alstromeriana. NCBI lineage: Eukaryota > Metazoa > Arthropoda > Insecta > Lepidoptera > Depressariidae > Agonopterix > Agonopterix alstromeriana. The sequence continues at coordinate 11,641,352 of OZ004670.1, forward strand.
TCCATTATGAGATGTAGGATAGGTGATGCCTTATTTCAGAATCACCGTTATCAATAACAGAAGTATGTAAAATACATTTACTCCAATAGAAACCTCTAAAAATACCTAATTTGACTATCAAAATGGCCTCCACTGACGTAGACTATAGAATTCTATCAGTGTTTATAAAGAGGTTTTGAGAAAATTTGCCCGATATCATTTTGACATTTATTTAACCTAGGAATAAGTTTCCTGTCTAGGATCTCATGATAATGTAGAAGACAGAGAGTGTTCAAATATAACTGTTTCTGAGACTGTCCAGTTCTTTCAGCAGTGGGTACCAAGGCTGAGAGAATCTGATTGGAACACTAAAGAACATAGAAAAATGTTGTACTTAACTCTCTACATTCCATGCGAAAGGGTATCTAAGCAATGAAACATACTTTTCACACTAAACCGAACTTAGAATTAATCATATCTAAAACTTTCTGAGAAAAATCTCATTCAGTAAGTCGACCTATAATTAGGTATCTATGTGATTCTCTCCTTTATCTCTTCAGGGATAAGGTCTTGTAATGAAATTAAGTGTAATGTAGACTGAATTGATCCACACACTGTCAGATATATTTGGATTTGGCTACTATTTAAAATAGGTTACTGACTGTCTACACAATACACTCTTTAAAAGATATCTCCGTTGTGTTATGTGTGATTTTACCTAATTAAAGTTTCACATTGATTCTGATTCTTTAAAGTAAACAATGCTACGAATGGCTTAGTTCGTTTTCATGAAATTCTTTCTCTAGTTCTAATAGATTAGAACTATGTAGCAGGCATATGTTGGACCTGTGATGTAGCAGGCTTCGGAGTCCTGAATTTATACTAAATAAAAGTTGTTATAATGTACCTACTATGCATTTTTGATTAAACCGAAACCCTTGAACTTTTCACCCATTTAACTCAGTATATTTTTGCACATGTAGGTGACATAGGTACATATTAATATCCAGATTATTTGCGTAAACAAAGCCACTGCTGCCACACAACTGATACCAAATTGTATAACCACATTATAAAATCTTTAATTGATCATGACTATGGTCAGATATTGGTTAAGTAGATTGAGCAGTGGATGATAAAAATATATTACTTTTAATAGAACCTAGCTATGTTTATGCTAATGGAACCTAGAGATTCCCAATAATCTTTAGCCTTATACCATTATTTAAGCTTTAAGCATTCTTGGTAAGTAAGTACCATTGAGGTATAGAAACATTATCATGGTATCAGGTATTGTCCTAAGAAAAGGACAGGACATGTTCCATTTATGGATTTTAACTGTTTTGTAAATAGCCTAGCCAGCCAGGCTAGTTTATTGGGTAGGTCATCCCATTTAAATAATGAACCATTATTTAAGTAATTGAAATATTCAAGTACTTTTTATGAGCCATATTATTTTATTGTTACTAAATAGTTATAAAAGAATTAATTTTCAGTTTTAATTATTTATCAGCATTTATTATTTTAATTTCAGTCTTTTTATAACATGTTATTAACATGAAGGTTATGGAAACTCAAAGGATGGAGCCCCTTTTCAACCTAAATACAACTTGATCATAAGTGATATTATAATAACAAATGAGAAAATATGATGAGTCTAGCAGCAAATTTTACCTAAAAGGGTATCATTTGTTATATTACTACAAATATAAAAATGTTTATGTGGATGTCCTGAGGTTTCAGAACATATCTGACCACCCCCTCGGGGAGTACAGTTGTGAGCATATGCTTATGCTATAATACTTTTAAGTCCAGCGGCAAACTCTTCCTCAAAGGGTATTTTATTTATTAGATCATTAGTGATATTACCAAAATTGTACAACTAAGTAAATATTTGAGTCTAGTGATAAGCTTTATCACAAAGGGTACTGCACCCGTCCCTATCTGGTGGATAGGGTAACAGTTTGGGTTGATGCAGAGGTTGGTGTTACCAGAATGGCTTGTGACCAGCTACAATAGATCTGTTCAGGTTGCGGTAGCTATTGGTCATTAACCAAGCCCTTACCCCCAAATAATAATGGCTTGTGACCTCTGCACTTTCTTTCTGTACTGTATGACGAAAAGTTTGAGGCTGGATTTACTTTGGGTTTCATACTGTTTGAACCTTTCTTTATTGTTAGAAAATTCACATGTCCAGCTTTGTGCAAAGGAATTCTGTTTACTTATTTTCCTTTTATGAACTTGATAAATTTTTTGTTAACAAAAGGTGCAATAAGCTGTTATCAAAACCCAATTTACCTGGAGATGCAGCATGCTAAGCTTGGAGAATCTGTCAGCAACTTTAATTGGTGCCAATTTATTGAAATCTTCTCTTGAGAGAAGGATTATTGTGTTGTAGGCTGTGTGGCTGACGCTACCTTCAGTGCCGCTAACATTCTTGTAATAATGTATCTTAGCCTAGTACCAGATTGTTTCAAAATGCCAGGCAATTCCAAAATTATTTAGGGTGCAGTTTTATATTTAGATAATGCAATTTTTATCTCTTTGTGTTCATACTATTGACTGTAACATTCTCAATCTGAGAGTAGATTGTCTCTGTCACCTTTCCGAGCTGTCTTCTAACCTAACTTAGTTAGGTGAATAGCAGTGCCTGAGGCTAATTTAATCGACTGAGTGTGACTAATGTGCAGTTATTAATTAAATACTGAATATTTTAATTATGATTTGATATCTCAGGATTTCGCTCAATGTCTATCTCAGGATCAACATAGAGGTATTACCTACTTACAGAGTAAAAGCTTTTTACCAACTAGCCCCAAACATGTCAATACCTGGAACATAGCTACAGGCAACACCCACTGTTCAGAGTTATGTCTTCCCAACGGGAAACAACCAGGTTTAGATAAATGAGGCATCAATGACTATCTTATAATCAGGCAAATAAACGGACAAAAACAAAAATATTTTCCAACGGAAAGATGTATAAGTGTCACACAATTACAAGCAATATATTAATACAATTACAAGCTGAGGGCAGTAACCTCTTTCCCAACGGGAATTAGTATGGTAAGAAAGAATAAACATTCATCCTCATAATAATTCAGCAAATATTACGTCATTCTGAACACAATTGGTCACTGGGCACCGGAGCCGGTGTCGGCTGTCTTTCCAATTAAAGATTCTGTGCCATAAATGATTCTATTCTATCCCCTACGGAAAAGTCGTCATCATCATCATCAAACCTAGAGCCTTTCAAGGGCTAAGGGCACAGGAGCTGACATGATCTTTCCCAACGGTAGAAGTGCATGCATGCTAATATGAAAAAGAGCTGTAATGACTACCTTCCCAACGGGACCGTGTCTCTTTGTTTGAAACTCAAACCAGCTTGGGCAATAAGACAAGTACTGGCATGATCTTTCCCAACGGTAAAAGTACATGCATGGCTAGTAAGCAAAAGAGCTGCACTGACTACCTTCCCAACGGGAACGTGTCTCTTTGTTTGAAACTCAAACGTGCTTGGGCAATCGGCACAAGTAATGGCATGATCTTTCCCAACGGTAAAAGTGCATGCGTGTCTAATAGGCAAAAGAGCTGTAATAACTACCTTCCCAATGGGAACGTGTCTCTGTTTGAAACTCAAAAGTGTTTGGGCAATGGGCACAGTACTGGTATGGCCTTTCCCCACGGGAAAACAAGTGCATGGTCGAAACTCAAGCATGCATAGTGCAACGGGCCCAGGGTCTGCCATCGGCGTCGGCTGTCTTTCCCCAACGGGGAAGAGTATGAACGTAACACGTTCATACGTGTGCCGGCAAGGGCACGGGAACCGGCTTTCGTATACTTCTATCCCCACGGGAAAGCGCATCTTCGAAACTCGTAAATGCGTGGACACATTGTGTCGGGCCGGGGAGGGGATCCAATCCCCCGTAGCATGTAGGTAAACTTTTTCAATAACAGAAACAAAAAGAATAAATTGTGTACGTACCTTGTCGTAATTTACCATAATTTACTAAGTCAATCACTCCTCCAACTTATGTATCCTTTACTTCCATCTTTCCTGATTGACTTCACACTTAATTCTTTCCATTTTATACACAAAAGAACTTATAATTTAACTATAAAACTTTAAAATTTTTATTTTCAACAAGGATCGCGTTTACGCGCGATAAACGAATGACATTGACAGGTAGATGACGTTCGGAGACACGTTTTTTGTTTTTTTTCCATAGATTTAAAGGACGCGGATACACGCAAGATAGCGATACTACATTGTTATGTCTCGGACTAAGTACGAAATATAATATTGTAAGTTAATTCCTTTATAATTTAATTTTCTATAGTTTTTTGTTTGTTTGTCTGTTTAAATGCTCCGTGTTATTTTATTCGTTACTGACTGCATGTACACATTATGTTTGCCCCTCTTTTAATAATTGTCACTGTTGCTGGTCTGCTGGAAGAAATCTCGCTCGCCCTTTGTACATGTCTTTTCTATTGTTTGTATCAATGTGTCTGTGTGTACAATAATGTGTTATTAATAACTTTTGTAACGATAAAACTGGTTTATTTTGTTTCCTAGAATTTGTATTTATTTCAAACCTGAGATTATGTTATTTTTTGGTGTGAAATTCAGTATAATTGATTGATCAGAAACAGCGATTTGAAAAAAAAAAAACGTTGGCTTGGTTACAGTATTTGTGAAATACGCGTATACGTTCTGCCCTAATAAAAAGAAAAGAGAGCTTTTTGTCACAATTTTATCTCTAAGTAGTTAAGGCGATTTGTATTAATCTTCATTAATTTGTACTGGACAAATCCCTTCCTTGTCGACTTTCTAACTGGAAGATAAGCGCCTCCAAACGAACTTGGGTTGAAGTTAAAAGAGGACTTCCGAGATTTCGATTGAAATATTCCCTTGTGCGATGTCTTAACTTCACAAACTTCGACTAGCCTTGCAAACTTTGATTATGGAAAGAAAATTTGATTTCATAAATATTATAGCTGGTACAAATGAAGTATTTATTTTAGATGTTTTATATAGGGAATAACTATTAACTTAAGGGGTAATTGAGACCATCCAGCAACTGAACAACTTTCACTACTATGGGACAAACATTTAAATCGTGAAAAAAGTCAGCTCTTTCATAGAAGATGTCAATAGCCAGCCGCCACTCAACCAAAATTTATGAAACAATTGTTTTTTTTTTCTCTTGTGGTCGAAGTATGGTCACAGATAAACTAGGGGTTACTACGTAAGGAGCTTCCGTGTTGGAAATGAGCTACAAAGCGGCTAATCTCCATACAAAAAGCGTTTTTTTTCCGATTTAATGATATATTTGTAGATAAAGAGCATCTCAGTTTACGTATAGTTAGTATTCTAAAATAATTTTTTTGAAAGAAAGGCATTAAGAGTTTTAAATAAAAGCTTTCTTTAATAAAGCTTAAATCTATACTACATTCCAAATAAGGACGATAAGATTTTCTGATTCCTATGTAGCTTTCTGGCCAATTCTGATTAGCAAATATAATTTATTTATCGGATAGATATACTATCCGACATATCTTGGACGTTACTAAAGCTGTTCTAAGAATAAGTGAGAGGAAGTGTTTTAAAGTGGTTTAACATTTCGTTGCTATTTGGAATGGAGTATAGTAACCATGCTGGATGATTTTTTAAACACTTTCCAAATTATTTAATTAAAATATCTCTACCTCTTTCCGGTAATTAAGTCATCACTTGTTAGCAATCGGAACGATAAATAAGGCACTTATGCTGTAATTATCTGGTTACCGTTTTAGTACAATATCTTACTTGTTAGTCTAATCAAATCACTCGTATTGTTAACAAAGAGAAATTATACCTCTCTACCTTCCTGTGAATCGCACGCAATCATGCAACGGCTTCACTCAAAGCACAAATTCAATCCATAAAGACGCCAACAGCAGTTGTACAAATACGAATCTTATTGTATTGTATTTATTTATTTACCAAATACATAAATTACCAAGACTTAAATAATACATCACATAAACCAAAGGAGAAACCTTAGTATTGCAGGTCAATGTAGTAGGGACTATAATTAAAATACATACATACATACAACTTACGACCATAATGGTTAACGTTAGCCTTGCTTCTATTGCCTGCAATACAGCTGGCTGTCGTAGCAATGTTTTTGACCACCCCAAAAGGGATTACGGTCGTGAGTTTATGTAGGTACGACCATAGCCCCCTTTGGTGTAGTCAGAAGCCTTGCTACAACTAAGTACTATATTTTAAAACATATAAAGTTGCAGCCACGCTCACTTTTTGAATATTATAGGTGTCGCACAAAAATATGTTCAGTTACTGTTTTGTTTATTAACACGCTTTATAATGTAAAATGCTAAATATGTTCGCAAACTTTTCGTTTTTTAACCAATATTTACTAACGTAAACGTTAAAAACAATACAAAACTAAAAATTATAAAACTTTTTATTTGCATACCGAAACAAACAAAAAGATATAAAATTGATTAATTTTTACGACGATTCTATTTTATAAAACAGTTTCGTTACAGACTGATTGAAAGACAACGCACAGCCTAAACCACTGAAGATAGAAATTAAAGGATAAACTCAATCAAAATCAAGTGTAGTGATTGTAACTTTAAACGTGAAAGCGCCATAAATCAGATCTGCATACGTTTGTCACATTACAAGAACAAGCATTACATTGCTATGACGTTCGCATACAAAGCAAGAAGCGTCTTAATACGAGCAATATCATACTATACTTTTTATTTGCACACGGAAACACAAAACGTAATGTTCTAAAAGAACTTATTGTTTACGATGATTCTTGTATTTTTAAAATTAATTTAAATCCGGAGTAGCGATTGTAACTTATGTAGGCGCCTTAAATCAGATTTGCCTACGTTTGTCACATTACAAGTGCGAGCATTGCATTGCTATGACATTCGCATACAAAGCAAGCACGCGTCTCCGCTTCCCACTTCCAGACGTGTCGCGCTGAGAGAAATATTATTTCCGTGCTTACCATAAAATATGAAATTGACAAATCGAATGTACCAACTGATAATAAAATTTTGAATTGTAATATTTTGTGTTGAAAATTGAAGTAGAAAAATGTAAAGTTGTAGTGTACACACGGCGACACATCAAGCTATATAAAACCAACATAAACTGGCCGGGCTTAGGTCGAATAACGTATTATGTCACGAGGCCAGCTAATATTGGTTTTGTATAGCTTGATGTGTCGCCGTGTGTACTTATGAGCTATAGATCGGTTACTAACAGAATGTTTAATGTTGCGTGATTTTAAAATATCTATGGACTAGAAACACTTAGGCCCTGTTTCACCATTTTTGGATAAGTTTTTGTTAGCTTGTTAGTGCGTATGAAAAATATGTAAAACAATCTGTCAAATAAGCTATTAAGAACTTATTCAGAAGTGGTGAAACAGGCTCTTAGGCATATAAATGCTAATGGTAACTTAAACTGTAAAAGTTTTTAAAACTATATCTGAAATTCTTACACCTAATGAACGATTGACATAATACATGAATCGCCTAATGGATGGTTTAATTAACTAAATATAATCATGAGCATATAGGGTGTAACAGAACATCCTTTTAATCCTAAGGGGGTGGTTTAGACTATCAAACTGAACAACTTTTACTATGGAGCCAACATCGAGAAAAAGTAAAACAAAATTTTGCAGTCCCATAAATTTAATCGAGTCGGTACTGCAGTTTTGTATGGGACAGCAGATTTTTTTTATTTTTTCTCGATGTTGGCATCATAGTGAAAGTTGTTCAGTTTGATGGTCTGAAGCACGCCCTTAAGTATTACCTGTATATGCTAGAAAAGAATAATATACATTTTATTAATACCTATACTCCATTCAAAATAGCAATGAAAATTTAAGGCTATTTTAATTACAGAAACAGAGATTTGAAACACTTACTCTGAATTATTCTTAGAACAGCGTTAGTAACGTCCAAGATGGTTCGGATAGTACATCTTTCTGATAGATAAATTATATTTGCTTATCAGAATTGGCCAGAAAGCTAAATAGGAATCGGAAAATCTCGTCGTCCTTATTTGGAATGAAGTATAGACGCGTGCTACGGCCTACGATGCTACGACAAATCCACGCTACGCAATTTTGTTCTGTGTTGCAACCGCGATAATTGCGTTCACTTTATTTCTTATTTCTTTTATAGAACTAGCGGCTGGCGGCGCCTGCGACTCCACATGCGCAGACCATTTACTTTAAATACTCATAACTTTTGATTGAGTGGACCGATTGCGGTGATATAAAAACCTAAATGTTAATCAAATGTAGCCCTGCCCAAATGTAAATCTACGCAAAACTTAGAATTTTATTATATGCATAGATGATATAATCAAATATGCGGACTATAGCGGACACAATTTTACTACAAGAAATGCACCGTATCTACACCTTCGAATCCCATAATACCAGCAGTAGTTTCCGATGCTGTATCAACTTTAAAGACATCATTATAAAGTTCAACAAAATAAGTCGATATTGCATGCTACTAAATTTTATACCAGGAAAAGAGTATAGCTGTTTCAATAATAAGTAAATTAAGTTAAGACAACTTCTATAAGGTCGAAATTAGATCGAGTTTCCGATCACGTAGTACGGGGTGTTGATTCGGTATTATTGTATTTCGTTTTTATTTCGCCATGCGGATGAATGGATCCATCTCTTTTTATGTTTTAAAAATACAATATTTTATTACAAAATAACGGATGTTACATTAACATTGGTGGATGGTATAGCCTTCGAAATAAATAAAGTTAAGTTAATTTGTTTTTTTTTACTGGAAATTTTAGCTCATAAAATTTATTGCCACTCACTCAACGCTTATTCGGGTATCCATGTGTTTGACTATTGATTGTAATGTACTGCCACCATACTAGAAAAGTGTAATTTAAATCTTTAAAAAAACAGTTGTCAATTTTATTTTCTCTCTAGCTTTTGCTCGCAACTTAGTCCGCGTCGCCTTTAAAAAAGTATCTTATTTGTTAATCCAGAACATATTCTATCTGTGTTTCAAATTTCATCAAAATCCGTTCTGCCCTTTATGCGTGATTGAGTCACAAATATCCAAACATCGGCATCGTCACAAACTTTCACATTTATAATATTAGTGAGATGAGATCAGATTATTAGGAAAAGAATAATTATATTTGTTTGGACTATTAGAAGGATATCGTTAATTTATGTTCAAGGTATGGAAGCTGATCCGAAGCGGGTTCACCCCAACTATCACCACATAGAAAATGAATTTCGTGAATTTTAAAATTGAATTTCATAGTGGGTCTACGTCACAAAAGGTACTGTCCAAATTGAATTTTTTAGATCCAGTAGTCAGGCTTCGCGATTATGAGTCCATCGTTCTGGGGATTGGTTTTTACATAGACACAACATAGTGTACCACAGTAACACCTTTTGCTCATAGGTGTAGGCAAGGACCATTTCTCTTTACGATAACATTGAAATTTGAACAAAATGTTACATTGTACCTCATTGAAAAAGCTGCTAAATAAAAACCGGCCAAGTGACTATTACTCGCCTACTTAGCGGTGATAGTTTTCATTTTAACTTCGTTAAATACACTACTGCCGTGAATTTTTTCACGTATCCAGAAACAACCGTTTAGCTGGCAAGGGAGGAGGACACTTGACTCTAACAAAAATTTGCACTTTAGAGCTTAATATTTCGCTAATGGATCCCTAAATCGAAAAATGGTTTTCCCACACCCACATTACTTTGAAAAGCCTATCCAACGATACCCCACACCATAGACGAGAAAAAAAATTGCATCCCTACTTTTCGTGTAGAGGAGGTACCCTAAATAAATATTTTTCAAGATTTTATTTTACCACTTTGCCGGCGTGATTGATAAGTATCCCCATGTCAAATTCCAGCTTTCTAATACTAAGCGTCTCTGAGCTAAGACGCGGACGGACGGACAGACGCACAGACGTACGGACATGGCGAAACTATAAGGGTTCCTAGTTGACTACGGAACCCTAAAAATTGAATAAACACACACTTTTATACAACCTTCAAAATATACGCAGCGGATTTGTATGAAAAGTTGCTCAGTTGCTGTCGATTCTATTGTTTCATAAATTTTGGTCGAGTAGCTATTTACATTTTCTATGAAACATGATGTATGATGTAGGCTCCATAGTGAAAGTAGTTCAGTTTGAATTGAACGTCTATCTGAAGCACCTTGTTCGATATTTAACCCTGTATTAAATAAAAAATCGTAGCTATAGGTTACCTACGAAAATGACTTGCTTTGCTATGTGAACGAGTACAATAATATGCGAATTTAAATAATTTATCCCAAAATAGTTAATGGAGGCTTAAAATTATTTTTGAAACTGACCGTTCACTGAACGTAAATAAAAGCCAACAAAATAAAATTCGTGTTGTTTTTGTATACTGTCCTAGCGTTTGTAAAACAGAGGACCATTTGTATACGGCCTCGGATACAGGCTGCATTTACATAAATATTCGTTTATCGAGACAAGTCCTTGATTTAAGAGGAAATTTCGTTTGGTCTGCAAAAAAGAAAGACAAAATAAACTGAAACAGATATCACAGAATAAACTTTAAAAAACCTATGAACTTAGCTTTTAGATAAGTAGGTACACGGAAAAGAAAATCTGTGACACAACAACCCTCTTATTTGGTTGACTTTGCTTAGAAAATTTGTTGTACTAGGTAACTAAGTATAATTGTTAAAGTCTGTTGTATCAAAATAGGAACGTGTGTAAACGCACTCTTTGTTGACTCTGGTTGGTGTAACTTTAAAAGAAAATATATTCAGTCTGTGGTAGGTAGGTATCACAAACGGGGACAAAGAATTTTTTTGGTTTGTTATTAATTGGTTTGTCCCAGCCTGCAATACCTACCTAATAACAATCAAATTATATTTGCTTAAACAAAGTTGTTATAGCTGATTAGTGATTATAGAGCTTGATTTTCTCTTTTCAGTTAATAGGTTTTTTATGCAGTCGGGTTGTTTATCTTAATGATTTATTTAGTAATCTTTTTCGAAATTTGTTTTTGCGTGTATATTTTAGTTATATCGACCAGAATTATAGTTACAACAACAAATTTTCTATGTACTATACATGCATATAGGGTCCATCTTAATATGCTGACACTTTTTTTAAGGGGGTGATCAGACCGTCAAACTGATTAACTTTCTCTATGGCACCAACGTCGAATACGCGAAAAAAGAAAGTTCTATTCAAAACTGCAAACCTACTACAAAGCCAAATGTATGGGTAAGCTAATTTCTTTTTCTCGATTTCGACGTTGGTCCCATAGAGACAGTTGTTCAGTTCGATGGTCTGATCATCCCCTTAAAAAAGTGTCAGCATATTAAGAAGGACCCTGTATATACTCACCACCGTTCTAAGTAAAGTCAACAAAATAAGAGGGGTTGTCACAGATTTTTTTTCTTGTATATCGTACCTACCACATTCCAAAAATACTACAGATTGCGTAGTGTTCGACCACGAAAATTAGTCCGACCGTCAATCTTCGTTTGCGCAAACTAGACTAGAGTCCCCGTCAAAAGCCGAAGTCATTTGGTAATTAAAAATCAATCATGCGCAGCAGTCAAAGGTTGCAGAATCGAGTGCTACTGAATTTTTCTCTATCTCGCTCCAAGTTGAATAGCAGACAGACGGACGCTTCACCGACGACAAGCGCGCCATAACTATGGATTATTCCGAACCTGATCCGAAATCCTAACCCGGTCGCGGGTTAGGTTAGAAACTTGAAAAAATTGATTAAATTAGTTCCGAACGTAACCCTCTCCCTAACCTGACCCGACGTATCGTTCCTATCGTAACCCGAATTGCGGTATATAAGACAAATAAATAAAAAGTACTGTGAGTGTGTCAAACCAGAGTTTAATATTTACAATTATTAAAATATCACAGAATCAACATGATGAATAAACAATATAATCATTTACTTTACGTACATAATTAATGATTAACAAAATGTATAATAATAATAAACTAATGTATAATAAAAATTAGCAAATAGCGGCAACGAATCTTAGGCACGCAAACGTGGCACATTCGTAGGCGTAGCATGCCACCCCCAAGAAAATGTCAATAATCGAAAAGTGCTTCTGTCCTTGTTTGCGTATGTGAAAGCGTGCATGGCGGTTTTCTCGTTTTGTCGCTTTTTCGTGACTTGCATGCTAGCCCTGATTGATTTTCGCAATTTCATTTCGCTCACTATTAAAATTTATGTAGGTATTATTATTATTATGCAGGACCATAGCGTAAATAATTAGATATGACCGTATAAGTGGTCCTTATTTCATTTTTGACATTTTCCCCTGTTGAGAATTATTTAATAATAGGATAGTTCGTATTTTTCCTGTGTTTTTTTTTATTTCACTGTCCTCGTAACATTGTTTCTACTCGTACAGGATGAAATTGATATCATTAGCATCATTTTAAACTAAGAATCTCCCATCAAAATGAACAAGTTTTACTATGGGAGCGAAACGATCGGAGCAACAAAAAAATCAGCTGTTCCATACTGAACTGCAATGCCTACTCGACTGAAATGTATGCAACAGCAAATTTTTTTTTGCTCCGACCTGTTCGCTACTATAGAAAAGGTTGTTCAGTTTGATGGGTAGACTCTTAGTTTAAAAGCATGCTAATGATATCAATTTCTCCCTGTATATTGTTTAATCTCAGCTAAGCGAAGGTAACGTACAATCTAGGCTAGATTTAAAACGATTTCGCGACAGCCGCGCGTTGTTCATTTGTAACCTATGGTTTTACTTTGGACACATAGCGACTGATTTGGAGGCGCTTTTTAGGCTGGCTGTCCACCAGAGATGTGTAATTTGGGTAAGCTATGAAACTATGAACCCACGTCCACCAAAGCAATGCGAGGTAGATGAACGATCTGAAGATGCGGCTAAAGGTTAGCTGCGTAGCTTAACTTAGCCTAGCTAGGTATTTAGCCAAGTTAGGTATCTAAGTGAAGCGGGGTAGCGCTGTGTGAATACCCGATAGCTCTTTTCTCTTCGTGCCTCCTACGCATTCTTAAGGGAATATATTCGGAGCGCGCTCTATGAAGTCTGGTGATATTTTCAATAGTAACAAAGAAGTGTTTTCAGTAGTATTAAAGTCAATCAAATCTAAAAACTAATCTCTATGTTTGTATAAAGTCAGAATTCTTTTAAATTTATAGTTATAAGTTACAGTGCATAAAAGATTTCCATAAAATCTTAAATGAATCCTTGGACTAAAACTGTATATTTAACAAAAACCTGACTTCATACACATGTAGAGATTCGTTTTTCGATTGTTTCTAAAAAAATCATTGACTTCAATTGGTTAGTATTGAAAATATCACCAGATTTCGTTTGTATGCAGCGCGCATTCACGCATTCGGAATAAGCTTCTCTTAACACACAAACACATCCATTGCACACATCCCTGTTACATATCCCTAGCTCATATCCTTAGCACGCAAATCTCGCTAGAGTTGTATGTAAAAAGAACTCGCTTAGCTAAACCCTCGTCCATCAGAACTGCGTTAGATAATCTAAGCTGTGAAAAAATGGATCTGATTGGGTATTTTTACCCTCGCACACAGGTTAGCTTCTTGCCACATCTCTGATGAACAGCCAAAGTAAAATTCAAAATAGTTTGTTCAATATAGGACCTTGAAGCACACTTAAGGCGCAATAGTAGGACGAAATACCTTGGATTCTTAGATAAATATCTTTTATTTTTCATTTTTCGACTAGATTTATACAAATTACCAAAACCAAAGTCATACCTTAGTATTTTTGGATAGTTTATCTAGTGAAATCATAAATTGAATACACGATTGGAATTACATCACTTGTTAGAAAATCGTCACAAAGATGACGTATTTTCATGCATTTAAAAAAAACTCCTTTTAGAAGAACTTAAAATAGTTTCCGGTTTTTGGTATTTATACTCACAAATTCACCACTAGTTTATCTAGTGAAATCATAAAAAAAATCATAAAAAAGTACTTTTGTTAATTCTTTTTAATCGAATATACGACACACGCACGCACTTTTCGTAGGGTTGGGCAATCGCGTTACTCATAGAAAATATTCGTCTGAACATATAGCTCCTTAAACAGCCAGCCTTAAAGTCGGGACAATGTAATAAGCCACATTTGACATCTGTCAGTTTAAGCTTCATAGTAAGGTGACCTGCTTAAAAACATCGATTTAAAGCGAATGAATCGATACGGATTTCAAACATACGTGAATCGAATTAAATGTGAATATCGCGATTTGTTGGAACTACGTTTTACATCGATTTTTTTGGGTTACATCCCTAGTGTTAAAAAAGAAAAAGGGTTCACAGACGCAACATTGTAACGACGTTCAGTTCTTTGGAACAGAAATTGTTTATTATGTTTAGAATGGTTTATTAGTGAAAGTAAATCGTAAAATTACCTTCTTTGGTCATTATTACAATAAATATGTAATCGTAATAAAAAAAAGTAAAGCAATTGTACAGTTCTAACTTCGAAAAAAAATATATTATTCTATGCCCGCCGTTACAAGGTTATGATTGATGAAGTATCAATAGATGTCAAATGTGGCTTTTTAAATTGTCCCGACTGTAGTTGCAGTATACATAATTTAAGCAGTTGAGGTTACAATATTTCATTAGCTCGAACATCAGCTATATCAGTTTTACAGCAGTATAATCTAATTTTCCATTTCAAAAGGTACCAATCCATTTAGATCTATCATTAGTCCAGTACTCGCAATTTAGTCTAACGAATCTACGTAGTTTTAAAATTGGGACTACTATTAGAAGACATAAAAATATCATGCTGAAAACCTCAAAAACGTAAATTACTATGATGCATGAATGGAGAAACATCGAAAATAAACTCTGATTTATTGCTCATACGGTTTAGTTTGTCATACATACTACAGCAGTTGACATTAGAAAAGTAACTTTATAGATACGTATGTTTATAAGCCGATTCGCGCATGGAGTAACACTAATGAGTTTAAAGCTAAATGTGGTAATACGGTTCGAAGTTTTTGAATTAATTTCATGTTACTGAATCTCGTCATTATTCTATTTCGACTTCAGGTGGACCATCAATTAGTTCAACCCTTTTGTCCTCATTGTAAATTGAGGGTCACACTCCGTCGAGATCTCTATTTAATTAATAATATATTTTACTAGAGTTTACCCGCGACTTTGTCCGCGCAAATTATCTACCAGATTTTAAGTCAGATCATAAGTTCTCAAACAAAAAAAGTTTCTTCAACATCTTCAATAGTTTTGGCGTGATGCTGTTACAAACATACAAACAAACCAACAGACAGACAAAAATTCTAAAAAAAAAGTTGATTTGGAGTCAGGGATACCTAAAAACCATATTGTAATCTTTTTCTTGAAAATATCTTCAATGTACAGACACTCTTCTATTACAGTTTTATAATAGTTTAGACGTTGTATCTTTATAAATTCATACTTTTCTTTGCCGATATCTTTGGAGTTCTGTAGGTACCTGTAACAATAAAAGGTAAATTCAGTATACAATAGATGTATTGAAAAAGAAAGCTAATACACTCTTGATGAAAGAGAGCCTGTCAATCAAAAAGTTAGAATCCGTATTCTTGAAGTTCTTCATGAACGAGATTGTCACTAGGTCAGCGGTGAAGCAAAATATCGTGAGGAAAGAAAAATACTACATGCTTTGATTTCGAGGCATGTACAGGGTGTCAGGGTTGTTTAATAGTAATCATGAAACTGAACAATTTCCCCAAAGGAAAATCAGGGAAATTCGCAAAATAGTTAATCTACTTTTCATACAGACGATCAATCAGCTGATTCTGAATACTTTTAGTCTGCAAAGTTCAAATAATTTTTTGGGAATTTACTTAATTTGGTTTCTTAGGGAAAGTTTTTCAGTATCATGGATACAATCACCCCTTAAAGTACTGCAACTGTTTCCCCTAACACCCTGAATAGTACGTAACCTAAGCGACTTTTAGTGGACAAGTGTACAGAGTTTGTGACTACTAATAAAATTAGATGTTCTGAATATGTTAATTTGTTATATTTATTACATGAATTTTTTAAAATTTATGTTAATTATAGCTAGAAAATTGCACAAAAATTCACATAATCATGTTTTGTACATAGAACAGTCAAAAACATTTCGTCCACAAACAAGAGTAGGCTATAAAAGGCAGGCAACATTTCATGTCATAGTATTCGTGTGACCCGCTCATTAATAGAAGAAGCTACCGTGCCCCAAAAAAATTGACCTTCATAATATTAGTTTAGCCTAGTAACCGTCGTAGGTGTACCACCCACGATGACGTGACAGGTCGTTTATATTTAGGACCATTACTGTCATGCATTAAGGACAAAGGGAATACTAGAGTAAAGATTCATCGTGCGAAATTCCCCAGTCAAACATGCGTATCTCCACATATATTTAATCTTAATCCAATGTACCAATGAGTTTTTAGGGTTCCGTACCCAAAGGGTGAAAACGGGACCCTATTACGCCTACGTTGTCCGTCCGTCAGTCCGTACTACCTATTTAGGGCTACAGCCCTAAATAGGTAGGACTGACTGACTTTTGAACCGTAATAGCTAGACAGTTGAAATATTCACACAATATGCGTTATTACGGCGGATTTGTTACCAAATAATAAAAACTTCAAAAAGTTACAAATTAAGGGGGGTCCTAATACTAGAAACTAGTTTTATCATCGTTTTTTCTTCTACCGTAAAAACTGTAATACAATACAAGCGTCAAACTTGGTGTGATTATAGATAAACTCTACAGTAAAACAACAAATAATAAAAACCGGCCAAGTGTGAGTCGGTCTCCCGCTAAAGGTCCCGGAAAAAAAAACATTAAAAGTTAATATGTTGTGTGGTGGTGTGGTACGGAACGGAACCCTCGGTGCGCGAGTAGCCCTACTCGCACTTGACCGGTTTTTATTCTAACTTATGCATGTAATACCGACTGCTCTCAAACGGTGAAGGAAAATATCGTGAGCATGCGCTGAAGAAGAAATTCTGATGCGTATTTGATGTTTACCAATCCATATTGGGTACGAGTGGTGGACTGACGCCGATACACCCTCCCTGAGGGTAGGCCTGTGCTCTGCAGTGGGACGTAGGGTGATGATGATGATGTTGGTTTGTTTTTTCCACGTTTACGTCTCCGTTGAACTTCAAATAGCGCATTTTTGGTAGATAGCCCTCGGTATGAAGAAATTGAACATATTCTACGCACAGGTAAAAACTATTTACCAATCGACTGACAAATCAATGTGCTCTCTACCGAAGGAGCGCGTTATTTCTCTTTTTGGTGTGGAATGATAAAAATATAATTAATTTATCGCAACTTTACTTGAATTCGGTATAGCAGGCCTACGTACTGGAATACTCTTAGATATAAGTGTAATAATATTTAAACGTGTTGGCGCTTGAAAATATTATGTAAATTCCATGTTTGTATTCCATCGAACGCTGTGGTATTATGCCAAAACAGTTTATAAAGACAATTGCGGTAATTTGCTTTAAACATGACCAAACGATTGGAAGTGCTATCGATTGCAAATTTATTGCTAAGCTCAGTGGAAATGAGCAAAAGGAGATAAACGTAGAACTTAACGGAGCGTATTGAAAAGGTTTGAATGCTCAATTGCATTAATAGAGAATTTTTCATAAGTTTATTTTGAAGGGGTCACTAAGATATAAGATAAGATTTTGCTTGCGGTTTTGCCAACCATTTTGATATGTTTTTTAGGATAAAAGGTAGCAACGTAATTTGTTATTTTTGTTGTAAAATTTCATATAAATCTATTGGTTAATTTAGTTAGACGTAAAGAAAATGTTACAGATAGGCAGTCAAACACACTCTTTAATTTATTAGCGATGTCCTCAAACTTCTCGAAGTGCTAGAAGCATAATCATGACTGTAGGTGATCAACGAGTTGATGAAATGAAGGAGTTTAAAAAAAAACAGTGTAAAATGGTTAGGTTCGAAATATATGTTAATTAATACGATTTAGGTATGTGCAGTCAGTATAGAGGCGCTCATTAGTGTAGTGGAGCATCAGATTTGGAAATCATCGAAAACCGATCACTGAAAACAAAGTCCGGTGCAGTTTTTAGTGGTCATCTTGGACGCTTCCACGTGCTTCGGAAAGCACGTTAAGCAGTTCGTCCGGATAAATCTTTTAGATAGCAGTAGTAGATAGTTAAGCCTGGTTTGGCCTATTCCGCACTGGGCCCGCGTGTGGTAGCGTATGGCCTACTCCCTCTTTCCCTTGTCTGTGAGAGGAGGCCTTTGATCTAAGTGGGACCCTAAAGGAATAAATTTAACTTTTAACTTTATACAATTTGGTTTAAGCTTAATTTTAGCTTGTTATATTAGTAGGTAGCTTTGTTTTATTCATACGAAAATGCAATCTCTATTTTCGCTAAGCAGCTTCTCTACGCTAGACAAAATAGAGCACTAATATCATTTCAAAATCATGCAAAATCCCGCGATATAAACTTAGCTTGGTGGCAGCCTTATAATACAACGTTGATACGAACGCGCATACAAAATGCGAAGCTTGCAAATTTCCTGTCTGGCGTAATGGGTACCTACCTTAATTCATGGCCTCGGTTGGGACACAAGCACTGAGATCGTGACATAATGAATATTACGTGCTATGAAAAGGTTCGCTTTTAAAGTCGTTATGTTATGAATGAAAGAAGACGAACGCGCTACGCGTTGAAAAGGAATTCTATTATAAAGTTACTTTAAAATAATTTGGATGATACCTACAGGTTTCAGCACAGGAATTTCTTATCGATCAGTAATAAAAACTAGATAGGTACACCATAAAAACTTAAAAATAGCAGATTAAAAGTGCCCTTCAACAAAGATCTGAGGGCACTTTGGTCTTGCGCCATCTCGATTACAGTGAACACACGGCGATACATCAAGCTATGCAAAACCAAAATAAGCTGGCCGCGCGTAGGTAGAGTAATGCATAACGTCGCGCGGCCAGCTTATGTTTGATTTGCGTAGTGCGTATAGGGTTCTCTTTAACATGCTAACGGTTTTTAGGGGGATGATCGGACCATCAAACTGAAGAACTTTCTCTATGGGACCAACATAGAAATCCCGAAAAAAAAATGCAATTCTACTTGACCCAAGATATCCTATTGAAATAGTTTTTCAGTTTGTTGGTTTAGTCGCCCATTAAAAACCGTCAGTATGACTATGTGCACGACACTAGCGCCCCTAGCGATGTCGGACCGCCGTAAATTATTTCAAGTAACATTTTAGTTAAAAGTTTGTTATTTTTATAATAAAATAATGTAAAAACTAAAGAAATTAGTAACATTACCGAATTTAAAAAAATTTAAATACCTATTTGCTAGAATACATGATCTTTTATCCCGGTTTTCTCACCTTTGGAGATAAAATTTCAAAAATCCTTTTTAGTGAGCACCTAGATGCCAATAGAAGAGGGTGTGGATTTGCATAGATTCAAGCATATTTTACACAGCTTGACCAACAAAAGTCCACATTTCTGCCACCCCGGGCGCTGCGATCGATTTGTCAGTTCCCATCACCACTTCGCACATAGCCAATAGTTAAAATATAGGAGATGTTGAAGTTATTCAGATTCATCTTGACATACCATCAATTGCTCCTGTCACTGACAGCGTATCATTTTATATAGCTATCTCAAATATTCCATTAGGGTTTTAATTATGTTCAGGAAGTCATTAAACTTGACTAAACTTCTTATTAAATATATTTTTATCCGTAGATTGGTTTTTAAATTCGTAACCTGATTTATAAGACCCATTAATCCACATCAGAATATCTCTGGCTACCCCCTCAGGGAATATAGTCATGAGCATAATTATTATGTATTGTACGTAAGTTATAGCCTGAAGAATCCCACTGCTGGGCAAAGGTCTCCTCTCACGAATAATGGTGAGAGGAAGGGAGTGGGCCAAACTCCACCATGCGGGCACGGTGCGTCAATGGCACGGTGGTAGAGGCAAGTTAGTAGTCAACTTGCTGTCAGATAATTTTCAAGCCGCCTTAATAGGTCTGTGACCTGGCTTTACGAATAGTAACAACGCCATCTGACAGAACTATCCGAGACCAACTGCTTATCGTGCCTTCCGAAGCACGGAAACGCTCGAGATGAAATACCACTAAACGGTCACCCATCCAAAGACTGACCGGACCTGACGTTGCTTAACTTCGGTGATCGATTCCAATACCGAAGCTCCACTACGCCAACGAACGCTTCATTGTACGTAGTATGTACATATTAAGAGGATATAATTCTTAAATTATTAAACTTCTAATACAAATCTTAAATTAATCCTAGCATTGAAACTGTATATTTTAACGAAAATCGGACTCCATACAAGCATAGATATTTGTTTCAAGATTATTTCAGCAAAATTTCATTGAGTTTAATTGGTTAGTATTGAAAATATCACCTTAGTACGTTTGTATGGAGCGCGCTCCGAATTATACCCCCTTAATATACATTTGGGGAAGTCTCTACCCGTTATACCTACTGAACAGAGTTTCGGTACTACTAGTGAAACGTGGATGTTCTGAGTTTTTAGAATATCTTTGACTACCACTCTCGGGGAATATAGTCGTGAGCATATGCATTAATAAACTTATCACTTTAAAAATAATTAGTATAAGAATGTGACAAAAATGGGATGTGCGATAGATCATTAAAAAATCTGCTGAGAAAAAATGAAACAAAGCCTAGCATGTACACACGTTGACACATTAAGAGGATATGTGAAAAAAAAAATGGATTCTTCAAAGCATCATATATCATGAAGTACTAAGAGTAGGAGTATGATTTGCGGATATGTGTAAATTGAACATATAATCGAAGTTTTGATTAGAGCCAAAACACGATTCAGACACATTTTCTCGATAGAAAAACAAGCCAAAGTAGCCTCCGTCTTTATCGATAAACGCTTGGAACTGCTAAACGGTGAATAATAGAAACACGAGACTTGATTTAAAAAAGAGATTGATATTTTATAAAGTTTGATTAGAGCAGAATTGAACTTTCATAAATAGTACAATCACAAATAAATAAAGTTTGTTTTACGCTTGCGTCGTTTCAGGCGCGCGCGCCTCCCCATCTCTTTCTCTCGCATCAGGCAGTAATATAAGCTATCACACGCCCATTTCGCTTCAATTATTTTTCGACATAGGCCCTTAAGGGGATATAATTCGGAGTGCGCTCCATACAAACGTACTATGGTGATGTTTTCAATACTAACCAATTAAACTCAATAAAATTTTGCTGAAACAATCTTGCAACAAATATCTATGCTTGTATGGAGTCAGATTTTCGTTAAAATATACAGTTTCAATGCTAGGATTAATTAAAGATTTGTATGGAAATCTTTGAGGCACTGTAACATTAAAACTATACTTTTTAACGAAAATCTGACTCTATACAAGCATAGAAATTTGTTATTAGATTGATTCTGAAAAATTTCATTGAGTTTAATTGGTTAGTATTGAAAATATCACCATAGTACGTTTGTATGGAGCGCGCTCCGAATTATATCCTCTTAAGCTACGTATAAAAAACTAAATCTACAAAATAAGCTGGCCGCGCGAAGGTAGGGTAAGGTACAATGAGGCGCGGCCAGCTTATGTTGGTTTTGTATAGCTTGATGTACCTACTGTTTAATCAGTATATCGGGTTATCAGATCTGACTTTCGTTTCAATATTGGTTTTAACGAGACTAAGTAGACAGGATTTTCAACGCCCAAATTAAACATTCATTTCCTAAGAAATATCGAACGCACAAAGACCTTTCTACGTCAAGAATCTTGAATTCTCATCAATAAATTCCTGAGTTGAGTAACAAATTATACAATGAAACAAAACGTCAATTTCGTTAGTTCAACCAAGATATCTTTTGCGTTTGTGTATATTACCTACTGAAATCGTTGTATGACTGATAATGAGTTATAGAAGATCAGTCGGTTCGTGCTGGGTGACGGTAACCCTCATCGTGTACCCAGCAGTAACAAACTGTTCTGTGGTGAAAGAGTATACAGTGAAAGAGTGTATATAAAACCGGTGAAGTGCGAGGCGGGCTACTCGCGTAGGGTTCCGTAACACGCCACCACACAACATATATTAATTTACAAAAAGTTTTGTATTCTCCGGGACTTTTAGCGCGAGACCAACTCACACTTGGCCGGTTTTTATTGTTTGTTGTTATACTGTAGAGTTTGCTCCATAATCACATCAAGTATCACCGTTTTTACGATGGAGCGAGAAGAAAAAACGTTGATAAAAACTAGTTTCTTGTATGATTTCATTTTAAACTTTTTGTCCATTTTGTATTCTTTGTTACTCCCTAAATAGGAAGGT
This sequence comes from Agonopterix alstromeriana, assembly GCA_963924505.1. NCBI lineage: Eukaryota > Metazoa > Arthropoda > Insecta > Lepidoptera > Depressariidae > Agonopterix > Agonopterix alstromeriana. The sequence goes on from OZ004670.1 coordinate 11,663,858, forward strand.
CGGACGGACGGACGGATGGACGGACAAATTAGGCTTAGTAATAGGGTCCCGTTTTCGTCATTCGGTTACGAAACCTTAAAAAGTAACCCTAAAAGTAGCCAAAAGACGCTAAGTCTGTACAGTCAAGAATATTGGCCGAACTTGAAAAACTGCCAGGCTGGGGGCTAGTCTTTAACTAATTATTATAAGGACTTGCCTTGCGGTAACATTTCCCCTCTGCCACGGTATAAGCACAATTGATCTTGTGGATTTACATTCAATTTTACACCTTATCACTAAACGAGACAGCCTATACTTGCGAAATAATAGCTTCGAACTTAGAACGTTTGGGATTCACACGAGACTACTTTTCATGATTTTTAACATTCAAAATTAGAATCTAAAGCTATGGGGAATAAAATCCAAAGTTGTGGATTTCATGTAACCTCGCCCCCCGCAAAAAGTGGCAGAAATGTTTGTTAGTAGAATTACACGCGTAACCAGTCCACATATAAATAGTCAAAGGGATACATTAGGTGATTCCTTAACTATTAGGTTGGTCGAGACAAGAATGCTGCGTTATGCGTTAGTTCAATGATGGTACCCGATGACCGTCTCTTTTAAGGACAAAGTGGGTCTCTAAGCAAATGGAGGCCTATACTCAGTAGATAATGACCCCGATGACGAGATGACGTAAAATCTGCATTGAAAAATACATTTGCGATATGAGAAGGTAATACCCGACATATACACTAGTAGTCTTTTAGAATCTTCACTGCGGCCTCGGTCCCATTATGTCGTCCTTAATTATCCTTCCCAGTCTAGAGCTAATCGAATCAAAGTCTTTCCGGCACTCTTTGTGATGCTACAACTCATTGGTTTCTGGTGTGAAAAGTTTGTAAAGGTGTTTTTACGGATAAAGAGTGACGATTCGAATTTTCACTCTAAAACTGTATTATCTACTAATTTATTGGTACACGAGTAGGTACAATTCTTTTAAGCTAAGAGTCTACCCATAAAACTGAACTTCTTGTTCCATACTAAACTGCAAAGCCTACTCGACAGTTTAAAAAGATGCTAATGATATCAATTTCACCCTGTATATGATATCTTGGGTCAAGTATAATACTCAACTCAAATGTATGCATCGAAACAGCAGATTTTTTTTTGCTCCTATCGCTTTTCTCGCATAGTAAAAGTTGTTCAGTTTGATGGGTAGGCTCATAGATTAAAAGGATGCTAATGATATCAATTTCACCCTGTAGAGAAGGTCAAAACAGACAAATACGTAATCTGTTGGATAATACAGTATTTTTATGGCCTAAATACTCCTTGGCGAGACACTACGTCGCCGACCTGACCTGGAGATGAACTTGGCTGCCTTTCAGAATAACTTATATAATTTAGTATGTGTTACATTGTCGCTATGCTTATAAATGCAACCTATCGCTTTGCTTGGAAAAAAAGTCAGATTTATCTTTATACAGGGTGGAATTGATATCATTAGCATCCTTTTAAACTAAGAGTCTACCCATAAAACTGAACAACTTTTACTTTGGGAGCAAACAGATCGGAGCAAAAAAATCAGCTGTTCCATACTAAAATGTTTTTTTTTCGCTCCGATCATTTTGCTCCCATAGTAAAAGTTGTTCAGTTTGATGGGTAGACTCTTAGTTCAATTCAAATATTATAAAACTGAAAGAAGTGTATCTTTACACTGAAGATATTTACATGAAAAAGATTACGATATGATTTATAGCTATCCCGGACTCCAAATCAACCTTTTTTAGAATTTTTGTCTGTCTGTTTGTTTGTTTGTATGTAATATCATCACGCAAAAACTATTGAACAGATTTTGATGAAACTTTTTTGTTTGATAGCTTATTAGGATCTGACTTAAAATTTGGTATATAATTTTTCACCCTGTAGTTGCTCATCACTTTCATCACACACTAAGTACAGTGCAATTAAAAGTACCTACACTTACATTTTCGTTCATTTAAACAATAATAACAATAATGAGTGCCAGCCAGCATTATTTATAGGGCACCTTTGGCCCAGGTACGGCTAGGGGCGGTATTTTCGATTAAGTATTTGACGAGGCATATTGCTGAATGGTGTTTTGTAAATTTGACGACGCATGTTGCTGAAGCAGTTTTGTTGACGACGCATGTTGCTGAAGTTGATTATGTGAGTAATTTTAAACCAAATTTTTATTTCAATAAACAATTATGGTACCTTTAAAAAAAAAGTTAACATAACATAACATAACATAAATATTCTTTATTTGCACACCAAAAACTAATACGTATACGAATACTAGAACGTAAGGGTACAAATGACGGTCTTATCACTAAAAGCGATTTCTTCCAGACAACCATAGGATGGAAGAACTCTTAAGTAAAAAAACTTGCTATGGCGGTGTAATAAATAAGATATAAAATAAAAATAGCTTACAATACATACGAGTATATTACAATACATACATAAATATATATAAACACATACATAATATCTAACAATGAATATTGAATACATTAATAAACAAATAATAGGTAATGGATCAAAGTTATGAGTGAATGTCAGTGAGTGTCACGCAATATTGAATACCTACCATTATCAGACCTGTCTTTAACAATTTATTAAGACAAACATTCGAATAGCCAACTGTACTAGAAGGACATTAATTAAAAGATGTAACAATGAGAACTTCCGAGCCAATGCGAGCCAGCAAATAAACCAAATGGTTCTACTCATGCTCTACTGAACAAAAACTAGTTTCAGACGTCCGGAAAAAAATCTTCATTGAAATGGATGCAAAGGGAAATTGTAGGAATGGACGTGCAGGACCTATGATAATATTCTCGTCTTTGTACTTTTGTGTTTTTTTACCGATGCATACTTTGACTAATTATTATAAGGACTTGCCTTGCGGTAACATTTCCCCTCTGCCACGGTATAAGCACAATTGATCTTGTCATTTACATTCAATTTTACACCTTATCACCAAACCACCTATAATTGCGAAATAATAACTTCGAACTTAGAACGTTTGGGGTTCACACGAGACTACTTTTCATGATTTTTAATATTCAAAATTAGAATCTAAAGTTATGGGGAATAAAATCCAAAGTTGCGGATTTCATGTTACCTCGCCCCCCCGCAAAAAGTGGCAGAAATGTTTGTTAGTAGATTACACGCGTAACCAGTCCACATATAAATAGTCAATATATGCATAGAATAAATACTAGTACTACCTATGACCGTAACCGAAATAGAAGTGTTACTGACTGACAGACAACGAGCAGCCTAAACAGCGCGTGAAGACGACATAAGATATATATCATATTGTCTATTGTATCGAATGCGCCAATTTTCGCTAATAATTGAAAGACATCATTTATTTTGGCCGGCCGGCAAGAAAAATAATGCTAAGTATATACAGGGTGTAAGTAACAGCCTAGCAAATACTGAAACGGTGAACTCAGACCATCAAACTGAACAACTTTCACTATAGAGCCTACCTCAGGAAACACGAAAAAAAAAAACTGCTGTCCTTTGATTCGGGTATGTATGGGACAGCTGATTTTTTTCACGTTTCTTGATGTAGGCTCCATAGTGAAAGTTGTTCAGTTATATGGTCTGAGTTTTCCGTTTCAGTATTTGCTAGGCTGTCACCAATGCTCAGCCATCGACCTTGGTTTTAATTGGCTTCGCAAAATCAGTAATTCATGCATTTTTGATGAAATTTACAATCGAAACATAGTTACATAACTTGACATTTTAAACATCAATTATTTAGACATAATGGTTCTATAAGCCCATTTTTGACATGGACAGGTTTCATAAATTTTTGGTCCAAATGTGAAATGACCTACAGCTTTGGTGCCATAATAATAAATGCTTAGACGGACAATTTCTAAACAGAATACATTTTTCTTTTACTGGTACTTTCACATTTGGTTAAAAATGTATGAAACCTGGAAGATGTCCTTTAGCAATGTAAAACGAACAATTGTTTTTAGGGTTCCGTAGTCAACAAGGAACACTTACAGTTGCGCCATGTCCGTCCGTCTGTCCGTCTGTCCGTCTGTCCGTCTGTCCGTCTATCCGTCGGTCCATCTGTCTGTCTGTCCGTCTGTCCGTATGTCCGTCTGTCCGTCTGTCCGCGGCTTAGCTCAGAGACGCTTGGTACTAGAAAGCTGTAATTTGATATGGGTATACATATAATCACGCCGAAAAAGAGCGTTTTTTTTTGAGCGATACAATAATGATAAGATAGTTTTCGTACTGGCACAGAGTAGAATAATTACTACGTACTGGTAATCGAAATAGGTTCCCTTTCAATCAGAAAAATAAATTAAATTATTTATACAAGATAAGCGACGTTTATTTTCTTGTATGTTTAACGAATACTTGATAAGATTACGAGCTCCTCCGCTTTGAAAATGGATGGTTGGGTACGATGATTGCTGGAATAGGTAGGTAAATGAAATTGAGAAAATTCGTATATATGTTTATTTACACCTACCTAACATTTATCGCAAAAGAAAATTTACATACAGGGTCCTTCTTAATATGCTGACACTTTTTTAATTGGATGACCAGACCATCATACTGAACAACTTTCACTATGAGACCATCATCGAAATCGCGAAAAAAAAAACAGCTGTCCCATACATTTGGCTCGAGTAGGTTTGCAGTTTTGAATAGAACTTGCGATTTTGATATTTGTGCCATAGAGAAAGTTGTTCAGTTTAAAAAGTGTCAGCATACTAAGAAGGACCCTGTAGAAAGGATTTTTCGATATTCTAATTTCCGGCGAAGTCGCGTGCAAAAGCTAGTTTAAGTATAAAACAATGTGCAGTCCGATTCTCGCTTTGGGCGGTTCGAGACTCGAATGAATCCTGACAACAGTATCAGTAGACGAAAATAAACTAAAGAGTTGGTGATGCTTTTTAATTACCTAGGTAGATTGTATTGATTCAGGAAGATATAATTTTTTGTATTGGTATTTGTCATTCAAAAATGAAACGTGAAACCTTCAACATGCTATAAAATAAAAAAATCGTACGTTGTTGTAAGTAAGGTAAGGTATAGCCTGTAGAATCCCACTGTAGGACAAATGCCTCCTCTCACGAATAAGGGTGAGAGGGAGTGCGTGTTGGTGGAGGCAAGTTAGTGGTCAACTAGCCGTCAGATAATTTTCAAGCCGCCTAAATAGGCCTCTGACCTGGCATAACGAGTAGTTACAACGCCATCTGACGGAACTATCCGAGACCAACTGCTTAACGTGCTTTCCGAAGCACAGAAACGCTCGAGATGAAATACCACTAAACGATCACCCATCCAAAGACTGATCGGACCTGACGTTGCTTAACTTCGGTGATCGTTTCCAACACCGAAGCTCCACTACGCCAACGACCGCTTCGTAGTTGTAGTTGTAGCAAAGCTATTATGAATACTCTCCCCAAAAAGGATTATGGTCGTGGGTTTATGTCTGAATTATTTAATTTCTTTTATTTTTCAACAAGAAGCGATGTTTTTTAACCCTGAACAGAATTCATAGGATTAATTTGTTCAGTGAATTATCAATTATTAGGTAAAGGAAAGGGTATAGGTACCCTAATTCTTATAATGAAGTATCTATGTTTTTTTAATTAGGTATTTTTTGACACTGAACAGAATTCATAAGATTCACTGAACAAATTATTGTTCAGTGAATTATCAATTATTAGGTAAAGGATAGGTTATAGGTACCCTAATTCTTATAATGAAATATCTATGTTTTTTTTAATTAGGTATTTTTTGAATGTACCTAAAGCCAGATTAATTAAAAAGTTATATTCAACTGTTTTTAATGCGATAAAGACCTATAACATTTATTCAAGTAAACCATCTGCTTTGGATTCGTGACACGTCTGTTAATCAAGTGGGTATTTTAGGACGAGCCCTGTGTATATTAATGAACTAATTTACATAATCTTTAGTCTCTGGTCCCAGATTGAACAGTTTGTCCTTTGTCCCTATCATATTTATAAAGCAAAGACTGTTGTATATTATTAATATATTAAAACCGGGCCCTTTGGGTTTTGGATCTCAAAATGTGACAGTCGGTGACAGCGCTGTCATTCTTAGACATTTCTGACAAATTATATACATCCGTGTCCATAAAAATGTGAAAAGGATAAAACCGATGTCTGTTTTGGTATCGGCTCTTATGTATTTTTCATTTATCCTACTAATATTATAAACGCGAAAGTTTGTAAGTATGGATGGATGTTTGTTACACTTTCACGTAAAAACTACTGAATGGATTTTAATGAAATTTGGCATACAGATAGAATATGATCTGGATTAACACATAGGATACTTTTTAAGGCCTACGCAGACGGAGTCGCGGGCAACAGCTAGTTTACTATAAATCAGTTAATCGATGCAACTCTCATGCTTCTAGTAGGTCACTGTATAGAAATGTGGTTGTTTAATCGTAGAATTGGGAATAGGGTAGATCGGGTTCTGCATAATCGAAAAAAAAACCGGCCAAGAGCGTGTCGTATTCACGCTAAATAGGGCTCCGTAATTCCGTAGGTATACGAAAATCTTATCCTGACGTAGCTAAGATAGCTTAAGCAATTTTCAAAAGAAATTTTGCACGATTTAATGTTGTTCAGGGCAGGTAATTAAGGTGGAGAATACATACAGACAGAATGGACGGAAGTATAAGGGTTCGTTGTTTGACTACGGAACCCTAAAATCTGCTGCTCTATACATTTCGGTCGCGTCGTCATTGAAGTTCTATACGGAACAGCTCTGTTTCAGTGTTGGATGTTGGTCCCATAGTGAAACTTTTTCAGCTTGATGGTCTGACGCACCCCTTCAAATATGTACCTAACGTATTTAAGTTTACACCCTGTATAGAAATAAAATATGCCTATGTCCCATAGGAAGTGGGTCGATGAAAGCAACCTATTTGTAAAGTTTCCCTTTAAAATAAAGTTTCATACTTATTTATAATTAACAATTTCACAACACGAGTTCGATTTTATCAAACGAAATGTGTACCGTTAAGTTTATAAGTTATAAAATGTGTGTATGTATGTAAATATTGGTATGTCCTGGAAAATTTAAGAAACACTTTCGAAATGTAAATCTAACATACAGAATTCAACAGAATGGGCCTGCATTATAATATATTTATGTAGGTATGATGGGTGTGAATGTGGGTAGATTTACCCTTTTTTTCATGGATCTTTTTGTATGATCTTGTAGGTTTTATTGTGAGTCACTAAAAACACACACAAAAACAGGCCAAGAGCGTGTCGAACACGTCCATGATAAGGTTCCATAGACATAATGCTGCTTGTTTGCTTGCACACTCATTATTGAAGAAGAGGTTTTTAATTGCATTTTTTTGTTGATTATTTTCATTGAAAGTACTTACTAAAAGCTACATTGTTGAACATTTTCAGATTTACTCATTATTTCTTTCTACAAAAAATTGCATAGCTCTTAAGAGCCTACAAATAATAATTATAATCTTGTTACTAAAGTACTTCGCTCCACGGCTACAAAATAACACGAATACCAACTACGTTAAAGAAATACCTACAATTTAATTTACTACCAAGTTCCTACAATTCAAAATGCAGCTAAATATTTTACGCAGCTTCTATTAATTCATAGTTTAAATATTACAATTTAAAGCTCATAAATTTAGATACGGTCACATTGCCGCTCATGTAAACTGCGGCAACATCAAACATTGCAGTGACGCGGCAATGAATGTCGCGCATAAATTATGTGCAAAGCTGATAGCTACGTTGTTCAGACTGCTACGTAATGGGTTTACGGTTTACGTTTTGGGTTAGTGTAATATTAAAGTGGTTAATGAGATTGTGTTAGAGGGAGGATTAGGGAATAGACGCAAGGTAGGATAATGAGGGGCGTTATTAATGAATGATGTCTGCGGAATCGCTTCATTTTAGTAAGAAGAGGTACCTTTAAACTACATACAACTTTTACTATGGGAGCAAAACAGCCAGAACAAAAAAAAAGTGCGGTCCCATAAACTAAAATTACCCTTACCTACTCGATTCAAACGTATGGGACAGATGATATTTTTTTGTTCTGACAGGTTTGCTCCCATAGTAAAAGTTGTTCAGTTTTTTTGGGAGTAGAGTATGTGGTTTAAAGGTTAATTATACTTTTCCTTACACCCTGTATAGGGTCCTTGTTCAATAAATGCTAACACTTTTTTATGATCAGACCGTCAAACTGAACAATTTTCTCTATGGCACCAACATCGAAGCGCAAGGCTAATCCAGACTTAATGTCAATAATAATAAAATTTGGCAAAATCCTCTTTGACACACTCGAATGGAAATAGTTTTAAATTTTTTATTTAGAAACTCTCTCTAACAGAATAAACGCTCAAACAAATGCTTGAATTGAAATGTACTTTGTACATTTCATTTACATTTGAGAATTTTTGTACAAAGAGCGATCTAGGCGTATACCTAGGATTTGTGGCAAATAAACTAGTAGTGTATACAGCCTTGAAGGGGATGAAATAGATCTTGTCACTGTCACTTTCTCTGTTAGAATAAGGTGCTGTAGTTACATTGACTTACCACTAATGGACGGAGGGTCCGCGCTCAAGTGTCCGAATAAAAGAGAACGAATTACAGCAACAGTCTTCGTTTGATCGGCTGACTACGCGCACGCGTGGGCGCGCGGCGCGCGTCGTGCCCCGATGGGGGGCATCGGGGCACGACGCGCGCCGCGCGCCCATCGTGGGACGGAAAAGAATTTCAGCATTTTCAATGTTTTTAGTTGGTTTATATTACTATACTTAGGTTTGTGTATTTTAGTCTCGGACACTTTATTCGAGTATTTTGTACTAGACCCGGCGTCCATAGTATTCTACGTCAATGTGTAGTCACAAGAAATTCGACTTCACTACTAGTCGGGGAAATCTACGGATTTTTGTATGGAGAAGGTTGCATTAATTGCACTTTTGGTGATAATTTGGAATATAGTAGATAAATATCTGAAAAACATAAATTCGAATAATCCCCGGTTTTTTATTGTGTATTATTGAATAATTAAGACATTTACAAAACATTAAATTTAGGTATGAACCAAAAATGGAAAGCTGGTGATTTTGTGCAGTATGTTTTAATTCAACATATTTTACTTATACCAATAATAATCCCCGGTTAATATCGTAAATTTGAGTAGATATTTAATATTTTGTAAGTCTTCAAAAATTATAACCTCAAAACAAAATTATTTACTGTTTGTTTGTACACATTAAATTTGCCTTGTGATAATTAACTGTCTTTTTTGCTAGTATGCTGGAAGAAATATCATTCGAAATAACCTTGCCCTTTGTACATTTATATCGATTTTAAGATATTTCTCAGGTTCCTGAGCCAATAAAACCACGAAATCTCGACAAAAATGTAATAAACTAACAGTAATATTATTTCAAACACAATTTACTAAAGTGTCTTTAATGCAATCTCAAACCTTATTTTTCCTAGACTCTACGCAAAATGTCTGTAGTACGATACGAGCCTATTAAATTCCACGTGTACGAAAAAGCGGGTGTTGCAACAAAATATACTCTTTCATCAGTGACGAGGGTATAACACAAATAAAACTAAATGTACAGGCAACGGAACTAAATTAAAAAAAAAAGTTTTTGAAACATGAAATAACGCAACTGTGTCTAAACTTGGAATTGGTTTGGTTCGATTTCATACTACACACGAGTGTGTAGTATAAAATCGAACTAGCAATAAATAAAGCTTTAGAAAGTTGCAATTGCATCCATTCGTATTTCTGATATTTCTATGCACAAATATAAATTTCATGCCTATTTTATACTACGAGTGAAATAAAATATTAATAAGTTGAATGCATTTACATAGATACCTAAAAAAATACAATAATAAAACAAAACATAAACCCGACTACGTTTTGAAAAGATATTGAATTGAATGCAAAGTTGGATTTTAGGGTGTAGTAAAAACTTTGACTATTAATATGTGGACTGGTTACGCGTGTAGTTCTACTAACAAACATTTCTGCCACTTTTTGCGTGGGGCGAGGTAACATGAAATCCGCAACTTTGGATTTTATTCCCCATAACTTTAGATTCTAATTTTGAATGTTAAAAATCATAAAAAGTAGTCTCGTGTGAACCCCAAACGTTCTAAGTTCGAAGTTATTATTTCGCAATTATAGGCTGTCTCGTTTAGTGATAAGGTGTAAAATTGAATGTAAATGCACAAGATCAATTGTGCTTATACCGTGGCAGAGGGGAAATGCTACCGTAAGGCTAGTCCTTATAATAATTAGTCAAAGAGTAAAAATAATATTCTATAAAAACCCTGTCTAAAAATATACAAACAAGAGTTCTTAATTTAACATTATAGGTAGATGTTATATTAACCAAACAAGGCATCTCCAAATTTGCGGTACGACCAAGATTAGTAGGGCCTGTTTCCAATCTGGCGACCTAAATTAATGACCACCTTAGCTGTATCAATTAATGACTGCCTTCCAAACCCTGTATTGGATACGTACCTACTAGGATTGACCCCAATAGTTCACTTTGTAGCGATACTAGAAAAGCAATTCGGTGTGTCAAGTTTTTTTTTGGAGGGCTGAATCGAAAACCATTTCGAGATAATTGTCTCAATAATAATATTTTCTATGTCAGAGATTTTATTATGGAAGGATTACAGATATATTTAATTAAATAACGTCGTTTTTCGGTCCGTCCAGTGACGTCACTGGAAGAACTGTGAACTCCTTGGTAAACTTAAAATCAACTTAAAATAACGGGCTATTATGAAAAAAAAAAAATTCACAATGTCATAATTTGACATTTGATGTTGCCGTTTCTGTTTCCAGCATAGAGTTAGAAAGAGAAGGCAGGATTTTTTTTAAATAAAGCTAAGCTCTAAGTAGTTTTTCTCCATGGAGTTCGGATTATTTTCTCTCCACCGTTTTTGCATTTAGAGATTACAGATCAAAGTATTTTCAAAATTAAATTTATGTTGATGAACTCGATGAATTGCAATAAAAATTAAAATGGTTTCTTAAAATTATGTCTTTTATCCGTGAAAAATATAAAATTAAGACCCAAAAAAAAACGGTTGAGACGGGAAAGTAAAAAAAACAAACTAATTCACATCCACCTTTGGTATAAAATAGAATACGTTGGTATAATACGCCGATCCCCCCCATTTTTCTCATGCTTAGGGTTGAACCTCATCTGTCAGCCAGGAATCGCATTTTTTGTCGCTACATCCTTTTCTGTCGTTCAGGAACTTCATTTGCTAGAGCAAGCGATCATATGTGGCAGCACCAGCAGTACTGCGAACTTTCTCGCTCTAGCCAATGACGTTCCTGAGCGACAGAAAAGGATAGAGTTTGAAAACATTCGATTCCGTGCTGAAAGATTAGGCTCAACCCCTGCGAGGCAACTAAGGAGCCTAGCCTTACCTCTCACCAATAGACAGGTCACTCTATCCGGAAACTTAAATTACTCAACTAACTAATTTATATGTAACTAAGCTCGAAAAAGCCGTGGTGGTCCAGTGGCGTTACTTAGGGAAAGTTGTTCAGTATCATGGGTACATTCACTCCTTAAAGTAATGCAACTGTTTACCCTAACACCCTATACATAATACCGACTACAATCAAACGGTAAAGGAAAGCATCGTGAGGAAATCTGCATACGCCAAAAAGAAATTCTGATGTGTATGTGAACTTCACCAATCCGCATTGGGCACGCGGTGGGCCAGCACCTATACATCCTTGAGGGTGCCTTGCAGTGGGTAGTAAGTATACGACGGTTTTATACTATGTGCAGTCAACATAACAAGTATAATCCTTAGAATTATCTAAGTTATCATCCATTTAAAAATGCACCCGATCGCCGTCGTTCAGCGTTGGTTTCATAATAGTTTGGAACGCTCTCCGCTAGTCGCAACAAAGGACTCTTTTCTCGTACAAATGCGTCATTGAATATTTAAATTTTTAGTTTTATGTCAAAAATATAAATGGTGTATTGGTGTAATATGACAAAAGGCCACAATTAGGCCTTACACACTGCGACTTTTAGCAGCAATGCAGTCGCGATGTTGTCGCGATGCAGCATCGATGCAGTCGCAAATGGTTCACCTTTACACACTTGCGGTACTTTTAGCATCGATACAGTCGCGATGCTGTCGCGATGCAGAAGCTGGCCAATGAACTGTAGCGATGCAGTATCGATGCAATCGCGATGCAGCATCGATGCTGTAACTTCAAACAACTTTTCTTGCGGGTCTTCACATCGTTGAACCTTTTTAGGTGGGTTTTTTGATGTTAAAACATGTACATCAGCACAGTCGTCACGATTAGGGGTAGGAATTGGTAGCCTTATTTCATTTATTCGCGATGCAGTCGCGCGACTGTATCGATGCTAACGCGCGTCTACATCGATGCTATCGCACGTGTGATAGTTGCAAAAATCTGGTCATTGCTGGTGTCGCGATGCTGTCACGCGTTTCAAAAACGCGCTACTGCATCGATGCTAAAAGACGCAGTGTGTAAAGGGCCTGTACAAATGAAAGTGAGGAGTTTGAATGCCAAATTCTTTTATAGGTACGTAGTTGAGTCCTACGATAGGTCTCAAAACTCAAGCCTCTAGAGTTGATTTGACCCTTTTAATTCGACGAATTAGCTTTGATGAATCCAAAAGAGAAATAAGCGCTACTTTTTAAACTCAAGTGCACGAAAAACTGAGTCCAATGATACAATTTTGTTTATCTGTTACAAAAAATAAATTTCTGCACGAAACTGAAATGTTCTCAATTTCCTGCAACATTCTATTCAGCAATGACGCGACGGTTTTCAGAAGTGGAGCGTTTGTATTTTGTGAATCAAATAATTAATTATTTTAACTACATATCTATACTTCATTCAAAATAAGGACGAAGAGATTTTCCGATTCCCGTATATCTTTTTGGCCAATTCTGATTTGCAAATATGATTTATTTATGAGAAAGATATACTATCCGACATATCTTGGACGTTACTAAAGCTGTTCTAAGAATAAGTGAGAGGAAGTGTTTCAAATCTCTGTTTCTGTAATTCAAAATGGCCTTAAACTTTCGTTGCTATTTGGAATTAACTATATGTTTTCAAAATTAAGAATAGTTTGGCTTCTGAATTATGGTCCTCCAAAAGGTACATAATTTTTATTTCTCTTAAAAACTTATTCGTTTCAACATGGGCATAAAAGGTATTTATGATTAATTTTAGTGTTTATATCTCTTTACATTAGGAAACTCTTTGGTCTCAATTGTATACTTTAGACTGGCAGCGTGGTGTGAAAAATAATTGACAATCGCCTTAAAGTCAGAAAAGAAGAAAATTTCTTTCTTTATAATTGAAGCAAATGGCGGCAATTTTTTATCGAAAAGTCGCCATGATTGTGCAATCTGCGTGTAGTAAAAACTTTTTTGATTCTCGAAAACATGATATGCATTGAAATCTTCTTGCATGATTTCATTTTCGTTACAAAATAAATAAATGTTTTTTATTCTATCCAAGAGAACATTTCGTGCTAAATTTCATGTTTGTGGGCTTTTGTATTAATTGGAGATTTCGTGACGAGTGGATTTGTACTTTCTACCTACTCGTATATTATTTATTTTATTCTTTGCTCTGCGTAGTGGTCTGAACGTTTATTTTGCTGGACTGGATTACATTATAATTGTACTATAATAAATTACTAATTTGTTACTTTAGGTGTTCTTGCATCTTTCATTTTGTTTCAACCACGATGATGTAGTAATAATTAGGTTAACTCATTTTGACTTAAATACTATTAATACGTAACACTGATATAATAGATATATACAGGGTGTAACAAAACACCCTAGTAATAATTAACGGGTCGCTTCAGACCATCAAACTATGGAGCCAGAACGAAGAAAAAAAAATCTGCTGTCCCATACAAAACTGCAGTACCGGCTCGACTCAGATGTATGGGACAAAAGATTTTTTTTAAAAATTTCTCGACGTTGGCTTCGTAGTGAAAGTTGATCAGATTGATGGTCTGAAGCACCTCCTTAAGTATTACTAGGGTGTTTTGTTACACCCTGTATATACAAAGTGTTAATGAATTAACGCAAAACTAGAATAGAATCGAGAGCAGAATCTAATTATCATGTTTTCAACATAGGTAAATTGTTTTCAAAATATTAAAAAATTTGTTTAAAATTTACGGAACTCGATCTCAACCCACTGCACAGGCACACTCACCCCTTACTACTAAAACAGGATTCTTAAAATGTATCCACGAGCACGCTACCGCAGAGCTTTCATTCGTTGCTGAAATGATAAAAAATCATTTTTGCCTGAAAACTTAAAATGCGAATAACTTTAAATTTTAATTATCAAAATAATGAAATTATTGTTTCAATCTAATTATTTTGTTATAAATCAGTTGGGGTGTATAAGGTTTTGCGCTCATTCATTAACACGTATATATTTTTTATTCTTTTTCGTAAATTGGGGCTTTTATCCCTTAGGTTAGGCCAGACCATCCTGTACATTACGGCATAGTTTTCATAACGTAATACACTGTTTTAGAAATTTGTGGTTAATTTGTTTATTAAAAACTTATTTAATCTCCCGATAAATTGTATTGCTAACGAGAGATCCTTCAAACTTTAACTTAATGATTACGAAATGTTCAGAAAGGAATATGAGGGGCGGTCATGTTTGAAATTTCCAAACTGGTGCGTCCATTAATAATTTTCGAGTGGTGAAGCCAATATAATGGTTGTTTAATAAATTTAATGGATTCCACGATGATATAACCGTTTTGCGAGGCGGCCTGCTTTGATAGATGGCCGCTGAGTTGCAGTTTTGCTTCGATGGTAGGATTTGCAGAAATATCAATAAACTGGCTCTTGCTTGCGACTTTGACGTGGAATCAATGACCAACCAACTGTGAATGAGCTGACCAACCGTACACCGTGAAACGAGTAACCCTAGTGCACTAAATTAATCCAGAATAATCGCATCAAAGTACCTACCTTTCATTGTTCGTAAGTTGGAACATAATGGATTCGAGCAGTGAAAACAGCGTCAAAATTTTCTCAGCAGTATTGGTAACGCTTAGAGTAACACGGCGTGCATCCCTGTTGTTAAAAAAATTTAATAGTCAATACTTCTTAGGGTTCCGTACCCAAAGGGTGAAAATGGGACCCTATTACTAAGCCTACGTTGTGCGTCCGTCCGTTCGTCCTACCTATTTAGGGCTGTAACTTTTGAACCGTAATAGCTAGACGGTTGAAATATTCACAGAATATGCGTTATTACGGCGGATTTGTTAATAATAAAAATTACAAAATGTTCAAAATTAAAGGGGGGTCCTCATACAAGAAACTAGTTTTTATCAACGTTTTATTTTCTCCATCGGAAAAACGGTAAAACATACAAGCGTCAAACTTGGTGTGATTATAGACCAAACGCTACATTATAACAACAAATAATAAAAACCAGCCAAGTGAGGTCTCGGAGAAAACAAAATATTTTTGTAAGTTTATATGTTGTTTGGTACGGAACACTCGGTGCGCGAGTAGCCCGACTCGCACTTGACCGTTATATTCTAGTATATATTTATAGATACAATTTACAATTCTATAACAGTGTATAGAGACATCGTATGTATTCAATTACTAAGTAAACAAAAAAGCTTTGCCGAATTCGACTGTAAAAAAACGTAGTATTGTCCGTTTATTTGTAACGAACTCAATTAGGTAGGTACTTACAGCACATAAAAATAAAATATAACATTCGGCTTGATGAAGCCGACCGATATTCATAAAACCAAAAATATGTTTACATCAAAGTAAACAATACAAGCATTAAATTTTAGGATTAATTTTAGATTTATACGGAAATTTCCGAGCAAATTTTTTTTGATACTATTCTATTTAACGGAAGCCTGACAAATTAATTACAGAGATTTCTGTATCGTACTTAAAAAATCATATGGACTATAATTGGTTAAAATTTAAAATAGGACGAAACTTCGTTTGTATAGAGCTAGAGCGCGCTGCAAGGACTATCCTTATCAAATGCAATGACATAAATACGTATGAGTAAGGTTGATTGGCCAGTAATAAAACTTACATATCGTCGTTGATACAGCAGTATGTCACATGTCAAATAAAATCAATTTTCGTTTTTTAATCGCAACATATCCTATATCTGGTTACTAGCTTGTGGCAAATTGTCACATGACTTCTATTTAAGCGCGTTAATGATATGCAAAAAGTTTCAGTTTGTTATTTGTCAAGTCGGTCAGCTGCGGTGCCTGTGGATACAACGTTTCACCTTCTTCCTGAAAAATTTTCCCCGTCCGATATGTGTCTAATTGAAGTATCAACGACGATATAGGTTTTTAGAGGACCTTTCAAAATACATTAAAAAACATCACAGTCTTTGCTAGGCTGCATCGGAGCTATGTATACTTCTAATAGTATAAGAGATACGGGTAAATTTGGTAACCATAAGCGGCAAGGCTGATTCAGTGTTCATAGGGTGTAGGGCATCTCTGTGATGGGGTTGACGCAAGTCTGCCTGCATAAGTCCAGTCGGTTTAGGAGATACAGCCGTTCAAAGGTCAGTTATGGTTGCAAAAAATGAACGATCAGCTGCAAGGCTGATCATAGAATATTATTGTAATATGCACTGTAGCTATGTGAACAGTATAAAAACTGACATGAACTGCCAGTCGGTTTAGGAGATACAGCCGTTCAAAGGTCAGTTATGGTTGCAAAAAAGGAACGATCAGCTGCAAGGCTGATCATAGAATATTATTGTAATATGGACTCTAGCTATGTGAAAAGTACAAAAACTGACATGAACTGCGGTTTAGGAGATACAGCCGTTCAAAGTTGTAAAAATGTATGGTTAGAAAAAAAAATTGGTCTCAGGATATCTTATTATCCCCTTTATATATAGGAAATTAGAATATATAGGTAAATTATATATATAGGAAATCTCTTTTTAGAGCGCTAAGATCACCCCGTTTTGTATATTCTGTATTTCTTTACGGTATATTTTCTGAGTAGGTAATAAGTGTATTGGTTACTTTTTCATGAACCTTTAGAGTCAAATATCTCAGCTCTGATGCGAGCTAGGCCATAAGTGTTTATTGATGGCCGCGACTGTTAAAAAAATGACAATACCTTTACTCATACCCATTTACTACTAGTTTACGATATTAGTAACTCAAACATAGACATAACATTACCTACAACTAGACAAAGTTTACAATGACATGCACCTAAACAAGCTCGTCTGTTACGTATTCTGTTTGAAGACAAGCCATGGTACGACATAAGCCGAAATGATGAAGGAGCTATTGAGGTTATCAGCACTCTGTAACTCATGCCGGGACGAGTTGGCATCTAAAGGGGCGATATATCTTGTGCTCTATTGACATTGTCACATCTTACCATTACTCTCGAGCCATAAAGAGACTAGCGAAAGATAATGTCACATAAACTGGACTAGGGAAGAATTATAAACAATTTTCCTATCAAACTCTCTTTGAAAATAAAATTATTGAATAAAATAGTATACACGTACGAGTAGTAGGTATACTATTTTAATATGATGTAATATTATTAAGGGAATATAATTCGGAGCGTGCTCCCTCCAAACGAAGTCTGGTGATATTTTCAATACTAACTAATTAGGGTCAATGATTTTTTTATGAAACAATCTAGAAACTATAATGAAATTCTATTAATGTAATTAATAACCTTTACTAACACTGTCTTTAACTAAAATATTTAATTGACCCACTAACAATTGACATTGTATTGTTTATTCTCTTTTTATAATTACTTACCTACTTGTTGTTAATATTGCTGTGCCCTTACAGGGTTCATGTACCCACTCTAGCTAATAAGTAACACCTATGCTGTAATTGTACATGAATGCAAATAAATGAATATGAATATGAATATGAACTAGACTATGCTTGTATGAAGTCAGATTTTCGTTAAAATATATAGTTGTTAAGTTTGATAGTCTGAGTTCACCACTCAGACCATCAAACTTAAGAACTTTCACTATGAAACCTACCTCAGGAAACGCGAAATGGATGCGTATGTGAAGTCTACCAATCCGAATTGGGCACGCGTGGTGGACTAATGCCCAAACGCCCTCCATGAGGGTAGGTCTGTGTCCTGCAGTAGGACATGGTCTTCTTAATATGCTGATACTTTTCAAGGGGATAATAAGACCGTCAAACTGAACTTTCTCCATGACAACAACATCGAAAAAAAATAACAGCTGTCCCATACATTTTTGGCTCAAGTAGGTTTGCAGTTTTGTATGAAACAGCAGATTTTTATCACGATTTCGATGTTAGTCCTATAGGGGAAGATGTGTATTTTGATGGTTTGATCATCCCCTTAAAAAAGTGTCAGCACATTAAGAAGGACTCAGTGTAGACTGATGAAAATGATTTTATTTTATTAGATATTTTTAAAGAATGTTGTTTTAATTGAGAAATATGTAACATCATTATTATGGAAACATACAATGCCTACGTGTAATGTAATAAAAAGAGATAAAAGGCAAACAATAGAAAGCCTCGTCACACATCCTGACTCTTCATTAATGAGAAAAGCTGAATAGAGATCCGAGTTATTGTATACGTATGAAAATATTTAAATTATAGCAACTACCTACTCACTCGCACACATACACATACTTATACCAATGGTTCCGTAGTCAACAAGGAACCCTTATATAGTTTTGCCATGTCCGTCTGTCTGTCCGCGGCTTAGCTTAGAGACTCTTAGTACTAGAAAGCTATAATTTGGTTATGTATACATAAATACAAAGTCCTTCTGACACTTTTTTTAAGTAGATGACCAGACCGTCAAACTGAACAACTTTCTCTATGGGACAAAAAAAAATCTGCTGTTCCATACAAAATTGCAAACCTACTGAGCCAAATGTATGGGACAGCTGATTTTATTTTCGCGATTTTGATGTTGGTCCCGTCGAGAAAGTTGTTCAGTTTCATGGTCTGATCAACCCCTTAAAAAAGTGTCAGCATATTAAGAAGGATCCTGTATTAATCACACCTACAAAGTAGTAAAATCAAACTCTAGAAAAAAAAATGTCCGCTGCCAATAAATCTTTTTGCAATATATTAAATGTACATCCACGCCAAGATTACAATTTGATTATTATATGTATGTATACCCAACCAAATGTGTGGGAGGATGTGGGAGAGGCCTTTGTTCAGCAGTGGACGGTTATAGACTGATGATGATAGATGTATGTAGATACATGTTATTCTACTTGATTTCCGTAGCCTTAAAGGCTCAAAGTGCCTTTTGAATGCATATTCCAATTAATCTATTCACAAACGCTCGTCATTCGTACTATGCCAGACTAAGTTTCCACATCAAATGTCCGGACACACGCAGCTGAGTTGTGGGAAGCCCGCAGACTGCAGGCTTGCTAACAGTCGAGCTATGAAACTGAGTGTTTGTTATTACCACAAACTAGAACAGGGGTAATCGCGCTAATTTGTAACATCGAAGTTCAAATCCTTATTCAATTTCAGTTCGGATCACATTGCAATCCAGTTACTATTTAACTGTGCTGAATTTCGTATCGTGTGAAACTTGATTTGTTTACTATGTGATTGACAGCCTTAAATATCTGAGCGATCTGTCAAAAAGTCTCTAACGGATGTCAAAAATGATAAACGCGATACCGAATGTGTAAAAAGTGGTGGTTCGCAAGCGGTCCAATCGGTGTTCAGTGGAGATTTATTTAGCGCGCTCCTGAGGCTATTCAGGGTGTAAACTTAAATGCGTTGCATATTTTACGACTTAAAACTGAACATAATAAAACTGAACAACTTTCAATGTGCAGCAAACTTCGAAATCGGGACAAAAAAAATTCGTTCCATAGAAAACGTCAACGGCTATGCGACCAACACACAGTCTGTACGTCTGTCTTTATCTTTAGTATCAGAAGTGTTAGAGACAGAGCGTTCACTAAAATTCAAACAAAAATACGTCACGTAATTTATAGACACCCCCTAACGTCTGACTCAGTAACCAACCTTTTTTACTTTTTTTTGCTTAAATTACCATATTCGGAGTCATGTCACTTACTCTATCAAACTTTCATATTACATTACACAAAGATAAACTCTAGACCATATTATACAGGGTGAAATTGATATCATTAGCACTCATTTAAACTAAGATTACCCATCAAACTGAACAACTTTTTACTATGAGAGCAAACCGATCAGAGCAAAAAAACCCGGCCAAGAGCGTGTCGGGCATCATGATAGGGTTCCGTAGCCATTGTGTAAGTAGCAAAAATGAGCGAGTTATTGAGGTGGGGCATACAGACAAACAGACAGACAGAATTGACGAAAGTTTAAGGGAACCCTAAAAAATCAGCTATTCCTTTGATGCTAATGATAGCAATTTCACCATGTATATGGTCACTATCGAGGCAGGTTGTCTCCGTTTATCGAGGCATGTTGTCCACGTTTTCTACTTTTTAAATGATCTGTCTGAAAATCCCTCATTGTCAAGTTAAGTACACTCTCTAGATCGCCAGGCTCTTGGCCCCACATTACACTATGTGAACATTGCTAACTATTGCTCATAATTTAATACCGACAGCAAAATTCTCTAAGCCAAAATACGAACGTTTATTGCAATGCCGGAAGACTTACGCTAAGTTTGCTGAATATTTAGGTGAATACACGAACAAGCAGCGTTTATTAATATATAACATATTCAGTTTTATTGAAAGATAAACCCTTACATAAACTTCGACCGTTTTCAGTGTGTTAACAGCTTTGCTACTATTATCAATCACGTTTTAACTCTTTAATTTTGATGGATTTTATTAAATAGTATGCACATCATTATAATTTAATTTGTTTTTCAAACTACAGGGTAACATTGTAACGAGCCGACAAATTTTTAGGGGTGATTCAGACCATAAAACTGAACATCTTTAACTAAGGGAGCAAACCAATAATTACAAAAAAAAAAACAGCTGTGTACTACTACATACTAAACTGCAATTCCTACTCGACTCAAATGTAAGGAACAGCAGATTTTTTTGCAATCTCATTTTTACTCCCGTGTCAAAGTTGTTCAGTTTGATGGTCTGAAACACCCCTAAAAATTGTCGATCCATTTCAATTCCACTGTGTAGTTATACAACGTGTTAATGAATAAGCGCAAAACCTCATACACCCCAACTGATTTATAACAAAATAATGCGATTGAAACAATAATTTCATTATTTTAATAGTTAAAATTTAAAGTTATTCACATTTTAAGTTTTCAGGCAAAAATGATTTGTTATCTGTTGAATTGAAGCAATGAATGAAAGCGCTAACGTGCTCGTGGATACATTTTAAGAATC
The DNA here is from genome assembly GCA_963924505.1 of Agonopterix alstromeriana. Lineage (NCBI taxonomy): Eukaryota > Metazoa > Arthropoda > Insecta > Lepidoptera > Depressariidae > Agonopterix > Agonopterix alstromeriana. The sequence continues at coordinate 11,685,356 of OZ004670.1, forward strand.
TTGTTTTCGTAGTAAGTAGGGTGAGTGTGCCCGTGCGGCGGGTTGAGATCGAGTTCAGTAAATAATTAATTTTACAAAAAAATTATTTAATATTTTGAAAAAAATTACCTATGTTGAAAACATGATAATTTGATTCTGCTCTCGATTCTAAACAAACTACTTTCTAGTTTTGCGTTAATTCATTAACACGTTGTATACAGGGTGTGAATTTAAATATGTTTCATTATACGTTAGGGGTTCAGAATATCAAACTGAACTACTTTTGCTAGTATGGAACCAACAATAACACAAAAGCATTCTTATTTTAAACCAAATTTTCCATAAATTTTCATTGCATTAACAATATAAACAACAGTTGATTGAATTGGGTTTGTGGTGTGCGTAGCAATATTTTAAGAGGAAAAATATTTGCTTTTAATGAAAGCACAATAAATTATTATACAGGATAGAGAATTGAAAAACATGGGCTATATGAAAATAATTAACCGATTCTCTTACCAAAACTATAGGGGTCTTATTGTGTAACTATTGGATTTAATCGGGATTTTTAGCAGTTCTTAGCGATTCTGCATCTAGATATTTAGTTACCTAATTAATGTCAGACAATGTTATATACTACTTTGTGTGATAAACTTTCGCATAATCGATAATAATTAGGTATTGAAGGCGAACCACCTCTATTAAAATACACTGTGTAAACAACGTGTTACCTCATACACCCCAACAGATTTTTAACGAAATAATTGCATTGAAATAATTTCATTATTTTATTAATTAAAATTTTAAATTATTCGCATTTTAAGTTTTCATGCAAAAACGATTTGTTATTATTTCAGCTATCAATGAAAGCCAGGATTGCTTTCATAGATCATGAATACATTTTAAGAATATTGTTGTGGTAGTAAGTAGGGTGAGTGTACCTGAGTGGTGGGTTGACATCGAGTTCAGTTAATTTTAAAGTATACAAACAAATTAATTAATAGTATGATAAATGTAGCCTATGTAGAAACTTTGATAATTTGATTCTGCTCTCGATTCTACACAAACTATTTTCTAGTTTTGCGTTAATTTTTTAACACGTTGTAATATAGAGCAACATATTTTTTCCGAGGCTGTTCTGAGGTTTCAGAATATCTCTGAATACACCCTCGGGAAATATAGTCGTGAGAATATGCTATGCAATTTTTTACGATTTTAAATATCACACTTACGTATGGCAGTGAATGCTGGGTATGGCAGAAGACGCATTCAAAGTAAAATTAATGCTGTTGAAAGGCGTTCCTTGCGAAGTATGTGTGGTGTTGTGTTACGCTGAGAGATAGTGAGAAATTGTGTGATTAGAGATCGGCGTACAGTTCTGGTGTAGAGGCTGTGGAGGTGTATGTGGCTCTCGTATACGTACGCGGACTGTACAGTCATGAGAAAAAGTGCTTCGCCAAAAGCACTGCTTAAGGGGCTATAGGTTCAGACGAATATTTTCCATGAGAAACGCGATTGCCTAGCCCTCCGAAAAGCGCGTGCGTGTGCCGTATTTTAGATTAAAAATAATTTAAAAAAATACTTTTGTATAATTTTTTTATGATTTTACTAGATAAACTAGTGGTGAGTACAAATACCAAAAATCGGAAATTATTTCGTTTAGTTCTTCTAAAACGAGAAAAATGTTAAAAATACGTTATCTTTGTGACGATTTTCTATCGAGTGAAGTAATCCCAATCGTGTGTTCAATTTATGATTTCACTAGATAAACTATCCAAGAATACTGAGTTATGACTTTAGTTTCGATAAATTGTATAAATCTAGTCGAAAAATGAAAAATTAAAGATGCCTCCAAGGTATTTCGTCTTACTATTGCGCCTTAAAGCATCTGCAACAGATGTAAAGGCCTATGATGATGAGAGATCGATGTAAATTGAAAGAAGATGTTGTGACAAGAATAGAGAAAGGTAATGCTTCGTTGGCTTGGTCATGTGGAGAGGATGAGTGACAGCAGATGTACGAAAGATTTATATGGTGCTAATGTGAGTGGAAGTGTTGGCAGAGGGCGCCCTCGTAGGACGTACTCTGATCAAATCGGTTGCGTATAAAAAGGTGCGGCTTGGGAAGGTATGGGTGTGAATGAGGCGAAAGAGGTTCGTAGTATATGGCGTGCCCTGTTCTCTGCCTACCCCGCTGGCGAGGCGTGACGTTATAGATAGATAAATAGATAAATATCACGTTTCTCTAAGGATTCAAATAACATTTTAAATATCCGTTTACTTTCTCAAAGTCTATTTAATCTCCTTTAGAGTCAAAAGTCGTGTTCTCACTCCCAAAAGGACTTAATTACAAAGTCGCAGTTCCTGAAAGAAAACTAAGTTTACTTAATAAAAATCAGTTGTAGGACAAAAGAGCTCGAAACTTGCACCCCTTAGTTTTTAACTTCCCCGAGACATGACTTCGTTCCAAGGCAAGGAAACGCTACTTCACTTAAATAACTTAAGTTGGATTTTGCGTCGGAAATACTGTAGAGAATTATTGCATCTTTTTAGGTTTCTGTTTCTGTACTGTGAAATAATGTCCAAGATATTCATACTATACGGTGGTTGATTGTAGGAACAAACACTTCAGATAGAAATTAAGAATGTTGACCCATGTGTGCTAAATGTGCAGAAGTAGGTACTATTGCATGCAGTAGTACTTTAGTTTATAGTATGAATATCTTAGACATTATTCCACAGTGCGGAGACAAAAAACGATGCAATTACAGTATTTCGACGCAAAACCCAACAGGTAGTTGCAGAGTTGTCAATTTCATTCAAAAGATTGACGCAGTATCATTATTATTACCAAGTTATCATTAAAATGATTATAATTCATATTACGAAATTATTCACAGAAAATTTGTGACGATGATTGTGGAGATTGAAATGTACTCGTAATTTGGGACGCGGCATCTAGATTTTCTAAACTATTTTTCCAAATATAAATTTTTACTTTTATTAATACCGTTTACGCGCATACTGCGTCAAACTTTTTTTTTAAATTGACAACAAGTTATTTAAGTGAAGCGGGAAAGGCACAAATCTCCCTATAACCTCCTGATAAAATTTAAGCCGATAACCTTGATAGATTTTTGTTTAATTGCTTGTTTCTTAAGTACTATGCGGTATTTTAAGAGGATGATCACATAATCAAACTAAACAACACACACTTAATGGGATGCTTCAGACCATCCAAATGAACAACTTTCACTACACTTAGAAAGAAATCGGCATTATTATGATTGTATGTATTAATAATTCAATTTAAAAAAAGTGTGTAAAACTAAAGGTGTTATGTTACTTTTGTTCTGGACTGTACGAGGGTAATTGGTGTGCACTTAGAAAGCATATTCTAACTTAATTATGAGAATATTGAATATATTATTATGTTCAACGACAAATTACAGGTACTATGCTGCTATTATTAAGAGGATAGTTTTCGCTGCGCGCACCATACAAACGAAGTTTAGTTATATTTTCATTAGTAACCAATTAAAGTCAATGAATTTTTTCTGAAACAATCTAGAACCTAATCTCTTTGCTTGTATATTGTCAGATTTTCGTTAAAATATAAAGTTTTAAAGTACAATGCCTCAAAGTTTTCCATTCAAATATTAAATTAATCCTAGCATTGAAACTGTATAAAAAGAGGGGTGTTAGGAGTTTGACGCCTATGTCGGACTGTCTGTTGATCTGTCTGTCTATGGCGTCGTCTCCCTTCTTTGGATTTACTTCTAATATAAAAGAATAGAAATGTATTTAACTAATGACAAAAAAAACTTTATAAACTATTTTTTGCCAATTTAACATGATTTTTTTTACTTTATTTAATTATTTAAAAAAAAAATTGTTGAATTTTCAATTAAAATGATAACTAGAATTATAATCTAAAATATAAATGAAAAAAACGACTGTTATAAATTATTTACTTTCGCCATACAAGCTCACCATAACTTTACTGGCTAGAATTGTATAGCTTCGGCCCGGCCCGATGCGGCCGGTCTCGCGTCGCGCGCGTTGTAATATGCGCTTACCTCAATTTAGCTGTGCCATTGAGCTTGCATTTTGGATATGTAGGTATCTAATATAGCAAATCAATCATACATTAAGATGGCATCAATCATGGTATTGATTGATTTGACAACGGTGAAATGTAATAGTGCAAATGCTTGCAGACGACCTTTGATCAAACAACATCTAATGACGCTGTTGATGAGATCGAATCGTATACCCCAGTATTCGATACACAGGTAGCCATACCTTTCTGTTGGATCTTATACCATTATGCTATAATTACTAAGAAAATTTTGGGTAGTTACAAAAGTGCGGATTTTAAAACCGATTTTCTATGACAGGTCCAAAAAAATTTCGTTGTCGGGAAAGTGGTTAGTAGTTGGTGGTGGTAGTAGTTTTATTGTCTGAATACATCAAAATGGGAACTAAAATTATTACATGTCAAACAGTAATATTATAAAGAAAATATAGTCATTGAATGTCACAAATAATTCTTATTTTCTAAATTAAAAAAAAGTACAAATAATAAGGCTGTATGGTCAATATGTCATGACCCCTAAAAGGTAATTAAGAAAAACCAAAGAGAAATGTCACTGGTGGGATTTTGCGTGGTTTTTGGAAAAATTTTATATTTGAGAAAAGGATTTGTAAATTGATGTAAAAAAAAGCTCAAAACTAGAGGAATACATTGATGTTCAGTATTTACAAGAGTTTTAATGTACGTTGTTGCATGGAGTCCATCCCTACAATTTTTGTTAGTAATTAAAAACTAGTGGTGCATAATGCCACTTCAATATGATACGTTACTCAAAAACTGAGTACCAAACCAAAGCAATTTTTGTTTTGCGATGTCAGGGTGGTCCCAGTCGTAAAAGTTATTGCATTTGATGCTTGCCGAAGCCGCTCACAAAGTTTTAGCTGAATTTATTATAGTGCTAAAATCCTATCCTTTGACTTCGCAGTTGACGAATGAAAATTAACGTCCCTGCATGTAATTTTAAACACATACATTAGGCACATACAAATGCAGATGCATCCTGATTATTATTAAAATTGAATTCAGCGTGAGCACCGTTTCCAACTCCGAGACTAATAAAATGAAACAAGGTGAAGTGAATTTCCTACCTGTTCTTCCACTTTGTACAGATATTTTATTCTTCCTACGTGAACTAACTACGATGTTATGAAGTCAGGAATTTTTGCTCTTCTAAACTTCCATGTTTAAGTTTTGCATGAAGCATAGAGGGTATTGTAGTCATTGCAGCTTTTATTTTATAAGGCGTTTTAATATTCTTCATTTTATAACTGTTGTATAACGAAAGGAAGCGATTGTTATCTAAAGTTAAAGTAAATAAACAGCATTTAAGATCGATATACTTAAATTGTTTCCTTATCAGAATGTGACGTCACAGATTTTTGTCTAAACTATTATAAAACTTTAACAGAAGTGTGTAAGGATACACGAACATCAAGCTACACAAAACCAACACAAGCTGGCCGCGCGGATGTTGCATAACGTATAACTTCGCGTGGCTAGCTTATTTTGGTGTTGCGTAGTTTGATGTGTCACTGTGTGTGCATTGAAGACATTTAAAAGAAAAATATTAAGATATGGTTTTTAGGTCTCCCCTGACTCCAAATCAACCTTTTTGTATGTCTTTTTGTTTGTTTGTATGTTTGTAACAGCATCACGCAAAAACAGTTGAACCGATTTTGATGAAGCTTTGTTTGTTTGATAGCTTAAGAATGCACTTAAAATCTGGTAAGTAGGCATATTATTTGTGCGGACGAAAACGCGGGTAAACTCTAGTATAAAATAAAACTGTGATGTTTTTCAAAAGGTTAAAAAAACTACAAAGAATTTTAAATTGTAGTCATTTACTCATCAAGATTATGGCTACTGAGTACTTACCTAAGCACAAGTTTAATTAATACCACAGATTACCTACTAGTTACTTCGTAACTAATATTTGGTTATTATTTGAGTTCCCTTTATTTATATTTTAACTCGAAATCGTTCCCGAACTAATACGAGCATGTTAAAGTTTGTTTCCTGTTTGTCTTCGTAAAGCGTAATTTAACTATTCGGCATCGGAATTAACCTGTAAAATCTAATTTTAGTCTTAAACAGATGTGGTGGCAATAAATTAACTCTCGGTAGGTATTAATATTGACAGGAAATTACGTTATTTTAAGGAACAATGAAAATCCACGTTTAGGAGTATAATGGTATTTAAAGAATAATTCATATCCAGGTATAATTTGAACTTCTTATTTTACCCTTTTCTTTCGTAATTTTTTCTTACATCGGATTTTTTTCGAACCTCTATCAATGTGTAGTACCTACACGTATAAAGATTGCCGCATTTGGTACGATGAAAATATGCCAGAAACTAAACTACACTCTCACATAATATTTTCAAAAACAAACATAATTTAAGTAGGAAATAATATTAAAAAACTTCACATGTTCCTCCGGGAAAAGAATGCACGTACTACGTTAAAAATGGAACAAAGCCAGTCGTAATGAGTACAAGTGGCTTGAATTCCTAATTATTTTCTCTTTCTGATATTTATTTACCTTCCATGTTATAATATTTAGGTGACTAGTATTACAACATAAATAGTAAACTTGTAATTTTGGAGTCCCAGTATACTGGGTGTAAGTGACAGCCTAGAAAATCAAACAGAACAACTTTCACTATGGAGCCACCCTCAAGAATCGCGAAAAAAAATCGCGTTGCGCATTCGTCGCGTATTCGCCAGATGTGGACGCACCCTTTTGGTTAGCCAGTCAGTGACAAGTAAGGCACATACACAATGTTGTGTCGGTGTCTACACTTATATATGGCAGTGAGTGCTGGGTAAGAAAGCATTAAAGTAAGATAAATGCTGTTGAGGTGCGTTCCTTGTGAAGTACTCGTATGTGTGGTTGAAAGGGTGTTACTTTGAAAGATAGTGTGAGAAATTGTATTATTAGAGATCCGTGTAAAATTAAACACGATTTTTTTTCCATTTAAATATTATAGAATTGTTTATTTACAAGATAACATCAAAACATAACGGATACAAAAACAAAACAAAGAACAAACAAAAAAACACCTAACCTAACCTACTTATAGGTAAAAATGCCCTCTAAAGCCCTTACTCGGGGCTGAGTGCTTAGGAGGCTGGCAGCGTTCCCTCTTTGGATCACTAGACTGATAGAAGATAATTGTGAAATGCTCCGTTGGTTTGGTCATGTGGAGTGGATGAATGACAGCAGATGTATTTTCATACAATGTGAGAGGTGTGAATCTGAATGGAAGAGTCCTATGAGGGGACGTTCGGGACCTTTAGGACGAATCGGTTTTGCCCCACAGAAAGGTGAGGTGTTCGGATAACTGCTCGAAACCGACGGGCATGTATGACAAGATGTATGATAGACGGCGAACATAGATATGAAGGAGGAGAAAGAGATTTCCACACTTTCGGCTTAGCAGGGTCAACACGTCTTTCATGGATCCACTGCATTCGCTGGTATTATAAAATCCCCGAGACCATTTTGAATCTTTCCGAAAATAAGTTTATAACTCAGATAAATAAAAGGCCTCTGTAAATAAGCCTTTAGCCTGGATGATTATTTAAATGATCAAAATGCATAGGTCTGACTGAGTGTCACTAACTTATAGTTTACTCCATAGTATCTATTATTTAATTAAGTAAACTGTATGGATTATGTACCTATACAAAGTGTTAATGAATAAGCGCAAAACCTCATACACCCCAACTGATTTACAACAAAATAATTCGATTCTAACAATAATTTAATTATTTTGATAATTTAATAAACTCATTGGTACGAGTCGGCTAGGACGGGGGGCCTCCTGCACGTCAAGCAAGGTTACTCACCTATGGACCACCACGGCTTGTTGTAATGTTATACCTAAATAAATATACCTATACATAAACTCACGACCATAAGAGCCTTTTCCGTCGTAAAACGTAACGTGGGAAAGGTTTTGAGTATTTATACAAATTAGTACAAGAAGAAGAAGTGTAAAATTAGCGTAGGTATACGCTGCATTGCCGACGCAGCGCTGAAAGCGCATGACGTAAAAGGGTATAATCCCTTTAGTCGAGAAATCACCTCATAACTACCAAGTACCTATCTTTAATATAATATGCAGTTGCAGCATGGCTCACTTTTAGCAAAGTTTCATGGGTAATGGAAATGGGCTGGTCATATAATGCGGAAGAACTGACAACCTGTATACGAACTGGCAGGCGTATGTCCACTTATACCGATAACCGATAACCTGAGAAATCTAGCTAGGAGCGACTGGATAAGGAAGACCGAAATTATATTTGGGAGATACCTATGTTCGGCAGTGACTATGACGAGCTGATAATGATTGAAGGTTTCATGATGAAATAAAGTGTCAAGAAAGGCCAGCTAGCCTATAACCACTTGACATGTCATTTCATCCAGAAACCTTCAATTCGCTAAAGGTCAGCTTGTAGCTTTCTGACCCCAGAGGGGATTCTGGACGTGAGGATTATGTGTGTATTTTCTATGTATCCCATCAATCATCTTGTTAAGAGGTAATAAGAGAATAAAGGATCATGTGAATGCATTAATACGTTGTAAGAACGATCATAATCTTGTACGACGTTAATACGAAACGTGATGCTATGCTAAAAGAGGAATGAGATAAAAAATTCATCTCTTCGCAGAATTTTGTGTAATACGGAATGGAATAAGTGGTTGACTGAAATATGGCAAATGGCGGAAGTAAATAACATTATCATTCCAGCAGTCGAATTGAACAGCGATATTTTCGGGAATGCCCATCACGCTAAGCCTCTTTCCAATTGGTATAGACAGAGACTAGGACGCCCCAATTACTACGATCCTATCAAAACTAAAAAAAAATTATACAATCAAAAAAATATTCAAAATAGGAACTGGAGACCCACTTATTGAACGCCAAATCTTTTTTTGAAGCTACCGCCGCGTCGGAACGTATTGTCGCTGAAGAGAAAATGCGGCCGGAAACTCGACAATATAACACGACTTCATAACTATTACAATATAAATTCTTAAGCTAAGGTTATACAGTATGGAAATTAACTAAAGGCAAACCTTTAAACCACGTACTCTACCCATCAACCTGAATAACTTTTACTATAAGAGCAAACCTATCAGCGCAAAAAATGAAATCAGCTGTTTCATACTAAACCACGACTTAAACGTATTATGAAACAGCTGATATTTTCTTTGTTCTGACAGGTTGCTCCCATAGTAAAAGTTGTTCAGGTTGATGGGTAGATTACGTGGTTTAAAGATTTGCCTTTAGTTAGTTTACATACTGTATACAACGTGTTAATGAATTAACGCAAAACTAGAAAGTAGTGTGTTTAGAATCGAGAGCAGAATCGAATTATCATGCTTTCATTCATTGCTGAAATGACAACAAATCGTTTTTGCCTGAAAACTTAAAATGCGAATAACTTTAAATTTCTGTTTTTATGTTCCTTTGTATTGTTCCCACTGTCCATTATAAGTGGCCACGGGCTCACCCTCCGTCACACTAGACAGAGTTTCGTTACTACTGGTGAAACGTGGATGTTCTGAGGTTTCAGAATATCTCTCACTACCCCAAAATAGTGGTTAGCATATGATATGCTATGCATGCATAACATTACATACTTCTCCGATACTATCAACGCAACAAAGAACTTTGTAAATAATTCAAATTTGACCTACTATTGAAAACTAGGTGAGCTTCCTGACATAGGCACTATTAGATAGACTACTACTATTTCGAGGAATTCACATTTGGCCTGACAGGTAACACGCTTATCTTCATGGTACTATGATTCTCTGCTTCCGATGTGAAACTATAATGGTAGGTATAGCAACGATAATATTATGTTATACCTATACATTCGTATTCGAATGCGTGCAAGTTTCAGTTCAAATAAGGAATTCTGTGCTCTTCGTGGATAGTCCTATTCGTGATAGACCTAAGATAGTCTTAGGTGCCAAAATGCAGGTACTATTTAAAATCGAAAAGTAAAATATCCAAAGAAGTAGGTAACCGATCGCGGCCTGGAATTTGGAATATCCGGACAGACAAAAGGGCTTATAATGCGAGATAGTTCTACAGCGTGTTACATAATTAACCAAAAAAAATGAAATCCTTCATCGAAGCCAATTATAAAAAATCCCAACACTAGTGTGACATCTGAAACATAGACTATTTTTTCAGAAGGGTAGTGTTTGTAAGGCATTTGTACCTACATTTAAGTAACAGACAAAGAATCTTTTTTGTCGAAAAAACTAATTTTAAGATGCTTAAATCATCTTACATGATGACAAATATGAATACTTTATTGAAATTATTCTTTATTTTTGTAACACTAATTAATTTTTTTTAATTAATAGGTCTTAATATTCAAGTTAGGTTTATTAATAAAGATAACTTAGAGAATAATCATCTTTTAAATTAAGTACCTACTTACAAGACAGTGGTGACATCGCAGTGGCCTTACGACGTATCTGCTGCCGTTTAGTCCTTGAACTAGCGGACAGTCAGTAAAATAGTGCTGCGCTTCAACGATAATAATGTTATACTACGGTGGTCATATATTGTCAATAGACTCTTTACAAGGGACCCTTTAACACCCTTTTTTCTTTAGGGGTATTTTTGTAACACCCTGTATAATTAATCGGAATGAAATATTTATTCTTTATCATACTTTTATTTCAGACTAGAGTTTACCCGCGACTTCATCCGCACAAATTATACACCAGATTTTAAGTTAGATCATAAGCCATCAAACAAAAAAAGTTTCATCAAAATTGGTTCAGTCGTTTTTTCGTGATGCTGTTACAAACATAGAAACAGAAAAACAGACGAACAAAATAGGTTGATTTAGAGTCCAGGATACCTAAGCATCATATCGTAATCTTTTTCATATAAACATCTTCAATGTACACACACTTTTCTGTTACAGTTTTATAGCAGTTAAGATACGCTGTCTACAACAGAAACATCTTTTGGAGGCCGAGCCAGAGGTCATGAGCTGTGCCCTTTGGTTAATGACTATTATTAAAATAAAGATTTTAATGAGGTAAACTACAGACTGGACAGAGTTTCGGTACTACTGGTGAAACGTGGATGTTCTGAGGTTTCAGAATATCTCTGACTACCCCCTCGGGGAATATAGTCGTGAACATATGCGTATGCGTATTCGTCAACTACGTTTTTATAAAACAGAAATTTAAAAGAAGATCATCAATGCGGCGGCAGTAACCCGCTTTAGATACCATCTCGCTTCGTTATGGGTGTACATTAATCCACCAAAAACAAACGTGAAAGATAGGGCCAAATTCCCCAAAGACCCCCTCGGGAATATGAGTCAGCCTAGAGACTATGCTTATGCTTTGAGAAGCGATGTTTTCTAAAGAAAGATAGTTAAGACACCGCGCCGCAGTTCTTTACTTGACTGACATAATTCTTTACACAGACAGATGCTCTACATTTGTATTCTTGAGTATTATATTTTCGAAAAAGAGCTCTGCTAGTTACATTTCCACTACGGTTCATGAAATGTTTTTTTTTCTTATCGTAATAAAATATGGTACCTACTCTACAAAATTTAATTAACTGAAAAGCAAAAACTAACGCCTGTACACTCTCCCTAAGGCAAGGCCTGTGCCCTGCAGTGGGACGTATATGTATAGGCTGTGATGATGATGATGAAAAACAAAAAAGTACTGTCTTATTAAAGCTAAAGATACTTTTAGTACTATTATATTTAATTACTGAATCTAATGCATAATATCGTGAGAACTGCAGTAAATCTGGACAATTTATAATGTTACCAGTAAGATACGATTACGACATATACCTACAGAGTGAACTGGAAATAATTGGGATTTATTTAAACTAAGTGTAGAGTACATATCAAACTGTTCAGTTGATGTGTAGACTCTTAGTTTCTAATGGATGCCAACGACATCAATTTCACCCTGTTTACGTTCCACTGAAAAGAAAACCTTCCTGTCACAAATAAGAGTGATCGAGCGAACCATACACCACCACGCAGCCCTATGGGCAGATTAAAATTATGTATTCAAAATAGAATTTGAAGCGAAATTAATGTTGCCTTTAATACCAATCACAGAATCTAATTGAATTTACATAAATGGCTGCGAATGCCTGATGAATCTGAAAAGTAATATGACCATTCAAAAGGAAACTTTAGCAAATAGCGATATTATATATAGCGATATTCAGCGATTCATTAGGATGTATTATTTAAGTACCTATGAAAATTATACTGTAGAATTTATATAGTATGATTAACCGTTCGTTCTAAATTACAGTAATAATTTAAGATTTGAATAAGTCGTTCCTTATTTCAGTTCTTTAACTTATAAATACACATACATACATATGCTCACGACTATATTCCCCGAGGGGGTAGTCAGAGATATTCTGAAACCTTAGAAGATTTACGTTTCACCAGTAGTAGTTTAACTTATAATCCGAAATAATAGTTTTTTAAATTGTATATTAGTCTCCCAAAGATGAAATTATTAACTTGCCTGACAAAATTATAAGTCCGTAGTTAAAAGTATGTCCTCTGTAAAAAGGCTTATAAATTCGATGATCAAATGAATTACCTAAATGCCCCAACTGCGATTTTTGAAAACCACACGTTCAAATTCAGCAGTAGAAAATGTCAAAATTGCTATGGAGATATGCATCATTCGATCATGATTTTGAATATCACGATTAAAATAATTTCACTTCTGGTTTTGACAATGTTACGTTATGTAATTCAATGTTGTATTTATTTTTTAATTATACTTTGCATATTTTATTATGTTTAAAAATGTTTGTTGCAGAGTTTTAGCCTGGTCCGACGAGGTGATAGAGTCAAAAAAAAAAGGACGTCAAAAACTATCTATACCTATTTAATATTTTCTTTTGAATTTTCATTGGGAAATTGCTTTACAATGATGGCATGTCAAATTTTAAAAACTAGCATTGTGCGTGATCTCGGTCAATATGGAAGGGTTTTCATCGAAGGTCATTGTGCATGATCTCAATAAATATCGAAGGGTTTTGATCGAAGGTAATTGTTCATGATCTCGATCAATATCGAAGGGTTTCGATCGAAGGTCATTGTGCGTGATCTCCATCAGTAATGATCCTATTTATCGACTCGATAGAAGATGACGCGTTCCAACAACATGTTGGAATCTTTTCATTTTACCTCCAGAGGTAAAATGAAAAGTGAGTTCTTTAACTCAGTAATTAGTGTTAAGTTTATAAAGCTACAAACAAACCAAACACAATGTTGAGTACTAGGTTGTTATTAGGATTCTAATCAGCAGTGGTGACGCTCATGCGTACAAAACGTACACGTTACGCACATCTGTTGTATTCGATATGATATACGTACGTCTAACGTTATATATTTACTGGATATGCCACATGCCTCATATATTTTCTATATAACTTCTACATTAAGTTTTTATTATTATTTTATGTTTACTGAATGAACGAAATCTGCTTGGTTTGATTAAATCGGGATACATATATTTTCTTACAGTTGGATCAGATTAATTTATTGCCATAAACCTTAGATATAAAGTACAGACGGTGGGAGATTAAATGAATGGGTGGATTCAATTATTATTGTTCTTTTTTCATACAAGTATTTAGATCAAGCAGTATAGCTTTTTTGTAAAATTGAATTAGACACAATAGAAAGATATTTTATGTATTTCCCATCCCGTTCCAAAAAACTGAGAAACAACCTAAAAATCACAAATTCTTTAAAAATTATAGTTTCCCTATAGTATTAAAGTATGTAGGGTCCTTCTTAATATGCTGACACTTTTTTAACGGGATGATCACTCTATCAAACTGAACAACTTTCTCTATGGGATCAACATAAAATCGCGAAAAAAATCTGCTGTTCCAAACAAAACTGCCTACTCGAGCCAAATGTATGTATGGGACAGATTTTTTTTTTTGGTGATTTCGATGTTGGTTCCATAGAGAAATTTATTCAGTTCGATGGTCTGATCATCCCCTTAAAAAAGTGTCAGTATATTAAGAAGGACCCTGTATAAAAGTATTTATGTAAAAATGAGATATTCTTTTTGATTTCGAGTTTTTTTAAAGATTTTATATAATCCCTACTTATACCTACATTTTAATTTGCGATAAAATGTTAAGTTATATTTTCGTTTAGATCTCAAGGCAGTACGTCTAATACATAGCTTTAAAAAGCTTAATGTTTGCCCGTAGGCGAAGTTGATAAATAGACTGTGTTGTTACAATGGCCAAATGAATCTTGGCTTATCAGGCTTTCGACAATTTGGAATCGAAAACACATTTTCTTCCTGAGTAGGTATGTTAAATGCGATCTCTATCGTACATGTATATGTTTTTCTCGTTCCAAGAGAAAACCAGGACGCCTAGCTTTCCATCCCCGAGAAAATGATAAAAATCGAGACGCGCCTCTGTATTTGTTACTTTGCGTATGCGAAAGTAGGGACGCGTGACGGTTTCGTTATGCCGCTTTGTCGCGCGAGGCATTCTAGCATCCCCATGCTGTTTTTGTACGAGACAATCCTTGAGATTACGATATTCCCAAACTCACACGACATTGGCTGAATTGCAGTGCTAGACACAACACAAGTAACGCCATTTAATTTAAATGAAAAATTATTACTAACTACATAGTGTTAGGGTAAACAGTTGCATTACTCTAAGGGGTGATACTACCTATGATACTGAACAACTTTCCCTAAGAAACCTGTAGGAAATTCGCATAAAATTTCTGACTTTCCATACTAAATGCGATCAGCTAATCAAATGTTTGTATGAAAAGTCGAAATTTTTTTGCTAATTTCCTATAGGTTTCTTAGGGAAAGTTGGCCAGTATAATGGGTGCAATCACCCCTTAAAGGAATGCAACTGTTTACCCTAAAACCCTGTATAATACAAGAAAAAAATTACGATATGGATTTTAGAACCCCTGACTCCCTGACTCCAAATCAACCTTTTTTTAGAAATGTTGTCCATCTGTTTGTATGTTTGCGTGTTTGTTTGAAACCGATGTTGATGAAACTTTTTTTGTTTGATAGATGATGATGATGATGATTTGATTTAAATCTATAATTTGTGCGGACGAAGTCGCGGGTAAACTCTATAATATCTATAGTACGTACTTATCGTATGTAGGTTAATAAAACAATGGAGAACACCACGTTTTCACGACTTGCTCATAACATGTTGAGGAAGTACGTAATTAATTTCACAACTCTTTGCTAGCACGTGCTAATAACAAAATATGAGGGCTAGTTTATTATAACAGTAATTTACTTCTTATTTGTTGCGGAAAATTTTACCTTTTCTTCGTAATATACTGGGTCCTTCCTAATACGCTAAGGAGACACGTAGAATCATCCGGAGCAGGAGTGTCGATGAATGATAGGATTGATGTGCTTCATTATACTGCTTTATTTGGGTAAACTAATAATACAATAGAATCGCTCGAGAAACTCCAGCCTAGCAACCACTCTGTTAGAACGTAGATAAGCTACCAGAGACAAACCCTCTAAAACGTTTTAATACCATCGACAAAACCGTGGCGCGGTTACTCGCCACATCGCTAACACTTTTTTAAGGAGATGCTCAGACCGTCAAACTGAACAACTTTCTTAATGGCACCAACATCGAAAAAATCTGTTATACAAAACTGCAAACCTACGTGAGCCAAATGTACGGGACAGCTGATATTATTTTCGCGATTTTGATGTTAGTCCCATTGAGAAAATTGTTCAGTTTTATGGTCTGAACACCTCCTTAAAAAGTGTCAGCATATTAAGAAGGACCTTACCTATATAATAGTGACGTTTTCCTGAAATCTTCTCTAATCTAATGTATTGAAGTGACGAATTATAGGATGAAGGGAAATTTGATACCTCATCGTCTACACTCGATCGATCATATTCGTGTCTGACCCTTTGCAATCGATCCGAAACAAACTAAGGCTAAAAGAAATTGAATAAAGATGGATGGCTGACGTAGGTAACAAACAAAATATACTATATTTTACACCGGAACATAAAAAGCAAAAGAGTATAGAAAGAAGAGGTGGAGAAGAGAATAGTAGGTATGTGCTAAACAATGGCTAAACACATTAAGAATTATGCATGTTGTGTGCAAATGAGTTATACTTTACTTTTACCTGAATTGATGCGTCGGGAACCATAGTTATACCTAGTCCCCTTTGACTATTTATATGTGGACTGGTTACGCGTGTAATTCTACTAACAAACATTTCTGCCACTTTTTGCGGAGGGCGAGGTACCATGAAATCCGCAACTTTGGATTTTATTCCCCATAACTTTAGATTCTAATTTTGAATGTTAAAAATCATGAAAAGTAGTCTCGTGTGAACCCCAAACGTTCTAAGTTCGAAGTTATTATTTCGCAATTATAGGCTGTCTCGTTTAGTGATAAGGTGTAAAATTGAATGTAAATGCACAAGATCAATTGTGCTAATACCGTGGCAGAGGGGAACTGCTACCGCAAGGCAAGTCCTTATAATAATTAGTCAAAGCTAGTCCCTGAATTATGATTTTTTTGTACAATCAAGTAAAACAAACTCATCTGCATGTATACCATCACAAAATGTTATGAAGAAGTCTGTTTCATTTTAAGCTGGTTTTTTTGGCTTGGTTTTTTTACATCTAATCTAAACTATTATAAAACTGTAACAGAAGTGTCCATCGCAGATTTACAAGAAAAAAGATTACGATATGGTTTTTATGTGTCCCTGACTCCAAATTTATTTAGAATATTTGTCTGTCTGTTTGTTTGTTTGTTCGAGCATCACGCAAAAACTACTGAACCAATTTTTATGAAACTTTTATGTTTGATAGCTTATGATTTGACTTTAAATCTAGTATATGAGTTGTGCGGACAAAGTCGCGGGTAAGCGAGTAAACTCTGGTTTGTAATAAAATGTTTTCTTACCTTCAGTTTTTTTTCGGTTCTATGCTCATTGGAAACACTCGTATTAGGCAAGTGATACATTAAAGAAATTTCTTTACTCTCTGTGTTTGGAATTAACCACAAAATTTGTTGTTTAAAATTATAATACAAGTTTAGTCAGAATAATAATAGATTCGAGATAAATTGATAAAGTGCAAGCAGTCGCCATAACCGAAATCGGCTGGACAACTTTTTTTTAAACCTGTTTTGTTCCACTGCTGGGCAGAGGTATCCCCTAAACTACTTTATTTAAAAAAAACCAATTGATAAGTAATGTAGACTTTCAATTAAAATGTTTTCCAAATTTAAAATGTAAAATAATCGATTCTGGTTTAAAGTAGGTAGTAAAACCATTTTACGGGATATTATTCGTGGTGCTTATAAAGAAGACTACCGAAGCCAGTTTATGAAATGCTCTTCCAGTCAATTTGTGTTGTATGCACGTTTTGTACGGCTTCGAATTCGATGCAGCTGTCCTGATGCAGTTAGTTGCAGGCTGGGCGGAGCGTGAGGCTCTATTTCATAATTGCGCTGTGGAACATTACCATTTTTCTCTGTTTAACTCAGTATTTTTTTTAAAACATCATATTTTCCTTTGGGGATTTAAAATGTTAAGAAAGAAAAAAAAATAAGGGTATACGAGTTGAGATCATTAAAAATTTCGAATAATTATTTTAAACAAAAATACAATAACCGTATTAATATATTATATTATATTTTTCAAGGGGTCGCTACATGGCACCTCGTTCTTTGCGAATAAAGGTCAACATTTTGATAATGTGAAAAAATAATCAAAAAGGAATATTTCAATATTTACGAATCATTATAATCGAAAAATCTAATCTTTTTACGTCGGACATGGCAGTATGGGCTCGATGACTTGGCCTTTAAAAAAAGACAGGCACTGTCCTTACATGATTTTGACATGATTTGGCAGACTTGTCTGCGGAGCGATGAACATGCCATCTGTTGAGATTTTTAATAAGTCCAATTAAAAAAATTATCATGATATTTCGGAGCCATAGCGTCATCATAAATTCAAACACTACATTACACACAGTCAGATAAACGGTCAGTTGCACGTACGTTCATTAAAGTAAATCCTCCATTAAATCTCTTGCTAGCTTTTACTTCGTCAACAAGACAAAATGTGACTGCAAGATTTAACGGAGGATTAACTCTAATGAACACGTACGTTCATTAGAGTTAATCCTCCGTTAAATCTGGCACTGGCAGTAAGACTTCAAATTCCGCTGGGACTACAACGATGCATTTTAAAATACAAAGAGTATTTCAATTATTATAATATCAGCCGCCGCCGTCCCATTGTTGGGCAAACCTCCTAATTCTTTCCTTCCCGGTTTTTCTTTCCGATTGGCCAGTTCTTTAAGAAGCTATCGAATTCGTCCCGCCACCTTATTCTAGGTCTGCCTCGTCACCGATTTCGTTTTGCTGGGTACTAGTTGTTAGTGGTTTCGGTCCCATAGGTCATCTGGCATGTGGCAGACATATCCAGGAGTGTGATTTTTGAAAGTCATACGTTCACATGAGCAGTAGAAGTAGAGTAGAGTAGAGTTGACATTTTCTACTGCTGATTTCGACGTGTGACTTTCAAAAATCGCACTCCAGCCCAGTCCCATTTCGGATTGGCAGCTGTTGTGCGACGTCTGTCTGTTACTTAGGTTTTGGAGTGAATGATCTCTTATTTCTGAATCGGTCGATTAGTTTTTGCGCTCCATAGCCCTTTGACAAACCTTGAGGCTTGACTTCTTATCTTTAATAATGGCCATAAAGTTTCTTAAAACATATAACTTACATTACAGGGTGATTCACGGGATATGATATTCTTCATACCTGAAAAACGATTTCAGTTATCAATTTATTGCACACCAAATCATAATTTAGATTGAATTTAACAAAATTATAAGGTACATATAAGGCCGTCTTGTCTTGCCACTAAAAAGCTATCCTAAATCTTAACTATTATAAAACTGTAACAGAAGTGTGTCTATACATTGAAAATATTTACATGAAAAAGATTACGATATGGTTTTTAGGTATCCCGGACTCCAAATCAACCTTTATTTAGAACTTTTGTCTGTCTGTTTGTTTGTGTGTTTCTTTGGTTGTTTGTATGTTTGTAAAAACATCACGCAAAAAGTACTGAACCGATTTTGATGTAACTTTTTTTGTTTGATACAACTTTGAATGGTTTAATAAAAACACATTTTCGTTTCACGGTAGGTATCATTTTTTAGAAAAGAATCTTTTTTTTACTTACAGAAAACAATAATAAAAAAAACGCTCACAGACACATTCATTGTTATGATCTCAAACATAATAGGTATAGCCATTTTATTATGGAAACCATACAACAACGATACAAACATGTAACTAACATCAATGACCGAACCGGGATTAAAGAAAGCCAAAAGAAACAGAAAGATTAATAAAACATTTATGAGAAGGTTAGAGTACCATCATAAATGTAGCGTCTGGAATTATGTCGCAATCAGCTGGTTCTGCGGTACTATGTTTGTACCTATACGTCATACATACTTAAGGCTTCTGAGTGAGAGACTACCTATGTATTGTATTCACATGATTGACATAACTGTAAATATATAACGTGTTAATGAATTAGCGCTAAACCTCATACACCGCAACTGATTTTTAATAAAATAATTCGATTGAAACAATAATTTCATTATTTTGATACTCAAAATTTTTGTTATCATTTCAGCAATGAATGAAAGCGCTAGCGTGCTCATGGATATATTGTAATAATCTTGTTTTGGTAGTAAGTAGGGTGAGTGTGCCCGTGCGGTGGGTTGACATCGAGTTCAGTAAATTTAAAATGTTGACAAACATATAACTTAATATTTTGAAAAAAATTACCCACGTTGAAACCATGATAATTCGATTCTGCTCTCGATGCTAAATAAACTACTTTCTAGTTTTGCGTTTATTCATTAACACGTTGTATAGGTATGATTACAAAGTATGTATAGGTAAAGTACGAAGTATGATGTTGATGTACCATAGATTTGGGGACGTTTCTTTTGCCTTTTTATTATCGTATTTTTTATTTATTAAACCTATTAATTTATTAAAACCTATTAAGAAGAAGCCGATATTATTTTACTGCAAAGTGATCTCAACTCGTTATCAGATTAGCGCAGGACAAACACCGACAAATGCTATCACATCCGTTGCTCGAGCTAGAGTCTATATCACTCCGCGACTCCCATATAAATTGAACAACAATAATCTTCAGGAAGTTGATACCATCCGTGAGCTTGGAGTAATATTTGATAAGCGAATGCGATACTGAATGCCTACTAACGAATCTATGTTGCTCGGGTCGGGTTTGTGATGCGAAAACGCATCGGTCATGAATATTTCCATGTGGAATCCGAATAAGGGTATTGAGCGGATTCAGAAAAGATTTCTTTGGCATATTTCCTTCAGCTATGGGATTGCTAAGAAAAAGTCCACTTGACTGGTTGTTAGTCCGTCGCATCTGTGATAGTGCCTTTAGCTACTTTTACCTAAAGGGGATTCTGATGAACTGATTAGGTTCACAGTGATCCCCTGGGGATCAGACTAGGGGATCCAGGTGGCCGAACCCTAAAAAAGTAGTTTGAGTTACTTCGAACTAGAGCCCCTTGATAAAAGAAGACTTTAAGGGAGGGCCTTGTCTTTCTAGACAAAATTGTAAATTTAAATATGGACTGCCATACACTGCTATCCGAGAAGGATGTCGAGGATGTCTCGGTATGTACAAATTTGTGAAACATTGTCACAGACTGATTTTGACTATTCTCTCCCTTAAATAACAACGACCCGCTCTTTGTTAAATTTCCCCTAACCTAATGCTGTTTGGAAGAAATAGCTTTTTAGCGATTAGACCGCCTTATTTGTACCATAATAAGTTTTGTTTCCTATTGTGCATTGTATTTTGTTTTGGTGTAAATATAGTATATTTCATTCAAAAACTGTAGGGGTGCTACCATGAATTCAATTCGATTGACGATCTGTGAGTGCGTCTCGACAATCGTTAAGTCGTTGCTCGCGTTTTCTCATAGCAACAAAAAAATGTAACGTAATGCGTATCGCGCTTTGGAAAATGGTTCACAATCGCTCCCTTTCTCTATTACTATACCTATTATACTATAATATTGTGTACACGTTGTTGGTGACCCTAAACAAACAAAAATAAAATGGAATAAATTAATAGATCAAAAACAAATCAATATTTTACATAGTATTCGTATTACTTTGTGAAAAGAGAAAGAGATTTTAATTAACGAAATATCTGATAATAATTTTGAAAGTATCTCTCGCCGTCATTTATTTACTTTTGATGTTGACTACAAAGTCGTTTGCACGAGTAATTTATCAAAACGGTGCTTTATTTTACAATGTTATTTACAGAAGATCGGCAAATGTCCATGTTATTTCTGTCTCCGTCTTAGCGGGACCGTTCATAAATAAAATTTAGCAATACGTGTAACATAACTAACAAAAAAATTAATTGGTTGTAACCTGTAGAACTTGGGGGAAAGGTATTTCTCCTTAAGATACCTTTTGAATCAACTGAGTGAACCTCATAATCTTTCTCATTAGATAGTCCACTCAATCTTCTATGCATTAATTGATTTTAATTTAATGAAAATTCACAATAACCGTATAATATTATGATAATTAAAGAAAACGAAATCACACACACTATCCTGTTCAACCAAGCCAAAGAGGTCTTCTTTTCTACTTTTGAATCCGGACTTCTAGAGATGTAAAAGTTTTTTTTAAATTACTTAGTTCAAAATAAATATGAGAGCCGGCCTGAATGGCTTTTAGTTTTCGTAAAAATAACTGTGTCCAAATTCGCCACGATTCTTTGAAATCACAACCAAACCGCTACGGCAAAATTAAAACTAAATTTCATTTTGTATATATGAAAAGTAAGAAACTACATTCGTAATGGACTTCTGCTATCTTAGACCAAAATTTTAATTATACTACTTCTAATATGCACCATCAAAGTCTAGGTAAGTAATACTCTCTACAACAATATCCTTCATCTCAGAGCTCTGGTGCACTAAGTATAAGGCAGGGTGTACCTAATATTCACCCTATAAATGTAATTATATAACTATGATACTAGAATATACAGGGAGAATTTGATATCATTAGCATCCTTTTAAACTAAGAGTCTACCTATCAAACAGAACAACTTTCATTATGAGAGCAAACCGATCGGAGCAAAAAACAATCAGATATTTCATACATTTGAGTCGAGTAGGCGTAGTTTAGTGAACAACTTTTGCTACGGGACTAATACTAAAATTGAGTAAAAAAATCAGCTGTTTCTTACATTTGGTCGAGTAGCTGTTGCAATTTTTATGAAAAAGCATTTCGCGATTTTGATATTGGCTAAGTAGTGAAAGTTGTTCAGTTTGATGTAACGCATAAAATCTGTGTAGCTTATTTTTGGCTATTCGATGTTAGTGGATTAATTTGATGTGCTGATCATCTCCTTAAAGACCGTCAGAATCAACAATGACCCTATATGTAAAACTACTAAGTTATATCTGTAAAATTTAATCGAAAATTTTTACAGTAAGTATCAGAATATGAACGTACAAAATTCATTTTTAAAATATCATCAATATTACGAGATGTCGTATGAGAAGTGAACACGAGCTGCCGTTATTAAACTGGTAGAATTTGCAGGTGTGTCGCCAATATTCTCCGCTCAGGTTTATTTTCAGAATATTCACAGACTTATCGACGCGACGTACTATTTAATAACAAACCAAGAAGTGAACGCTAGGTGATAAAAAATAAATTATGAAAGAATTATCTTGTTACGTAATGATAGAAGGTGCCTATCGTTTCTTTATTATATCAAGTTTCTGACTGGTAAATAAAAAAGACGGTAGGTACCTGCGTAAACCACAACAGTTTTTAAGAAATTCAATTTTAATGATCTAGTTTATTTAACTTAAGCTTTGCCACGAGACCGCGAGGTTCCATTATTTTCTATTAGCATTTATATGTTTTCGTACATAAACCAATCCATCAGATTACGATACTTTCAAAGCCATATAAAGCGTGTAATTTCTCTGTGGCCAAAACCTTTTTAGCATTGACATTAGCAGAAATGCAGTGCTAGACTCAAGCAATCATGTTGGTATTAAATATGCTTACGACTTCAACTTATTCTCTAGGTCAGCAATAT
The DNA here is from genome assembly GCA_963924505.1 of Agonopterix alstromeriana. Lineage (NCBI taxonomy): Eukaryota > Metazoa > Arthropoda > Insecta > Lepidoptera > Depressariidae > Agonopterix > Agonopterix alstromeriana. Next base: position 11,708,710 of record OZ004670.1, read on the forward strand.
TGTTGTTATTAATTCATCGACTGCTATTGTTGAGGTAATGTAAGTGTGATTCGCCGTAACCCGGAATTTCTACATACATACATAAGCTCACGCCATTGTCCCATGGGGGTAGGCAGAGACCACGGACCGCCACACGCTACGACTCTGGCACACCTCTTTAGCCTCATTCACATTCATACATCTTTTCATGCACTTCCGTCGATTGAGGGTGCTACGCACTTGTCCTTTTCGGAAAAGATCATTGATTTGATCATGGTATGTTTTCCTCGGACGGCCTCTCCCAACACTTCCGCTCACCTTTGCTTGGTATATTTCATTCGTAAGTCTTCTTTCATTCATTCTCTCTACGTGACCGAACCATCTAAGCATACCCCTCTCAATCCTTGTTACTATATCATCCTTCAACTTACACCAATCCCTTATCACAATGTTCTTGATTCGATCAACCAAAGTAATACCACACATACTTCGTAAGGAGCGCATTTCAACTGCATTCACTCTGCTTTCGTTCCTTTTATTCCATACCCAACATTCACTCCCATACATCAGAGTAGGCACCAACACACAGTTGTGAAGAGCCAGACGTGCACTTTTTGACACTGACCGGCTACTCACCACGGCGTGCAGGGCACAATTTACCTTATTTCCCGCAGTCACTCTTCGCTCTACATCCCCATCACACTTTCCATCTCTCTTAAACAAACTTCCCAAATATACAAATTCATTCACCTGTTCCACTCTGTCTCCTTCCATAACAATGTTAAATTCTGTAACATCGTCTTCACGTTCCAAAACCATTACCTTCGTCTTGCATACATTGACTTTCATTTCTTTCTTCTTCAACGACTCATTCATCACATTCAAGATGTCTTGTAACTCCGTCACCGACGGCGCAAGAATTTCTAAACCAATGATGTATTCATTTTCAGTTCATTAAATAGCAATCCGATAATTTGGTAAATATCGGATGAAGATGAACCATGGAACTCCTCAACGGATGACAGCAAACAGTAGAGATAAAAACAATCTTTACGTGTACGTATAAAACGTGTAACGTATGTAAGTATTTTTATTATTATTCCTTCAAGGATCGCTACAACGAGCGGCCCGGGGCGTAGCCCTTACCCAATGGTGGCGTTAATCTATCTGGGTTCCCGCCACTTTCACCAGGTCGTCGGTACACCTTGTAATCTAGCTTACTGAGTGTAAGGGACAGCCCTCCGCAGACTAAACAACTTTCATTATGGAGCCTACCTCAGGAAACGCGAAAAAAAATCAGATGTCCCAATACATTTGAGTCGGGTAGGTACAGCAGTTTTGTATGAAGCATTTGCTTTCGCGTTTCCTGAGGTATGCTCCATTGTGAAAGTTGTTCATTTTGGTGGTCTGAGTTCACCTTTTTAGTCTGCGGAGTGCTGTCCCTTACACCCTGTACCGATTCATCTTTAATAATAGCACAAAATAGTTCAGTATTTAATACTATAAATTCCTAAAGACGATCTCTGAAATTTATGATTCCTGTTTTATTCAATCGAAACTGTTCGACGACTAGATATGAAACATCGATAGAGAGACGGCAGTCACGGCGAAAATGACAAGATTCGAGATATTCTCCTCTAAGTATTTTTTGTCATTTTATCGTTTCTTTTAAAAAACGAAAGTTTCAAAAGAAGTAAAGGCTTCAACTTTTTATGTTTTTTCTACTTTTTAACAGCAAACAAGAAAATGTTTTTATTAAAACATGAAATGAAGAAGTATTTTATGATTTTAAAGATACATGTCTTCTGGATGAGATGATGTTAATGATGTAGAAAAACAATGAAAAGCTAACTCAGCACATACATTTTTTTATATTACCGGGGGTCAACGGCGGACTCAAATATAATATTTATATTACAAAAACGGACACTACGTATAATGGAAAGTATTAAGCCCCGTCAAACTTGTAGGACTCATTTTGCAAAACTGACCTTGTTTATACTTATTTGACATAATTTCAGATGTCCGTCGGAATATTACGCATTTCAATTGCCGATTAGGTGGAGGTCATTCACTACGCAACGCGGGAAGACTGGCCAGCGTGTCCCGTCGTACAAAAATGGCTTAAAAAAACCCACGAGTAATAAGGTCCGACTTATTATGAGCAACTTCCTGAACATTTGTGAAGAATGTAACCAATGACAAATCATTTTACCGCCAACAAAAAAGTCTTTTGCTGGATCCACATGGAGAATTTTATTCTGTAAACGAATTTATTTTGTTTGACTTTAAGTAGACTATAATAAGTAATTGTAGCGACATTTTATTTAAATTATTATTTAGAATTGCATTTCCTTATGTTTTACATATTTATTTGACATTGTGACCCTCTATAGGTAGATTAGTTAATGTTGACATTTTATTGTTCTATTTTATATTCTTGACGATCATATTATCCTGAAATTTTAATTTTTTATGTAATGTACTTACTTGTAATTATGAATTTGATAATATGAAATAAATAATTCTATTCATAAACCATTATTTAAACACTAAAGTGTAGTATTAACTCCGCTTGGGTGTCTCTGCTCTTCCCATTCGGGAGGGTTAGTTTATTATGTATGTGTAATATGTGTTTTATGTAATAAAATCTCAAACCTAACAACTTTTTACATTTCTGGATCAAACCGTAACAAAACATCGTTTTCTGATACAAAAACATACGGACTTTGTGTCTGAAACCCTCAATATAAAGTACTAGTTTACTATTGTTCGCTAAAAGTCTTTAGTCAATGTCTTTCTAAGACCAATATTCCTCCACTTTTTTAACACAAACCAATACCTTTTAACTGACTAACAAAAGACGTAAATTACATAGCAAAATACGAGGAATACATGGTAAGATACATGTACCTATTTTATTTCGAGAATCGTAAAGGTTTCCTTATAATAAAACTGAAAAGAGGTAAAAATAATATTGTTGAAATGTCCTCACGGGTGCTGGGTCCCTAAAGAAATAAATTCGCCGTTGAGTCCGATAAAAGTCAAATACCTAAAAGTTTATGTTGATTTTGGGTACGAGAAAGTTTTTCTTCAAGTACTGTGAGAGTTTCTGCCGAGGATACTGATTCCGTGGTCATTCTGTTTATAAAAGCTTTGGATTTCTGGGTTCTCTTAAATTATGGTAATGTATTTTTACTTTTTGTATGTTAAATATGAAGGTATTTAGTAACTAGCAGATAAATTAAGATTAATTGTTCATTATCATCATCATCTCAGCCGATAGACGTCCACTGCTGGACATAGGCCTCTCCCAAGGATCGCCTAAATGCAAAGATCTGTCCAGCGCTGCCCTCACCCAAAAAGTTCCCGCCGAGCCGAACCGAACCGATGGCCGATGAGGCCGAAGAGTTCTCGAGTTGCGATCGCCTACCGGAAAACGCAGCGTGGATAACATTATATCTTATCTCTATAGAGATGAAGTTCAATATCAGAGGTAAAATTTTGCACAGAAACTGCATGCCACTGCTCTTTCAATGTGAATTGATCCATCGGGTCCTTCTTAATATGCTGACACTTTTTTAAGAGGACCATCAGACCGTCAATCTGAACAATTTTCTCTATGGCACCAACATCGAAATCGCGAAAAAAATTGGTCTGATCATCCTCTTAAAAAACTGTCAGCATATTAAGTTTGAACCTGTAAAGAAAGTTTGAGAAAATGTGGCCTGCGCTAGAAGCCAAATGTAATTTTTGTTATTTAAGATGTTGTGTCCTTCATTGAATTTTACCAAACCAAGACCAAATCTCGAAAATTTGCGTTATGTACATACATACATACATTACTACGTCCGTATTCATTTTCAGAGTGGATAGAAACTTTGCTACAGCTACCAACTACCTTTTGAGGCTGCAATAATTGTATAAGCAAGCATCAATTTTAAAAGAGATATACAGCGAGATAGGCTTCCGTATGAAATTACGTGTCAAATAATATTCCTACTTATGTATGTTTTACTTAAATAAATTGTTTATCTATTTATTTACTTAGTGATTAACCAGACAAATATTTTCATTCATGCTGTCATCTAACCAAACCGGAATCGCACAATACTATTCAATCAAACCAATTACGAGAGCTCTATGAGAGAATTCAACACAAATAACTTAATAAGGGCTCAAACAAACTGAAAACGCATTGTTCCGAATACGTACACAACAGGCTGAAATAAATTACTGGGGTAACGCATACAAATATTTGTACGAAACCGAAATTGAACTCACAGGAAAAGTGCAAACACCTAAATAGTGTACTATCGGAGTTAAATAAATATTATGCCGATTTTCCTGTCGAAAATGTAATTGTGGTAAAAATTGTAGGTGTACGGGCGTTGGTACACCACGCGTGCCCAATGCGGATTGGTAGACTTCAAACACACGTCAGAATTTCTTCTTTAGCGTATGCAGGTTACCTCGCGATGTTTTCCTTTACCGTTTGAGAGTATGTCGGTATTACGTACATAAGTTAGGAAAATTCATTGGTATGTCGTCCGTGCGGATTCGAAACCCATACTAATTGAGTGTCCGTACCTCTCCGTAACGCACCACCGAGATGGTCCACGATTTAAATCTATAATTATTGGGTACTAGCTGACCCGGCAGACGTTGTTCTGCCATTTTCCCTACCCTACACCTACCCTACACCTACAACTACCCTACACCTACCCTACAACTACCCTACACCTACTCTACACCTACAACTACCCTACACCTACCCTACACATACCCGACACACACTTGGCCGTTTTTTTGTTTATAAACCTTCCCTGGCATATGCACAACAACCCACCAAAGTTTCATCGCAATCGGTCCAGCCGTTCAGGCGTGATGCCGTGACCAAGGGAAATAGGGATTCATTTTTATATATCTAGAAGATAGAATACGTAATGGAACCATTTTTTTGAATTTTCGCCGTTTGAAGGTCTGATCATTCCCTTAAAAAAGTGTCAGAATATTAAGAAGGTCCTTGTTGTTTCATCGCTATCGGTTCACTCAATCAAAAGTCACGAGTATGTTCTGCGCGTACGGATTCGCGGACGCCGCTAGTCAATAATAACTGACAACAATTTCATTCATTTTTGCAATGGAAATAAAATCTGAATGTACAGATAAGTTCTTTTGTTAGAGCCTGAACGCAGAACAATATTGACAGCGCAGAGGAACAACGTTTTATTATAGTACTTACTTTACAACATTATTTTATTTTTGATACAAACACTCAACTTATTCCGTTTGGGGTTGAAACACTCGGTCCGTGGGGGCCGGAGGCGCGCCGATTATTTAAGGGTATATTACTGTTGGCACGCTCCATACAAACGAAGTCTGGTGATATTTTCAATACTAACCGATTAAACTCAATGAAATTTTGCTGAAACGATCTAGAAACAAATCTCTATGCTTGTATCGTGTCAGATTTTCCTTAAAATGTACAGTTTTAAAGTTACAGTGCCTCAAAGATTTCCATACAAATATTAAATTAATCCTAGCATTATTACTGTATATTTTAACGATAATCGGGCACGATACAAGCATAGATATTTGTTCCTAGATTGTTTCTGCAAAATTTCATTGAGTTTAATTGGTTAATATTGAAAATATCACCAGACAACTTTTGTATGCAGCGCGCATTTATACGAGTATATTCGGAATAAACTTCTCTTAAAGAATTATCGGCGCGCCTAATCGAGGCCTCGGGTGACGGCTGGCTGGCTGGCAGCTACCTCGGCCAGCGAATCAGTCTGGCCATACAAAGAAGCAACGCTGCCAGCCTCCTGGACACCATGCCGTCAAGCGGCGGCAATTTAGAGGCTGGTTTTTATTTATAGTAGGTATAAGTTTTGTTCTTCTTTTATTTTTTCTTTAGGTTAAGTTTTATGTAATATGAATATGATTTTTGTTATTAATAAATATTTTAACTCTCAGCTGTTTCGCGAATTTTTTATTTATCACTATATTGTTTAATGTAACACATTATACCGTAACAGATTATAGATTAATTATGTTCATCATCATCAGCCTATACAATGTGTAAACTTATATGCGTATTGCGTACTTATATACCTACTTTATGGGGTGCTTCAGACCATCAAACTTTTACTAAGGGACGAACTTGGAAACCTCGACAAAAAAATCAACTGTTTCATACATTTTGGTCGAGTAGCTGACATTTTCTATAGAACAGCAGCAGACAAAGTGACATTCTATTGGCGTTGACGCTAGTAGAAAATGACAGAATGTATGGATTTGACATTAGATTCGAAACATTTTGACGTTTGCTTTCGTCACCATACGTCAAGTCCATACATTTTTATGTTTTCTACTGTCGTTAACGCTAATCGAAAGGTACTTTGTCGAGGCCCCCTGATATTTTTTCGCGATTTCGATGTTAGGTCAATAGTGAAAGTTGTTCAGTTCAATGGTCTGAAGCATTGTTTGATATGAAACGTATTTAATTTTACATCCTGTACACGTCCCACTGCAGGTCTACTCTCAAGGAGGGTATGATATGGTTATTAGCTATGTTGCAAGTGACAAATAACATTTAAGGGGCTATAGGTTCAGACGAATAATTTTCTATGAGAAACGCGATTGCCCAGACCTCCGAAAAGTGAGTGCGTGTGCCGTATTTTCGATTAAAACAAATTAACAAAAGTACTTTCTATAGATTTTTTATGATCTCACTTGATAAACTAATGGTGAATATGTGAGTATAAATACCAAAAATCTGAAACTATTTTAAGTTATTCTAAAACGAGAATAAGGTTTAAAAGTTCATGAAAATACTTCCTTGTGACGATTTTCTATCGAGTGAAATAATTCGAATCGTGTATAGTCTAGGAAAAATAAGGATTGAGATTGCAATAAAGACACTTTAGTAAATGGTGTTCGAAATAATATTACTGTTAGTTTATAACACTTTTGTCGAGATTTCCTGGTTACATTGGCTCAGGAACCTGAGAAATACCTTAAAATCCATATAAATGTACAAAGGGCAAGCTTATTTCGAAAGATATTTCTTCCAGCATACTAGCAAAAAAGACATTTAATTATCACAAGGCAAATTTAATGTGTAAAAACAAACAGTAAATAATTTAGTTTTGAGGTTATAATTTTTGAAGACTTACAAAATATTAAATATCTACTAAAATTTACGATATTAACCGGGGATTATTATTGTTATAAGTAAAACTTATTGAATGAAGCCATTCTGTACAAAATCACCAGTTTTCCATTTTTTGTTCATACCTAAATTTAATGTTTTGTAAATGTCTTAATTATTCAATAATACACAGTAAAAAATCGGGGATTATTAAGAATTTATGTTTTTCAGGTTTTTATTTACTATATTCCAAATTATCACCAAAAGTGCAATTAATGCAACCTTCTCCATACAAAAATCCGTAGATTTCCCCGACTAGTATTCAATTTATGATTTCACTAGATAAACTACCCAAGAATACTGAGGTATAACTTTGGTTTCGGTAAATTGTATTAAACTAGTCGAAAAACGAAAAATAAAAGATGCCTCCAAGGTGTTTCGTCCTACTATTGCGCCTTAAGTGTAAGATATGAAAATATATATGAGTATTTCAACATTCCGCTGTTTCTCACCTATCATACTCAAGTCGCGCTCAAAAGAGAAAACCAAAAGAGTGCGAAAATGAGGCATATGGCACATAAAATATTTGCTTACATTTAGGCCGAGTCATAATTCACATCTCGCCGAAATCGGAGAGACGGGGAAAATTTTTCCCGCATTATTCTTTATCTATTTGAAACATTATGAGAATTGAAATGGGTTTTTTTGTGAAATAAAATTAAGTGTGAATCCAGTTAATGTTACAATTGAAATTTATGGTGATGAATAAGAATAAAGCCATTGTGATTAAGATGATACTGATGATGATGACCTCCACGACGTATCCATAGACAGCGACCCTCGCCTCCACGTAAGCTCAGATGTGTAAACAATTCGATATTTTTTGTTTTTTTAGCGTTGATAGAAAAAAAATAACAGTTCGGTATGTCAAGTCTTTTTTTTGAGAAAAAAAAACATAAAATCGGACGTTGCATACTAAACTTCAAATCTACTCTAGTTAAATGTTTGGATTTTTTTCACGATTTCGATGTTGGTTCCATAGTGAAAGTTGTTCAGTTTGATGGCCTAAACGACCCCCTTAAAAGTTCTAAATGTTTATTTTTACTTTTGTAACACCTTGTATGAGTCGTTTCTTCGTGGATGTTCTGAGGTTTCAGAATATCTCTGACTACCCCCTCGTGGAATATAGTCGTGAGTATATGCATGTATGAGTCGTTTATTTCATTAGATCAAAGACAAACAGTGGATGACCAAGGGAGGTATGTAATTACGATTATTATTATAACTAATAATAACCTCGTCTCACATACCTATAATATTGTGTCTCCAAAATTGTATTTTTATCAAAATCACACTCTGCTGCTAGTGAATTCCAAGGAAACATTAAAATACTTTTTTTTTCAACTTTTCTAATGTCTGTATTCAATTTATAACTTTATTACAGTATATAAATTTGGTTTTTTACAATGTGGGATTTTTTTCAGATCTGTAGGAAAAGCAAATATACACAACGTCCTCAAACAAAGTTCTAAGAGTTAATTATAGGTATATGGTTACTGCATACTTAATTTTCAAGTGTGATACTCTTAAAAACTTTGCAGTATACAGGGTGAAATTAATATCATTAACATCCTTTTAAACTAAGAGTTTCAAAAACTAAAGTCGGCAAACAGATCGGAGCAACAACAAAAATCTGCGGTTCCATTCTAAACTGCAACAATGCCTACTCGACTCAAATGTGCAACAGCTGATTTTTTTTTTTGCTACGTTCTGTTTGCTCCCATATTAAAAGTTATTTAGAATTTCTCTTAGTTTAAAAGGATGCTAATGATATCAATTTCACCCTGTACACCTCTTAATATCAGAACATAATATTATAAAGCTGAGAGGTAAGGTCCGCAACGATATTTCTTTTGAGAGCTCCGTACCCAAAGGGTATCAACGGGGCCCTATGCATAAGCCTACGCGGTCCGTCCGTCCATCCGTCCTAGCTATAAAGGGCTGTATCTATTGAACCCTAATAGGTAGAGAGTTGAAATTTTCACAGCATATGTGGTATTATTTTGGATTTGCTAAAATTAATAAAAGTTAGAAATTAAGCGGGGTCCCCATGCAAGGAACGTGTTTATCTCAAGGTTATTGTTTTTGCTTAATCGTAAATACGGCAATACATACAAGCGGAAAACTTGTGTAATTATAGTGTATAACAGTGTAAATAAGGTAATACAAATAATAAAAATCGGCCAAGTGTGTGTCGAGCTCGCGTTAAGGATCCCGGAGATAACATTTTTTTTGCAATATTGTAGGGTGGTACGGAGCCCTCCGTGCGCGAGTCCGACTCGCACTTGGCCGGTTTTTTTGTTACCTTTTATATCTAATTTGGAATAAGTTCAGTACTCTTTCATCCGGATTCCGGAATTCCGGACGAATAGAATAGTCAAAGTTGTTTCGTACAAAGAGTTAAATGGTGGCCCAATTACAGACGCTTTAAAATTCTCTTTAAAATTCGCTTATGGACTATCAAATGAAACCTTTTAAGAGGATAGACTAGTACTATTTAATCCTTACAAACGTATCCCCCGTTTCCACCCCGGATATGACACTAAAGAAAAAAATTTTCACTCTGTTACCTCTGCTATGTCCCTATGTTTTGCTTGTTAGCAATAAATTAATTACTGTAAGAACTAGGGACCTTCGAAAATGACCAATTTTACCAGCCGTTTTCAGACATCCAGCAAACAAATTTGACAAATATAAACAAAAAAAAAAAAAAAAACATACAGACATAGCCAAAGTCTTTCTCATATTATTCCTGAACGAATTATTAAAATCGATTTAGTTTTGGAGGAGGAAACAGGGGAATACGAAATGCTGATTTCATCCATTTTATGTGGACAAAATCAGTCCGAGCTGCAGTTGTCTTTTTCGTACTCTCTTTCGTACAGTCGGAAAAGTGACTTTTTCTCCAAATTGCTTCGAGCAATGTATATTATTATCTTAAGGGGATATAATTCGGAGAGCGCTCCATACAAACATACTATGGTGATATTTTCAATACTAACCAATTAAACTCAACGAAATTTTGCTGAAACAATCTTGATACAAATATCTATGCTTGTATGGAGTCAGGTTTTCGTTAAAATATACAATTTCAATGCTACGATTAATTTATGATTTGGATGGAAATCTTTGAGGCACTGTAACTTTACAACTATACATTTTACAGAAATCTGACTCTATAGAAGCATAGAAATTTGTTTTTAGATTGATTATGAAAAATTTCACTGAGTTTAATTGGTTAGTATTGAAAATATCACCATAGTACGTTTGTATGGAGCGCGCTCCGAATTATATCCTCTTAACTCTCTTTAAGATATTTCAGGTTCATTAATGTGTCGGGGACCGCAAGCAATTGTAAAAAAATCAATGGTCGTTTCATAGCCGTCCCCTACGCATTAATTGACCTAAATTATCTTAAAGAGAGTTAAGAAGTAAAACATACATTTTGCTTACAGAAAAAAAAATCGGTTGTTTTTAGCATTGAGGGTTTTTTAAATTTGTAATTTATTACAAAAATAACTAGTTTCGTACCTTAGTAGTCGTTGCTGACTGTACTCCTGATTATTAGAACAACACAAAGGGTAAACTTTGGCTAAGTTTCCTCATAGATAATAGTTACCTATGTTAGTTTTGTGGCAAGGTAGGCCAATAAACCCAATCAAACTGTATAGTTCTAAAACAATTTCAAAGTACGGGTATGTAACTGAATTAGGCTATGGTTGAGAGACTTTAGTTTATGGATAATATGTTATTTTACTGATTTAGTATTCTAGTTGTTAATTAAAATTTTAGCAATGTTCGGCCATATACATAAAATACTACCTAAAGTATAATTTATTATTATAGTATCAAAATACATGTACTTGCATTATACGGGTGTAAAAACACCCTACTAATATTTAAAGGGGTATATTAGACCATCAAACTGAACAACTTCTCACCGATCCCCGCTACCCAACCCGCCGCGTAGTCCCAGCAACGTCCATTGCCGAGGTCCGTACCCATTATGGGTGCCCCTTGGGCAGGTTGCTTAAGAGAAGTTTACCTATATTCCGAATGCGTAAATGCCCGCTGCATACAAACGAAGTCTGGTGATATTTTTAATACTAACCAATTAAACTCAATGAAATTTTGCAGAAAAAGTCTGGGAACAAATCTCTATGCTTGCATCTTATCAGATTTTTGTTAAAATATACAGTTTCAATGCTAGCATTAATTTAAGATTTGTATGGAAATCTTTGAGGCACTGTAACTTTAAAACTGCACATTTACGGAAAATCTGACAGGATACAAGCATAGAAATTGGTTTCTTGATTGTTTCTGCAAAATTTCATTGAGTTTAATCGGTTAGTATTGAAAATATCACCAGACTTCGTTTGTATGGAGCGCGCCAACAGTAATATACCCTTAATTCACTGGTTCGGTAGACCTACCAGGGCGCTTCGCCGTCACTGGTGTGGTCCCCCAACAGCCCGCAGTAAAAAGCAGTAACTGCTCTCTGAGCAAATTATACATGTCAGGCAAAAGAAAAAAAAACTGAACAACTTTCACTATAGAGCCAATTTCGAAATTGCAAAAATAAACTGTAGTACCAACAGTCGACTCCAATGTTCCTGTAGGACAGCTGATTTTTTTCGATATTGTCTCTAATGTGAAAGTTGTTCAGTTTGATGGTCTAAACCACCCCTTTAAATATTACTTCGGTGTTTTATCACATCCTGTATACAACTATTAAATGTTGTTACCCAATAATTAATTAAAATTAAAATGCTTTCTTTTCTAATTATTTATAGCCGTATTTATATTCTGTTAGAAATCTGATGATTAAGATTTATAATTTACTGAGAATTTTAATCAAAAGAATTCGGAATTAAAATTATATTTAACGTTAAAATTTATAGTACCTAGATTCCGTTTTTCTTCAAGGAATTACGCAAAGGGGTTTGTACAACTTTGTATGGACAAGTGGTGTCATTTTTTTTCTTGCGGCCACTTATAATTATATTACAGTTTTGTAGCATTACCTCAAATTAATTTTAATTAAATATCCTGTAAGTTATATCGGAGCCGAGATATACAGGTTGAATGTTTTTGGACGCGGCAGTAGGGTAGGTACCTACCATACTGCCCAGTCTAAAATATTCGACCCTCTATACCTCAGCCCCGATATTACTTAGCTATTTGTGCTCCATAGAAAGTTTGTTTACTTTAGTATCCTCTTTTTAATTTCAGTACTTCCATTAGTGGCCGCGAAATTATGAAACGACGACAAATCTAAACAAACCCTTTACTTTTTGCTTGAAGTTTGAAGATGAATTTTATCTTGGTTACTGTCAACATAATATATAAACATAACATAAATATATGAATGCAAAAGGCGGCCTTATCGCTACGAATGATTTCTTTTTACACAATCATTCAATATAAATACACGAAGACAGCTATTTATTTTAGTAGACCTTACTAGAAAATGTATTTTATGTTACAAATTACTTCTAGTGGATTAAACTAAAATGTAGGTACTTTATTTAAACCCATAGATTATTTTATTTGGGTATTGATATTAAAAATAAAATAACAAAAAATCGAATCCGCAACGCAAGCTTCATCAAACCAAAATCACATCTATCTTTACTAGGTATATCAGCTCCAAGCTTCATCAGAGAAAAGCCCTGCGGTCACAGATTACTAGTTACTAACAGATACACTTCCTTAGAAAATGATATTCTCCAAAGAGATTATACCAATTGTAAAGTGTCCACTTTTAATGACGTTTAGGTTTGAGTGTGTGGTGTCAAGTAGTATGGACAAAAGGCACCAAGTGCCATATGGCCTTGTGTGTTTGCGATCATTTTTCACACACACTAGCCCAAAAAAAGTGGTCAGCCACATAAACAAATATCTATAGTTCCATCTCCTTCTACTATTAAAGGTACGTCATAAGACAAAAGAGACTAACTACAATCGTAAATTTATGCGGACTCAAAAAAAATACAAAAATATTTATTTCAATGAGCACTTGCTTGCACTCTATGGAGATCCTTCCTCTGAGATTTACTCCCACGCTTTAATTACCGACCTACTGTCAGACGGTACGCGCAAAAAATGTACCTATCTAAGTGTAGGGACACACCTCCTGAACTTTTGGCGGCAAACGTTCGGTTGAATACGAGTCTACTAGGAAAAAAGGCGCGAAATGGCACTGGAAACAGACTGGCGTGTCGTATTCGACCAAACGTTCAGCAGGTGTGTCCTTGCAGTTATGAAGCTTGACTCCACTCGTACAGCTCACGACGTATGCGACGTTGTCGTCTAGGGTGAGTGGCAGAAATCAAGCAAGCGTAGGTGTAGCAACGTGTAAGTGCTCGGTACTATGGCCGAGTGACGGTGCGGTGACTGCGGTTCGCAACCAGGCAATGGTTTTCTTGAACTAGAATTTTCGTTAATTATGATTCACGTTAATACAGTTACTTATTTTATCTCCGTGTAATTGAAAACGTTTCCCTTGTTATTTCTAGCCATAATTTCCCCAGAGGTTTAACATTTTTAGTAAACGTACCTGGATTTATTACTTTAATTATAATAAGGGCCGTTTATTTCTCACCTTTCATCGCAATAAGGTAATTTATCTTCGCCCTTGATAGTAGCTGTTTCGTTTAAAATTTATTTTTAATCAATTCGCGATCCCTGCTCTTTTCATTATGGTAATCCGATCTGACACCGCCTGTTACCTCAAGTATCGATATAAAACAAAAGTTTAATTAAACCCTACTCTGTGGATAACTTACAAGTGTTTGTACTAGCTGGTTCTTAACTGTTATTAATTAATTATCATATAGTACCTAACGGTTGTCGGTTTAAGACGCTCCCACTAGGTAAACGCTGGGCATGGCATTTTGCTGGTTTTTAGAAGCTATCTTCTCGTTATTTGAAAGACATACAAATTAATGAAAAATATAGCAATGATTTCAACATCTCGGTTTTATTTGCTAATGTGTATTTTTAATTTTCTATATAATACATATGGAACCAGTGTTCAAAAGAAAGCGTAAATATTTGAAAAAGTCTGTACTACGTGCATCATGCATCATTACTACACATGCACTTTATAAGTTGAATGACTTCAACTTATAAAGTGCATGTAACAGTGCCCTGTTACTTGCGACACACAAAATCGTTCAGATATTGTATGATCTAAAAGTGCCATATTTAAAATTATTTTGCACCCAATATTTTTTGAGTTAATTCGATAATTTTAAAATTTGGTGCGTAATCTTATGAGATTCTAATTTGATTTCCTTGGATTAGAACTAAGAGGAAGGATCTCCATAGAGTCCGCATAAATTTACGATTGAAGTTGGTCTCTTTTGTCTTATGACGTACCTTTAATAGTAGAAGGAGATGGAACTATAGATATTTGTTTATGCGGCTGTCCACTTTTTTTGAGCTAGTGTGTGTGAAAAGTGACCGTAAACATAAGGCCATATGTCGCTTGGTGCCTTTTGTCCATACTACTTGACACCACACACTCAAACCTAAACGTCAAAAAAAGTGGACACTTTACAATTGGTATGGCTCACTCTAGTCTTAAAGAGAGATCCTTCCTCTTAGGATTAGAAAGAACCACCGTTACTTAATGAAGGACAAGCTAGTCAAAAATAGGTATACCTACTAAAATGACGTAGTTTAGTAGAGGTGAGGCGGCTCTGAAAGGGTTGTTCAGTGGGGGATACGTCTTAATGATGATAGAGCTCTTTAGATGGGTGACCGTTTTCGGCATTTTTCATTCGTGAATTATTACATTGTGGGAACTCAAATGCGTTACTTTCTTTACGGTTTAGTGTTTTAGACCATTAAAACATCGAAATCGTGAAAAATAAATCAGCTTTTCCATCAATGGCCGCACGACCCAAATGTACGAAACAGCTGATTTTTTCCCGATTTCTATTTCTATGTTGTTCCCGTAGTGAAAGTTGTTCAAATCAATGGTCTGAAGCACCCCTAAAGTATGTAACGCATTTAAATATGAACACCCTGCTTGTTCACAATAGTTCAATGTTAAACAAATTTTAATAAAACTCGATTCCATTAAAGCACCAAAATTTTAATACGGTACCAACATTAAATAATAAAAGCCTTAACAAACTAACGTAAATATTTATTAAAGCGAGGGATTTTCGTAATATCCGAACGACAAAGACTGTCTGGGGCGTAATTATACCGTGCTTTGTTCGGTATTGACAGAACCATTGCGGAAAAATTTGAAGATTTTGAATTAAAACTGAAACAAAGATCGAAGAAACAGAAGTGATAATGAAACTGATAACAAGATTTTATCTTTTCGACAAACTCAGTTGTCGTAAGAGTCAATGTACAGGTTTTCAGGACGAGAAAAAAATTAAATAATATTGTTAAACCGCTATAACTTTTCCATTTTGAAAGCTATTAGGTAGTCGATATCTTAGACTAAAATGCTTGAAATAAAGTCCTATTTTGTGTAATAATGACTCAAACCCAAAATAATTTATACAATATAGGTGCTTGAAGCCCACTTATTCAACATCAAAGATTTTTTGCCGCTACCAAAAAGCTATTTTTTTCATCTAACCAATCATAACCTTATTTGAATAATTACAGAGATATTTTCGTTGAGGTTTTCGTTGTCTGTCCTTTACTTATGCTATTGAGTAACCAACTTCGTTTCATATACACTTTGATTCATACGTAGCCCTGTGAACGCAAATATCTGTAAAAATATTTTTACGGCATTTCATTTCGTTGTTTTATTTGCACCTGTGTTTCTAAAAGAGACTATATATTCTTGCTTCAGCTCGTTACGCTATTTAAGTTACATTCTGTTGAATAATCTTAGGTTTGGAGCGATAAAAATTTGAGTTGTAACATTATATACTCCATTCAAAATAGCAACAAAGTTTTAAGGCTATTTTGCATTACAGAAACAGAGATTTGAAACACTTACTCTCACTTATTCTTAGAACAGCTTTAGTAGCATCCAAGATATGTCGGATAATATATGTTTCCAATAAGTTATTTACATTTGGTAATCAGAATTAGCCAGAAAGCTAAATAGGAATCTGAAAATCTCGTCTTCCTTATTTGGAATGGAGTATAGATGTTAAAAATAGCAATGCAATTGCATCCCGCGCTACTTTTGCAATTTGCGAGAATGGACTAAACTTTTCCATCGTTTAAATATTTTCTCATCGGCATTCTGTTTAATGGAGGTTTCAATTATATTTTGAATTTCTTAAAGTTTAACATTCCTGACCCATTCTGAATTACCCTGAATATAATTACTAGCAATGTTACATATTATGTGCACGACATCGACAGGACCGAAAACAATAAGAACATGGTTTATGACAAACAATAAAAGCTTTTTAACAAATCCTACCTTCCTAAATATACCAATGAGTTTTTCGGAATTTATGTGCGATTTGTAACGCCACTGGATTTTCGGTAAAGGACAACATCGTGAGGAAACCTGCATGCTTCGATTTAGAGGCATGTATTGTACCCACTGTCCATTACAAGCGACAGGCTCCCTCCCCGTCACACTGGACAGAGTTTCAAAGTCAAAGTCAAAGTCAATTTAATTTATTCAATATAGGAGCTTGCAGCACACTTATCAAACGTCAAATCTTTTTTAAAGCTACCACCGTGTCGGAACGTGTTGTCGCTGTAGAGAAGATGCGGCCAGAAACTCTACAACATAACCCGACTTAATAACTATTATAATTTAAATTCTTAAGCTAAAGTTATGTATACAATAATACATAGTCTATTTAATAAAATAATTGATACTATACAGTAAAGTAAATAAACCAGAAGCTAGTGACCTCAGACCCGCGTTTCGGTAGTGCTAGTGAAACGTGGATGTTCTGACGTTTCAGAATATCTCTGACTACCCCCTCGGGTAATATAGTCGTGAACATCTGCTTATACTGTGCTAAATATACCTATTTAGCTTGTTTTTCTACAGTGATTTATTTAATTTATGGAAAACATGTGGAACAACACTGGCCTTGGGCCAGCAGTGGGCGGCCAGATGTAAGTGTCCCGGGGCGGCATACTGAACCTAAATACGCCACTGACTCCAACCTAAACATTTGGCATCATCTGTTGCTCCTAAGCATAGATACTAAATGAATAATCAAACGGAGAGATCTCCATGTCCTATGGCTCCTTACAGAGTAATAACTTTCATAATGAACGAAGCAGGTGGCGTTGAGCTCTTTCCAGCATAATGTCTTTTTTCTACCCTTCCCCTCGTTCGTACAACTAAAGTCGTTTTCAGAGCAATTATTTTGTTTATGGTCATCGTTAAGATATTTTAATTGTTTGTTAGCGTTGATTCTGTAGTCGTTTGTTGTGGATTTAATTGTGTATTTTATTATGTGAGCTACAATGTTTGCTTTGGAGCGTTTTGAAGTTTGAGAGTAAATTGTGCAAAATTAGTTTGTGAGATTTAAAGATCTTTTGTGATTTTTAAGCAAAAGTATGCTTGCCGAACGAAAGCTTAAACTCAATTTTGCTTCCATCAATCGCGGATAACAATTAAAATTAACTAGGTCATACGCCGTTGTCTGGAGGTTATAGGCAGGTATGCATTATCTTTGTCATGGTAATGAGACTATTTTAATATTCATTGGCCATGTTTTTAGTTACCTCTTTCTTTTATTATATTTTCGTTCTTCTACAAAAGCACTTTAGATCATATTTATAACGCATACAACGACTACTTTAGACTTACGAATGAAATATACCAAGCAAAGGTGAGCGGAAGTGTTGGGAGAGGCCGTCCGAGGAAAACATACCATGATCAAATCAATGATCTTTTCCGAAAAGGACAAGTGCGTAGCACCCTCAATCGACGGAAGTGCATGAAAAGATGTATGAATGTGAATGAGGCTAAAGAGGTGTTTTAGAGTCGTAGCGTGTGGCGGTCCGTGGTCTCTGCCTACCCCCATGGGACAATGGCGTGAGCTTATGTATGTATGTGTTATAACGCATATACAAATTTTTATGATGATTGAGTATGAGTAGACAATGATTAGATCGACAAAAAAAACTGAATAACTAATTTAGCTGCAGAAAAGCGTTGTTGAAAACTATGAGGATTAAACTCTAAATCCAAAAGTCCTTATTAAAGTTTCAAAATGTTCTGGGATTTGATCAACATCAAGTTGCTACGCACGATCTGGGGCGTATTTAATTAATAAATAGGAACCTATAATATTTCAGATTTTCATTTGAATTTGGCTAATAAGTTGTTTATGCTATACAGGCACCTGTTGTACCTGCGATTCGTCGAGTTTACAATTAATATTTAAATTAATTAGATTTTAATCTGTAAACGTAAAAGTGGTCGCGAGAAAATCATTCGAACTCCATGGAGAAAAACCTATGCTTGGTTAAAAAAAAAATCACCTGCCTTCTCTTTCTAACTCTATGCTGATAACAGAAAAGCAACATCAAATGTGAAATATTTTTTTATTACAAGTTGATTGTTACCACCAAGGAGTTATTCGGTCTGAGTAACGTCACTCGTCGAACCGAAAAACTACGTTTTTTATTTAAAATATCTGTAATCCTTTCATTTTTTAAATCATGCATTGCATGCATGCATGCATATGCTCACGGCTATATTCCCCGAGGGGGTAGTAAGAGATATTCTGAAACCTCAGAACATCCACGTTTCACCAAACGCGAAACTCTGTCCAGTGTGACGAGGGGTGAGCCCGTCGCCACTTATAATGGACAGTGGGTACAATACATGCCTCGAAATTGAAGCATGCAGGTTTCCTCACGATGTTTTCCTTCACCGAAAAGCCAGTGGCGTTACAAATCGTATATAAATTCCGAAAAACTCATTGGTACGAGTCGGCCTGGACGGGGATCGAAACATCGCCTCCTGATATAGAAAATATTGTTAATGAGACAATAATCTCGAAATGGTTTTCGATTCAGACCTTAAATGTTTATTTGTATTTTTGTAACGACTTGTATAACCAATTACCAAAAAAAAAAACACAAAAAATATTGTAGATCGATTAATCTACAAATAATATGGTAGTTTTTTGACAAAAAGTTATTGACCTCCGCTGTCGAATTAGATAGGTATACCTGTATTCTAACGTGCAGCGCTTACTGTGACATTAATCAAACGGATTTATGGAACCGAGTGGATTCAGAGCTCTATCTACAAACTGAAAATATTGATAAACGATACAATCGTTGCGAGTGAGATTGAAATTTGACCAAACAAAAGGGAACCTTATCAATCTCTATCAAAAGCCTTTTTGAAAAAGTAGGAGTCAAATTTATGTACATTAATTAAACGCCAGGTTCATCTAAGATTACGAATACCAACTACGAGTAGGTACCTACTATCAATACATATACGACGGTAGATAGGTAGATATTTGTTCGTTATGTAAACTTTACTTAAATAATAATAATATCAAAACTATAAACTATTTATATCTTCTTTTCGAGTTCCCAAATTCCCAAACAAGTAATAAAACGATACAATTTACAAACAATTTTGCTTCTTATTTGAAATATTCATCTGTATTCAAGACAATAGCAGAAATAATGGGAAAATTTCCGTTGTCCGGTAGAAATATTTAGAATTGAATTGAATACCTTATGAAGACCCGACATTGCATTATTGATCACATACCGGTCTGTTAGTCTGTTTTGAAATAGAGGTGCCTACGAAAATAGTGTTCGCTACTTCGCTTCGGACGCGCAGACCACTGAATTTTGTTTTTGTTTTTTAAACCATCATTTTATACAGGGTGTTAGGGTAAACAGTTGCATTACTTTAAGGGGTGATTGTACCCATGTGATACTGAACAACTTTCCCTAAGAAACCTATAAGAAAAAAGGTTAAAAAATTGTTGGACTTACCATACTAAATGCAATCAGCTGATCGAACGTTTGTATGAAAAGTCGAAATTATTTTTTGCGAATTTCCTATATGTTTCTAAGGGAAAGTTGTTCAGTATCATGGGTACAAATTACCCCTTAAAGAAATGCAACTGTTTACCCTAACACCCTATAGTCTCATCCTACCCCTCAGATTTTTTATAACCGGCCGTTCTAAAGAAGAACAGATGGTGCCATAAGTTTCTACTGGATATTTTCTGTAGTAGAAAACAAAATTCTACTACATTCACAAATCAACTTCCCAAAAATAGTTTTCAAGACTACGGACTGTTCTTTCTTTTTTCCATCTTCTTCTGCGAGTCGGTGGCATGCCAATCCTGATTTTTCCAGCCTAGTATTTCGCCAAACGGATTGCACTACCGTCCAAAAGTTCCGTTCGCGTGCAGGTGTCCGGGCAGGAAAGGCAGGATACAAGATAGGCCATAGGAAAAAGATAAAACCAACGCAGCACCACAGTAAATACAGCTGATCTTGTTCTCTCCTTTTCCCAATCTTAAACACACACATACATACACACACGCAAAAACTCTTTTAAAAAATCAACCTATACCTAGTTTAACTTAAAGATGATTAAATATCCTAAATAGCATCATGAAGATATGAAATGTGATATAGTCAAACTTATGTGTAGTACCTACTTACCCTGTACCCTCGATGTACGAATGCAGATATAAGAGCAGGTTAGGACTGCAAATCAGTGCTGAGCAGCAGATCATTAAGTCCTGCCAGCAGACACTGAGTCCTAACCCATTGCCACAATCAGTGGCGTAGCGTGGATTTCTGCCGCACGGGGCACAGTCCGAATTTGCCGTCCCCTTATTTTAACCTACACAAAAAATAACGGAGCGAGCGAAGCAAGCTCGAAATTTTTTTGCACATCGATTCGTGTTGTGGTCATCTTTTGGTTTACCCATGCAAAAATAGAAACAGAGAGCGAGCGAAGCGAACACGACTTTTCTCCTCAATACGAATCGATTAGAGGCAGAGCTTTTTACGAATAAAACTTGTGCAAAGTAACCTAAGTAAAAGCTATTTTTTGTCAAGCTATGTTAAATAATCTAGTTTTATTTACTACCTACTTATGTCCTATGTTTGTTTCCTTTGTATTATATTTTATGACATGGATGGGTGCCTAATATGTTTAGCTGCATGGATAGGAGAGTAAAATCGTACGGTACAGCCATTCCATAACCTGTTGTTATTTTTCTGTGTGATGAATCTGTTTATTGTTTTTGTACCTATTCTGTATTTTCGTGTGGCAATAAAGTGCATTTTTATTTATTATTTTATTTTATAGTCTGATGCCATGTAAGGATACAGTATAAAGAAGTTCCAATATCTCTTATCTTATTAGGGGGGCTGGCAAGCCAGCAACAATTCAATCCAATGGGATCTTCTGTGTTTACTCCTACATTTATTTATTTATTTCTTCACCCTTCAAAAACGTGGTATATGATGGGAGGCAATTCCGTGCAGGGGAAGAAACCTGTAATCTTTCGGTTTTGGATAACTATCTTCCAGGAGGTACAGAGAAGTTAGAAGATGATAATTATATTTAAGTAGATATTTTACTGATCAAAAATTGTTGACACGTAGCTATTATGCACTCAACTCAATGAAGCTACAGATAAGACTGAATTTAGTAAATTAAAGTACTCGAAAAGCTCGAAGTGACATTTTAATAAAACTTCTGGCCATCGAAAATTGGGACCCGACTCAATCAGACCGTCCGGCGGCTGACATCAATACGTGGTTGATAGGATAGGAGAGTGTGAGATGGAAAATATTAAATTTCCTACCACGTTTATGACGGCCTTACTTTGTTGAGTTCCAATCGAAAATTAGCTTTGTTCGAATAAGAGGCAGTTTGATCGAATTTGGTAATTAAATTTCATGTCCTAGTCGTAGCAGGTGTCGCCAACCACTTAAATAATGACTTTGAGGATTTTCGTGTTCCTTCCAGGATATTAAAGGGCAGTCTAATGTATCCATGTCTGGGGACACGTGAAAGGCCTTGTTTATCAAATCCCAGTAAACGACGTAGAAGACTTAAGGCGCATAAATACAGCGGAGGTAATGACATTTTACCTTTACTTCAAGATTAACTAAAAGTTAACTAAGAAAGCGCTTGCGTGTCTATGTTCGGAACCGAGGGGCTCACTTTGAGCAAGATGCATAAAATGGAAATAACACAAATTTGGGGATAAGAGTCTTTTGATGGGCTGGGTTGGGTTTACGGGGCTGGGTCACAAATTACCTTTTTGTGAATATAAATCTTGGACATTGCCACATAAATGATCTAGTCACATTTAAAGTACCAGATACTTTAAATTCTATAGCTACGATATACAGGGTCCTTCTTAATATGCTGATACTTTTATAAGGGGATGATCAGACCAACAAACTGAACAAGTTTCTCTATTAGACCAACTTCGAAATCGCGAAAAAAAATCTGCTGTCCCATACATTTGGCTCGAGTGAGTTTGCAGTTTTGTATGGAAGAGCAGA
Source organism: Agonopterix alstromeriana (assembly GCA_963924505.1). NCBI lineage: Eukaryota > Metazoa > Arthropoda > Insecta > Lepidoptera > Depressariidae > Agonopterix > Agonopterix alstromeriana. Next base: position 11,731,391 of record OZ004670.1, read on the forward strand.
TTTTTTTTTCGTTATTTCGATGTTGGTGCCATAGAGAAAGTTGTTCAGTTTGACGGTCTGATCATCCCCTTAAAAAGTGTCAGCATATTAAGAAGGACCCTATAGAATACATTTATAGCAAACACCATCCATGACTCGGGTACAAAATGTTCATATTCATCATACAAATATTTGTCCCTTACGGGACTCGAACCCGCGACCTTCGGCACAGCAGGCAAGTTCACTACTGACTGAGCCATCGAATCGTTTTTCAGCATTCATTTATAAATTTGACACAAACATGCGCGTCACTCATGCACTACGTTACAGGCCGATGATTATTTATAGTCCTCGTTCATCCAGTATCCCCCTATGATTTACATACATTGATCGACAGCCCCCTAAACGCGGTAAATGTACATGGGCATGCCTTTAATCATCAAATCTAGAAATTAATTTAGAATTACGATCTGTCCTCATATACAATGCAGTCCCAGTGGGACTCGCGTGCACTGGGTCATAAATTGGCCGGCTTTGTAAAGCGGAATTGGTTTTTCTGTGCGGCCGATATTCACTTTAACAAAGACAAAAGAGAAATGGGCTTAGGAAAGTGGCGTTTGGAAAGGATTTATTTATTCTAAAGTGAATTTATTCTTTAACTTGCTGTTGCCCGCGACTACGTCTGCGTGGACCTTAAAAAATATCAGAACCAGTTAATCCAGAACAAATTCTATCAGCGTGCCAAATTTCATCCAAATCCGTTTATGCGTGATTGCGCCACAAACATACAACCTCACAAACATTGTTAAAAACTTGTTTCATTTATAATATTAGTGAGATGAGATGAGATGAGATTCAATGAGATGTTTTCCGAGAGGACTAAAAATAATAAAAACTGGTCAAGTGCGAGTCGGGGTACTCGCGCACCGAGGGTTCCGTAAAACACCACATATCATATTATATTGCAAAAAAAATTTGTTTTCTCCGCGACCTTTAGCTCGAGACCGACTCACTCTTGGTCAGTTTTTATTAGTTGTTGTTATACTGTAGAGTTTTCTCTATAATCACACCAAGTTTTACGCTTGTATGTATTACCATTTTTACGATAGACCGAGAAGCAAAAACGTTGATAGAAACTAGTTTCTTGTATAAGGACATCCCTTCATTTTAAATTATTCGACAAATTTATTTTTTTAGAAAATCCGCCATAATAACGCACATTCTGTGAAAATTTCAACTGTCTAGCTATTACGGTTTAAAAGTTACAGCCCTAAATAGGTTGGACGGACGGACGGACGGACAACGTAGGCTTATGAATAGGCTCCCATTTACTCTTTGGTTACGGAACCCTAAAAATCAGCAGATGGCGTTGGTAAACCGTCGCTTCCTATACAGAAAGTAAGGTGCTTGTCTCTAGATTCTAGTTTACCACGGATTTTTTATTTATAAATCATAACAGAACAATAAATTAAAATTACAAGCCACAAGATATGGCAAAACCGATATACTCTTACTAGAGTATATAACGGTGTGTGCTAGGCAACTCTGTCCTCGATAATAGACTACTGCACTTACGAAAATGAGGACACAGGCTTCTGAGGGTAAGTAAGTAGCTGATATGCTTACATTTTAGCTTTAAGAGGAACTAATTCAAGTAAAAGTAAGTTATAGCCTGTATAATTCCACTGCGGGGCAAAGGCCTCCTCTCCCCAGTGCGGGTTGGTGGAGGCAAGTTAGTGGTCAACTTGCTGTCAGATAATTTTCAAGCCGCCTTAATAGACCTCTGACCTGGCTTAACGAATAGTTACAACGCCATCAGACGGAACTATCCGAGACACGCTAGAGATGAAATACCACTAAACTTTCACCCATCCAAAGACTGACCGGACCTGACGTTGCTTAAGGGGATATTACCGTTGGCGCGCTCCATACAAACGCAGTCTGGTTAAATTTTCAATATTAACCAATTAAATTCTATGAAATTTTGCAGAAACAATCTAGAAACTAATTTCTATACTTCTATGTTGTCCGATTTTCGTTCAAATATACAGCTTCAATGCTATGATTAATTTAAGGGAGGCATCTCCAAGTGGGCTAGGTGCAATTCTATCCCAGGTAGATTCAGATGGAGTCGAAAGACCCATATCGTATGCGTCACGTACACTAAATTCAGCAGAAAAGCGATATTCTCAGATACAAAAGGAGGCGACTGCAATAATTTACGGGGTACGCAGGTTTCACCAGTATCTGTACGGCAGATCCGAACCATTTGTATTACGGACGGATCACAAGCCATTAATATCTATATTCGGACCGTATAAGGGCATACCGGAAGTGTCCGCTAATAGACTACAGAGATATGCGATGTTCCTTAGTGGATATAATTATAAGATAGAATACGTTCGAAGCGCGGACAACAGTGCTGATTATTTGTCTCGCGCGAGCCTTCCCCCCCCGGCGGCGGACGAGTGCACGTGCACCGAACAGTGCCGCGGCGCCGGGTGCGGGAAATCGTGTGATCGAGCTAGTTATGTTTGTTTTGTAATTGACGGGAGCTTGCCGGTGACTGTAGATGTCTTGCGGGAAGAAACAAAAAAGGATGTAGTTTTAAATCAGATAGTTAGATATATTTTAAATGGTTGGCCAAAGAAAATTGCTAACCTACGCTTAAAGCCGTACCAACTGTGTAAATCACAATTGTCGTACGAAAATGGTTGTGTTATGAGAGGTCACAAGGTTGTGATTCCGGAAAGTTTAAATAAAAAAATATTAGCGGAGTTACATTCCTCTCACATAGGCATAGTCAAAACAAAAGCCGAAGCACGATCACGGTTTTGGTTTCCCGGGGTCGATCAAGCTTTAGAAAGAATGATAGGCTCGTGTGAGATTTGTAATCAGTTGCGTCCCTCGCCCCCCCGCGCACCACCTGCAAACTGGGAATATCCCTTGAACCAATTTAGTAGATTGCATATTGACTATTTAGGGCCCATAAATGGGAGCACATATTTAGTAGTAGTCGACGCACATACTAAATGGGTGGAAGTGTATAACATGAATACGACTACTACATCAAAAGCTGTTATTGAACGATTGTGTGAGTTCATATCAAGATTTGGACTACCTAACACTGTAGTGAGTGATAATGGCACCGCTTTTTGCTCCAAAGAATTTGAAAAATTTTGTGAATCTAACGGTATAACGCACATTACATCGCCCGTGTATCACCCAGCGAGTAATGGGCAAGCCGAAAGTTTCGTTAAAGTGGTTAAAAAAGGCATTAAATCTTGTTTACTAGCGACCCGCACAGGGAAAGATATTAAAATAAAGTTAATGAAGTATCTTATGGATTACCGAAATTCAATTCATACTGCCACCGGTTTTTCACCAGCACAAATGGTATTTGGTAGAAAACTGAGGTCACGATTGGATTTAATAAACCCAACAAAGTTGTTATCACCGTTGCCATCGGCTGACTCAAATTCTGAAAAATCTAAACAGTGTTCGCAAACTGAGGAAAAGTCAATACAGTACAAGTTAAACGACATTGTATTGTACAAACAATATGTAAACAAAAACAAACATGTTTGGTGTAAAGGTACTATAATAAAAAAAATGGGGAACGTTGTATATTTAGTGAAAGATTTAGCTAGTATGGAGTGTAGTAAAAGACACTGTAATCAAATTATATTATATAAAGGGATATGTAACACTCACCTGAATGGAGAACAAAGTGACAACTTACCTGAGTCGTACCCGTCGTGGTCGCCGCCGTCGCCGTCGCCGTCATCACCGCCGCCCGCGCCGTTGCCGTCGCCGCCGCCGCCGCTCTCTGTCACTAAATCGACTAGCCCACTACAGCCGATGATGTGCTCCACCCCGCCGGCACCGCCGTCACTGTCATCAACTAGCGTGTCATCACCACAGACAGTCTCTCCAGAGCCATGTAGTTCAGCCAGAGGAAGGAGGGCAGAAGTGTATGAGCCACACGATTCTCCGTTAGCGGAGGGCGAGGGTGCTAGTGAGGAGCCACAGATGCCTAGCGAAAACGCGTGCTCAGAGTCCGAAGATGAGTTTCATGAAGCCAGAACCGAGTCAGAAAGTCAAGTCGAGACTCAGGGTGCACTCCTCAGGAGTGCGTCTAAAAGAGTGTTACGTGATCGTCCCGCTATAGATTTTAAGAAGTTTTATTAATTGTTGTATGAGTGATGTCATTTTATTGTTGTCTGTAATTAGAGGGAGGGATGTTATGTATGTAGCTATAAGTAGGTGTGTGGCTGCGTCCACCCCTCTCCACTATTTTTATTAAAGCAGTGCGTTACGAACCAGCGATCGTTTCACTAGTCTCACCTGTCACCTAAATACTTATCAGTTTTGTATGGAAATCTATGCGGCACTGTAACTTTAAAACTATACATTTTAACGTAAATCTGACAACAAGGCAATTGCGATTCTCATAGAAAATATTCGTCTGAACATATGGGGGATATATATAAATGAGATGTAATGAGAAATTTAGAAGAATAGAGGTGCACCAGATATTCCATGGGTAATTAAAGGGTTTTACCTGAAGATCATACAACGTGTTAATGAATTAACGCAAAACTAGAAAGCAGTTTGTTTAGAATCGAGAGCAGAATCGAATAATCATGGTTTCAACATAGGTTACATTTTTCAAAATATTAAATAATTTGATCTTATAATTTAAAATTTTCTGAACTTGATGCCAACCCACCGCACAGGCACACTCACCCCACTTACTACCAAAACAAGATTCTTAAAATGTGTACATGAGCACGATAGCGCATTCATTCATTGCTGAAATGATAACAAATCATTTTTGAATCAAAACTTAAAATGCGAATAACTTTAAATTTTAACCATCAATATAATGCAATTATTGTTTCAATCAAATCATTTTGTTAGTAATCAGGTGGGGTGTATGAGATTTTGCGCTTATTCATTAACGCGTTGTATAATAGGTAGGCTTTATATAGTGTTGGCCAATATGACTCTAACATCACAGGCTGTGGAAAGCACCTTTTGTTTTATAGGGCGAGAACAATATATAAGCAAGCTCACACCTCTATTAAGTTTTCAAAGTAGTTATAATAAATGAAACCTTTAATAACATTAAAATTTATGCAACGAAACTTCGCCATGGGTGTCAAAGTAAATTATGGAATTTTAATGATAAACTCATTCATTAACTTGATGCCGTCGCTTTAACTTGGTGAGGAAAACTGTATCAGTGGAAGAAGACAGGCTGCTGATGATCGGTATTACTCCATGCATTTTACTCGTATTTTGTTTATAAATATAAGTCTATTCGTTACCACTGAATTTCGTCAGTACCAAGTATAGTTTGTGGGAGCATATTCCAATCTCAAGGACTATTTTCGAGCAAAAACACAGCTGAGAAGAGATTGCGGAGCCTCGTGGCAAGCTCAAACCCAAACCGCGCGAACACCGCTCGCAGCAAAACTGGCAACGTGAGTCCGTACACACATTATTTATTCTTAACATTGTTATACAGAGTGAAATTGATATCATTAGCATCCTTTTAACCATAGTAAAAGATGTTCAGATTAATGGGTAGACTACCCATCGAATTGAACAACTTTTACTATGGGAGCAAACCAATCGGAGCAAAAAAAATCTGCTGTTGCATACATTTGAGTCGAGTAGGCATTGGAGTTTAGTATGGAACTGATTTCTTTTTTGCTCCGATCGATTTGGTCCCATAGTAATAGTTGTTCAGTTTGATGGGTAGACTCTTAGTTTAAAAGGCTGCTAATGATATCAATTTCAACCTGTTTAGGGGCGTTTAACACTATGGATATGTCAGCCCCGCTACAGTTTTCTACTTTGACGTCCACTTTTAGCACGTAAAAAAGAATGGAGGTGCGCTCAAATATGCGAATAATCTGTCGGTAGAATAATAGGGTCTTACCAGAAGATCGCATAATGTGGTAGGCGATGCATCAGCACGTTTCGATCGTAATGCCGTCGAATATCGCTCCGGCATAACGGGTATGGGCTCGCAGTGAATACCCAAGCATCTCTACTACTGTACGCTTGTAAGAACAATGTGAGGGGTTACATTCCCGCAATACTAAGTAGAACGTAAAGATCCAGTTTACCGAAATATTTGGTATTATTTACCTAATTGGACTTGCAGTGAATACCCAAACATCTCTATTAGGTATTGTACGCTGGTAAGAAAAATGTGAGGGCTTGTAATTGTTTTATAATGGTTAAATACGAAAATTTTAATAAGTATAGAAATAAATCGTTTTTAGTCTTTTGTATTGTGATACCACACTAAGTACATCTAAATAAAGCATAGCATAAGCATATGCTCACGACTATATTCCCCGAGGAGGTAGTCAGAGATATTCTGAAACTGCAGAACATCCACGTTTAACTAGTACCGAAACTCTGTCCAATGTGACGGGGAGTGAGCCCGTCGACACTTGTAATAGACAGTGGATACAATACATGCCTCGAAATTGAAGCATGCAGGTCTCCTTACGATGTTTTCCTTCACCGAAAAGCCAGTGGTGTTACAAATCGTACATAAATACCGAAAAACTCATTGGTACGAGTCGGCTTGGGCGGGGATCGGACCATCACCTCCTGCACGGCAGGCAAGGTTACTCGCCACTGGACCACCACGGCTTTTTTATTCATAAATCAAATTCAAATAATCCACTAGCAGGGGCCAGTTTAATTTGTAGTGAGCATGAGATAGAGAATGAAATCTAAACAAACTCACATTTTACAATACTTATTAAAGTTACATTTCAATAAAATAAATATTTAATAATGTAAAAGAGACAGAAACAAAGTGAGGGATTTGAGGTTTATGAAATCAGTCTAGAGTCCAGTCTAGACAATACCTCGAAGCTAAAAGGATTAATTTATGACATGCCTTGAAAAGCGATTCGACATGTTTTTAATCAAGCGAAATTAAATTTTGTTACAGATACGAATAAAGACTTTTATTCACTTTTTTTAATAACCTTTATCATTGCAAGGTTTAATCCTACTCGGTGGAAAATTCATGTACTACCTGTACATGAATTTTCCACCTGTAATTTATCTTATATCAAAGAAACTAATATTCAAGTTATGAATTAGCTAATCTAGAATAAAATATTTTAAAGGGTTCTTACTGCGTTTTGATTGGGTTGTTTAAATCTAGATTAAATAATAACCGCATAATTCTCAAATACGTTATTAGCGTAGGCTTAGACTAAAACAAAGAGCGCACTCTAGTATAGTGTATTGCCTATCCGATTAAAGTTTAGAACATTTCCGTTCTACAGAATTACGGATATGCAAGTCTCTCTTTGACGTACACCAAACCAAACGGCAACTCGAGATATTTAGGTAGTTAGGAACCATGGCACTGCAACATGGTGCCTAGGTACTTATCTCGAGTTGCCGTTTGTACCACGAAACCTACACAGTAATTACCTACTTACTTCATACACTCAGAATACAGTACAGATAATACTTTTGGTTTACTAGGTTTATCTGTATTTTTAAATTATAATTATTATGCCACAGCCATTGTAGAATTCGAGGCAAATAACGATTAGCCAGCTGTTTTATTATTATGGCGGATTATTGTTTAGCCGGATTGTCGTAACTATACTTTGTACAATACGGCGGCCCACGTTCAGCCGCATCATTTTAAAATGTGATTTTACTCATGATACTGAACAACATTCTCCATTAGCACAACAAAAAATTTTGGACTTGTCAACCTAAATTAAATTAGTGATCGAATGTTTGTACAAAATGCGGAAATGTATGTTTTTGGCTTTTTAAAAAGGCCATCAAAATTTGTCCATTTGTTGCCTATGCTAAAAAACTTGGCATTCCTGCATGGCTTAATAAGATCCTGTTTACGCTAGACAAATTATATTCGAGGTACCGTTTTCTCAATACCACCTATATCCAAATAGATCCAAGCACGATTGCATATAGCTTTAGCCAAGCCGGACTTTGCTGGCTTAAAAAGTTCGACAGTTATTGCATCACCATTCATTCTCTGCGCTACGAGTGAATGCAAATTCTACGGAAAATTTTACTAGACCGCAAAATCCAGGCTCCGTGGATGAATTATAGATTTTTTTGGACACTAAAAAAAAGCCGTGGTGGTCCAGTCCAAAAGCGAGGTAACCTTGCCTGCCGTGCGGAGGCGATGGTTCGATCCCCGTCCAGGCCGACTCGTACCAATTTGTAACACCACTGTCTTTTCGGTGAAGGAAAACATCGTTAGGAAACCTACATGCTTCATTTTCGAGGCATATTGTACCCACTGTCCATTATAAGTGGCGACGGGCTCACCCCCCGTCACACTGGACAGAGTTTTGGTACTACTGGTGAAACGTGGATGTTCTGAGTTTTCAGAATATCTCTGACTACCCCCTTGGGGAATATATAATAGTCGTGAGTATATGCTTGCTAAAATTTGGTGCCTATCACAAAAGCCATGGAGGTCACAAAATACTCCCCTGCTCTTTGCAATAGGCATTTTATATAAAGAAATAAAATAGTTTTTTAAATTTAGATAAGCATTTTTAGAGTTCAGTACACAAAGGGTGCCAACGAGACCCTATTACTAAGCTTACGCTCTCCGTTCGTCCTAAATCTGAAGGGCTGTATCTTTAGGACTGTAATAGGTACAGAGTTGTAATAGTCATAGAATAAGGTTAGGTAGACATATATACGCCTGTCTCCCACTGTGGTATCCAGAGACAACGGAAAGCCACCTGTTATGATCCTGACAAACCTCAGCTTCCTCCACATTAATTAGTCCACACTGATGCATGCTCGTCGTTTCGGGTTGAACTGACCTGGCCCTTTTTAAGCACGTCGCCAATTTGGTCCGTGCATGTACGTCTAGGCCGTCCCTTTCCAAAATTTCCACTTACGCGTGCCTTATATACAGGGTGAAATTGATATAATTAGCATCCTTTGAAACTAAGAGTCTACCAATCAAACTGAACAACTTTTACTATGGGAGCAATCCGCTGTTTCATACTAAACTCTGCAATGTCTATTCGACTCAAATGTATGCAACATCAGATTTTTTTTGCCCCGATTGGTTTCCTTCCATAGTAAAAGTTGTTTAATGGGTAGACTCTTAGTTTAAAGGATGCTAATAATATCCTATCGCCCTGTAGATTGTACTCGTCGATCTGCTCTCATCCATTCTCTCCTTATGATCAAACCATCTCAACATTCCTTTCTCTATCTTTCTTACTACATCCTCTTTCAGACCACAACGTTCTCCAATTAAACTTATTTTTCAATTTGTCCATCTCAGTTACTCCACACATACTTCTCAATGAGCGCATTTCCACGGCTAATCCTTCTTTTGTGCGTCTTCTGCCACAATTGCTCATAAATAATATAAAAACAAAACGGTTTTTTTTCAAGGTTTTATTTGCTCTATCGTAAAAACGACAATACATACAAACGTTAGACTTGGTGTGATTAATTAGGTATAGAGTCGCGCTGCAAGTCTGATGGTCTGGCTTGCACGTGGCTCCGCCATTTTGTATTGCTCTATAATGTGTTTTCGTCAAAACAATACTTGAGACTACATCAACTACTTGTCACTGGCAAAATTCCTACAAGCAGAATGCCATTAACTTAAAATAAAAATAATATAAAAAGCATAGAACATACTCTAAAGAAAAACAACAAATAATAAAAACCGGCCATGTGTGTATCAGGCTCGCGCTAAGGATCACGTAGATTTTTTTTAAATGTAGTGGTACTTGGCTGGTTTTTTATAAACTGCACCTTCCAAGTTTGCTAAGTTCCCTAGAGCCACTATCAATGAAAATAGCGCTTCGTTTACTCCACTTTACTTATGTCACACTCCACGAAGCTCCATTAGCTAGAGTCTATTGAAGGCGATGGTGGTGCTTAATTTCACTAAAGCGTTTCACTTTGTGAAGTTAATTCCCGAACGTCCTTGTATTGCTGAGTAGCAGCAAAGCACGTTGAGGCCATAGTTACATACAAAAGCAAACTTTCTCGTGCTTATATTGTATTATGGGTAGACTGTGTGTTGTGCGCTTTGATGGTAGCAATAGTTCAGAATAAATTATTATTGCTATTGTTGCATAGTACAAAGCATGCAATTATAATTCGAAATTGCGAAAACAGATGGAAAGATTTATTATTTTTTTCTTTTTATTGGTTCAGCAACAGTTTTTAACATCAGTGCAAGCTTAAATACTTATTTAACAGATTTGATCTAAATGTACAACTATTTAAATATAAATAAAACATGCACTCATAATATTAATTAGCAATAGGTTACTTTAGATCCTATGTATAACGTTAATTTGACAAACAACAGATACAACAGAGAAAAGTAGGCATGCAACTGATGTCATGTAACCTTCATGCAACCCACAAGAGATCGTAAAAAAAATCTAACTCAGACTAACCTTCTAAGTTGGTGTTGAGAGTTTAATATATACTTATAGATCAAAAACGCTATTAAAATATTATTAAGGGCCCATGTCGAAACATAATTGAAGCGAAATGGGCGTGTGATAGCTTATATTACGCAAGCGTAAAACAAACTTTATTTAATTGTGATTGTACTATTTATATAAGTTCATTTCTGCTCTAATTAAACTTTATAAAGTATCAATATCTTTTTTAAATCAAGTCTCGTGTATCTATTATTCATCGTTTAGCAGTTCCAAGCGTTTATCGATAAAGACGGAGGCTACTAAGGCTTATTTTTCTATTGAGAAAATGTATCTTAATCGTGTTTTGGCTCTAATCAAAACTTCAATTATATGTTCAATTTACACATATCCGCAAATCATACTCCTACTGTTAGTACTTCATGATACTTGATGCTTCGAAGTATCCTATTTTTTTCACATATCCTCTTAAGTGCATACATACGTAATGTTAATTACAACACGAAAGCAAACAATCCCTTGTTTCCGGTTACTATTGATTATTTCTTCAGATAATTAAATTAATTCGCGAAATAGTTAATTAGCGAAATCAATCGTATTTACCGTTGGAAGTTTGGATGGAATTAACAAGGTCTTAATCCTTTGGCAGTATCAGTTAAGTAACATAGTTAATCCTCTCGTTGAATATTGTTTAAGTTTCAATGACACTTCGAGGAGCTCGGTAGAAATCATGCCTGCCTCAAAACCGATAGATAATTTCATTATCTTCAAAGTACCTACTGGATATATCTTACAGAAGAGACAATTTCGTTCAGCCGTTTATGCGTGATTGAGTCACAAACATCCAAACGTTCACATTTATAATATACAGGGTGAAAACTTAAATGTGTTACATATCGAACAGGGTGCTTCAGACCATAAAGCTGAATAACTTTTGACCCTTCCTTTCCCCCTTCATTTTCCCTTTCATCGTTCACCGTTTCCTCTACCCTAAGGATGCCTGGAAGAAACAGTTTCTTAGCGATAAGACTGCCTTATTTTGTGCTTCTTGTTTGTATTTTCTTTCTCTGTATTTTACTGTTTAACTTTTGGTGTTAGATAATGTATATTTGATTGATTGATTGATTGAACTTTTCCTATGGAACAAAGTTAGAAATCGCAAAAAAAATCTACTGTTTGTACATTTTGGTCGAGTAGCTATTGCCACTTTCTATGGAACAGCTGTTTTTTTTCGCTATTTCGATGTTGTCTCCTTATTAAAAGTTGTTCAGTTTGATGATCTGAACCATCCTGTGACGTACTGCCGACTGTCACTTGAACTAAATCAGTTTTGTTATTTGACTGTCCTGTGTACTTACCCTACTCATATACGTGACTAAATAAGCCGACAGCATACACCCTGTGCTCTATGTAACGCATTTAATCTTAAACCCTGTATAAAAAAATTAAAAAAAAAGTGCAATATGGTATAGGATGTGACGCCACAATATTCCTTTTGCGTTTTTTCTTGAAATTTGTCGCCTTTACCGATAATAGTGTAGATAGGTGCCATTTGTACCCTTACGTTCTAGTATTCTGTTTTGTTGCTGTATGTTTTTGGTGTGCAAATAAAGAATATTTATGTTATGTTATGTTATAGGTGTGAGCATTGAAGTGGTTGCCATTGAAATTACGTTCTCTTGTTTAAGTCTATCACTTGTCAAATCAACTGCAAACCAAATCCCGGGCCCATATATTTAGAACTACCTATTTTGTTGTGCACGACCAAGCGTAGTTTGTTTCCTTGGCTGAAACGCGGGAAAGGAGGCATGATCGTTACTATAGATTACGAGAACTTAATTTACAATAAAACCGGTCAAGTGCGAGTCTGGCTACTCGCGCACCGATGGTTCCGTACCGCACCACCACACAACAAATTAACTTAAAAACATTTTTTTTTCTTTCGGGTTCTTTAGCGCGAGACCGACCCACACTTGGCCGGTTTTTACAATTTGTTCTTATTCAGTAGAGTTTGCTCTATAATAACACCAAGTTTGACGTTTTTATGTATTACCGTTTTTACGATAGAGCGAGAAGAAAAATCTTTGATAAACTAGTTTCCTGTATGAGGACCCCTCTTAATTTTTAACTTTTTGACTTTTTTATTGTTAACAGATCCGCCGTAACAACGCATGTTCTGTGAAATTTCAAGTGTCTACCTATTGTGTTTTTGAAGTTACAGTCCTAAATAGGTAGGACGGACGTACGGACAACATACGCTTAGTAATAGGGTCCCGTTTTCACCATTTGGTGTACGGAACCTTAAAAAAGGGCGCCTCACTCGAGATGGACAGTGCTAAACGGACGACAATGGATTAAGGTACCTGCTAAAGTAAAAATAATCCATGTTAAACATACTCCTTAAGGTTCAAATTACCATGATGATGCTTCAAGAATACAGAAGGGAAGCGTTCTTTTGTACAGCATTCCGAATTGTACATATCCCAACTCGTTTTTTTAGTGCCGCCGGCAAGACTATTAGCTACATAACGGTTGCACGTGAACGCTATTAGGACCAATTTGCATAACACAAGCGCCTTAACGTCGCATCTGAGTTATTATGACGTCATGATAGAGGGAGACGACGTCAGCTTTTAGGGAAAACGTATCTAGGTACAATACAAAATGAATCGGTACCTAATATACAAGGGACAGCCCTCCGACACTGAAACTGTGAACTCAGACCATCAAACTGAACAACTTTCACTATCGAGACTACCTCAGGAAACGCGAAAAATAATCAGCTGTTTCATATAAAACTGCTCTACCTACCCGACTCAAATGTATGAGACAGCTGATTTTTTTTCGCATTTCCCGAGGTTAGAACATTTTGCGTTTTGAATGTTTTACGTATTGAACATTCTGCGTATAGACGAATTTCCACCATCTAGAAAATTGTTCACCTTCTAGTTAGGTACTTGAAATTATTAGACCACCACTTTTTGGGGTAGTTTTTACCTTTTCATTGCCAAGCCTCCTCTCCTACGTTAAGCTTTAAATTGAAACAATAAAAGTCGGTAATTAAAAACTAAATATATTTTAATTATTTTATTACTTAAAGAAGATAAAAACGGGGTTTTCGGTGGAATGTTTAAACTGCCTGAAAATGGCGTCGATTTTTTTTAAAATTTATATTTCAGTATGTAGCTTCTTAGTACACCGGTGAAAGTTGTATTAACTCTAAATGCTATATCTCTACATAGGATAAAATAAAGTCGCTTTCCGCGTCTGTCTATCTGTCTACATCCGCTCACTCCTCCTCAACACGCAACGGATTTTGATGCGGTTTTCATCATCAGTCAGATAATTTTTACAGAAGGATATAGTAATATAAAATAAAGAGTATAGAATATAAAATATAACCTATACCCGTGCGAAGCCGAGGCAGATCGGTAGTTAATAAATCAATAAGAGGTAAAAGAGGTATATTCAGGATCGTAGTCGATGGCGATCAATTGTCTCTGCCTTCCCCAATAGAACACACGCGTCAGTATATAGGGTACTTCTTAATATGCTGACAGTTTTTTAAAGGGGTGATCAGACCGACAAACTACACAACTTTCTCTACGGCACCAACATCGAAATCGCGAAATAAAAACCAGCTGTTCCATTGAAAACTGCAAACCTATTCGCGCCAAATGTATCGGACAAATGATATTTTTTTCGCGATTTCGATGTTAGTCCCATAGAGAAAGTTGTTCAGTTTAACGGTCTGATCATCCCCTTAAAAAAGTGTCAGCATATTAAGAAGGACCTTGTATATATGTGTATGAGATTATATATTTTTTTTACATACAGACATACAGTATGTAAAAAAATTATAACCTCAAAACTTAATTATTTACTGTTTTTTTTGTACACATTAAAGTTTCCTTGTACGATGATTAAGCGTCTCTTTTGTTTGTGAGTGTTGGAAGAAATATATTCCGAAATAAGCTTGTCGTTTGAGCAATTATATCGATTTTAAGGTATTTCTCTGGGTCCTGAGTCTATATAACCACGAAATCTCGACAAAAGTGTTATAAAGCTAACAGTAATATTAGTTCAAACACAATTTACTCAAGTGTCTTTAATTCAATATCAAACTGTATTTTTCCTAGACTATAATTGTCATTCTTAACTATACTCCATTCAAAATAGCAACGAAATTTTAGGGCTATTTTGCATTACAGAAACAGAGATTTGAAACACTTCTTCTCACTTATTCTTAGAACAGCTTTAGTAGCATCCAAGATATGTCGGATAGTATATGTATCCAATAAATTAATTACATTTGGTAATCAGAATGAGTCCGAAAGCTAAATAGGAATCGGAAAATCTCGTCGTCCTTATTTGAAATGAAGTATAGGTAGGTTTAAGCTATTCGAATTTAGTAAGAAAAACCGCACTGGTCGTTGTCAGATTTGTTTCCTTACCAATATGATAATTAAATGATCAATTCTCCCCATTTCGACCATCTGAGCCCAGCTTAGTCGTCTAATAACATTATTCAAACTTTGTGTCATAATCTCATAATTGCTATCACCCCAAACATTTAGGTAGGTACTATAAAACCAACCCATTAGCCATTTGACTGTAAAGGATAGGCAGAAAGAGGTCGACGGGTGTAAAATTGGGCGACTTTCAGTCGCGACTTTGTGGCGTCTCTCCTGTGACGTCACATTAACCGGGTCAGTAGGGCGGTAAGAGGATTCAAGGTCCGCAACCACGCAGGTGAAAGTAGCACTAATACTTTTGACAGGTACATACAGGGTTCTTCTTAATATGCTGACACTTTTATAAGGGGATGATCAGACCATCAATCTGAACAACTTTCGAAATCACAAAAAAAATCACCTGTTACTTACAAAACTGCAAACTTACTCAAGCAAAATGTATGGGACAGCTGATTTTTTTCGCGATTTCGATGTTGGTCCCATAGAGAATGTTGTTTAATTTGATGGTCTGATCATCCTCTTAAAAAACTGTCAGCATATTAAGTTGGACCCTATATAATATGGTCCTTCCTAATATGCTGACACTTTTATAAGGGGATGATCAGATCGTCAAACTTTTACATAAAAATCTGCAAACATACTCAATGTATGAGACAGCAGATATTTCGCGATTTTGATTTTGGTCCCATTGAGTTGTTCAATTTGATGTTCTGATCATCCTCTTAAAAAGTGTCAGTATATTAATTTGGACCCTGTAAAACGTGTTAACAAAACACCCTACTAATATTCAAAGAGGTGGTTTAGACCATCAAACTGAACATCTTTAACTATGGAGACAATCTCGAATAGCAATGTCTGTCCAATACATTTGGATCGATTAGCTCTGCTGTTTTATCTTCTGACAAACTGTTATGCAATGCCGACAAACTGTTACGCAGTTTGGCATATAATGTATTGTGTAATGTACTGTGTTTTGTGAGAAAATAAATAACAATAAATCTGAAACAGAAGATTTCAAATGTTTTGTCTCCACAGTGAAAGTTTTACAGTTTGTTGGTCTAAACTCTAAACCACCCCTTTAAATATTACTAGGTTGTTTTGTTACACCCTGTATAAATATTACATCCAAACTATTAACAGGTGACAAGACACGTTATGTCACAGGTAAGTGATTTTAGTTCGAAGTTGTTTCGCTTCCTTCGTCGCAAAGGTTTTATTAAGTTTCATCTTACCCCCATTTCTCGGTCTACCGCGCATAAAGTGACATAGACAAAGACTTCTCGATCGAGAATGTTTTATCTTGCAACCTAGAGATAACTGCCTTCAGCAGATGCGTTTAATGCGCATATATAAGGCTTTCTTTGTGAATACTGTCTATTGGTTTTATGCTAAATGCTTTCATAAAGCTAGTGCATTAACTCATAGCATTTTATGTTTCCGATGAGTTGTCTGTAGTATTTGCGTTTTAAAAAACCTACCTCGACGTTTTTCTCTTTTTTAATCTTTTGAGTGTTCTGCTTTTGTGTATAAGTAATAAAGTATCTTGAAAAAGAAAGAAAAACAAATATACTTTATGCTCTCACAAGTGCCGTAGGTAGATACTGCAGTGAACTAAAACGGTCAACGTGACCGCTTTTATGGTAATCGATGCAAAAAGAATAGAAGTGAGTGAGTTTTCAGAATATCTCTGACTACCCCCTCGGGGAAAATAGTCGTGAGCATATGCTTATGCAAAAAGAAGTCTGCTTATAGAGTTCAAACATTAAATATTACTGATAAAGATTTTTAGCATAGCATAAGCATAAGCATATGCTCACGACTATATTCCCCGAGGGGGTGGTCAGAGATATTCAAAAACCTCAGAACATCCACGTTTCACCAGTAGTACCGAAACTCTGTCCAGTGTGACGGGGGGTGCGCCCGTCGCCACTTATAATGGACAGTGGGTACAATACATGCCTCGAAATTGAAGCATGCAAGTTTCCTCACGATGTTTTCCTGTTCAGGTTCAATGAAGGAACGATTTTTAGTGTAGGTAATATTCGCACTGGGCCAGCGAGCTAGACCCATATAGCCAACTTTACTATCTTAAGGCTTTACCTTGATGAAGTGGGTTTCTGCAGTCTATTCATTGACTTTTCCTTATCTAACACAATTCGATGTGAAAATGAACTGAAAACGTTTCATACTTATTTTAATAGAAAGGTATACTACCTTTTATGAAAATAAGTATTTTATTCTGGGGTCACAATGTTCGCATCTATAAGCGCGGTTGTCAAAAATAAGCGTACGCAAAGCTCTGACAAAAGCGACTATTTTTCTCTCCGTTTATTGTAGTAATAGTAAGGTACAAAACAAACGTTATTGTTATGAGCGCTTCGCCGATAAACTCTTGTACGGTTTGGCGTGGTAATTTTTAAGACACACAAATGTACTCATTGAAGTGAAGAAATAAATTTAAAAAAATACACTCTGGTCCTACCTGATAAAGTCTCGTTGACCCACAAGTCGATACTTCCCGACTTTACCGACAATATTTTTGCAATATTTCTCTACGACTTGGTGGCAGTTTTCTTGATCTTATCATCGCCAATTCGAGATCCAAGTGGTAACCAAATAACTAAGGTTATAAAAAGCGGCAAAGCATTTAACCGCGATTTATCTTGCACATCCCCCTTCCATCCACTGAATCTGAGATTGAGGCCAGGGGGATCCTGGCTGGCAGGGAGCGGCGACGCCTTGGCGCGCCATCGTGGCGCCCGTGACGTCAGAGCTATCGATTCCAACAGATGATCTGAGGTGAACTCACCCGATCTTAAGCTCACTTTCAAGTTTACACTAAGGTGATGTTAAGAACTCTCTAGCGCTTGAGATCAGTTTATCAAAACCCTTTTTTTAGTGCATGTAAAGAATTGTTTATTATGAAAAGACAAGTGTTTTTTTGGTTGAATACACCTGTTTTCAGTCAGATGCGACCAAATTAATGATTATTTTAAATAGTGAATCAATTTATTATTAATTTAGACAGAGCTATTCAGTAAGCGTTCAGGGTTCATGTTGCGAACCGTTATTACCTGTATAAGATTTATGTACCACATGAAGCCATAAATGATTATGAATTATGATTTAAGAAAAACACATTGCCAAACGCATTGAAAAGCCATTATATCAACTTTTATAATCATGACATAACGAGCAAGCCTTTTTCGTTCAAAAATTTTACTATACAAGTTCATTAAATGGTTAGCAACGTTTCTGACCACCCTCAAAACGAAAGTGGTCGTGAGATTATCTATGTACAAATAAAGAATATTTTTTGTTACTTGAATCATTTATTGTAAGTACTGGCTTCAAGATTACTGTCTTCAAACCTAAAGAAGAAATTAACTACCTGAACAGTTTATCAAAATAAAGGGCTTCGCTTATTTGACAGAGCTGTCAGATAAGCTAACAAGAACTTTCTAAGAAGTGGTGAAACAGACCCTTAGATACAACATTCATAATTACACTTTGGATCTGATATTCCTTCCTACAAACAGATAGAGAACACGCCTACGCAGATTTCGTAGCAATTCGTAGACTTCCAGCTACGAAACGCTACGTGATTCATAAGATCAGCAGGTACTTACCAAATATTTCTATATAAATGTATGTTTTCATAAGTAAGTACTGCAAACTACTGAATTATAGATGTGAGTAAAAACAATGGATATGCCATCTGTGTGGCGACTGAATGCTGCTATTGGAAACTTGACCTACTTTGAACATGTTTTATGAAAATGTTATTGAATGTTACCCATGTTCGATTTTCATCATAGCACATAGTGAAAAACTATATAGTGGTTGGTGTTGATTGTTAAAGAGCGTCGGTGGTGCGCTGCAGAGAGGTTTGGACACTCAATCATGAGTGTCCGTGTTCGAATTCGCACAGGACATGCCATCTTTGACTAATTATTATAAGGACTAGCCTTGCGGTAGCATTTCCCCTCTGCCACGGTATAAGCACAATTGATCTTGTGCATTTACATTCAATTTTAAACCTTATCACTAAACGAGACAGCCTATGCTATTACGAAATAATAACTTCGAACTTAGAACGTTTGGGGTTCACACGAGACTACTTTTCATGATTTTTAACATTCAAAATTAGAATCTAAAGTTATGGGGAATAAAATCCAAAGTTGCGGATTTCATGTTACCTCGCCCCCCGCAAAAAGTGGCAGAAATGTTTGTTAGTAGAATTACACGCGTAACCAGTCCACATATAAATAGTCAAAGCATGCCATGTAACAATGCGTTTTTTCTAACTTATGTACGTAATACCGACTGCTTTCAAACGGTGAAGGAAAACATCTTGAGGAAACCTATATACGCTGAAGAAGAAATTCTGATGCGTATGTGAAGTCTACCAATCCGCATTGGACACGCGTGGTGAACTCATGCCCATACGCCCTCCCAGAGGCAGTTGCCCCTCCAGTGATACGTTTATAGGCTGCAGGCGATGATGGTGTTGGTTAGATGATGCTGCCAATTTAGGAACATGATGGATATTCGAATCATATTTGTCCCTTTTAATAGTAAAAAAAAAATATATTATTTTTAACATGTTTACTAGCTGTTAATCGCTGCGAGAAATTTTTCGTAATATTTCTTCCAAATAAAGTCGCAGATAGTTCTGTCAGACGGCGTTGTTTCGTTAAGCCAGGTCAGAGGCCTATTAAGGTGGCTTGAAAATTCTCTGACAGCAAGTTGACCACTAACTTGCCTCCATCAACAGCAACACGCACTGGGCCCGCGTGGTGGAGTACGACCTACTCCCTCTCACCCTTAGGCCTCTGCCTCGAATTTTGCGGGCAGCGGGGCGGCGGTGGCGGCGGCGGGATCTTATGTGTAAAATCAAATGGACCGGTTCTCGAAAACAGCGGCGTGGCAGGCGTATTTTACGCATAAGATCCCGCCGCCGCCGCCGCCGCCCCGCTGCCCGCAAAATTCGAGGCAGAGGCCTAATTCGTGAAAGGAGGCCTTTGCCCTGTAGTGGGATTCTACAGGCTATAACTCACTATAACTGTAACTTACTGCAATAGGCTTCCCCAAATTATGATCACTACAAAACGAGAAATATCAGAAACACAAACCCACGTCATGTGCGTTAAAACCAACTATAAGAGTACATTGCGACACTTTTGTCAATACAAATAGGATCCAATTTTCTTCAAAACTTACAACTAAGACTACTACTAGTGGTTCAATTCTCATAACGTGTCGGTCTGTGGTCTTTTTAAATGTCGAGAAAGTATAAGGGGAGGCAAGTTGTAGCCATCTTATTGGATAAGTTTAACTTTTATACAGGTCGAGTATGTTAAGATGTAATATAAACTTTGAGTTGTACGAGCCTTTGCTACAGGGCAAGTTTGTGACAAGACGCGTTCACTTTAAACTTTAAACGTACTTGTATAGATATTACGTGAATAAAATATTATATTATGAAAGTTTTCTTAGGGCCCTTTGTTTCTAGATGGACTCTTTTAGCTACGTAATTAGAGGTAACAGGTATGGAGATAACATTGCATTCGTGTGAAACTTTGACTATTTATATGTGGACTGGTTACGCGTGTAATTCTACTAACAAACATTTCTGCCACTTTTTGCGGGGGGGCGAGGTAACATGAAATCCGCAACTTTGGATTTTATTCCCCATAACTTTAGATTCTAATTTTGAATGTTAAAAATCATGAAAAGTAGTCTCGTGTGAACCCCAAACGTTCTAAGTTCGAAGTTATTATTTCGTAATTATAGGCTGTCTCGTTTAGTGATAAGGTGTAAAATTGAAAGTAAATGCACAAGATCAATTGTGCTTATACCGTGGCAGAGGGGAAATTTTACCGCAAGGCTAGTCCTTATAATAATTAGTCAAAGGTGTGAAAGTATGATTTTCCAGCCAAGTTGGTATAAAGAAAAAGTAGGTGTTTTGTGGTGAGTGCGCTTCATCTTCGGCCTCGTGGGTATTTTACACCAATTCCATAGAAACTATAAAAAAAGTTATAACGGGCTTTAGGCCTGTACCCTGCAGTGGGACTTATACAACGTGTTAATGAATTAACGCAAAACTAGAAAATAGTTTGTTTAGAATCGAGAGCAGAATCGAATTATCATGGTTTCAACATACGTAAATTTTTTAAACTATTAAGTAATTTGTTTGTAAAATTTAAAATTTACTGAACTCGGTCTCAACCCACCGCTCGGGCATTCTCATCCTACTTACTGCCAAAACAAGATTCTTAAAATGTATCCACGAGCACGTTAACGCTTTCAATCATTGCTGAAATGACAACAAATCATTTAAATGCGAAAACTTAAATTGCGAATAACTTAAAATTTTAACTGTTAAAAATAATGAAATTATTGTTTTAATCTAATTATTTTGTTATAAATCAGTTGGGGTGTATGAGGTTTTGCGCTTATTCATTAACACGTTGTATAGGGTCCTTCTTAATATGCTGACACTTTTTTAAGGGGATGATCAGACCGTCAAACTGAACAACTTTTTCTATGGTACCAACATCGAAATCGAGAAGAAAGAAACAAATATTCCATACAAAACTGCAAACCTACTTGAGCCAAATGTATGGGAAAGATGATTTTTTTTTCACTATGTCGATGTTGGTGCCATAGAGAAAGTTTGACGGTCTGATCATCCCCTTAAAAAGTGTCAGCATATTAAGAAGGACACTATACAACGTGTTAATGAATAAGCGCAAAACCTCATACACCCCAACTGATTTATAACAAAATAATTAGATTAAAACAATAATTTCATAATGTTAATAGTTAAAAGATATATAGGCTAATGACAGAAATGTTCAGGTACTTACATCTTCAGGTCTCTTCATAAAGATTTGCGTCATTACAGAATAATGTTTATGTTTTTACACGTGGGTGGTGACAAATTTTCCTATATTTTGAAGGAAAAGCTTTTTACGGTAAATATAAATTATTATGGAAGCTTTTTCTTCGCCCACAGACATTTTTATGCGAATGTTCCTTTGGAATTATACCGTAAAAATATGACTTTATGATATTTATAACCTTTTTAATAAAAAACTCGAGTACCCCTTTGAAAGTCATAAAATATTCCAATTGGAGTCTGATGCTTCATTCTATACACAAACTAGGGACCCAACCCGGCTTTGCCCACGTGGGATCTATAACATAAGTACCCGGGTGATCGAGCGATGCTCGGCATCTTCCGAGTTTGTCTTCCAAGTCTACGTCTAATCTAGATATACTTAATCCATGAGAAAATCCATTTTCACACAAGAAACATATAGTAAAATTTGTAATACTTATAAAATTTTACCATTCGGAAGAAATTCTGTAAATGATGGTAAAAAAAGCAACAAAAGAATAGAGTACTAGCACACATAGACAAATAATGGTCACAAATACTAAATAGACTTGAAACTCACAACGTTGCGTATTGATGTAACTACTGTATTATATTGCTGTTGGTTTTCCAATAAAATCAAAATAAATAAAATAAAATACCGTTTGAAGCACTCTCTTCAACGTTTGAAGCCTTGGCATCAACAAATACAACTTTTTATCATGGAAAAATATCCCACTACCACGGAAAGATATTTATTATTACACACCTGTTTACTGTTCTATGTATTAGGCAAGATGGCAAATCTTGGAGTAATTTCAATCTAACTTAACAACAAATTAAAACCGACTTCAAAACTAAACAATAATATTGCAGCCAACGTTATTTTCGTTCGCATCTATCAGAACATTAATTTGTCTTATCGTATAGAATAGACAATACCTTTGCCAGCTTCCTTGTCTTATCTCCTAAGACAAAGTAATGTTTTGATAGATGCGAAAGTAACAGACATTGGCTGCAATAAAAAATTTTCCTTTTTTAAAACGATGTCTGTGCTTTGCATTTGTCAGATTTCGTTTAAAGTATTGGGTCCTTCTTAATATGCTGACACTTTTTAAGGGGATGATCAGACCGTCAAACTGAACAACTTTTTCTATGGGAGTAACATCATAATCGCGAAAAAGAAAACAGCTGTCTCATACATATGGCTCGAGTAGGTTTGCAGTTTTGTATGAAACAGATGATTTTGTTTCGCGATTTCAACGTTGGTCCCATAGAGAAAGTGTTCAGTTTGACGGTCTGATCATCCCCTTAAAAAGTGTCAGCATATTAAGAAGGACCGTAAATATTTAAAATGAAATCTGACAAATGCAAAATACAGACCTGCATTGTTTTCCAGATAGCATTTAAAAACATTGACTGTAGGATGGAATTTCGTTTGTATGCAGCGCGCTCGGGAGCTTTCGGAATAAACTTCTCTTAAAAACCATAATCGTATAGCTCCAAGTATCTGCGTAGTTTCACTTGAAACCAACTGACGAATTGAAAGTATTTTTACTATGGTAGCATCTGGAGTCACGAATCCTGCACCATCTGTGAGGCGCGAGCTCTTAACAGTTCAACCACGCCTACACAAATGCCTGCTTATAGATTCAGAAGCCTTTCTCACGAATATTATAAGCTATTATGAAAATATATGGGTCTTTTCTTAGCGATTTACGAAGATGACTTTTAAGTAAATAAAAGAAAACAGTTTTAAGATAATTAGGTGTGTCAAGTTTTTTAAATGTTAACATTTATTGTAAGAAACTAATTTCTTTTTGTGTTGTTACCATTCATCGAGTTTATCAATATTAGTTTTACTTTACTCTGTCCTAGTCTTAGACTACTTATATGAGGACTAGTTACGCGTGTAATTCTACTAACAAAATTTTCTGCCACTTTTTGCGGGGGGCGAGGTAGCACGAGTTACGTAACTTTGAATTTTATTCCATTAGTTTAGATTCTAATTTTGAATGTTAAAATCATAAAAACAGTGTCGTGTGAACCCCAAACGTCATAAGTTCGAAATTATTGCTCCGCAATTATAGGCTGTCGCGTTTAGTGATGAGGTATAAAATTGAATGTAAATGCGTAAGATCTTTTGATCCTGCACGTTAATGACGGAATTGCTAAGGCGAGACGGTTCCGCATATAAGTAGTCTAAGGTCCTAGTAGTTCATTATAAAAGATTCTATAAATTATCCAATTTAAATTTATTTTTTATAAGTTATTTTGATCTGTAATATCTAAATGCAAAAATGGTCACGAGAAAGTCATTCGAACTCCATAGAGAAAACTTTTTCTTAATAACAATATATAAATCGCCTGCCTTCTCTCTCCAAATCTATGCCGGAAACAGAAACTGCAACATCAAATGTCAAGATGACATAGTAATTTTTTTTCCTAATGGCCAGTTATTTTTAAGTTTACCAAGGAGTTTACAGATCGTTGAGTGGCATCACTCGTTTTTAACGAAAAGCGAAATTATTTTATTAAAAATCCTTTCATTTTATAAATAAGAAATTATTATTATTGAGACAATTATTATCTCGAAATGGTTTTCTATTCAGACCTCCTAAAAAACATGACATACCGAAGTGATGTTGCTATGTAAGCCACGGTTTATACAGAAGAGACGTGTGGCGGTGGCGGTGGCGGATAATCTATGTAACACAATATAAACCTTATACGTACCGTAGCATAGCGTCGTTTTTGTCGTAAAGGAGAATCAAACGACGCTATGCTACGTACTATAAAGTTTATAATCTTCTGTATAAACCGCGCCATAGACAAAACAGAACCTAGACGGCATTTATTTATCCCGCTTGCTATTAAAAATCGGCAGCGAGCTAAAAGCCAGGCGATTGCTCCACTGGAAAGAACATGAGCGTCTAAAAACTTTCTTCTCGTACTCTTAGACGAAAAGAGAGCAAAGTTTAGGTACTTGGGGAAAATATGGAATAAGTGTATTCCAACATAAAATCACAGAATTAATACTAGTATTTTCTACGAACGGAAACAAAAGAATTCGTGTTTTAAAGCACTTTAATAAACACCACACCAATAGATTTACTTTTCTACGTCAAAGGGTTTGGCCAGAGGAATAGGTCATCGGTCAGTTACCCAGAATTTCTATGTGCATGCAGATTTCCTATTAAGCCTAATTCAATTAAGGCCGCACCTTCGCGGAAAGATATAATAAGAATGACCTCGAACAAAAATTACAGATCAATAATGTAGATAGAGAAATATTGAACCTTCGTGAATTTCCATTTTTTTATGATCATCAGTGAGAGCCATATAAACTGAAGAATAGTAAAAGAGTGAGAAAGACAACACATGCATGACATGACGAAGAGAGAGAGAACTAGAGATAAGCACCATGGATTTATAACAAACGGATCCATAACCTACTTACAAGCATGGAAACACGAAAATTTACTGTGGCGGTCAGTAATGTTCATCCTTCTTTCGTATTTCCGTGTCCGTCGTCGATGTTTCTGATTTTAGGTTTGTGCCTTTCTATCATTTTTTGTTGTTGGATTAGAAAGGGACAAAGTTGACGTCAAAAACAACGGAATTTACGAAAGAAGGACGAACATTATCGCCCGCTAAGGAGTATTTTCATGTTTCATCGCTTGTAAGGCAGTCTGCTCTCCAGGTATAGACAATACCCATTCCAACGTCCTGGATAAACATGAATTGGAGATAGAAATAGCGTTTAACACAAACAGATAACATTACCTAGGTACTTTATGTTTTTCAAATAAGACGATTGTTAAAGAAAATTGTTCATAGCTTTAGGCACTCGTTTTTAAAGTGTTTTCCACCCGCTAGGTAAAGCGAGACTAGATTAGAATTGAAAAAGGTTGGAGATTTATATTAAATACACCTAGTTCTTGCTATTTCTATGTATTAAATTCAAATATAAAAGCTTTAGGATCGAAAAATGTTTAGGTTTAAACTTATTTAGTGAACGCACCGTCTCTCACACTGCTCATACTAATGACAGTGACAGCAACATTAAATAGCCTAAATACTTTTACTCGGAGCCAAACGTGTAGACAGTAGATTTTTTTTTCACTATGTGATAACATTCAAATTATGTTTGCACAAACAAAGTTGATGTAGCTGATTAATTAGTATAGAGCTAGTATTTCTCTATACAGAAAATATTTTTTTCATGCAGTCGGGTTTCTTAATAATAAAGTTTATTTCATACTTTTTACTCTTGTGCCAAAATGGTAGCATAAAAGTACTATAATATGTAATTAATTATTTGGAATCTGCTTTTCCGATACCCATATTGTAATTGTTTACAAAAAATATATATTATACCCCTCTCTTTTTTAATTCGTAGACGCTATCTTAAAATAATATACCCTATGTCACTCTCACAATTTTTACGAATCTAAAGACACCTCAATCGTTAAAATCCATCAAACGGTTTAGGCTGTAGAGCGTGCGTACATACATACGCTCGAAAAATATAACCATCCTTCGGGCGCAGTCGGGAAAAAATAAGAACTGCTTAGAAATATTTGACCACCTTGTTTGCTATGACATATCTGATGGCGGCTGTACATTGAAGATATTTGCAAAAATATTAATTGGGGGCGGCTTATGTTAGTTAAAAGTTTGTAATTTTATAATAAAATAATGTAAAAACTAAAGACATTAGCAACATTATCGATATAAACAATTTTAAAATACCTATTTACTAGAATACACGATATTCGCAGTGCCAATTTCCGTCCAAACTTTGATTCCGGGTTTCACACCTTAGGAGATAACATTTCAAAAAACCCTTTTTAGTAATCACCTAGATGCCAATAGAAACATCCATGCCAAATTTTAAGTTTGTAGTCTTTACAGTTTTGGAGATTTCGTGTTGAATTAGTGTGTGGATTTGCAAAGATTCAAGCATATTTTACACAGCTTGACCAACAAAAGTACACATTTCTGCCACCGCGGGCGCTGCGATCGATTTGTCAGTTCTCATCACCACTTCGTACATAGTCAATACCTAGAAATCATTTGACGGTGCTATAATGCGTACATCTCGTTATTTTCTTAGAAAATCAATATTAACAATGTGAAATCGCAAAGCTAGGTTTTAACCCTTGCCTTTTCTAGCCTCGCCCATCCCAGCCAAGGTAATGGAACTAATGCGAGCGAACGAGTGCAAAGACATGTTAATTATTTGTGAATCAGTAAGTTACTAATTACATTTCTTCATTTACTAATAATTTCAAACACTAGAAAACATACAAGAGCGTTTCGCAACTCGAATTTGATTTAAAACCCTTTGAAACAAAGAGGTTCCTTAAACAAAATTACGACCCACTGAACAACTGTCTAAATTGTTCTACATTTTCACCTTCTAAATTTAATTAAAATACTTAATCATGCGTGGTTTTGTTTTTTATACTAATTATTTTTCGTCAACAAAGGCATGCCCGAGAAATTCAATTTGAAGCACAAATGTTATAATTATATTTACTTTTAACATAGTGTATTATAATTACGCTATGCTTTTACTAAGAGCTATAGTACTCTGTGCTAAGAGTTTACCTGCGTAACGTCGCAGCATTGAAGACATTATTGATTTATTCTTCTTCTTCTTCGGGTTCCTCTCCATTACTGGAGGTTGGCAGTCAGCTCTGCATATCCCTGTCTATCTCTCGCCAAACGAAACAGCTCTTCGACGCTGGCGATGTCTGTCCACTCTTTTAGGTTCGCGAGCCATGACATTCGTGGCCTACCGACGACGCTTCTTTTGCCCTCTACTTTGTCCATTATTACTGATTTATTGTTTATCTTAATCTTGTTATGTAAAGGAGAATTGTTAAGAAAATTACTATTGTCCAGTATACTATTACAAACCGTTTTGTCAGATTTACGATAATATTATAGGTATGTACCTACTACACTAAAAAACTAGTTTCAACTCGCTTCGGTCTCTTTACATTGAATATATTTACAAAAAAAAGTTACGATCATATCACTGAGTCAAAAAAATACCACTTTTTGTTTGTGTTGTTTTTCTGTTTGTTTGTTCGCGCACCACGCTTTCACTAATGGGCAAATTTTGATGAAACTTTTGTTTGTTTATATGTTTAGACTTAAATCTGGTACCAATATCATTTATTTGGCTACGCTGACCGGAACCCGATGGGACGAAGTCGCGGCTAAACTCTAGTACATTATAATATTATTCTGTACCTATAGAAAAACATTTATTGATAATTTGTTAAAGTCTACAAAAAAAAACAGTCAGCACATGCTTTGTCGTATAGAAGAAGTGTCTTAAAATGAAAATATATTTCTTATAGGTACTCTACTAAACAATAAAAGAAATGCATAAAATAAAATAGGTACTCTTAATCAAAATGACTTACTGCCTATATTGTAAATTTATTCAACTCAATAAGGTCCAGAGAAATTCGGGATCGGGTCGGTAAGAGCAGGGAAGGCCACTTAACCTTTTGACCCATCGTAATAAAGTTAGGCGGAGAAATTCATTAACATTACGTAAGTAGGTAGTAGGTAAATTATCGACTAGTGCACGTTTTAAAAGGACCGCAATGTAAAGTATCATTTATTTTCCATAGCTTTTAAGAGCAATGTAATTATGACAAAACAAACCATAACATAATTTTGTAATGATGGTAAAATATGCACAAATCATTTATTTATTGCAAATCAAAAGTTGATCTTTCAAATTCTGCGCCAAAACGCTCTCTGCCATGGTGTGACGTAACTCCTATTCATGACGCGTGAAGCTCATCACAAATCATCCGCTATAATATTTTGTCGTATCCTTCTAAAGCACGCAAGTTGCTAATCGCTTCGTCACTTTGCGCTGATTGGTGTTTGAAATTACATTCCGGTCCACGTAACTTTTAATTCAAATATTTAGTAAAAATAAAAACTTTAGAATAAATCTTTCAGTAATGTTCTATTCACAACTACTATTATTGAATTATTAAGATAATTTATTATTATAATTTTGGTGCAAGTTCCCCGTTGTTTTCGTAATTATTTCGTAATTATTAATGTTACTATTTTTCAAGGTCAACTATCGATAGTCAAACTATCGGTAGTGAAACTACTACTAAACTATCTCATAGCTAATTATTAATTCAGTGTAAATGTGAGAAGAGATCTGCCTAATCACTAATCTGTTGTAAGTTTAGCAAGTGGGTTTAAGTAGATACTACTGAACGCATAAGCTTGTAGCGAACAAGGTAAAAAGCCTCTGGAAACTGTAGAGAAGTGTATTTAAAATTCAAATTGAGGCATTCAAAGGTAAATGTTACATAAGCTACGTAGGAAATAATTTACGTAGACCATGGTTCGCATGCCTAGGTACTAATAGATAATATTACGCGTACTTACTCTATTTAATTATGTAGTTCTCTGGAAAAAGGGACCTTATTGTCGAGAACGTCACAATTAGTTGTCTTAAAATCCGTTTGTATTGTCCCTTACAAAATTCAATAAACGGTTGTTATGAATTATAAGATAAATTAATAACTTGATTTCTATACTTATTATTTTTGGTGAAGGAATGTTCCTGGGCAAAATTGTACTATGTAAGTAGTTTCGATCCGCGTAATCTATAAATAAACTTTAAACCATGGATAATCAACAATACCTATGCCAACTTCCTGCTTTAAATTCAACAAACCTGCATTTATGAAATATCGTACATGATATTGGATACGCATTAGAACCTTGTAGTAATAGGTAAAGTAAGGAAGTGGAACCTGCTTAGAGACGTGACTCTTGATAGTCTAATAGAAAAAACCTCTTTAGATAAAAATACATATGTCTTGAGCTACCTATATATCTATTATTTTGCACCGCGGGTTTCGCGAACAAAGCCACCATCAAAAACTAAATTTAAGCAACAGCGATATTGTATTTTTACACAAAAAATGTTGTTTACCTTTTTTATGTGAATTGAATCATTACCAAATATTTTACATTTCCCGTCAGCTCGACAGCTGCAGATAAAGTTATGGTGAAAATGTCAAATGCAAACCAAAATGCCATTAATTTAGAGCCTCCGGTCCACGACAGCGGAGCGCTGCCTGCCAAAAACTGTAAATAATTGGGCTAACTTCGAAACTGAATAGTCGTAAACCCGGCTCGTGCATTGCTTTATTATTGTTTTATTTTAAACTGGGTAATTTGACAAAATGAGCCGTTGGTTTGGGCTTAGAGAAAGCCACCCAATTTCTTCCTGTTGTTGTCGTTCGAGAATCGTCTTCTCAAAATGGTTACGTTTCTGCAAAATGTGTATAATCTAATAATCACTAATTATAATATTACCACTTGCCACGTCATTCTCTCCTTTAGACAAGTTCTGAATTCTTTAAGCGCCTAAAACCCCAATTCGATAATGTCAAGTTTACTATTCGCCAAAAACTATTTTTAAAACCGCAAGTTTGAAATAATAGATGGTAGTTCTGGCAAATTCTGACTACCTAAAATACAGTTTGTGAGTTTCTGTATGTATATTTATGTACCGTGATGGGTTAATTAGGTCGTGACTAAGTAATTGCTCCAAAGGGGTTTGTCCAAGCTGCCATTACGCGTGCAGATGACTGCAATCTAGAGAATTGCAAGGCGATGCCCTGACTCATCAGTCACTAATCTAATGTAATTAATGACAATAAACTTCTGGTCACCCTTGATGGACCTTTACGTATCATTTTGAGATAGCTATTGGTTGTTCGTGGCCGTGTGGTTCCGGCTTAGAGTGGACTACCCCATTTCTTCCCATGGGTGTCGTACGAGACGACTAAGGGGTAAGGTATGCACTGTTTTTGAGGGCGATAAACTACATATCACAAGATAGCTCTTCATTCCATTCTATATCGGGCAAACCCTAGTTTTGAGACAAACCTAATAGGTTTAACGATGCTAGCCGGAATACTAAATTGTTATAATACTTTTAATAAGCAAGTAAATTAAAAAAAAATCATGGCCTACACTTTTTTCGAGGCATCCTTAAATCCTAACGGGGACGTTTTTTCTTAATTAATTTAAGAATTCGGTAAATTTTTTTTTTGACACTGCGTGTATTTTTTTTGACCAGACAGACATCGATATACCAACGAACAGCATTAAATTTTTATTTAAATAAGTTTTTGATTCCTTTGACATGCTTTTATCAAATAGACAATCTCTATGTCCTATCACACCACTAACTGTCTGCTAAGAGCGTAGAGGGAGAACAAACAACTTCCACTGACGTCGTGACATGCGGTTGGCTAGTTCAACCCAGTTTTACGTGTGCTTCAGTCCCATTTCTATTGTCTTTTAGTTTTTGGAACACAGTGGTTGTTTTAAAGAACTAATCTTAACGTTGTACCTATACAAAAAAGGTGTTATGGGTATATTCGAATAATAAAAACCGTAAAACTTTTACTAAGTAGCATTTTATAGGCACTCAAATTATAGCATTCGATGCATTTAAACGATTTTCAAACGATGAGAAAACCTGCTATTGGATAAATGTTTTTATAGCATATGCTCACGACTATATTCCCCGAGGGGGTAGTCAGATATATTCTGAAACCTCAGAACATCCACGTTTCACCAGTAGTACCGAAACCCAGTACAGTGTGACGGGGGGTGAGCCCGTCGCCACTTATAATGGACAGTGGGTACAACACATGCCTTGGGTACAATTGAAGCATGCATGAATGTTTTTATAAAGTATAAATTATTCAGTTTTATGATCTGAGAAACCACCTAACGGGCTCTGTTGGGTTTGTGATACATAACAATTAATAATCATTATATTAAAACGTGTTTAGGCATGTGTTTATTGCTGTTGAAGAAGCGAAAGAGCTTTGTCAGGTGCAGATAGCAGAG
The DNA here is from genome assembly GCA_963924505.1 of Agonopterix alstromeriana. NCBI lineage: Eukaryota > Metazoa > Arthropoda > Insecta > Lepidoptera > Depressariidae > Agonopterix > Agonopterix alstromeriana. The sequence continues at coordinate 11,763,127 of OZ004670.1, forward strand.
AGCATAGAAGTAGGGCTAGCATGCCACGGACGATAAAGCGACGAAACGAGAAAAAACGTCATGCTCGCTCTTTTTGGCATTCGTAAAGTAACAAAGATAGAAGCACATCTCGAATTATATCTTTTTAGGCCTAAAGGTGGCGATCTGTTATCTTTGCATACCCCGATAGGAGACAGGCGAGAGTACAGAGGGGACCGAGGAACGAGCCTCCTCGACCTACCAAACCTCGGTTCTGATGACGCACCATGAGCTGGGCAGTGAGCCTCAATACGACCATTGTTGGCTGGCTAATCACTCATTGCAGAATAAGAACCCTAAAAAACCTCCAAGTGCGAGGGTTCCGTAAGGTTTATTACGAAGCGAAGGACAAACTTAACTTTGCAGAGGAAATAAAATGTTCTCCTACAGTGTAAAGAAAAGTATAATTAACCTTTAAACCACTTTTGATATGAGAGAAAAATTGTGAGAACAAAAAAAAATCTGCTATTCCATACTAAACTGCAATGAATACTCGACTAAAATGATTAAATTTCGTGAATTGTGAATGCTAGTCAGACGAAGACGTGGGTAGGACTATAGAAAAATATTTATAGAAGTTTTTTATAAAGGTAAAGGTAATTCTTTACGAAGGTTCAGAATTTGATCAAAACTATTATCATTCTAAGAGATGGTCCTTTGAAACCCTCCATAACCGTTGCCATTCTCATCCCAATCGTCCAGATAATAGCAATTTGTACAACGGTAGCAAGCTCGCAGACAATTTACAACTCTACAGATAAATATTTGGGAGGACTGAACTGTTTCGGCTTTGTTTTAAAACAAATTCAACAATGTTGCGGAGAATACAAATTTAATTGAAAAAAGAATTCAGGTTTTAAGAGTTACGTGGTGACTTTTACAGACCTGACTTACGCTGACTTTGGTCTTTATTTTGAATACGAGTATAAAACACAAGCTGTAAAAATACCAGTTTAGATCATCAAACTTAACAACTTCCAGAGGCAACATCGAAAATCACGAAAAAATCTGCTGTTCCATACATTATATTGGGTCAAGTTGCCATTAATGTTTTCTTATGGAACAGCAGATTTTTATTTTCCCGATTTCGATGTTCGCTCCATAGTGAAAGTTGTTTAGTTTGATGGTCTGACTCACCTCCCTAAGTATCTCTTTCTACCTACTGCAGTTGAAACAGCAGATTTTTTTTTCCCGGTATTGAAAACTACCTCTTTAAATATTATTAGTATAAAAAAGGTAGAATCATTAAATTGTGTTTCATAAAATATGGATGATAGAATTCAATCTGTTCTAGCAATCAAGAATGCCGTAAGAATATTTGAATATTTTTAATATAGTTGTTGAATTTGTAAAATCTGAGTGTTCGTAAGCTGTTCAATAGTTGGGAACACCGAACAATACAATATGTAGTCACATCGCAGAGTTTATACGTCATCAATTAGCTACGCACCCGACGAAATGAATTCAATTTGTAGAGCAACGGCAGCGCACGCGCATTATACTCTGTTCACTGAATTATACTGCACTGATTTTGATCTCGTTCATTGACGATTAGTACCTATTTATTTTTGTATTTTACATTATTTTCGAATTCAACTGTATTTTATTAACTTAAAATTAAATGAAAATAATCTTAAATACACCTTGTATTAAAGTTCATGAAGTAAGTAAAAGTAATTTACCTTTAAACCACATACTCTACCCATCTCATTTGTAAATTGTGTCGGGCCTAAAAGAAATCGACTCCTTTACAAAATTCATACATCGAACATTGTGTCAAATGTAGGAATATCTTTTAATTATGATTACTCCAAGCTTTTATGCTCTTGTTTCGCTTTAAAAATCTTTCTTTGTACCGGGGGAAAAAGTCAAGGAATTTATTTATTTACAAAGTGTACAGATAACATTTATATTTACCTACTAGCTACAATATCTTTTGATCATTATTAGTTCAAGAAAGAACTGGCATATTATCGTATTGATAACAAACATTTTGAGATGATAATTCAATAAATGCTTCTTCCTTCCTTGTAAATTACCCTATAATGATATTTTTTCCAAATTGGTGCCTTTTTTTGTTTCATTTACCTATAATGGTGTCATACCTTCTTCTTATTTCATGACAGAATGAGCTATACGACATGAAATCACTCGTGCTATAGAAAATACTAGCTTTACGGACAATTTGGCCGAATAGATGTCGTATAGTCGAACATTAGACGCATAAAGCACCAGTATATGATGAAATTACAGTAATATGACTTTTGTAACTCAAAATAGTCACATAAATGGGGGCCTAATACGACCAAATTGTTTTCTATAATGGTCGTATCTATAGGTTGAAATTTATATCATTGGTATCCCTTTAAACTAAGAGTCTACAGAGTCTAACCATCAAACTGAACTACTTTTACCATGGGAGCTAACAAATCATAGCATAAAAAATCCGATGTTCCATATGAAATTACAATGCCTACTCGACTCAAGTGTATGTAACAGCTGATTATTGTTTTCATCAAAATTTCTCATACCAATAACATACAGTATGGCTTTGGTAAGAATAGCCATAAATCATTAGAAAACGAGGGCTAAACCCTCATCAGTCTAAGTCAAAAAGCGAATCAAATTACGAAGAAAGGGAACCGTGCGGAAATTCAAACTAACCTCCATAGTTTTATCCGACTAGGTACTATTGAAATTCAATTACACTTAGTTGCATTGTTCTTTTCACTTTAAAGACAGTTTCGATAGTAACGATTGTTCCAGTGTTCAACGAAAAAAAGTTTTTGTCATTGTAGTTTTAGCGTGCAAATAGCGTAATTGAAGTACCTACTCACAAATACTCGCAATTAAAAAATTCCAATTACTAAGCTACGTATAGTGACTATTTATACTCAATGTATGTAGTTACATACAACGTGTCATTAACCTTACAAACTGTAACAGGACATTAGGGTTCTCACAAACGAATTGAACCATTGAACTAAAGGATTTTTGAAAATATCGTATGTTTCACAATGTAGGTAACTTAAATCAACATTCGAGAGACCTTTGCCTTGGAATGAAATGGGTAAAAAACAAACAAAAGAAATTAATACTTACCTGGCCAGTGAAAGATAGAAACATTATTATAGAAGTCGTAGAACTATTGACAAGAAAAGAAGAAGATAAGACAGATCTTAGAAATCAGTTGGAACTATCTAACGAAGTATATCTTTGTATGAATGTGTAAGTAGTACCTACTAATTGTCATCTGATTGATGCAAATGTACTGTTTTTGTTGCACTTCGAGATAAACCTCCGATGGTTTATGGAAGTTCAATTGTTCAAATCTTTTGTAAATTTTTCTTACAATAAATAAATAAAAAATAAATAAACTATTTGTTAATAAGGAATTTCTATCTACATCATGTAAAATACGAGTAGCTAAGACTACTTAAAAAATTGGTCACCAAATTCAGATTTTTTTTAATGACGAATATCTACAAATCTGTACTTTTAAACACAAAAACGTTGACCGCGTCAATGTTTTATAACACACAATGGTAACGGTATACGAGATACAAATTGTTCCATTACAAAGGATGCAACAATACCTAGATACGTGCGTAATCAACATTATCATATTTTCAATGCAGTTGCATTACGTATCAAAGTTGGAGCGCTATGATTTTTTTTATCATATAACTCATGGCCAAGCATAATAGTACCTACTAGTAGTTCCTGTTAATAATAATTATTGAATGTTGACGCAAACAATTGACTATTTATTATTTATTTAAAACTTTTAGCGCGTATTTTCACATAAAACAGTCACGTCTATTTGCTCACGTCACGTTAATACACTCGTGCTCATATAATTCTGTAACATTCCCGATAATTCTGTAATTCACTTGTATGATGACACCCTTAGATTTTCACTGGGCACGGCTGCCACTCCCAGTTTTTATGATACAGTCTATACACCTGTTTGTGGCATCGTTAAAATGTTTTGAAAGGTAGCACTACGTTTATCTATCTATACATCTTTATTTTATGAGGGCTATTGATTATCTTATGTCTTTTGTTTATTTAGTAAATTGATTCTAATCATATTTCAGATAGATGGATAAACAATTTTTACGTCGATGGAACGGATTTTGAACTGTTCATTGAACGATAAATTTTATCGGTCAAAATTGTAATCTTTGATCAGTCTTACAAACTTCAAAGAGAAAACGAAAAAACTTCGCGAGGAAAAATATTAATTTAGCGTTCGAAATTCGTTTGAAATACTCATAAATGAACTTAATTTGTTCTATTTAGCCATCTCATTAGAAACGTTATGATTAGAAAATGATCAAAAAGAATAAATGTTAAGTTATAATAACAAAATTTGCATTCATAAGAAATATTATATTTATAAATTGAATATGAACGTGTAGTATATGAACTAAACGTCTTATTATGAAGTTGGTATCGAATGCATAAAAATAATAGAGCCGTTTGTATGATATCTTTAACATTTAAGGACATAAGTTTCATCTAGAACTAACTTTCATTTAGGTAGGTACTAAGTGACTCAGTTACAATCCAAAAGAGAAAAATAAAGAATAAAAATATTTATACTAGATACGGCAAACTTGTAATTTTTTTCTTTTTATTTATTAATTTTTATTTTTATTTTCTTTTCGAGAAATCAAACGTTGTTTTAAATTAACTGAAATTATCAAACGTTAAAAGAATAAAATTAATAAACGAACCACAAATCAACAGACACAATCTTATACTAATTTGATACTAATAGAAGATGTGACCAAGTAGCTCCTGGGACCAAATAGCCATAATAATAGCCAGTCTCGACGAGAAGATGACACCACAAAAAGAAGATTAATATTATAGTGAAAAAGAACATCTGAAAAACGTTATCTGGAAGTACTTCGAACACAAAACGGATGCGCAGCTTCATCGGTAGAATCAGCTGTAATTGACACACCGGCTGACCCGACAATTATACCAGCGAATGAGCCACATATTAAAACGCTCTTTTTCTATAACCTAATATTTTAAACTCTTTTTATTCTTAATTTATGGACTATTTATACCACTTTCTTTTTCTTTGACATTTGAAAAAGACTTTTATTTTACCATGTTAGATGTCTTAGATTAGAACGTCGATCTTTTGGATTCATAAGAACCTTAAGGGTATGTTACTGTTGGGGCGCTCCATACAAACGAAGTCTGGTGATATTTTTAATTCTAACCGATTAAACTCAATGCAATTTTGCAGAAACAATCTAGAATCAAATCTCTATGCTTGGATAGTGTCAGGTTTTCCTTAAAATGTACAGTTTTAAAGTTAAAGTGTCTCAAAGATTTACATACAAATCTTAAATTAATCCTAGCATTGAAACTGTATATTTTAACGAAAATCGGACTTGATAAAAGCATAGAGATTTGTTCCTAGATTGTTTCTGAAAAATTTCATTGAGTTTAATAGGTTAGTATTGAAAATATCAGCAGACTTCGTTTGTATGCAGCGCGCATTTACGCATTCGGAACAAACTTCTCTTAATTCGGTTTATTGGAGTCTGTGCCAAGCCAAGCCCAAATAAATTAAACCAAGCCCAGCCCCAAATGGCTTGACAATAGACGCAAATGTAAAAGACATCGGCTGTAGTATTATTTTCAACTTTTAGTTTTGAAATCGTTTAAAAACTGTTTGTTTAAACTTTTATATTTATAACCTAAATATATCTGACTACCCAGGCGGGGAATTTAGTCGTAAACATTATGCATATGCTACAACAGAAAGATGAATTCAGGTATTTATCAAAACTTAATTCTATTACAGACAGACACGCCCCATTTGTCAAAGACGACGAGGAGCTTAATTCGCTTCTCGCATTCATTCTTATTGCTGACGAATTGAATATTTAATCTTTTATTAGATTTTTGCAAGGTTGGTAGAAACCTTTCCACTTTGTCTTCAAGGTGTCTTGTTAAATTAAAATGGCTCTGGTTTTTATCATCTCGCATCTTTAAAAATTTAACTAATTTTTTTAGTAGAAACCATCCATCCATCCATAAGTCTAGAAACTTAAATATACTAACTATAACTCATATTTTTTTTCATTATTCCATTTCTAGTTTTTTTTTCATCAGTTCTTGAAGATGTCTCCTTCCTACTTAAGACTTTTTTACGAATTGAAACGTGACATGAATTATTTCAAGGCAAAGCCAATAAGATCCTGTTAAATTGTGTCAGTGATTGACCGTTTGCTTTCGTTTCAAATAATAGGTATTGGACTATTTGATACAGACTAAAAAGGTAAATCAATTTTTGATACAACCGTATTGAAAGCAAAACTGTAAAGAATACAATAATTTGTTGTGACAAATTAATAAAATGAATATTTGTACCATTGTTCTGTTTAGACTTCTTTTTAAGATCAAGATGGGTAATTCCATCATAGAGGCAATAAGTCCATCTATCTTTCAAAACCCCGAAATCTATTCAATATTGAAAGTAGTAATTTCCTTTTGGACAACAAAATTACTTGAAAAATGGTTCCTGATACTCAGATCGTATCTTGTTATATAACTTAAATATTTTCAGACAGATTGATGGACTTAATAGACATAGACAGATACATTCAGGGTCTTTCTTAATATGCTGACGATTTTCAAGAACATGATCAGACCATCAAACTGAACAACGTTCTCCACTAACATCGAAATCGAAAAAAAGTCTGCTGTCTCATACATTTGGTACTTAGTTTTGTTTAGAACAATGGATTTTTCTCTAGCGATTTCGTTATGAATCCCGTAGAGAAAGTTGTTCAGTTTGATCATCCTATTAAAATACCGTCAGCATATTAAGAAAGACCCTATTTATTTTTATTACCTACGTACCAGGTATTACACAGATTCTGTTGTGACCTCGTGTGGCAAAGGTTACGGCTATACTCTTTCTTTACAAGTATCAAGCTATCATACAAAGCAGGAGTCATTCTCAAAGGGCAAGAGAACTCGACTCCTACAATACGTTTTTGACCTTTGTACGCCTTGAAAAATATATATATTTTAACCGTTACAGATAGATAGGTCAATCACAATCATGGTACAGTCAACATCAAAAGTAAATGATGACGAAAATAATATTCAAAACGATTTATCTGATATTATATTCATAGCAGTAATTTTATTGTTAGCTTAACGGGTTAGTTAAATAAAGACTATTTTACGATACATCTATAACTTTGTAAAATATAGATCCGTACATGATAAATTTCATTATGCATTTCACTAAAATTCATTGATTTTATATGCAATAGATAATTTTAACGGTCATTTTTAAATTGCTTGACCGGTTTACTTACTTAACTCTAAATTAAATTCATTCATATACTTTACTTATTTTATACCTACATCAAAAATGTCCTTGACCTTTTGTAATTCTTAAATACCTACGACACTTTGAACTTTAAACATTTTGTGCAAACAAGTCGCAAACATAATTAACTTACCTGAACAAACTAAACTGAAGACTAGCACCGTCAGAACTGCCCACCTCATTTTGACACGAAACACTCACGTCATAAAGTCACTAAAGTTTACTCAAATTTTAGTTGTTTTTCGGAAACTTTTTAGTAAGTTACGCGGTCGCGAGCGAGTAGCGTTATGATGCGCCGAGCTGGATCGAGTTCGGATATGGAACTACAGATGGTGACGGGAATTAACTGGAAACCTGTGACGCGCATGCGTGCCTCTTGCCCTCTGATAAAGTTTCATCTATCTACACGGTGAACGGTAATTCGACCTATTCCTTGAAAGAAGTCGTACTAGAGTTAATTTGCAACAAATTAAGTACTGTTAACTAGGGGTCAGATGTGGTTACTTAGTTATTAAGGTTTTACAATTATTTTTTGACTATAAATACTCTATTTTGGACATTCAACTGCTATTTTTCTGAAAGCTGATAATTGGTATTGGTATTGGTTGAGCGGGCTCATTTTCCGCAACTCTACTCGACTCGACGACTTTGGCGCCTATTTTTAATGAACATTTGGGGAAAAAAAATCTAAAAATAGCCCGAATATCTGAACTAAAAGATATTAAATAAAAATAAAACCGGCCGAGTGCGAGTCAGACTCACGCACGGAGGGTTCCTTACAATATTAAAAAAAAAGTGTTTTCTCCGGGATCTTTAGCGTAAGCCCGTCACACACTTTATCACTTTATATCATTTGTTGTTTTACCTTAGAGTATAGACTATAATCACACCAGGTTTGACGCTTATATTTATTACCGTTTTTACGATAGCTCACAAACAAAAAACATACATACAACAAGTTTCTTGTATGGGGGACCTTCCAGGCTAGTTACAGAGTCACGCTGACCACCAGCGCGGGTGGTCAGCGTGCGGCCCACGAGCTAGGTGTTGCCTTGTAGCGTTTCATAGTGAAAACTGACCCGCGTAGTTCAATTTCATAGTGCGAACCGCGCGCTGACGACCCACGCTGGCGGTCAGCGTGCCTATGAAACCAGCCTTAATTTTAAACTTAAAATATCAACCGTCTAGCTATTGTACTTCAAAAGATACAGCCCTTAATAGGTGAGACAGACAGACAGGCTGGACAGCGTAGGCTTAAGAATAGGGTTCCGTTGTCACCATTTAGGTACGGAGCCCTAAAATAAAAAATAAACTCGCTTAAAATATCGTTCTAGCTAACTTGCCTCCAAAGATCAGCACCCCAGTGTCTTCAGTTGAAGTAGCAGATTGTTTATTTTTTCGATTTTGTCTCCATAGTGAAAGTTGTTCAGTGTAACCAGAAAAATTTAAAGTTAAAATTCTCGCACTAACAAAAATGTATGAGATAACATAGCATTAGTATGTTAATGAATTATAAATAAATCTCTATACTTATATACTTTAAGTAAATATTGTTCAGTGGAGGTGGTAATAACGTAAGTTCAGAATAATATAGAACTGTAGGTATCATAAAAATTTACAAACACACAGTCAATAATCCCGGCGCCAAATAAACTAGGACACGCGTACAATACTGTAACCTTGTTGGCAACAAATATTTGGGTAATAGTATCAAAATAGGTATAGTGGGTCTTTGTTACAAGTTCTACATACTAAGTTCTTAAAGAATTTAAAGGCTTGTTTTAAATATTTTACATTGAACTGCGATTTTTTAAGCCTTTTGCATCTCAATTGTATGCAAGCATGCATGTTTACATAATATGCATACTGGTCGTATGACCAATTTTTAAGGTCATTCGGACTCTTTTGTGCTCGGACCCTACGTCCGATTAGTTTTAAGTCAATGTCTATTAGAGTGTAGTCAATGCATGTGATAATATTAAGACGTATCCCCCACTGAATGACCTTGATCCTTTCAGAACAGCCTCACCACTACTAAACTACGTAACTTTAGTAGGTTGGTATACTTATTTTTGACTAGCTTGTACTTCATTAAGTCACTGTGGTTCAGTCTAGCAGTTAACTGAGTAAGGAAACCAAATACGAAAAGCATGGAAATTCCTCATAAAAATGGTCAATGTTATGTGTCGCAAGTAAAAGTGACTTCAACTTATAATGTAACGTAGTACTAATTCAATTATTTAAGCTTTCCTTTGAACACTGGTTTCATAAGTATTTCATAGAAAAATAAGAAATAGTAACAATGACAAATAAACCCGAAATGTTGCAGATCATTGCTATATTTTACATTAATTTGTATGTCTTTCAAATAGACGATGATAGGTTCTAAAAACCAGCAAAATATGGCCCGGCACAGCGTTTACCTAGTGGAAGCGTCTTAATAGAACCGATTTAGGCCACTAGGTGTTAAATTAAACATGACATATAATTAAAATGTAAGTTTGGAGATATTTGCAAAAAATCATTGGGATTTAGAATACGTCATGGAATGCATTAAGATTTTTAGAATGTTTATTTGTTTATCTTTTTGTCTGTTTGTTTCTGCACGCATCACGTTAAAACTACTGAACCGATTTAGATACGGTTTTCATAGAAGTACAGTTAGGTTTAGTTTGGATTAACATATAGGCTTTGTTTCACCGCAATCGGTTTATTCAATCAAAAGTTAAGTCTGTGATCTGCACGTACGGAGTCGCGAGGACGTCGTCGCTAGTTAAGATGTAAAACGCGAATTAGGTACTCCGTTTTATAACTAAAATTTCAACCATTCAGCTTAAAGTTTGTGATACTTGTATTCAATTAACGCATGTACCTAGATACCAACTGAACTTGGAACTTTGTCTTTGTTTGTAAATATTATAACCAACGCGAGAACCCTGTCAAAGTTCTAACGCATGTCGCCAACGAACCACATACCAAACGGAGTTTGACCAAGCTACTGGGAATACGGGTGGAGACACATCCTTGTTTAGTCTATGTAATGAATGGATCAAACTGAATAGCGATCGAAATGTTGACGTAATGGTGTCTATACACAGAACCCGCCTACATGTCGCCTGTAGCCACAGACAGACACAGCCGTTTTCACATAATTGGTATCTTCAGCAAAAAAGCTAGATTATTTAGTATCAGAAATAAAAGTTACATTTAAACTGCCGAAGTTTTTTCCGTCTCGGAGTGATCAGAATCTACTTTACTACCAAATGATAATATCAATCTTATTATACAGGTTGTCCCCTAAACCGACGTCAACCCGGCGGATGCTGAAGGTTAGTTCATGTCTTACCATAATGTCAAAGACGTAAAAGTGTCTTAGTTTTCGAGATATTGACAGTCTTAACACATACAACAACAGACACTTCATAGAACATTTGTAGCCGTGGCACTAAAAACAGTAACTAAAGTAAAGAATTTCACGAATTGCATAAAACTGACAATATTTCGAAATTAGTTTTCGAGATATTGACACTTTTACTGAAGTCAAATTTTGACAGATTGATTGATCCATGATTGAACTAATGTATCAGCATTCTTCGGGTTGGCGTAGGTTTTCAGGACACCCTGTGTAGGGGAGCACTTGTACAAAACAACCTTCACTTTTAGCATCCTGATTCAAATATATTTTTTGGGTTCAATTCTAATGAAATAAGCTCGGAAACAAGAATTTGAAAAGAATTTTATGTGTAAAGCTTATGCTTCTAAAAACTCTTTCACGATCAACATAATTTTATGAGCATATGCTCACGACTATATTCCCCGAGGGGGTAGTCAGAGATATTCTGAAACCTCAGAACATCCACGTTTCACCAGTAGTACCGAAACTCTGTAATTTTATGATGGCCAGCAAAAGTCTCTCCTTCAACAAAGAATGAGAACAGAAGAATTACTCGTCTGCAATACTGCGTACAGATTAACATGAGCTCATTTGCAAGGATTTTATTTGGGATATGATATGGAACTGGCAATTTTTGTTCTCTAGAGGAACCTTCTTAAATTCATCTTGGTTTTCCATATGCGGCAAAATTGTGAAAGATGGAAATTATCGATATTCAGTCTGTTTCTGTTATAGGACTTTCCTTCGAAATTATTTGATCAGCTGTTCCATATATTTGAGTCGAGTACTTGGATATTTATAAAGGTCACTTCTTAATATGCTGACACTTTTTTAAGCGGATGATTAGACCGTAAAATCGAACAACTTTCTCAATGGCACCAACATCGAAATCACGAAAAAAATTTGCTTTCCCATGCAAAACTGCAAACCAACACGAGCCAAATGTATGGGACAGCTGATTTTTTTCGCGATTTCGATGTTAGTGCCATTAAGAAAGTTGTTCAGTTTGACGATGTGATCATCCCCTTAAAAAAGTGTCAACACATTAAGAAGGACCCGGACCCAAATTCTCTTTCGCGATTTAGATATTCTTCCCGCAATAAAACTTGGTCAGTTTAATGGTATGAAGCACCCCTCAAATATGTAATACATTTAATTTTACACCATGTGTTATAGCTTTGTTAGAGCACTACCCCGTTCTGATTAAAAACGCAATGGTAACTCCTAAAGTCCTTCCCAAGTTGGTTGTGTAAGGCGTCTCGCGACCCCTGCCAAGTTATTTTGGGTCAGTGAGTGGCACTCGTAAGTTACCACTTGGACGGGTCTTACCGCACATTCTGCCAAGTTTCATACCGTATGCGTCAATCCTATATCCACTGACCCATAAAGGCTGGGAATATTGTACATTTTTACACATTTGCGATTTGTTCTCATAATAGTCGTATCTGTCTTTTATTTAATTTTATTAGGTAAACCTTCTTCTTTCGTATCGGCATAAATCTATACAGGGTGTAACAAAACACTCTAGTAAAACTTAAGGGGGTGCTTCAGACCATGAAACTGAACAACTTTCACTATGATGCCAACATCGAAATCGCGATAAAAAAATCCGCTCTTTCATACATATTCAGTTTGATGGTCTGAAGTACCCCCTTAAGTATTACCAGAGTGTTTTGTTACACCCTGTATAGGGTCCTTCTTTATATGTTAACACTTTTCGTAAAATTGAACAACTTTCTCTTCTTCTTCTTCTTCTTCCTGCCCTTATCCCATTATTTGGGGTCGGCGCAATATGTCGTCTTTCTCCATTCATCTCTTTTAGCCGTCATTTCAGCGCACACACCTTTTTTACACATGTCATCTTTCACACAATCCATCCATCTTTTCTTTGGTCGTCCTCTCTTCATGCAGCCATCCACATTCAGATTTAACATTCGTCTTGTAATATGCCACTCATCTCTTCTCATCACATGTCCATACCACGATAACCGATTACCACGCAGCTTTTCATTCACAGGAGCCACTTTCAAACTTCCTCTAATATACTCATTCCTAATCTTGTCCATTCTAGTAACCCCACACATCCATCTCAACATTCGCATCTCTGCTGCATGCAGTCGTTTTTCATCCGTCACTTTAACGGCCCAACACTACGAGCCATACATGACGACAGGTCTTATGATGGTTTTATATAATGATGAACAACTTTCTCTATGCCACCATAATCGAAATCGCGAAAAAAAATATATATATTCCATATCTTCAGATACGTTGCACGATACGGATACTGAGCGTTGGACCCGAAGAACACTGGAGTGGAGACCCTGAGAAACCACGCGGGGCAGAGGCTGCCCATCAGAAAGATGAGTCAATGATATTAGGAGTCCCAACTGGATACGAAGAACGTCATGAAGAAATATGGAGGAGGTCTATGTCCGAAGACCGACTTATCAAGGGCCGTGATGGATGGATATCTTCAGATATATCGATCACAAAATTGACGTAGTTTGCAAAGTATCAAAAACTCTTTGTTCCATGACCTAGTTGATTGTGTGACCCTGTCGGCATTCTTTTATCATTTCTAGAAATTCATTAATAGTAAATAAAATTTTAAGTAATCAACACATCTAATCAATTTAATCTTCAAAATCAGTCCAGGAAATCGTTGACTAACGCCAATAGTACATTATAATTATCTTGTAAGGTTAGATTACACTGTTATTTTCTTCATATTTAAGGAATCGTCGTTGTGTTTCTATTCACACTATACCAGACAAAGTGTAATCAAAATAAATAAGCAAAAATGTTCAAAGTCATCTTACTATTAGTCGTTGCTGCAGTTAGTAAGTATACAATCGTTCTTTAGCATCACCATCAATCAATCAATCAAATCAAAATTTGTTTATTCAAAGTAATATCACATAGATAACTTTCTGACGTCATGTTTTTGAATCTGAATCTACCATCGCGTCAGAAGGTGTTCCGTTGTAGAGAAGATGCGGCCAGAAACTCTGCAACACACTGGTTTTAAACAAAACAAAATATACAAAGTACAATAACAAAAATTCGATATTAAATTACATAGTGTAACGTTATCAAGACCAGACATTTTGGTCATTCAAATAATCATCGAGTTTATAGTAACCTTTTTACAGAGGACTTGTTTGACATTCGACTTGAACTTTTTGTCATCTTCAGCCTATTTAGCCTACTCATAACGTGTTCACAGTCCTGTAGATACGGTTGTGATGCCAAAAGGATCTCAAACCGCCGCGTTGTTCCAGCAACGCCCAATAACGAGGTCCGTAGCCCTTAGGCCCACAGGGGGAGCCCTTGGACAAGTTGCTTAAGTTTTTCACTGGTTCTGTTGTTGTTGTGGTTCCCCCATAGTCTGCATTAATAAGCAGTAATCGCTCCCTGAGCTATAGGTTATTTTTTTTGTTTTTTGTCCTTACATTTTTTCAGCTTCATGGTCTGATTAAAAATATACAAATAAACTGCCAAGAGCACGGTGTAGGTACATTACATAAATATAACATAGGTACGTACTAATAATCATTAAATATTTTGTTTTAGCTGGCCAAGGAAAATCCATCGAACAATCCAGACATGGAAGTTTAAATATGTACTATGTGTACACACGGTAAGTTTTATTGTTTTAGTTAAAACAACAATTTAAAATCTAAACTATTACAACACTGGCTGTTTTCTGGAATATGTTTTTAGGGTTCCGTACCCAAAGGGTGAAATCGGGACCCTATTACTAAGCCTGCGTTGTCCTTCCTATCTATTTAGGACTGTAACTTTTGAACCGTAATAGCTAGACAGTTGGAATTTTCACAGAATATGCGTTATTACGACGGATTTGTTAACAAACAATAAATATGACAATAAGTTAAGGGACCCCCCCATAACTTATTGTCATATTTATTGTTTGTTAACAAGAAACTAGTTTTTATCAACGTTTTTTTCTTCTCGCTCGCTTTAAAACAAAAAAAAATTAGTTATTATGTTGTGTGGTGGTGTGGTACGGAACCCTCTGTGCGCGAGTAGCCCGACTCGCACTTGACCGGCTTTATTTATTTTGATTACAGGGACAACCCAAGGTTGCCAGTACCAATTGAGGCGACTAACGCATCTGTTTTAAACACCCCAATAGTTTTTCGTCCCAACACTGCAGTGATTGTGCACGGACACGAGGGTAGTGGGTTCAGTTCCTTGAATCCCGTTGTTAAAGATGGTAATTTAATATCAAGTATACTTTTATTTAAGTTCTCACTAGTAGACTCATCAGCCGCATCGCCAACTACACAAAACAATTTTTTGACAAAGAAATCAGTGACTCTACTTAAGAGGATAGACTATTAGTACTGTTTTGTTGAATAATGGACACTAGAGCAAAAATTTGGATACCATACAAGCTTTGTCACCCCTGCTATGTCTATTTGTTTTGTTTTTTGCATAAATTAATTACTGTAAGAATTAGGGACCTTCGAATATGATCAATATTACCGCCTGTTTTCGGACATCCAGCAAACAAATTTAACGAATTAACAATTCTTGAAAGAATGATTAAAATCGGTTAAGTTTTGGAGGAGGAAACAGGGAAATACGAAATTCTGATTTCGTCCATTTTATGTAGATTAAATCAGTCCGAGCTGTAGTTGTCTCTTTCGCACTCTAGTTTTGTGGGAGGGACCGATCGGACAAATACGTATACAGTCGGAAAAGAGACCTATTCTCAAAATGACTTCGAGGGCCCGCCTATCCTCTTAAGAGGCTTTTAAGAGGATACACCCGTTAACGCGCTCTATAATAACGAAGATTAATTATTGTTTGAATATTACCCAATTTAATAAAGTATTTTTTTAAACACGGTCTAGAAACTAATATCGGTGTTGTCAGATTTTCGTTAAAATGTAATCCTATAACTTTCAGCATACCTTACAAGTGAAGATGTCAATGTGATAGTGGTGGACTGGTCAGCGTACGCCGGACAGAGCTATTCGAATGCAGTGAATGCCGTGCCCAGTGTCGGAGTAGCTATAGCTGAGTTCATTCGACTTCTGGCCCGCATCAACAGAGTGTCGCTGAATCGACTCCATCTCGTCGGTTTCAATCTTGGAGCGCATGTTGTCGGCTTCACAGGAAGAATGTTGAATGGGCAGACGGCAAGAATCACTGGTGAGTTTAAGACGACTTGATTTTTAGTTTTGTTCAGGGTGTCGAGGTAAGGTGTCCATTCGAATTGAGGTGAAAAGACCATCAAACTGAACAACTTTGTCTATGGGGCAAACCACCTACACAAATGACGATGGTAGTCCCATAGTCAAAGTTCTTCAGTTTAATGGTCTGCTTCACCTCATTTCGTTTGGACCACCTTAACTCGACCACCCTTTATAACAATTTGTAAAATTGATGAATGTATTTGATTTTTGTTTAATTTATACAACACACTGATTGATGAAAAAAAAATTAGAGTAACCGATGCTAAGAAAAGGTAACTAGTTTTTGAAAAAAAAAAATTAAACTGTTTTTTGAATTACAATAACGTTTGTCTATTTTAGTCGAAGAATTGAGAAAGATACCTTTAAACCTTAGTTAATTAAATCGGTTGTATTTTTTTAGGTTTGGACCCAACAGCAAGCCAATGGGGTACCAATTCCCAACGGCTTCGAGCATCCGACGCACACTACGTCGAAGTGATCCACACGGATGGAGACGGGTTCGGTTCCAATGGCCTAGGCACAGCTATTGGACACGTGGACTTTTTCCCAAATGGTGGCGGCAATCAACCAGGCTGTGTTTTCCACGCCTGCAGTCATAACCGTGCGTGGGAATTCTTTGCAGCAACATTAACCCACAAACATCTTGTCGGAAACCAGTGCGCTTCTAACTTGCAGCTGAGTTTGAACCGTTGTCGCGGTTATGCTCTTCCTATGGGAAACAATGATTTAAATAAATATGGGTAAGAATACTTTTTTAGGTAGTGTGATAGATTATTGTTAAGGTCTAAATATTTAACTACTTAGGTATGTTTTTTGAGGATCTCCTCCAAAAGAAAGTTCAAAGGCTATCCACCTAAAAGGAAAAGAATCCAGAGGTGGATAGTACAATTTACGAATGGAAGGGTAAAATCCTGCTCTCAATCGGTAAAAGGAAAACATCGTAAGCAAACTGGCATAAGTTGAAGAAGAAATTCTGATGCGTATGTGATGAGTACTAATCCGCATTGGACACGCTTGGTGGAAAATGTTACCACTCATCATTGAGGGTAGGCCTGTGCCGCTGTAGTAGTGGAACGTTTGTATATAGGCTGATGATGATTTTGAAGGTGCATCATACTATGGTTGATTTGGTTGGGGCATGGGTTGGCTTTATATTACCGGATGGAAATTTCGCGTGAAGCCGCCATGCAGCACAAAATGTATATACAGAGTCCTTCTTAATATGTGTTTTTGATTTCGTTGCTGGTCCCATAGAGAACGTTGTTCAGTTTGATGATCTGATCATCCCCTTAAAAAACTGTCAGCATATTAAGAAGGACCCTATATAGGGCGGCGAAGGAGCCAAAGGAGGCGAACGAAACGAATTTACTTTTAATTCTGACTATTCGTCCGATTCGCCACGGTATAAGTGTGCAAGGTGTCATAGAATTTCATACAAAGAATTCTAAAATTCGATTCTTTCGCCTCCTTCGGCTCGTTCGCCGCGGATAAATATGCGTCCACCTTTATTGTTATTTTTCTCTTGACGTGCTTCATAGAGCAAAGTAGATCTAAAAATGTTATACTATTTATTTCAGATCTGGCATCTTCCGAGTAAACACTAGGCGCACATATCCCTATTAAATGCAATGTCATTGATTACTGCGTAATGACGTCATTTAGATATTAAGAGTACACATAATTTACTTTAATAACAATTTTTATGAAATTTTAATTTTTTATTATTTTCATGTTTATGTTTCAATGGTCACATTGGAGTTTACTATCATTACCGTTATCGGCTAATGATAGTAAACTCCTGTTTCACAAACATTATCGACTCGTCCAAGAACTTTTACTTCAATATTCCAGAGAAAATGTAAAAAATTCCGAATCGTTTATTTTCATTTCAGTTGCTTTACTCCTTAAAATAAAGTATCGTTTTTTGTCTCCTTTTTCCTTACTCTACAATTCCAGCGTATAAAATAACACATATAAAAATATCCCCTAGAGTCATGGTTCGGTGACCAGCTAAAAGGCATTAAGTGAGATAAGTGAGAAGCCTCGTTAACTGAGTAAAACTATCCTTGAGGATTAGCAACGCTACTTAAGGCGTTGTCATATTACCTGCAGGGTAGGGGTAAACAAATGGTATGGGGCAATGACTTTAAGGGAATATAATTCGGAGCGCGCTCCATACAAACGAAGTCTGGTGGTATTTTCAATACTAACCAATTAAAGTTAATGTAATTTTTCAGAAACAATCTAGAAACTAATCTCTATCTCAATGTATTTAGTTTTAAACTTACAGTGCCTCAAAAATTTCCATAAAAATCTTAACTTAATCCTTGCACTAAAACTGTACATTTAAAAAAAAATCTGACTGATTGTTCCTGAAAAATGTTATTGACTTCATTAGTTAATATTGAAAATATCACCAGACTTCGCCTGTATGCAGCGCGAATTTACGCATTCGGAATAAACTAGAGATTTGGTTCTACAGGGCGCAAAAAACATTACACATCATGTTTCAGACCATAAAACTGAAAACTTTCACTATGGAGCCAACATCGAAAGCTCGTAAATAAATCTGCTGATCCATACATTTGGGACGGGTAATGTTTTCAATGGAACAGATTTTTTTTCCCGATTTTGAAGTTGGACCCATAGTGAAAGTTATTCAGGATGATGGTCTGAAGCGCCGTGCTTAAAACCCGTATTATTCACAGCCTCAAAGCAGAAACAAATATTTATTTGTTATCTACACAGTTATTTAATTTATTAATTTAATAATTACAATAAACAACATAATAAACAAAACATTTTTATGATCAGGTTCTGTAACTATTACACACAGAAACGTTATTTGGGATATTCTAATGAAAATAATTAAATCCATATTTCTAATTCAACATAGACAAAAATATGTCCACTGCTATGATTGCTAGAGAGAGAGAGAGAGATTTTAGAAGAGGATGATCAGACCATCACTAAACAACTTTATCTATGGAACAAAGACGAAATCGCGAAAAATAATAACAAAACTGCAAACCTAGGTACCCACCTACTCGACCCAAATGTGTGGGGCAGCTGATTTTAGTCATCCCTTAAAAATCCGTCAGCATATTAAGTTGGACCCTGTATATGATTTTATGATGATAAACTTCATGCAGCTTGCATCCATTGCCTCTCGCGACCATCATAAGTTTATTATTCATCCTAAACGAGAATTCGTCCAGAAGTTTCCTTTTCGAGGTTTTTCTGCATATGTTCCTAATACCTATTGAATATACCTAGTCTGACGGTTTGACCCTCCGACTTGCTAATCTTTCGAGAAATATTTGTTTCTAACCTAACCTAACCTAACCTATGTCCCTATCACCTATTGACGTCTAATGGCTTGAAACTCCGACTTGCTAATCTTTCGAGCAATCTTTGTCGTTAAAATAAACATGACAATTGTAATTTACAATGACAATTAAGGGTGCATTGCTGAGAATGTTAGGCCACAATACATCTTACCTACTGCATGTTTAGCATCATGTAACCAGCAATGTAACGTTTCGGTTTTTTTGTACTCGAACACACCTGACCAAACACTTTTCAAAAACAATTTTATTTAACGACATTTTGCAATAAAAATGTAAACATAATCCTCATCTGCTTTTCAAAATTCCCTCTTTATAAGCCTCCAAAAACAAGCATTGGAGGAAAACAAAAGACCCTAAAGACCGATCAATCACCGATAACAATTTTAACAACGTTGTAAACAGAAAATAAAAGATAAAATCGTACGCTTGGGATCAAAGACTCACTGATGCAGAAAATTGGGTTTCCTTTTATTATTTAAGTTCTTCTTAAGTTAAGGAAGACGAATAGCTTAATTTTGCTCCATCTTAAAAACATTTTAATCTAATTGATATATCTGCTTCTTTATTTTAGTGCTGATATCTTGCTAAACAGCAAGATACCAAAATAAGAATGAAGTAATTTATAAAAATTACATAGACATAAAAATTACAGCATTAGCAGTGATGTTTATTATCGTACGTGTCGATCTTTAGTATACAGGGTGTAAAAACACACCCTAGTATTATGTAAAGGAGATTTTAGATCATCAAACTGAACAGGTTATTTCACTATGGAGCCAAAATCGATAAAAAACAAAAAAGTCTGCTGATTGTTTTGTAAAAAACTGCGGTCCCTACTCGACACAAAAGATAAGATAAATATTATTTATTTGCACACTAAGAATAGACAAATACAATTACAAATACAGTTACAAAAGTATGGGACAACAGATTTTTTTCTTGTTTGTCTCCTTAGTGCAAGTCATTTATATGTTATTTTTATGTCTCTTCTTAACATATTTTATCGTCGTTTCTTATTAATTAAAATCTACACGGCTGATGTAAGTTATAGGTATGACAAGTTAGATTTTATTATATGTTAATTTTTAAAAGTTACCCACGTATCATCTAATTTTGTTCATTTATTGATTCTGAACGGAGTGTAAAATGTGTTGTTCTCAATTATTTTTTCCATATCAAACGGCAATGGTTACTTGATCCGAAAATATACAACGTGTTAATGAATAAGCGCAAAACCTCATACACCCCAACTGATTTACAACAAAATATTTAGATTGAAACAATAATTTCATCATTTTGATAGATACAATTTAAAGTTATTCGCATTTTAAGTTTTGAGGCAAAAATGATTTATTATCATTTCAGCAATGAATGAAAGTGCTAGCGTGCTCATGGATACATTTTAAGAATCTTGTTTTGGTAGTAAGTAGTGTGAGTGTGCCCGTGCGGTGGGTTGAGATCGAGTTCAGAAAATTTTAAATTTTACAAACAAATTATTTAATATTATGAAAAAAAAAACATGATAATTCGATTCTGCTCTCGATTCTAAACAAACTACTTTCTAGTTTTGCGTTAATTCATTAACACGTTGTATAGAACAGGTGAATTGTTTTCTTGATTTCTATGTTGGCTCTATACATTCAGTTTGATGGTCTGAAGACCCCCCTTTATGTATGTAATGCATTTTTTACTGCCTGTTTAAAAACATAAAAACGTTTTTTTTGTTTATTGATAGACGAAGTAAGCAAGGCGCATCAAGAAGTTAAATAAAGAACAAAGTTTTTATTTCCATATTCTTGGATGCCACCTGTGCAGTTTTTTGCATGACTAAAATATTGGAATTTAGGTTAGGTTATTGTTATTACAAAGGTGTGACCAATACTAAACACTACTGTGGTCAATTGGTCAACTGGTCACATGGGTGTTACAATATCTTTGTAACTAAACTAACAGTCCGATGCAGAATTTATTGTTAATAAATAACTCTCAAAAATTATTAAGCCAAATTAAGGAATGCAAAAATGTAACCATCAGCTGAACCAAGACTCAAACTCAAAATAATTTATTGAATGCTTGAACCACTTATTAAACGTCATATCTTTTTTTGAAGCTACTACCTCCTCCGAAAAAGTTGTCATTGGAGAGAAAGATATTGAAGACATTAGTGCGTTTTAATATTTCAAAGGGAAAAGTTAAACTCTCACGTGGAAATTTTGTATGGTTTTTCAGAAAAGAATTTCAAAGTTTGACATTCTTAAGACCGCATTCTCATTTTAAAGCCCGCAAAATAAAAATATACCACTTTCTTTTATAACATTGGCTGTTTTCTGAACCTACATTATTTCCTTGCAATATGTTATTGGACTTTGGATCAGGGTTGTCAGTATTTTCTTTATAAAACATCAAAAACGTGTTGATATAAAAATTGTACTGTTCGCCTTGGGTACGTACTTCTATGTACTGAGCATTCACTATGATAACTTGATAAAACAGGAACTAAAAAGGGCATTTGTCATAGTCGCAATATACACAGGGAAGGCCACAGGCCCAAGACCAAACAATTGTATTTGCCTCTTATATCACAACGTACTATAAATAGTTGTTATACATTTCAATAAAATAAAAAGAAACAGGTATCTCAATTGTAGAGAATTTGACGAGACGAAGCAAGTAACTGATGTGTTCCTGATTAGAATAGTTCACAACTACCATTCTGAAACTATCATTAGAGAATCATCTTGAAGGATGCCGACAGTTTTGGTAACATCAAACTATCAAATAAATGGCTGTCATTTTCTATTCAAGTACTCGTATACGGTGTCATCTGAGTATAACTATAATAATTAAATAAGAAAACTTTGTAGATATCGGTTTTCGAAAAAAAAGTGCTACATCTAGCTTGCATATGATAAATAATTATACAAAATGGTTTTTAATATTGAAAATGCATTTTCGATCGTTTCAGCCCCGTTTTCAGTGAAAGTGTGAATTCGCCCTGGAGTGCGATTTTCGAAAGTCACACGTTTAAAGTTCTGGTCAAATGACGCATGATCTCCATAGTAATTTTGACCTTTTCTACTGCTGATTTGAACGTTTGATTTTCAAAAATCGGTATCTTGGTGTCTTGACTTTTCGGGCTAGATGAATGATTCAGGTGGTAAAAGACGCGTATCGACGAGAGCTACAAGAAAGTTTTTTTTTAAGATGAAATACCTACGAAATGGAGCGGTTTTAGGGGGTTTCTAAAGGTCAATTTTTAACGCATTTTAATATAATTTGTTTATGGAAAGAAATTAATTTAACAAAATAAATTTTTATGTGAAACGTCTTTCATTTCGGTCACTTGCAAAGTCCGCATGTAACGAAATATGATATTGTGACAAGATAGCTACGACATTTTTTTAAATTTGTTACGTGAATTTTATTGGCCGACCCGAACTCAAGCTTCTCTTGCTGTCCATGCAAACATGGATGTGTATTATTTTAATTAACAAGTCGGAACATTATTATATACCTTCTTTTGAAAAGGCTATCAAATATAGTTAATAGTTATTTAGTTTCAAAGCAATTTGTGTTCACACACTCTATTTTATTGCTGTAGTAAAATTAATATCAGGTAATATAAGAGTATGCTTAACAGACTCTATCCTTTATTTCTTGTCATTGCTTTGTCGTATTTCATATCGCACTAAAACGAACAAGTTAATTTCAAATATGGATTCTCATGGTTTAAAGACTAGTAATGATACATTTAGTTCACCTATAGTCGACTTTTACAATGGAAAATCAGTTTTAATCACAGGAGGGACAGGATTTGTTGGAATGGTAACAATCGAGACTTTTTAATTACCTAAAAGATTACCGATTGCCGTTTAGAAATTGTTGTAAGGTACGAAACTACTAATATAAAAATCTTACATTTCACAAAACACCGTAAGAAAAAAAAAACTACTTTTTTAAATTTTCGAGGTTACCGTTTTTTTCCCTATACTGTCATGTTTTTCACCTTAGTTCAATACTCAGACGTAATAAAGTCAAAAAAGTCAAAAGTCAAAATTGTTTATTCAAAATAATATCACATAGATAACTTTTTGACGTCATGTTTTTGAATCTACCACCGCGTCGGAAGGTGTTCCGTTGTAGAGAAGATGCGGCCAGAAACTCTACAACACACTTCTTTTAAACAAAACAAAATATACAAAGTACAATTACATAAATTCAATATTAAATTACATAGTGTAACATTGTCAAGACCAGACATTTTGGTCATTCAAATAATCATCGAGTTTATAGTAGAATAGTAAGACTATCTAAAGTTGCCATACAAAAGCTATAAGACCAGATGAAAAAGTCAACTTTGATTGGTCCTATAGCTTTGTATGGCAAGTTTAGACTGTCTTACTATTACGTATGGGTATTGAACTAAAGTGAAGAACATGACAGTATAGAAAAAACTAACTACGAATTTTAAAAATTTCAGACATTATTTTTATTTTTTTTCGCTACGGCGGGATGTGATCTGTAAGACTTAGGTTTTTATATTAGTAATTTTGTACCTTACAAAAATTTCTAAAAGGCAATCGGTAACCTTTTTGGTACTTAAAAACTCCCGGGGCTACAGTACAAATATGATCTGATGATACATCTTATCTATACGAAACGACGGTTTCTTTAAGACTATAATTAGGCTGGAAAGAGCATTTTTAAAAAGAATGAAGATCTAGAAGAGAAAAATCGTTGGATGTTATTATTGTACGAAATGGAGTAGTTTCGCGATTGCTACGCCATCTACACTAAAATATAACAAAATAATTAGATTGAAACAATAATTTCATTATTTTGATAGTTAACATTTAAAGTTATTCGCATTTTAAGTTTTCAGGCAAAAATTATTTCAGCAATGAATGAAAGCGCTACCGTGCTCATGGATACATATTATTAAGAATCTTGTTTTGGTAGTAAGTAGGGTGAGTGTGCCCGTGCGGTGGATTGACAAAGAATACAGAAAATTTTTGATTTTGCAAACAATTTATTTAATATCTTGAAAAAAAACTACCTATGTTGCAACCATGATAATTCGATTATAAACAAACTACTTTCCAGTTTTGCGTTAATTCATTAACACGTTGTATATACCTACTAATTGTTTTGTTGCAGGTTTTGATTCAGAAATTATTATCCTCGTGTTGTGGCATTAAAAATGTTTATGTGCTGATAAAACCGAAATTCGGGAAGAGTGTTCAGGAGCGCAAATTGGATTTAGAGAAATCAGAGGTATTTTTATTATTTCAGTAGGCCGTAATGATGATTATGATGGGGTAGTAATGATGGAGTGAAGGAAAACGTCGTTAGGAAACCTGCATGCTTCAATTTCGAGGCATGTATTGTACCCACTGTCCATTATGTGGCGACGGGCTCACCCCCCGTCACACTGGACAGAGTTTCGGTACTACTGGTGAAACGTGGATGTTCTGAGGTTTCAGAATATCTCTGACTACCCCCTCGGGGAATATAGTCGTGAGCTTATGCATGTAGTAATGATTTCCGTGTAGGGTCGTACTTGGTCCAACGCGTGTCATTAGCCATACAACGCGGAAATGCAACCAGCATTATGGGCACGTTTGGTACGGCTAGGAACGGTCTTTTCGATTAAGTATTTGACGAGGCATGTTGCTGAATGGTGTTTTGTAAATTTGACGACGCATGTTGCTGAAGCAGTTTTGTTGACGACGCATGTTGCTGAAGGTGATTATGTGAGTAATTTTAAACCTAATTTTTATTTCAATAAACAATTATGGTATCTTTAAAAAAAAAGTTATCAGTGCACACAATATTGAATACCTACATAACCACTATCCGACCTGTCTTTAACAATTTATTAAGACAAACATTCGAGTAGCCAACTGTACTAGAAGGACATTAATTAAAAGATGTAACAATGAATTCAATAAATGTAATTTTAGATTTCAGTAGTACCTATTTAAATATATGTTTTTTTTGCTTTAAACTTTTCTTAATTTACAAAAAACGGACGCATGAGTAAACGCGAAAATTTTGAACGTGGCGGCCAAAATTGATCGCCTCGTCAGTACATACCTATAATTTAACATTTAGATGTATGGTTGGATGTATTCGTTACCTACGCATTCTTCGGTCGCATTTTCCGTTCCTACATTCATTTTTGACTGTGGGAAAAATGCCCGTCACCTGGTAAATTTTATTGTTTACACTATGATTACACTCATCAACCTTCAGTCAATTTGGGACTAGGGCATTTCGGATTTCAGTCATTCTGGGACTAAGATATTTTAAGAATTGATCGAATTAAGGGCCTATGTCGAAAAATAATTGAAGCGAAATGGGCGTGTGATAGCTTATATTACTGCCTGATGCGAGAGAAAGAGACAGGGCGGTGCGCGCGCCTGAAACGACGCAAGCATAAAACCAACTTTATTTAATTGCAATTGTACTATTTATGTAAGTTCAATTCTGCTCTAATCAAAATTTATAAAAAATCTATCTCTTTTTTTTAAATCAAGCCTCTTTTTTCTAATATTCACCGTTTAGCACTTCCAAGCGTTTATTGATAAAGACGGAGGCTACTTTGGCTTGTTTTTCTATCGAGAAAATGTGTCTTAATCGTGTTTTGGCTCTAATCAAAACTTCAATTATATGTTCAATTTACACATATCCGCAAATCATACTCCTACTGTTAGTACTTCATGAGATATGATGCTTTGAAGAATCCAATTTTTTTCACATAGCCTCTTAAACTAGGGATTTGAATTTCAGTCAATATGGGAAAGAGACGATTTGGGTTTTGGTTGTTAAACTATGACTAAATGTATGCTTGCTTATAGTACTGTAGCCCCGGGACCGACACCGATCAAAATTGACTTTTTCATCTGGTCTTATAGCTTTGTATGGCAACTTTAGACAGTCTTACTATTACGTATGGCTATTGAACTAAGGTGAAGAATATGTCAGTATAGAAAAAAAACGACAACGTCGAAATTAAAAAAATTCAGACCATTTTTATGTAATTTTTTTTGTGACGGCGGCTGTGGTCTGTAAGATTTCCGTTTTTATATGACCAATTTCGTACCTTACAATAATTTCTAAATGGCAATCGGTAGTCTTTTTGGTAATTAAAAAGTCCCGGGGCTACAGTACTATTTTTTTTTTTTTTTTTTTTTTTATTTTCAACAAAACAGATACAAGAATATAATCTAGATATAGACAGCGAGCGAAAACCGCGTACGATTTATCTGCCGCCGCTTATTCGCAATAACATAATACTATACTCCATTCCAAACAGCAACGAAATTTTAAGGCTATATTGAATTACAGAATTTTCGGATTTGAAACAATACTCTCGCTTATTCCCAGCTCCAGTAATGTCCATGATTTATGTCGGACCAGACAGTGTATCAAACATTTTATTTGCTAATCAGACTTGGCCAGAAAGCAAGAAAGGAATCGGAAATTCTTTTCGTCCCTATTTGGAATGAACCATATGTAACAACAAGATTTATAAATTTCAGTGGGTAGGCACGTAAAATGATTTGAGTATTTTTTTACATTTATCAGGATTTTCACATAATATTTGGTAGGTAGCAAGGGGTAGCTCATTTAACAATTACTACTTGTATATCGAATTGGACAGCTACAACTATTCGTAAATAGCAGCAAAAATGTTTATATATTAATTGAAGTACAATTTTTTCAGGTTTTTCAAAAGTTAAAGGAAAAGATGCCGGAAGCATTGAACAAAATTATACCCATAGCAGGTGATTTGATAGACAATAATATTGGATTGTCCAAAATGGATATAGAAATTCTTCGTAAAGAGGTACTTATCATTATTGTAATACAAAATCTCTTCTCATAAATTCAACATTAACAATTTTGTCAAAAAAAATTTTGTTTTTGAAATCTTGCTCTATGAACATATAGATGCGGTAAATTATGTTATATAGGGTGTAGTAAAACACCCAAGTACCTAACATTTAAAGGGGTGTTTCAGACCATCAAACTGAAAAACTTTCAGTACGGAGCCATCGTCGAGAAAAAAAGAAGTGCCTTCCCATACAAAACTGCAGGCTTAAACTTGAGTAGGTGGGCTACTAAAGTTTGAGACAGCAGATTTTTTTCTCGATATCTAACTAAACAGCTTTCATTATAGCACCAACGACGAAATCGCTAAATAACCCTGCTGTTTCATAAAAGAAGCAGTCTTGCTGATTTTATAAATAAAGAAAAAAAAATTGTCTACGCGACCAAAGTGTTTAACCCGACTGCGCCAGAAGGAGGGTCATGTTTTTCGAGCGTGTGTATGTATGTCTATTTCTTTGGCACGGCCTACAACGTAAACGGCTTGATGGATTTTAACGTTTGAGGTGTCATTAGATTCGTAAAAATTGTGAGAGTGAGATAGGCTATATAATTTTAATATGGCATCTGCGAAATAAAAATGAGAGGGAGAATAAACAAATTTTTTTTTTCATTAAAATTACAATATGGGTATCAAATGAAAGCTAGTGATCTGACGATTCCAAAAATACATATATTATAGTACTTTTATGTTACCGTTTCGACACAAGACTAAAAAGTATGAACCCCGACTGCATAAAAAACCTATTAACTGAAAAGAGAAAAACAAGCTTTATAATCACTAATCACCTTTTGACCAATTTGAAACCTGCATGCTTCCATTTGGAGGCATGTGTTGTACCTACTGTCCATTTAAAGTGGCGACGGGCTCACTCCCCGTCACACTGGACAGAGATTCGGTACTACTAGTGAAACGTGGATGTTCTTAGGTTTCAGAATATCTCTGACTACCCCCTCAGGGAATATAGTCGTGAGCATGTGATTATGCTTTATTTCGACTAGCAGTTTCGTTTCTAAAAATATTCTGAATGAAATTTATGTTCTTTTTTCGTAGGTTTCCATAGTCTTTCATTTAGCAGCAAATGTGAATTTTGCCATGAACCTACACGAGGCTGTGGTAAACAACAGCCTATCTACAGAAAAAGTAATAAAACTTGGAAAGCGCATGGAAAAACTAGAGGTAAGTCAACTTTAATAATTTTACACACGATAGATAATAAATAGCGAAGTGTTTTAGCGCTTATATTCTTAACTTTATAATTTTAAAATGTAGCTAATTTTATTTTTAAAAGGTGATATTGTTTTATTGCAACGGATTAACAAGGTACGTATTATACACAATTATAAATAAACTGAATTATGATCTGGAGCGCGATTTTTGAAACTCAGCAATTGAAAATGTCAATACTATTATGGAGATATACATCTTTCTAGTGCTGATTTGACTTTCAAAAATCATACTTCAGGAGTGCGATTTTTGAAAGTCAAGTCAGCAGTAGAAAAATGCATATCTCCATAGTAATTTTAACATGTTTAACTGCTGAGTTCAACGAATGAGTTTCAAAAATTGCACCTCTAAACTAAATATTTATTCTAACTTAAAAAGGCGCAGGAATCTGATTCAGTATTAAAAGACAATATGAAATAAAATAAAGCAAACAAACTTTGATAACTTTTTTTTTCAGGCGTTCATTTATGTTTCGACAGCATATTGTAACTGTTGTAAAAACAACGACATGATTCTGGAAAAAGTTATTAAGACAGATATTCCACTGAAAGCTGTGTACCATGTTATTGAAGAAGTCAACAACAATTCCTTGGGTCTAAACATAATGGGTAAGCCGTATGATCAATTAACATAGGTACTGACTTATACAACGTGTTAATGAATTAACGTAAAACTAGGAAGTAGTTTGTTTAGAATCGAGAGCAGAATCGAATTATCATGGTTTCAACATAAGTAATTTATTTCAAAATATTAAATCATTTATTTGTAAAATTTAAAATTTACTGACGTCGATCTCCACCCACCGCAAGGGCACACTCACCCTAATTACTACCAAAACAAGATTCTTAAAATGTATCCATGAGCACGTTAGCGCTTTCATTCATTGCTGAAATGATAACAAATCATATTTTGCCTCAAAACATAAAATGCGAATAACTTTAAATGTTAACTATCAAAATAATGAAATTATTGTTTCAATCTAATTATTTTGTAAATCAGTTGGGGTGTATGAGGTTTTGCGCTTATTCATTAACACGTTGTATAGGGTCCATCTTATTAAGCTGACACTTTTTTAAGAGGATGATCAGACCATCAAACTGAACAACTTTCTCTATGGGACGAGTGTCGAAATCGCGAAAAAAAAACAGCTAACCAAACTAAACTGAAATCTTATTCGAATCAATTGTATGGGACAGCTGATTTTTTTTTTCGCTATTATGACATTGGTCCCATAGAGAAAGTTGTTCAGTTTGATGGTCTGATCGTCCTCTTAAAAACTGTCAGCATATTAAGTTGGACCCTGTATTTGAGATTTCGATGATTGTACTATAGTCTTCAGTCAGATAACTTTCATATAACTATCGTCTATAGTCATAGAACTTTTCCCCGTGTTTCTTATTGTGATGCCGACCTTCGAATATTGTTCCCTATCGAAAGCAATTTAATAACCGACAGAAGAGAAAATCCTTTCCATTTTTCTGAAATGTTGTGTCATTTATAAAATGTTGTGTCTGTTTGCATATGAAACAAAATATTATCTACCTTATGGCTTCTCACCATAGGTGGGTAAAAACGGACTCAAAACTTCAGCCTTCTCCCTAGCTCACCCGATACAGCAATCTAAAAAATTGTAAACTTGGCGTGATGTATATTGAAGATTTTTGCAAAAATAATAATGGGCCGGTAACGATTCTGAATGAAATGCATTGAGACCATTTTTAGAATTTTTGTCTATTTGTCTGTTTATCTGTTTTTATGTGCACGCATCACTTAAAAACCGATTTGAATGGGGTTGTAACGAAAGCATAGGACTTAGTTTGGTTTAACATTTAGGTGTTATTTCATCACAATCGGTTCATTCGATTAAAAGTTATATATATATATACAGGGTTACAGGTTAAGTCGACCTAAATCCTTTAAGAGGTGATAGTTTCCATCATTCCTGACTGATTTGACTATGGAACCCCATACCCTAAACTTAACCGTTCTCAAGTTATGGGACTTTGAAGTTTTTTTTTTTAAAATCCAGATTTTTTTGTCTAATGTCCCCTTTTTTTGTGTTTTGTACATCTAATGTTTTTGTTTTTGTATTTTTTGTGTAGCAGATTAGCTGCTTCATTATTTTAAACACAAAAACTGCAAGTAACTGTACCAACTGAGTCGTAATAGACGATTGATTGTTAAAAAAAGAAATAAATTTGTGAAAAGTTTATTTTTCTTTCTTTTGTATTTTAAAAAAAGTCTAAGACAGTTGTGCTGCAGATGTGTTTAAAAATATCTACGGTTCTTCAGCTTTCCGATAAGGTATAATTTGCTAGGGTGTTATCAGGATTCTCGGAAAAAACATCGATGAAAGACTCCCAGGTAATAACAAAAATAACGGTATTTCGTAAAGTTGCTCGCAACGCCCATTGTCTTGCAATGGGTACAATGGGTAGCGCGTCACGTGCGAGCGGGATATCATACAATGTAAACGGGTGCAAGAGAGACAAGTTATTTCAAACGCCATTTTGTTGTTATTGTGTTTGGTTATGGTTAGTCTGCTTACGCCATTCGTCCGTGGTAGATGCGATACTTGGTGCTCTTCGTTTTTTACTCGACTTAGCTTGTTTTTCTGGACTGTTTCCTCCTATTCGTGACTGTGCTTGTTAACTGGACCTTGATTTGTGCTTCTGATTTGGAACTGTTGAAGATGGCGACCTTTACGAACGAAGAATATGCTGATATTTTGATTTGTTATGGGTACTGCAACTGTGTATCCTTACAAGCTCGTCAAGAATACATAGCACGTTTTCCTGACCGCCGAATTCCGGATATTAGTGTCTTCGACGGAGTTTACCGACGAATTAGAGAGACTGGCTCTGTTTCGAGGCGACGAACAGACCTGGGTAGACCACGTATTAATGATGATGATGAAGAGGAAGATAATGAGATTGTTCGACGATTTCGACTGGATCCGACTACGTCAACCAACGTTGTTGCCCGAGAACTTGGAATCTCACAATGGAAAGTGTGGTTTACTGTGCATACTGCCGGTCTCTACCCCTACCACTACACGCCAGTGCATGTTATCGAAGAAGGAGATCCTGTGAGGAGGCTGGATTTCTGCAGGTTTATGTTGAATGCAGATTTGGAAGATCCTTCTTTTTTTCGAAGCATCTTGTGGACTGACGAGTCCAAATTTGATCAAGATGGGATAACCAATTATCATAACGCCCATCATTGGGCTCCGAAAGCAGGAAGAAATCCTAATAAGAAAAGGGTAAAGGGGTCACAGAGACGTTTCAGCCTTAACGTATGGATGGGAATAATTTCAAACCATCTGGTTGGGCCTTACTTTCTTCCTCCAAATTTGGATGGAGAGACCTATGAAAATTTTTTAAGGCAAGATTTACCCGATTTGCTCGACGACATACCATTAAACCTCATTCGAAACATGTGGTTTCAGCACGACGGGTGCCCCGCGCACTTTAGAAGGAGTGTCAGAGAGTGGCTAGACACTAATTACCCAAATAAGTGGATCGGGAGAGGTGGGCCTACACCGTGGCCAGCTAGAAGTCCAGATTTGACACCAATGGATTTTTATGTGTGGGGGCACATGAAAAGTTTGGTTTACGATGAACCTAACCCAATAACATCTGTTGATGTTTTGAGGCAGAAAATAATTGATGCTGCTAACGAAATAAGAAGAGGACTCACAACTGGGGTAGTGAAAAGTGGCTTAAGGCACAGAATGCGTGTATGTGTGCGAAATAGGGGCGGACCTGTGGAACATGTATTGTAAAAATGATTAATAAACCTCATTCGTTACCTATTTGGATTGTTTTATTTTGTTTTCTGAGTAAAGTTAAATTTGACGCTTAAATATCGTTATTTTTTACTACTACCTGGTAGCATATCATCGATGTTTTTGTTATAAAATTCCAATAATACCCTATTGTATTATACCTTATCGGAAAGCTGAAGAACCGTAGATATTTTTAAGCACATCTGCAGCACAACTGTCATAGATTTTTTTTTAAATACAAAAGAAAGAAAAAAAAAACTCTTCACAAATTAATTTCTTTTTTTAACTATCAATCGTCTAATACGACTCAGTTGGTACAGTTACTTGCAGTTTTTGTGTTTAAAATAATGAAGCAGCTAATCTGCTACACAAAAAATACAAAAACAAAAACATTAGATGTACAAAACACAAAAAAAGGGGACATTAGACAAAAAAATCTGGATTTTTTTAAAAAAAACTTCAAAGTCCCATAACTTGAGAACGGTTAAGTTTAGGGTATGGGGTTCCATAGTCAAATCAGTCAGGAATGATGGAAACTATCACCTCTTAAAGGATTTAGGTCGACTTAACCTGTAACCCTGTATATATAAATAATATATACATTATAATATAAGTATTTAAAGTCAATGGTCTGCGCGTACGAAGTCGCGGGCGCCACTAGTATTTTAAAATTGTTTAACTTTATGATCCATGACTCCATGGGTCGTCATAAACACTTTACAAGTAAACTATTCAACTTAAGAATAAATAAAAACAATTTGCTAGGTGGAAGAACGAACACTTACACTTATTCAAAGGCAGTAGCTGAAGATTTGATTGCGAATGAAATGAAAGAGGTGCCGACTGCCATAGTCCGTCCTTCAATAGGTAAGTAGAATACAGTATTACGTATATTATGTATCTTTCAACATACTATTTACTTTCATAGCATAAACATAATTCAAAAGACTATTTGTGACGTTCTCTGGGAAAAGTGACCTTGTTTTCGTTTTTAGTTTCCAAGATATATAATATGTACATAATTATTTATGTATATTTTGGATCCATTCATAACTCCATACTCAGTATGTACCTACATAACACCGATTGGTTTCTAACGGTGAAGGAAAACATCGCGAGGAAAACTGCACTCGCTGAAGAAGAAAATTCTGATGCGTATGTGTAGTCTACCAATCCGCATTGGGCACGCGTGGTGAACTAACGCCCATATACCCTCCCTGAGGGTAGGCCTGTGCCCTGCAGTGGGGCGTAGGTATATAGGCTGATGATGAATAACTCCATACCGACAACAAGGTCTATTCACACAATGTCTTCTGATATATTCAAAATTTTGCATATAGCAAACATAAATATATTCCTGTGTTACTAAACTGAGTTTCCTAGTGAATGTAATATTTTTTTCACCAACAGTATTATCTTCACTGAGAGATCCAATTCCTGGTTGGTTGCAAGGATGGAATGGAGGTAATAGACTCCTTACAGGCATGGGAAAAGGTACCATAAGGTGCTGGTACGCAGATTTAGATGCCGTCATCGACATTATTCCGGTGGATTTTGTTGCTAATCTGACGATAGCTGCTGCGTGGGATACTTCTACAAGAAGGTTTAGTTGAATTATAACAATAGGTTAATCGAAATCCAAACTTCAACAACGTGTGTATAGGATAAATGAAAGTTTTGGAGAAGCGACTAAACCACAAAATTGATTAGGTACCTTATTAGATGGAACACCTCAAAATGGATTGAAGACGTATAAGATCGAGAAATACAATGAATAGCAGCTGGACAAATTCTTCAAACCTAATGTATTTAATTCAATCAGTGGTCATCTTTTAGCTGAAATTATGGTGATGATATAGGTACTTACCAAGGTCGATTGCCAAACTAAGCCAAACTTTATTATTACTTCTGGTAAAGAAATGGCATTCATTTATTTATTGACTTTATCTACTACTGGGCTTTGGTTCACCATTTGAAAGTTAATTGATCTCTCTTTCTTCGATTGCATTGGTACCTAAAATGTTATTTACCTTACCTTAAAATGCCTTAAATGTAAAACAGTGCATCATCTTTTCCTTATGAGCCCGTTTTGCATAGAGTGTCAGGGGTGTGTTTCTGGTGTCACGTCTAATAAAATACGTTTATTTCCAGTGGTACAAGAGAAGTTAAAGTGTTCAATTGCTGCTCCGGACTACAAAATCCCTTGACTGTACGTGAACTTTTCGGGAAAACTCTATTCAACTTTAAGAAATTTGCAGTCGGTTAGTGTTTTGTTAACTTTCTGTTAATATTACTATTCAGACATTTACTAGCTTTAATCTTATCATCCCTCATTCATTGCTGATTAGAAACTGGCTGCATTGCCTCTCTGGATGACCAGAGAAATTATTTCTCTCTCTCTTATTTCGCATTCGCCACCCTATGTCTCTAATAAGGACCTTTAGTCTCAAAAACGACTGAAATAAAATCTTACTCTAACCCTAGATTTTCACATTTCGTCAGCGTAAGCCTCGCTGCATGCTCAGCAGAAGAACCAGCGACGCTCATTGTCTGTCCTAAGTGGACGAAGCAAAATTTGGAGCTCACACAGGTCGCGTCCAAATCAGGCAGCGCCCCCTTTGCCAGTTCACATAATGAGTTCTCAAAAAAACTAATTGAAATCGCAAATTAATGGTTTGTGATTGCTTTATTGATTGCTCTCTCAGATTTGCCACAAAAATGGGGCCGGGATTTCCATGCCGGAGAACTCCTTAAGTTCCTTTACTATTATGTGCATACTCGAGCAACCAAACACACTTAATTATTAATAAATTGATACAATTTACTCAAGGAATACGCATTGTTAACATTTTTTTGTTTTTCAGGAAATTCGTTTCCAATGCCCTTATTTGTTGTTAAAAGTATCAGATTATTCAGTGTCTTGTTCTTCTTTCTCCAAACGGTTCCAGCATTCGTGTATGCATGCTTATATTGTGTCTTCGGACATCAGAATAAGTAAGTTTTTAACCCATAATACTGACACATCGCACGTTAAAACCATTACCGTCACTATGCAAAAATGACAATAAATTTATAATCTTTAAAGCTATGGTTTTGGCTAGTCGATACCATTCCATCCAACTTCAATTTGATATTATTTTTCAGAGCATTGCTGTTAAAAAACAAGATGCGTCTTTTAGTTTCGAGCATAGCATTTTACACAAGATACCAGTTCTTATTTTTAGACTTCAACGTTAAAGATTTGTACCATAAAATGACTGAAAATGATCAAACTGTCTTCGATTTCAATGTTAAAAACATCAACTGGGATAAATATATAGAAAATAATGTTTTAGGAATAAAAAAACACATTCTTAACGAAACATAGTTAATGATGTATATGCATATACAGTAACAGGGTACCGTGTTTTATTAATATTTACAAGGGTTAAATAAAACAATTTTAAAGATTACTTCTTTTATTACATTTAAAAAGTAAAAAAAGATAACACATATTAAGTTAACATAATCTCACGATCTGCAAATAATATCAAACACTAAAAATAATGTATTTGACAATACATATAACAAAAGCCCTTATATAATTATCACTAGCTGTCTTTGACTATTTATATGTGGACTGGTTACGCGTGTAATTCTACTAACAAACATTTCTGCCACTTTTTGCGGGGGGCGAGGTAACATGAAATCCGCAACTTTGGATTTTATTCCCCATAACTTTAGATTCTAATTTTGAATGTTAAAAATCATGAAAAGTAGTCTCGTGTGAACCCCAAACGTTCTAAGTTCGAAGTTATTATTTCGCAATTATAGGCTGTCTCGTTTAGTGATAAGGTGTAAAATTGAATGTAAATGCACAAGATCAATTGTGCTTATACCGTGGCAGAGGGGAAATGCTACCGCAAGGCTAGTCCTTATAATAATTAGTCAAAGCTAGCTGTCAATGACGAGCAACTGCACACAATGTTACCATCATATACAGTAACAATATAGCTTTAAATGTGGATTGTGCACACAACGACTTTGATCACCATAAAGAGTGAGACGGCTAACGGTACCCGAAACAGTCCAGTTGCGAGTGTCGTACCGCAGCGTGGCTTCAAACACACCGTCGCCAGGGCTTGTCTGCACTACTACCATGTACTCCTGCCATCCTTCCTCCTCAAATTCATCCGCAGCACCTGCTACCATCTCCGTTGCGTCAACAACTTTAGAAAGAGTTAACTTTGAACATTGTTGCTGATCCTTTAACAACAAATTCAATTCATCGACCAATTGACTTGCAGCCTCAATCACTTCCTTGCTATTATTAACTTTACGAGTTTTGTGACAAGTACACCAGTGGTCAGGAATATCAGCAGTCTTACATGTACGGTTCGTCGGTATTGGTAAAAACCAACTAATACCTCTGTTTCTAGAATAAGGCTCTTTCATTTTAGACCGAACATTTTCATTTTTAAGATTATTCATATTGATTAAATCTGTTAGTGTTTCATGCAAGTCAAAAGGTGTCGTAAGTCGTCCACTATTTAGTTTAAGGTTATTAAAAGCTTGGCTATAGTTTTCACGGAATGAATGTGGTGTTAATATGTACACAAAAGGCAGCCGCTCTTCTAAACGGCCTTGTTTTGTGGCTCGGATTGAACCATGTCTCATACCGTGATCACTGATTAGGAATATTATAGATTCTTCTAAGTAATTTGACGAATCTAAATGTTTAAAGAATTTTTCATAACTATCATCCATTAACATTGGGTAGTTCAATCCTTCATGGCTTAAACTCACTTCCCAAAAGAATCCAAATAATTTAGAAGACTTCACCGTAGACACTAGATCTACGATATAATCTAATAGGACATCAAAAAAATATCTTTCATGCATGCACGGTCTTATATGCCAATCTGTATTAGCTCCAACCCCTTTTTCTGCTTCGTGTATGAACGGGTGCATATAATAATCAGTAGGTGTTGTCAAGAAACCGTTCAGCATGTAATTAAATGTTGCAGCATAATTGCTATCTTCGCCAAAAGCAGTATAATATCCAGCTTCTTTGAACCAATGCCAAATGAAAGGACAATTATCGAATGTTACGTGAGTATGTGGTTGACATATTTTTCTAATCTCAATTTCTGAATAGCCTAAGAGCACTGCTACTATATTAGGAAATGAATTATCAGCAATTTTGTTGTAGCCCAATAGCTCTATTGCCCCTTTTTCTTTAATGTAAGACAATGTTTTAGGCATGGTTCGATAAAAATTAAGCCTTGAAACGTTATCTATTCCTACAATAAGAACGTTGTACGCAGATTTGTTCTTGGGTACCGCTTTTGCATTATCATTTAAAACTAAGTCCTTTTCAGGTGCGAAAATAAAAAAGTTTTCGTACACTTCTCCATCTTTGTAGCTGCAAGTGACTCTTACAAACTCATCCTTTACCTCAATCGTGTCTGTAAAGTTAATAGAGTCTCCATATGTTACTCGATCGTCAACTGTAGTGGACCATACATTTTGTATCTCATTTGGTCTGTAAAATGATTTGTATCTACAGGAGACAAAATCTGGTTCAGAAACCTTGTAGTATTGCATTTCACCTTTATTTATCCAGATGTGAGTTTTATCGTTCAGCAAAAAAGAATGGTTTGCATCAGGACATGGTTCTAGATCCGTGGGATAACTGGAAAACTTTTTAACCGACTCGTCAAAAGGCTTCATGGCAGGTATAGAGCAGCCTTCAGTTTTGATTGTGAAGCTTTCATCCGAAACTGGATTATTGTAGTGTTGAGAGTACCAAAGTGGAACTGGCGGCGTAACATAGAGAAAGAGGATATCTGAGGTGTAACTTATGTTCCAGAATAGAAAACTGAAGCCGAACACGGTTATAAAAATGCATATGAACCGATTGGGTTCTAGCGATCTACTAAATGTTTGTTCTTCGCTGATCCTTGTATCCATACTGTGTAAACGCTCCAAAAATCACACCAAACTGATCAATGTCACTATTTTGTTGCACAGAAACTAAAACTAATGAGTGTATTTCTTATTTAGTACAATAGTCTCATTACATACTCTGAATATTTGATTAGCGTCAGAAGTAGGTACAATTATGCACAGCTATGTTAAATAAATAAAATATATTTATTTTTTTCCTCAACTTTACTTGCTAAATATTACAAAATTGTACCCAGAGGCCAATTTCATCAACAGAAGTGCCCGTTTTAGATTATTGTACTGAAAAACTGTCCCGTTCTTAACAGACGTAAAACAACGAATTTAAAACCGTTTGAGTAGAAACTATATGAGAGCCGGAGCATCTGTTGACACCTGATGCTGCGCTAGAAAACTCTTAGAGCTACATACATTCGACATATCTCTACTTCAATGTATATACGTTTTGGTCAATTGGTGTAACTGCCATAAAATTGTGTGGCCAATGAATTGCTTTGTTTGATACAAACAATGTTGTTAGTAATGAGTTTACCGTCGTTGTTTCTATTGGCTTTCTTCACGCTAATAACTATGGCCATATCTTCATCGATTCATAAGACGTATTCTAAAAACAGTGTGCGTAATAATGCAAAAAAAAACCTAGCTTTAGAGGGCTTGTATCTTCTGAACCGTAATAGGTATGTAGAAAAACAAAAGTTTTTAGTAATATTATGTTGTGGTACGGAACCTTCCGTGCGCGAGTCCGTCTCGCACTTGGCCGGTTCTTTTCCTCCTGTAAAATTTAGTTTCAGACATTTACGAGGTTTTCACTCGTTGCCGACTATAGGTACATTATATCATGAATTCGTGATAATTGAAATTTTACGGTCATCGGTAAGGTCGGTTAATTTGACACGGTTACGCCACAGTTTGGTACGCTAAAATTTTAATTTATTCCAAGTATTTTTCTTTGAAAATGTCCATATAATTATACATACATACACACATAAACTTACGACCATAATCCCTTTCGGAGTTGTCAGAAATATTGCTACAAGAACCTACTTTCGGTTTAGAATGTAATTAGTTGTAGCAATGCTCACATTCAGCAATTTTGGTTTCAGGATGGAATGACGTGTCAATTGGTGTCATTATAATTATGTACCATAATAATTTGGATCCGTGAATAAATCCGTGGTGGTCCGGTGGCGAGTAACCTTGCCCGCCGTGCAGGAGGCGATGGTTCGATCCCCGTCCAGGCCGACTCATACTAATGGGAATTTATGTACGATTTGTAACACCACTGGCTTTTAGGTAAAGGAAAACATCGTGAGGAAACCTGCATGTTTCAATTTCGAGGCATGTATTGCATCCACTTTCCATTACGAGTGACGATGGGCTCACTCCCCGTCACACTGGATAGTTTCGGTACTAGTGAAGCGTGGATGTTCTGAGGTTTCAGAATATTTCTGACTACCCCCCTCGGGGAATATAGTCGTGAGCATACATGCATGCATAATTTGGATTGTTTTTTTACATATTATTCCTGTCTATGTGATTTATATTAATATATTCGATTCGACTGAAAGTGACAAAAAAGTAAGTCGTACAGGGTGTAACAAAACACAAAGGGGAGGTTTAGATGATCAAACTGAACCACTTTCACTGTGGAGCCAACACCGAGAAAAAGTAAAAAGATAATCATCTGTTTCATACAAAACTGCAGTACCTACTATTCAAATGAATGGGACAGTTGATTTTTTTTTGACGTTGTATCCATAGGTAGTGAAAGTTTCTCAGTTTCATGATCTAAAGCCTAAACCACCCCTTTAAATATTGCTATGGTGTTTTAGTAAGTAGGTAATTATGATGACATTATTTATATTATTTTATTTTACGTGACCACGCGATGTTTTGTACCTATGCGTGCAAGGTTGATAGAATTTTAGGTACATCTATGAAATTTGAACATCCATACATTTTTCAACTTAAAGTACGTACTATAGGACTGAGGTCACGATCTTTAGCTAAAATATGCATTATTAATCACCTTTACACTTTTTTTTCCATACACAATAGGTTTTATAGGTACCCATTCGTATATATTAGCGAAGTAATAACCTATTACCTAACATTTTTTAAGTATCATTTCCTGGTAGCAATTACCGTACTGTAAACGTAATACAAAGAATTATATCAATAATAGCAAAACAAATAAAAATTTTATATCAAGACAAAAGTAAAAAAAAATTATTTATGTATGGGAAAATGTATAATTTAGGTGCGAACAAACCATTCATACTTTGTATCATAACATAACTAATCCATATTTTTGAATATTATTATGTTATTCTTGGCTGATTTGAAATATCACGTTATCTATCACAGACATCAAACTAAAAAAAAATAGCTAAGAATACAAATGAACAAAATATCATGGGAAATCTTGTGCATAATCAAGATATCAGAATAGTATCTTCACATTATTAA
This sequence comes from Agonopterix alstromeriana, assembly GCA_963924505.1. NCBI lineage: Eukaryota > Metazoa > Arthropoda > Insecta > Lepidoptera > Depressariidae > Agonopterix > Agonopterix alstromeriana. The sequence goes on from OZ004670.1 coordinate 11,803,815, forward strand.
GGCCATTGGCCCTAGTGTGACCAAGTGGTGTGTTAGGCGTCCTCATATCCGGCGCATGTGTTCACAAATATGATAGACTGTGATAGCATAGTAAAATATATCTAAAAGGGAGCTCAGCGGCCGCAACAGGTCAATCGAGCGTGGTGTGCAGGAGACGGGCGTACCCTAATTGAATACGCTTTGTTGGTACGCGTGCGGGCATTGGGGCCGGGAGGAACGCGTCCCGCAAACCGCGCTCGATTGACCTGTCGCGAACGCTGTGATAGCCACGGGAAAAGACAAGTCAACATAAACACATTGCAAGATCTCCGTCGGTAATTTAAAAACTTCAAACCAGACGGACTATCAGACGCAATAACAATAAAGTTTGAGATGAGGGTTATGCACGCAATGACTCTGGTCGCCGTAAAGGTTGAGACGACTGGCAGTACCTGAAACCGTCCAGTTTCGAGTGTCGTACCGCAGAGTGGCCTCGAACACCCCGTCGCCAGGGCTCGTCCGCACAACTACCATGTACTCCTGCCATCCAGCTTCATCGCCCCTCGCCTCATACACTGTCATCTCCTGTATGTCCTTCACTTCTGCCAAAGACAGTGGCGCACACTGTACATGTTCTTTGATCAATGAATTCAATTCTTTTAACAAATGATTAGCAGCATCTAACGCTTTTGTACTGTTTGATGAAATTTTTTGACTGGAGTAACAAGTGCACCAGTGGTCCTCGATCCCAGCTGACTTACATGTACGGTTAGTAGGTATCTGTAAAAACAAACTCATACTCCTTTTAATAGCGTAAGGCTCCTTCATTCTCGACAAAATATTTGCGTTTTGAATATTATCCATGTTTACAAGGTCTGCTAGCGTTTTGTGAACATCGAGCGGCGTCGTTAGGCGTCGACTGTTCATCTTGAGGTTATTATAAGCTTCATTATAATTGTCGCGGAATGATTGTGGAGTTAAGACGTAGACGAGTGGCAGCCGTTCCTCCAAGCGTCCTTGCATCGTAGATCGGATAGGACCCCATCGTATACCATGGTCACTAACGATGAAAATCACCGTTTCTTCCAAGTATTTAGTTTCTTCTAAACGTTTGAAGAATTTCTCATAACTGTCATCCATTACCATCGGATAATTCAAATAGTCATGGCTCATAGTAATTTCCCAGAAAAATCCAAACAATTTGGAAGGCCAAACAGTAGATATAACATCTTCGACATAATCTAAAAGAACTTGGAAGAAAAATTTTTCACCCATACATAGCTGTACATTGAAGTCTTTATTGACTCCAACTGCTCTTTCAGAAAAGTGAACGAGTGGATGTAAGTAATAGTCTGTAGGTGTAGTTGCAAAGCCTTTCAGTAAGTAGTTGAATGTTCCTAGACTGGAACTATCTTCACCAAAAGCCGTATAGTATCCAGCTTGCTTGAACCAGTGCCAAATAAATGGACAAAAGTCAAATGTCGTAGAACTGAAGGGATGGCAGATTTTTTTCAAATCATCTTCCTTGTAACCCATCAACATAGCTACTACATTCGGATATGAATTATCACCAACTTTGTTATAGCCTAGTAGTTCTACAGCACCTTTTTTTTTAATAAATGATAATGTTTTGGGCATAGTTCGATGGAAATTGAGTCTTGAAAGAGCGTCTATACCTAATATCAAAACGTTGTAAGCAGATTTGTTTTTGGGTACCTCTTTTGCGTCGTCATATAAAATTATATCTTTCTTTAGTGCAGTAGCAAAAAAGTTATCATACACGTCTTTTCCATGAAAAGTACAAACGGCTCTAACAAACTCATCTTTTATTTCAATTGTATCGTTAAATGTTTTTATATCACCATTTTGCAATCGATCGTCTACTGCAAAGGACATAATATTGTCAACATGATCGGGCCGATAAAATGGCTTGTATTCGCAGATAACTTCATTTTTCTCAGTCACATTGTAATAATCCATTTCGTCTTTATTCACCCAAATGTGGGTTTTATTATTCAACAAAAAAGAATGGTTAACGTTGGGACACGGACTCATGTCATTGGGATAATTTACATATTGTTTAACACTTTCTTCTAAAGGTTTCATGGCGGGTATGCTGCAGCCTTCCGTTTTGATGGTAAAGCCATGGTTGGAGTCAATATTGTTGTAGTGTCTAGAATACCAGGATGGCACTGAGGAAGGTGCATTGTTGTACGTAAGAATGTCTGTGCATAAACTAACGCTTAGAAGAAGAACACCACTTCCAATTACGATGGCTAATAGAAACAGGTATCGATACCGTTCTGAACTAACCCTTAGAAGTGGTCTCTCCTCTTCTAGGTTACCAGTTTTTTTAACCATAGTTTTAATTTCACAGTCACTGGTCACTGATTAGAAATCAATAAAGACGTGTTTGCTAAGTTAATATCTTCGCATGACTTCGTGTGTGCAGAATTTGTGAATGATATGAATCCCTTCTAAAACTATTTACTACATTTTGTGTTATTATGCAAAATTGTATAGGAAATAACAAGTTAGCAGTAAGACCTACAGTTCGAAACTGACTCGACGAATATTCTGTTTTCATTTCTTCACCTACGATATCATCTAAAGTAAAAATACACAAAGCCTCGACGGTCGCTGCGACAGCTCTTGCGATTTGTCGCTCTAGAGAAGAATATAATATGTATTTTGTAGTTGGTAAACTTGTTCATTTCATTGTATCCATGATATTAAAATCTATTAGGACCTATAGTATAGGTAATACAGGGTCGAACTTAATATGCTGACACTTTTTTAAGAGTGTGGTCAGATGATCAAATTGAACAACTTTCTCTATGGGACGAGTGTCGAAATCGCGAAAAAAAAATCAGTTGTCCAATACAATTGGGTCGAGTAAGATTTCAGTTTAGTATGGAACAGCTGTTTTTTTTTTGCGTTTTCGACATTGGTCCTATAGAGAAAGTTGTTCAGTTTGATGGGCTGATCATCCCCTTAAAAAGTCTCAGCATATTAAGAAGGACCCAGTATACAACGTGTTAATGAATTAACGCAAAACTAGAAAGTAGTTTATTTACAATCGAGAGCAGAATCGAATTATAATGTTTTCAACACAGTAATTTTTTTTCAAACATTAAGTAATTTGTTTATAAAATTTAAAATTTACTGAACTCGATCGCAACCCACCGCTCGGGCACTCTCACCCTACTTACTACCAACACAAGATTCTTAAAATGTATCCATGAGCACGTTAGCGCTTTCATTCATTGCTGAAATGATAGCAAATCCTTTTTGCCTCAAAACTTAAAATGCGAATAACTTAAAATTTTAACTATCAAAATAATGAAATTATTGTTTCAATCTAATTACTTTGTTATAAATCAGTTGGGGTGTATGAGGTTTTGCGCTTATTCATTAACTCATTGTATAATCTGTATTATTATCGCGTTGCCGAAGCGCGCTAAAAAGGCTCTATCTCTTACAGAATACCGTCAAAAATTTCTTTTCCAGGACACTTGATAAGAGTGTCGTGGCGATTCGTAAACTTTGTGTACATTACCTCTTATATTCTATGGAATGTAAATACTCATTATACCATGAAAATATGAAATTTTACGGACATCGGCACAGTTGGTTAATCTACCACGCTTACGCCACAGGCTGGCACACATAACAGGTAGCAGGTAGTTGATTCGAATATTTTTCTTTTAAATTGCCATATAATTGTGTGGCAAATTGATTGTTTTGTTCAAATATTTGAAATAACAAACTATACAGGGTCCTTCTTAATATTCTAAAATAAATCAGTAGTTTTTCTCCATGGAGTTCAAATTATTTTCTCTCCACCATTTTTGTATTTACAACAAGAAATTACAAGTCAAAGTAATTTAAAAATTAAATTTATATTGATAAACTCGATGAATCGCAATAAAAATTTAATTAGTTTCTTAAAATTATGTCTTCTATCCGTAAAAAATACAAAATAAAGACCAAAAAAAAAAACGGTTGAGACGGGAAAGTAAAAAAAACAAACAAATTCACATCCACCTTTATAATATTGGTTAGGAATTTAGGTTTACACCAATAAACAACAAAGCTTAATTGAACAAAAAAAGGAAAACATTATAGTGTGCCATTGTTTTAGATCAATTAGTTTTCTTTACTTTCAATTTGAAGTTCCAAACTAGATCAACTATAAACCACTGACAAAAGTAAAATATTAACTGTCCCACATATACGCTGATAGCAAAAAATGTAAACTGTAGAACCGAAAACAATTTCAAGAAAGGATACATATATTCGCCACTCATAAAACTGCGGATAAACCTGTGGACAAATAAGTAAGTTATTTTAATACAAACATACAATACTTAAACTCACGACCATAAACCCTAGCGCAGTGGGCTGGATATAAGCGTGAGATTGACTATAACTGCCTACCATGAGTTTTCACCAGTAGTATTGGCTATGTGCACGACACTAGCGCCCCTAGCGGTGTGGGACCGCCGTGAATTATTTCAAGTAACATGGTAGTTAAAAGTTTGTTATTTTGATAATAAAATACTGTAAAAACTAAAGAAATTAGCAACATTATCGATATTAACAATTTTAAAATACCTATTTGCTAGAATCCACGATATTTGCAGTACCAATTCCCGTACAAACTTTTATTCCGGTTTTCACACCTTTTGAGATAACATTTCAAAAAACCCTTTTTAGTGAGCACCTAGATGCCAATAGAAACGTCCATGCCAAATTTTAAGTTTGTAGTCTTTACAGTTTTGGAGATTTCGTGTTGAGTTAGTGTGTGGATTTGCATAGATTCAAGCATATTTTACACAGCTTGTCCTACAAAAGTATGCATTTCTACCACCCCGGGCGCTGCGATCGATTTGTCAGTTCCCATCACCACTTCGCACATAGCCAATACTTCTGTAGTTTAAAACAGTTTTTGTATTGAATTTCGTACAGCGCTCCTAGTGGTAACGTTGAGAACTAATTCTGTCACTGTCACTGTAACTACAGTAGTAACGTACAGTGACAACTCATGGTAGATGTGAAACTTCCGCAGCTGTCAAATTTGAATTTCGTACTTCCGTCACACGAAAAGGTTGCGGATCCGAATTTCAAAGCCCTCCCATAAAAAGTTTCATAAAAAAAAACTTACACTGTTGAATATATACATGTAAATATGGTCAAAACAATTATTTCCAACATCATATTCTTGGGTCTACGTCGAGGCACAAGAACAATAAGCTCCAAAATAACCAAAATCATAGATACGGTATGCATGCAGTGTTGTGTCCAAAACGGTACTGTATTCTCTAAGCCTTTTGGTATAACCAAACGTCGATCCTTAAGCCACAAGGTCCAAAATATCAAATCTGCAACCTAAAAAATAAGTGTAGAGGTTTAAATTTTACAAAAAAAAGGAAAAGTTTATTTCTTCAAATATTGTCAAGATTACCTAATAATAATATGATAGTTTAAAAAACTAAAAAACACGCTTTTGTCAGTAAAAAGTACATAAGACAGTCTTTACAATATGGGCAAGTGCGGTAAATTCCCCTACAAAATTGACGTTTTTCTAGCCGCATACTGCAATCCCGCACGTCGCACGGTTGAGAAATTTCGAGCTTGCTCTTCACTTGCTCCTGCTTATTGATTTTGTTATATAAACCGGTAAAGGTATTATAATAAGGTATTCTGAACACCCCCCCAATGGTTTTTTGCAAATAACTGCAATGTACACACGGCGACACATCAATCTACACAAAACAATCATAAGCTGGCCGCGCGACGTTATACACAAGTCTACCTACGCGCAGCCAACTTATTTTGGTTTTGCGCTGCTTGATGTGTCGCCGTGTGTACACCCACGCCAAAATTAATTTATTATTATGTAGGTAGGTAGATATAGATAAAAAAAACGTGATTTATTTTTGACATATTATTATTATGTAGGTAGGTAATATTTTTTTAGAGTTGAAACTTACCATAGTATTGGGTAGCAGAATACTTGAAAAACATATAGATCTGATTTTGTTCAAAAGACCGATATGTTTAATCTCTTCACCTCTCAATTTCCTCCAATCGCAGTAGATATTAACTGGCAGGTACGCCATGAATATCAACTGAAAATAAACTTACGGATAAAACAGTGTAGGATGAAACGCCCATGATAGGGTTCCTAGCCATTGTATAAGTAGAAAAAGAAGAAAAACTTTAACCTGTTTATCTTCCCGAAGAGAAATTTTTGAAACACAATGATAGCGCGATATATTTTCGTGCAATCCATATTTAGTCCATCTAGTTTGTCATTAGAGAACAAATCAATTTATTGTTTTTTTTTGTCGAAATTGGTTGAGCTACAGTATCCATTATAATTTTCACTGAAAGTTCTTACCGAAAGCTATATTTTATAAAATTTTCAGATTTTTCACACCATTTATAGAAGTTAGAGGGGGGTACGCCCTATTTTTGACTTTGCGCGCAGATATATCGAGACAGAAGAGGTCGAAAAAAAATGTTTTCTATACCTACTACATTTCTGTTTTTGGGTTACATAGGTATTAGGTACCTGATAAAACTTACATTGAACCACACAGTCAACAGTTTCCATTTATGATGCTCATATTTCCTAAGTTCCTGATCTTCGAGCGCATTAAAGTCGATGGTTAGTAAGTAAGATCCAACTACCACTAAATGAGTGAGAGCAACACAATAAATACAAATTCTGTACTTTACTAAATCATTACGAAACTGCCTTTGCAACACACCGGCGACCGACATGTTAACGGGCGTAGATATAATTAAAGAAATGTGGTTTAAAAGTTCTATCTGAGTTTTATCATTACGCTTTTTTTAAATCTCACGTTATTATTAACGTGTGAACTTATTGTGTGAGGGTACTATCATGCTCCATTCAAACAAATAATCTCCGGGCAAGTGCGAGTCGGGACGGGGACAATTAGTGTTCCGCACTACCAGTGTTAGAAACTCTGAAAACAATGGAAAATCGAAAAGGAAAAATGATCGGACACTTGATACGAAACGATAATTACTTTAAAACTTTTGTGGAGAGAGGGGAAGAGAGGCAGAGGAAGATCTATCATCATCACAGCCTATATACGTCCCACTGCAGGACACAGGCCTACCCTCAAAGGATGGGCGTTAGTCCACCACGCGTGCCCATTGCGGATTGGTAGACTTCACACACGCATCGGAATTTCTTCTTCAGCGTATGCAGGTTTCCTCATGATGTTTTCCTTCACCGTTTGAGAGCAGTCGGTACTACGTACATAAGTTAGAAAAACTCATTGGTACATGGCATGTCATCCGTGCGGATTCGAACCCAGACCTCAAGATTGAGTTTCTACAGCTCTCCGCAACGCGCCGCCGACGCTCTATAGACAGAGCGGAAGATCTATAGACAGAGTTATCTAGCCCAAGTAAAGGAAAAGGTTTATGTCGGGTCGTATCAAGCACACAAGACACTAGCGGAAAACAGATTGGATTGGCAAATACTCCACCGAAAGAGCGTAGCTCTTATATAAGACGATGATGACCACCAATGTAGTAGGTAATCCGAATAGTGGTGACGGAAAGTCGCAGAGAGTATTAAGAGTGCTTCAATCATTACAACTTAATACATAACATAATTGGCATACATAACAGATGGCATACGGACACCGAGGTGTTTCCTTATGTGTTCCGATTAGTCAATTTTGATACGGAACACTAATTAATGTTATTACAACACGTTGAACGCCGTCGGGTCACAATAACAATAGATTTTTCATTGTTTGTCGGCAATTTGGCAATGAGACTTAATTAAATGTTTTTAAAACAACCAGTTAAAGTTTTAAACTATTAGAGTCAGAATTTATGTTGCTATTTTATATTTTTCTACTGAGTTAATTCTCATGGTCAGTTAATTATATTTTGCTTTGGCAGCACACAACACACACGGCATAAGCAAGCTGTTTTATTTTTACCCGACTGCGCCAGAAGGAGGGTTATGTTTTTGAGCGTATATACAGGGTCCTTCTTAATATGCTGACACTTTTTAAGGGGATGATCAGAAATCCCCTTCAAAAAGTGTCAGCATATTAAGGAACCCTGTATGTATGTATGTAAGTATGTATGTATGTTAGTCTATTTCTCTGGCACGCCCTACAGCCTAAATAGCTTCATGGATTTTAATGTATGAGGTATGTTTAGACTTGTTAAAATCGTAAGAGTGACAGATGGTATTTTATTTCAAGATGGTGTCTACGAATTAAAAAACTGAGGGAATAAAAATAGTTTTTTGTAAACAACTACATTATGGGTATCGAATGAAAGCTAGTGAATAGCAGATTCCAAAAAAACGTGTTAATGAATAAGCGCAAAACCTCATACACCCCAACTGATTTATAACAAAACAATTATATTGAAACAATAATTTCATTATTTTGATAGTTAACATTTAAAGTTATTCGCATTTTAAGTTTTCAGGCAAAAATTAATTGTTATATTTCAGCAATGAAAGAAAGCGCTAACGGGCTCATGTATAAATTTTACGAATCTTGTTTTGGTAGTAAGTAGGGTAAGAGTGCCCGAGCGGTGGGTTGAGATCGAGTTAAGTAAATTTTAAATTTTACACACAAATTATTTAATATTTTGTTATGTTAAAATCATGATAATTCGATTCTGCTCTCGATTCTAAACAAACTACTTTATAGTTTTGCGTTAATTCATTAACACGTTGTATACTCCTACCACAGAGAAGGCATCAGGTCAACATTGGTGGGGGGCAGGGAGTGTCCTTAGGTACTGTACGTATCACGGATATAATTAGTTTCCTTCTTCTATTGTGTCTGAACAATGCTTTTGCCAATAGGGGATCGAACTGCATAAAATATGTTTTAGTTTTATGTACTTCTTTTTTTCATAAAAACGCTTGAAAAAAATGCTAAACTCTCATTTTCTGTCATTATTTAGTTTTTATACTATTTTTAATAATAGGATTAAGAGGAATAGGATTAGGATTAGGAATAGGAGGACAAAAAGTTTAAGTCCCATGTTAAACAAGTCCTCTGTAAAAAAGGTTACTATAAACTCGATGATTATTTAAATGACCAAAATGTCTGGTCTTGACAATGTTACTCTATGTAATTTAATATTGAATTTATGTAATTGTACTTTGTATATTTTGTTTTGTTTAAAAGAAGTGTGTTGTAGAGTTTCTGGCCGCATCTTCTCTACAACGGAACACCTTCCGACGCGGTGGTAGATTCAAAAACATGACGTCAAAAAGTTATCTATGTGATATTATTTTGAATAAACAATTTTGACTTTGACTTTGGATGAAGTATAACAAGTAATGAAATGACGATGACGTCACTTGTGGGTATCTAGAACAATTTTTCATACAAAGCGCACGTTTTGACATTTCATTAAGAGTTGCTAATTTGACTAGTTGTCCGCTCCCCTATTGTTTTAATGACGCCTTTACTTTTTATTCTGGCCAACGCAAAAGAAGAATATCAATGCATGTTCGTATACATTGTTCCATCAGGCGCTTAAGGGAATATAAATCGGAGCGCGCTCCATACAAACGAAGTCTGGCGATATTTTCAATACTAACCAATTAAAGTCAATGAAAATTTTCAGAAACAATCTAGAAAACTATCAGCTCGTTGCCGTTACGTTCTTATGAAGTACGAGACATCTCAAATACTGATGCAATACTCGTAATCAGTATCGCGTCGTAAGCTACGTGGTACGTAAGCTGCGACGGGCTACGTATACGTAGCATTTTTTTCTCAATGTACGACACCACTTCTGACAATTCGAAAATTTCAATTTTGGTGCGAAGTCTCATGATTTTCGAATCTGGTTTCCTTGGATTAGAAGGCACCACAGTGATACAATGAAGGGCAAGCCAGTCTAAAATAGGGGTACCTACTAAAATGGTATAGTTTAGATAGAGGTGAGGCGGTTCTGAAAGGGGCAAGGGCGTTCAGTGGGTCATGCCTCTTAATGGGCTTCAAGCTCCTATATTGAATAAATTATTTTGTGTTTGAGAGTTTGAGTTTGAATCGTTACTCTGTGATCCACCTAAAATCTAATTTCGCACCTAGGCATTCGATCGAATTAAGCAGAAATTAGCTTGATATAATTCAATAGACAGTGACATCGGACCATTATTGATTTTCACGTTTCCAAACTAATTATTGTGTAAGTGGTTCACGATTCCACCATTTGGTTAGGCACCACGGAAATGTCTCTAAAACATCATCATCATAATTTAAGCCCATAGACGCCCACTCCTGGACTGCCTCCCCCGGGGATCGCCACTACGACCGGTCCTGCGCTGCCATATTCCAACGGGTTCCCGCCGCCTTCACCAGGTCGTCGGTCCACCTTGTGGGGACCTACCCACGCTGCGCTTTCCATTACGCGGAAAACTGTGAAACATAGGATAGCTTTTACCTCGAACATAACAAAAGGAAACAAATCCATGCCATTGTCCTACTTGAAACTACTGTCGGCAAGAAGTGCATCGCCTGTCGACGTTGATAAAGCAGGTGCAGTTTCCTTTGTCACAATCAGAACTAACTCTGCACCCAGGAAAGAAACTTGAACAGTAAAATCGACATAGGTATGACGCTAAATAAAAATGGACACATTTCAACAGGACAGGATGTTGAATACTTACTTTTATAGCAAAATGCACACTGGACTCGATACATTTCATTTGATTTTCCGTTGCTCATGTTATAAATCACAACATAAATTGTTGACAGTTAAGAGGATTCTCGGTCTCGCTGGTGCTGGACTTCATATTCTAATATAGTAAATGGTAGCCGCTTTTGATCCTAGTTTACAGGAGCTGCAGCTGTAGGAACGAGTGGCCAGTATTTGGGCAAATACAACCTCAAATACACCCCTTATAGTAATACAACTGTTTACCCTAACGCCCTGTATAAATGTTTTCTCTACTCTACCATGTATTGTATTGTACGAATAAACGAACCTACCTTTCCTACTCGTATGTATAAAGCCGTGGTGGTCCAGTGGCAAGTAACCTTGGCTGCCGTGCAGGAGGCGATGATTCGATCCCCGTCCAAGCCGACTCGTACCAATGATTTTTTCGGAATTTATGTACGATTTGTAACACCACTGGCTTTTCGGTGAAGGAAAACATAGTGAGGAAACCAGCATGCTTCAATTTCGAGGCATGTATTGTACCTACTGTCCATTACAAGTGGCGACGGGCTCACTCCCCGTCACACTGGACAGAGTTTCGGTACTAGTGAAACGTGGATGTTCTGTGGTTCCGGATTATCTCTGACTACCCCCTCGGGTAATATAGTCGTGAGCATTTGCTTATGCTACCTATCCCTGTATAAGAAATCACTTTCTATCTACAGGATCCTTCTTAATATGCTGACACTTTTTTAAGGGGATGATCAGACCATCAAACTGAACAACTTTCACTATGGGACCAATATCGAAATCACAAAAAAGAAATCAGCTGTCCCATACAATTGGGTCGAGTAAGATTTCAGTTTAGTATGGAACAGCTGATTTTATTTTCGCGATTTCGACATTGGTCCCATAGAGAAAGTTGTTCAGTTTGATGGTCTGATCATCCTCTTAAAAAGTGTCAGCATATTAATTTGGACCCTGATATATTAAGTTGGACTCTGTATTTTGGCATCGAGTGGTTTCCCTTGTCGTAGCAACAAGGCCTGTCTATCTTTAAAATAAGTATTTCCTACGGGCTATTCTGAAAAAATATTTAGTAAAGAAAATACCATTCGTTTATCAATAGTCACAGCCGGCTACCACAGCAGTACCTGCATATGAGAGATAATAGTTAATCCTATGATTTAGCGAAGGCTGCAATTCGTTAAGTCGGATATACCTCGAATAATACGAGATCTAACGGTGCATGGTAAATGTAATGTATAAGCTATACCCAATTTAATTAATAGTTTAATCCTTCCTGCAACTTAACGTTTGCTGTATAATAGTCTAGTCTTTAGAATCTTGTTAACTTTGAATAACGGTAAAGTTAATAGTAGAGCTCAGAATAACGATGGCAGGTGAAACTTAGAGGTAATATGTGATATAGGGGAAGCATTGAATTTTGTAACAAATATTTGAGCTGCTCCTTTTTTTCTAGAATGTACCTACCAAAAATCCTTACAGAAGATCGGAATAGTGTTAAATTAAAGAATCGTTTTTAGGGTTCCGTAGTCAACAAAAGAACCCTTATACTTTCGTCCATTCAGTATGTCTGTATGCCCGCTTCTATTACTCGCTCATTATTGCACATATTGAATCGAAATATATCATGACGATAGATAAAATAATAACCCTAAAACAGAAATGTGGTAGCTAAGGTGGACGCATATTAATCCGCGGCGAACGACCCGAATCGTCCGAAGAATTAATTTCGTTCGCCTCCTTCGGCTCCTTCAACATTTTTTTCGACCACCGAAAAGGGGGTTGGAAAAAATGTACACCCACACAAACTAAATCACAATGCTTGTAAGTTACAATACTTGTATCTCGAGATATATGCGCTCAAAGTAAAAAACAGAGCGTGCCCGTAAAGTGTTAAATAAATAAAAATAAATAGACGTAGGTAGGTAGGTACCTACGATTGTGTGATGGTACATCTCTAAAGTATACAGGGCATAAGGAAAAATAGCATAAACCTTCAAACCACATACTCTACCCATCAAACTGAAACCTGACAAACCTGACTACAACGTGTTAATGAATAAGCGCAAAACCTCATACACCCCAACTGATTTGTAACAAAATAATTAGATTGAAACAATAATTTCATTATTTTGATAGTTAAAATATAAAGTTATTCACATTTTAAGTTTTCAAGCGAAAATGATTTATCATTTTAGCAATGCATGAAAACGCTAACTGAGCACGTTAGCATTTGAAGAGTCTTGTTTTGGTAGTAAGTAAGGTGAGAATGCCCGAGCGGTGGGTTGACCTCGAGTTCAGTAAATTTTAAATTTTACAAACAAATTATTTAATATTTTGAACAAAAAATCCCGTGTTGAAAACATGATAATTCGATTCTGCTCTCGATTCCAAACAAACTACTTTCTAGTTTTGCGTTAATTCATTAACACGTTGTATACACTCTGTATAATTAAAGTCAAAAATTTTAAAAAGTCAGCTGTAGAACATCACAACATCCCAGTTCAGCAAAAATAAAAGACTTAGCTGTGGAAGCAACTGGACAAATTGTACCATATTGTAAGTAACAATGAGTGGAATGAAACCGCAGCATGCTCGAGACACAAGGCGGCTTGCATGTTTACCAGTGTTACTAAAAGTATACCAGTCAGCCGCTAGATGTTGCTATTTTTAACCAATTTAACAAAAAAATTACGTTGCATATTGTTATCTTTTAATAGCTAGTATTGTGATGTAATAAGTTACCAAAATTACTGTTCTGATTATTATACAAGAAATACATTTAGGTAAGTAGAGTACTCACTGAAAAGGATAATTATCAATCACGAGAGATTCTAGTGGAAAAATGTATTATCCCTTCAACTCAACTCAAAAAGTTTTATTCAAAATAATATCACATGGATAGCTTTCTGACGTCATTCTTGACTTTATATCGCGTCGGAAGGTGTTCCGTTGTAGAGAAGATGCGGCCAGAAATTCTGTAACAAAATCACTTCATTTATTACTTAGGTATTATTGTGTGAGTGCGCCTGTGCCACTGCAGCCATCTCTGATCGTTTGTGATATTAATCCCTATTGCAATTTGCAGTTAAGAATCGCGTAGGTTTTAAACAGGGAGGTTTGGTATCTCATCTGGAGTCAGTACCCGTCTACCAAGTTGAGTACTTACTTCGGTTGCACTTTAATGAACCACATTCACAAATATATCTTTTGTGCAGGGGAGTTTCCTTTTTCCTCTCTGCTAAACCTGCAGCAGCGCGATTCGCCTCGCCTATTAATTGTTGTTAAGATTGATTATTATTATTTAAAGTATAATGACTTGTTCTAGTTGTTGACATCGATAAATTTTCCTCTTTCAAGACCGTTGTAAATTGTTAGTGTTAATTAAAATTATGATATAAAATTTCTAAAAATAAGCGTAAATTTGTAATGTACCTAATATTAAGTGTAATTCCGACACAATGTATATTGTTAATGGAAGTAAATAAATGAAAATGAAATGAAATATTACATGAAATAGATAACAACATATTTGAACTGATTTGAAATAATTTATTAATGAAACTACCTAATGTTTTATGTTTATAAATTAAAAGAAATAAACAATAATCATTAATAGCACCAATGATTTTTACCTTATTTTGAGTGAGAGTTTTACACCTATACTATACAGGATGAAATTGATATCATTAGCATCCTTTTAACCTAAGAGTCTACCCATCAAACTGAACAACTTTCACTATGGGAGCAAACCGATCGGGGCAAAAAAATAATCAGCTGTTCGATACTAAACTGCAAAATGTAAGCAGCTGATTATTTTTCTCTTAGTTTATAGGATGCTAATGATATCAATTTCCTACCTTGTAGATACCTACATGAATTAAAATCTATTGAGGATTCGGAGGAAGGAGGAGGAGGAGGAAATAATAAATTAATTAATAAGATAAGATAAGATAAGATAAGATAAGATAAATATTCTTTATTTGCACACCAAAATACACAAAAAACAACAACAATATACGCGAACAATAGTTAGGAATTAAAAATATATAAGGTGATGATTATGAAAAAGAATATGTATATTATGTTAACGTGACCCAATGTTTGATAGTGAATATAAATTCATGAAAACTCATTAGAATCATTTGATAATATTTTCATTTTGATTGTTCTGAGTAGCACGTAGTATTATTCATCTTTTTTTCAATGAGTAAATTATTATGTTGCTGTAGAATATTCCAAAATATTGTATCAGACACTTTATTTTAAACAATGTAGGGAAATACAGTGGAAGACATTCCAAAAGTGGATACTTCATTTCAAATGCTCTGAAAATTTATTAAATCGTCGGCGTTCATTCATATCAAAGCCAATGTAAAGATGTTCTAATCCTACTTTACCTTCACATTACTGTAGTTATTTAGCTTGCTAGGAGAATTATTAAAATTACAATTAAATAGAAACAAATCAAATAAATCAGTGGCCCTATACTCCGTTCAAAATAGCAACGAAATATTAAGGCTATTTTGCATTACAGAAACAGAGATTTGAAACACTTCCTCTCACTTATTGTTAGAACAGCTTTAGTAACGTCCAAGATATGTCGGATAGTATATGTATCCAATAAATTAATTACATTTGGTAATCAGATTTGGCCAGAAAGCTAAATATGAATCGGAAAATCTCGTCGTCCTTATTTGGAATGAAGTATAATTATCTGCTTTACGCAACGATATTGTATACACAAATGTCATTGGCTTTACGTGTTCTTCTTTCCTCACCCCATAAACAAATTATCAGATTCACATTCCCATCCGTTGACCTACTTCATTACAAACTGACACCCATCGTCCTGTCAGATTCCCATTTGTTTTAGTGACAGGGAAGCGATGTCAAATCCGCCTGCTCTACATTAAGAGCACTCTCGTCTCTAATTAGAGATTAATTGAATCAAGGCGCGAGGAAAGCCCTTTGTCGGTTACTACGTAAAAGGCCATTAAACAAAACCGCGAAAATAATTTCCCTATTCTATGCCACTGTGACTGCGTAGAGTGCCAAGCCAGTGCGTAGAGCCTTAATCTTTAGAAAAGTAAACTTCGATGTTGTAATTTGGATTTGGAATTTGAGCGGAGTCCCCAGAGTTTATGGTCAGAGATGTGTGAGTCAGTCAGTCAGCCGGCACGCGCTGTTGGCGTCACACGTAGCGCTATGTTCCGTGCAGTGTCAGACGGCTGGAAGCGTTACTGGTGGGGAACAGGTACGGAACAAGCAATCACGACTTCCTCAATGTACCAAATGGTCTCATTCCGATGAGAAATTGTAACACTTGAGTGAATCCAGCCGAGGTTCCCGAGAGAAACGCTCGGTTTCTTTTAATTTCCATAACTTTGTTATTCTTTCTCGACCTGTGTTTGAAACTGTTGTATGAGAAACATTTAAAGACGTTCGGTACGGTTAATTTTAACTCAAAAGTGTTTTGTTTACATTACTAAAAATCATTCGTTTACTTTTAAACTGTGTTTATTGTGTAATACAGGTTGCGATTAGCAAAAAATGTGAGCTAACCGGTGCGAAGTTCGTTGGGCTCCGACTCAAAACTAATAATAAGTTCTCGCTCGTACGATTTCGTTTCGCATTCGGTCATTTCCGGAGCACGTGGCAAAGCAAAAACCCTGGTGACAGCTGTCAAAACAAAGCCGATGTTGTTTCCAAGCAAAATCTGGTTTGCGCGGACATTATAAGGCCTGATCCATACATGCGGAATTATTCCTGACGGAATTACGATTTTGTATATATTTGAAATTCCATTCTGAATTCTGAAGGGGGAAAATCTATACGAAAACCTAATTCTGATTCGGAATTCCGTATGTATGCAGGAATAAGTTAATCTCTCCATGACGCTGATATTAGATAAACGTCTTACGATAAAATAGAGATAAAGTCTAAAATATTCGCTTTCCGGTGTTATTGAAATTTAAGCGTACCGATAACGATAACAAAACGTGTTGAAACTGATAATAAAATACGCAATCTCTTTTCGATATGCACGATATTATTGATGTGTGTTTTATCAGTTATACGCAGATTTACAGAACCAATTAGTCTTTATGCGTTGGTCTGATTTCAATTGACGTCAGAACTCGGAAATCGGATTGCAATTTCAATAATAGAGTCCAGGTAATGTTATACGTAGGTATTGATTAGTATTAATCAATGTAAGTTACCTTAGTAGGTAAGATAGACAAACCTGTTTTGACAAATTTTCTAACTGTTACTGTTGGAAGGGTCCTTCGATCTTCAGGTATAAGTAGGTACAATAAATTTTAGATCTGTATTATAGCAATGATAATTTATAATCACATTACAGCAATGCGTTTTTAGGTAGGTAGGTACATAATAAATGGAAACTTACCGATATACCATAATATGACTATGGTTGAATAAAATGCAGGTAAGTAGATACTTATTCATTACGACATTAAAGTTATTTACATATATATAATTGATTGATTATTAACACTTATCTACTCTTTGTTGTGCACAATGTCCAATTTATTTTTAAATATTTGTGTTCACCGCATAGATAGGTAAAATGTTGTACTTGAAACCCTTGAGGGATTTGAACCTGTAAACCGAAATGGGAACGTAGGATTTTAGTGTAGGTTCTAGCATGCTAGTTCAAGCATTTTTTCACGCAAGCATGGTGGATGGTTCGATATGAACTCGACCTCACTATTCAGGGCTGCAGTCTCTATGGTCCGAATAGCTGTAATGGTAGCCAACCTCCGATTGTAGATGGAACCCAAAAGAAGAAAAAGATGAATTCAGAGCAACGCTCTTTTAGACGGAAGACTATCAAAGCTTTCACTATTTCTTCTTAAAAGGAAAGGCGGGTTCTGTTTAATCCATACAAACGTATTCCCTTGTTTCGTCCCTGGATAATGGCACTAGAGCACATTTTTTTTCATACTGTCTATTTTACCTCTGCCATGTCCCTGTTTTCTTTTTCAAAAATTAATTACTATAAGAATTAGGAGCCTCCGAAAATAAAAATAAAATACTGTATAATACTGCTGTGCTCAGAAATCCAGCAAGCAAATTTGACGAATATAAATAAAAGGAAAACATGCAGAAATAGCCAAAGTCTTTTTCATGTTATCCGTGAAAGAATTATTAAAATCGGTTTAGTTTTGTAGGAGGAAACAGCGAATACGAAATCGTGATTTCGTCCATTTTATGTATGTAAAATCAGTCGGCAATAGATCAGTTTAAAAACCTTCTTGCAGACGGCTATTAGGTACCTACTGGGTTAGCTGCAACTCTGCCAACCCTTCTTTATGAGTCGACGTGTACACTGCTTTGAAAAGCATACTTAAAATTCTTTGTCTGTATTGTCCAGGTATCTGCGTTATACCGTTCCACGTAAAACTATTGTATTACGTTCCCATTGTGAGCTGACCTGATATTGTTTGAAATTAGCGCGCATTGTATTGCCAACTCAATTCGATTGTAATCGGATTTGTCATTAGTATGGGATTCAGTTAGCTGATTACGGGAGTTTAGAGAGTCAAACCACTATCCTACGATCCTACGTTATACCACTCTGCACTCTCTTTGGTAATAGCCAATACATTTTAACCTGCATGCTGCAGTGGCATTCTGATATTTAAAAAAAAATATTTATAAAAAAGTATTTTACGGTACATTATAATTTCTAATCAACTTTTCCCTCTTCATTCGAGACTAACTGTAGTGTAATTTGTGTGTGTGTATTTCTAATTGCATATTTAATGTTATGCTATTTTAGTAAAAGTACCTACCAAATGTATAATACTAAGCACCTTAATTAGCTAAATGGTAACAGAATTAAAAACGATTTAATGAGATTACTTAGGAATATATTAATCGAACAGAAAGCTGGTAATTGCCTCATTTTCTTTTTTTAATCGTCCTTTTTATTTCAAGAATGTACGTATAA
Source organism: Agonopterix alstromeriana (assembly GCA_963924505.1). Lineage (NCBI taxonomy): Eukaryota > Metazoa > Arthropoda > Insecta > Lepidoptera > Depressariidae > Agonopterix > Agonopterix alstromeriana. Next base: position 11,822,494 of record OZ004670.1, read on the forward strand.
ATGCTGGTATAAATAGAAAAGTAATAACCTACATTCTATACAAAATATAAACTCTCACGGGTCTCACATAAAAAAATGTTGTACTTTTTTTTGGTTGCTCAAATCACGTATAAACTACATTAGAAAAATATGGAGTAAGAAAAAAAAATCGATTAATATTATTTCATGTATCTGGTGCATAGTGCATAAAAACTCTGACAAAGGAGGATTAAAGAACGATACTATGTTTTTTTCCAACTACATTATTACTCGTATCATGCGTTCTAAACTCTAGGTTAAAATCATAGAGCGTAGTTTTAAAGTACCGAATTATAAACCACAATTTCCGACTAATTTACTTTAAATTGCTGTATAATACTTACGTAAATATACTTATTTCAGCACATACCTCTAGATAAGTAATTTTCTATTACTAATGAAACATTTTTCCGGCTTCATTGCCCAAGTACCTAACTGTTTTACTGTTTTGTTGCAGCTCTGGCCTTTGTAATTTAATTTATTACTAGATTTCTCTTATAGCATTCTGATTCAAATAGTACTGTCTCATTCTTATTTATCTGTACCTCAATATGAGTAATAAAGACAATGAGAAGGCAAATACTGTTTATAATTATGTAGATTCAATGGAGTCTATGGCAGTGACGATACCAGGACGGTATTTTATCAATTCAAATGGAATAAGTCATGGTCATCTGGTTAATATGATTGTACCTAGTAGTACTTAAACAGATCTTTTATAGGAAAGATTCCTTGCGTTTTGTATGCAAATAAAGAATCTTTATGTTAGGCAGGTATATCTGTTTTAGACCTTGTCGCCCGAGCGCGCTGCGTAGAAACCATGTGGATTTACAAAAAATGTTTTAACATAATCTAGAAACCTACTAGTGTCGGAAACCTTGTCAGATTTCTGTTTAAATATAGGGACCTTCTTAATACGTTTTTTATCATCATGATCATACCGTCAAACTGAACAAATTTCTATATGGCACAAAAATAGTCTGTTCAATACAAAACTGCAAACCTACTCGAGCCAAATAGGTATATGGGACGGCTGTTTTTTTTCGCGATTCGATATATAGTCCTTTATTTGTTGACGGTTTTTTGAGAGGATGATCGGACCATCAAACTGAACAATTTTCTCCGACACAGGTATTGGTTTATAGGTTGTGTTTTAACATTTTTTTTCCTTGAATTACTAATTAAATGTCAAAACTACTTAGGACTTAACTTCATTTTGTATGGAGCGCTTAAGAGGATATAATTCGGAGCGCGCTCGATACAAACGTACTATGTTGATATTTTCAATACTAACCAATTAAACTCAATAATTTTTTTCAGAATCAATCTAAAAACAAATTTCTATGCTTCTATAGAGTCAGATTTTCGTTAAAATGTATAGTTTTAAAGTTACAGTGCCTCAAAGATTTCCATACAAATCTTAAATTAATCCTAGCATTGAAACTGTATATTTTTTAACGAAAATCGGCATACAAGCATAGATATTTGTTTCAAGATTGTTTCAGCAAAATTTCATTGACTTTAATTGGTTAGTATTGAAAATATCACCATAGTACGTTTGTATGGAGCGCGCTCCGAATTATATCCCCTTAATCAGGAACTATCCTTTCAGCGCCGAAATACAAAGTAGTTAGCAAGACTGAAAACATTTTTTACAGAAATAATATAAATAATAGAATTTAAATAAATAGTCACTACACAAAAATATTGGGGAATTCATTTAGAAAATTCAGTTTCAAACCGACGAGGCCAATGTCTATTTTTTACGAATGGTTATCAGATCTTGAATGAATCAAATATAGGTACTTTATTTACGCCGAACACATTACACAACCGGAAACCAAACAGTCTCGCCTTAATTTGTGCTTCTTACGTGTGTGTTATTTTTACCCAGAAAGCATTATACTGAGAAAAACTATATCTAGATATCTAGACTTAGTTTAAACGGACTTATGGTCATCATGCATGACTCAATCTGATAAAAAATAAACAATACATATTACATAGGTACCTAATATGAGATAAGTTCGCCCTTTGTACACTGTTTACCCTGTTATTTGTATTATTATGTCAATGTGTACAAATAAACAAAATAATCTACGAGATTCTTCCAACAGTTCTGCTGCTGGTCGGTCCAGTTGTCTTTAATTTCTTCAATAAGAAGATTGCTACACTGTGCGCATATCTATTAGCTTCAATAAAGCATGTTTCCAATTGCTTTGGCGCCTCTTTCATAGCGGCATCGGCACAAATGTTAAGAGTTTGTTTCAATTTCTGTCCATTATTGTCTTTTATCTATCTTTCTATACTTATAAAACAGCTTCGTGACTGACTGACAGATAACGCACAACTACGCTCCATACAAACGTAGTCTGGTAATATTTTTAATAATAACCAATTAAAGTCAATGAAATTTTTCAGAAACAATCTAGAATGTTTTTATGAAGTTAGTTTTTTGTTTAAATGTAAAGTTTTAAAGTTACAGTGCTTCAAAGATTGACTTTATACAAACACAGAGATTAGTTTCTAGATTGTTTCTGAAAAACGTCATTGGCTTTAATTGGTTAGTATTGAAAATATCACCAGACTTCGTTTGTATGCAGCGCGCATTTACGCATTCGGAATAAACTTCTCTTATGATGTAAACATAAATTTCGGAGCACAATTATACACAGAATGTAGGGGTGCACTAAGAAAGGATTTTTCGAAAATTAACCCCTAAAGGGGTACAACGGTGTATTTCAGTGAACGAAATGCACGCGGACGAAGTCGCGGGAAGAAGCTAGTTTGTAAATAAACAAAATTAGAGATACAATACTTAATTATGTATTCGGCGTAATGGGTCGTCAGGAACATTGATTGTGCACCTATACCCCTTTTAATTGGCACCATTTGAATGGGTCTTATGCCGGTTTGGGGGATTCTGGTCAACTGATGTGGTTCCCCTGGGGGATCGGGCTAGGGGATCCTGGTGGCTTATCCCGATGCAACTATTGCTATAATCGCGGTGTTTTCTGTGTCTGTGTTCGTGTCCAGAGATGAACTGATAACAAAGTTGTTACCTGTGAACTTTGACTCTACCTACGCTATATTTGACACGCCTATCTATAGAAGACGTGGAAGCGGTTGGTCTACTACTCTATTAATTAAATCTATAAAAATCTATAAACAAGCAAAGCTAATGTCAAGAGAAACTTCCATTTTACGTCTAATCGATAGTGATGTAATATCAATCGCTTAATGGAACTTGTTGTCTTTCGGGACAGGAATTAATAAATCAATAACAAACACGATAGGGACGAATCATTGCTTTTCTTTAAGAAGATATTCCCGATAAATCGCTTCATTAAAAACGAAGTTATATCCAACCAATTTAAAATTGTCGTACAAAAACTGTCTTTTTATGGTTTCCGTACGATGACGACACACTTGACAACTTGATTGATCTTATAGCTTTGTATGGCAACTTTAGACAGTCTTACTATTACGTATGGGTATTGAACTAAGGTGAAGAACATGACTATGTGATCTGTAGACTTAGGTTTTTATAATAGTAATTTCGTACCTTACAACAAAATGTAAACGGCAATCGTTAATCTTTTTGGTAATTAGAAAGTCCCGGGGCTACAGTGCTATTATTCTATTAGTGATGTCTTCACAACGCGTTACGGATATATTTGTAAAGAAGAAACAAAGTTCTCAATACTAACCTTTTAACATAACTTAAAACATCCATAGTGGTATGTAATTGCCACGCCTATTCAAAACGCAAAAACTGTTAAACTTTGTACAAAGACAACCTTTGTTCGAAGTAATGGTTCTCTTTTAGACAGAGAGTTTTAAGATAAGCTTATTCCGATAGCTCCCGAGCGCACTGCATACAAACGAGGTTCCGCCCTATTTTTACATTTTTAAACACGACCTAGAAACCAATGTCTGTATGTCTACCTTGTCAGATTTCCGTTAAAGTTATAAAGTTACTAATAGAACTAACAGCCGAAATAGCGAAGATGTACCTAGCGGCACCACTGTATAATAGAAAGAGATACGTGACACGAGGCAATACAACCGTTTTGGGGGATCGTCGAGTAAAATTTTTTTTCTGTGAATACTTGTGAATCTAAAGTGAAATCGTAGATAATTTTGTGAAATATCCTTCTTCTTATCGTGTAGGTAAAGCCCTGGGTCAGAGTTTTTTCAGACCAACTTACGGCGTCTGACGTGGTTTTTATGTAACGACTACTGCCACGAGAGATAGTAGCCGGGACCAACAGCTTAACGTGCCATCCGAAGCACGGAATCATCTTTCTTTTCAGACAATCAGGTGATTCGTCCTGCAATATCCTAACCAATTGGAAAAAAACGCACAAAGTGACAAATCACTCGGTGTCCTCCGTAGGAATCGGACCCACGACCTCCGTGTCAATAGCCCAATGCTCTTAACCATTAGACAACGGAGGCAGTGAAATATACTGACACTATTTCATTGCATCAACCACGATTTCACGTTAAGATTCAGAATTATACACTCCTGAAAACCTCCAAAAATCGGACCAATTTCAAGATTGTGTTTATAACATTTCATTGACTTTAAACGGAAAACATAAACAAAATTCGTTGGTATGGAGCGCGCTATAATGACTACCCTCTTAAATAATCCGTGACTCCAGCGCCACGGAATAATCCATTTTAAAATAAAATCTGATTGTCGACATACTCTGCTCTATCCAGAGCCCAAGTAACCCTGGACTTTTGCCTCGTAAACTAAAAAGGACCAGTATTATTTGAGCTCCGTTAATCCTTCAAGCTGATAGATTGACAGTATGATCTGCCATTGCTAATTGCTTACTTAGCCTCTACGCGCACTTCGCTGGAAATTTCAATGGAGTTCAGAGTTCGTTCCACTCAGATCGATACGAATTTGTTGGTATCTACGATAGTTTATTAATAGTCTTCTCTAAGGCAAATGTTTCACAGTTTCCATTACATACAATTCATGTATAGATTCTGAGAAAACGACATAAGGTCTATAGGTACCTTCGAATTTTCTTTCGTATTGGCAATCACCATAGTCTAAAATGCGTCAAAATAATTTACTAGTCGTGTGATAATAGTTATTATTTATACAAGAGTGTAAAGTTGCTTTTTAACCGCGTGCTCAATTTTTATGACCGAGCAAGCGAAGGATTCTAATTTCTGAGCGTTAGCGAGCGAATCGAAGGAGGAGATCCTCTAGCGGATAAAAACGGCTTTTGCACTCAGATATCGAAGGGCAAAAATACTCTTTCCGAGATGGGAGGATGAAAAATATATTTCAAACAGCATTTTGTCTTTTTGTTTCATTTGGTTATAAGAAAAGTGAGTAGCTAAATGTGTATAAAAATATTAAGAATCGTTGTGCTTTATTTATTTGTAAAGATGATAAAACTAATTTGTTATATTATGGCGTATATTTGCGTAAGTCATCATTGTAATACAGGGTGTAAATGGTATTTGCGGCAGAAAACTTCACTGTAGTAACCTTCACACGCTCTTGGCCGGTTTTTGATAAAAGTACGAGTATTTTAAATATTTTAATCTTCCATCAAATTTTTTTCTTCATATCAACCGTGAGCCTGTGCGTCGGTTTATTTTCAGATTGTTTGTTGGACTGGTTTCTTGTGACAGTATAATTGTCGGCAAATGAATCTAGTTTTCGTCGGTATTTCGACAGGGTTACCTACTTTAAACTAAGGCTGAGGGTCAGCGATTTCACTTTTTATTACATAGGTACATTAAGGTCAGTCCTCACCGGAAAAACCATCTGAGTGTAATAATAAAATAGCTCAGTTGAGTTTACTAAAATTCTACAATTAATATTCTACAAGAGCGTGTTACCGGTGAGGAAATTACAATAAGGTATCAAAGAAATAATAACACCTATAAAACAGTTTGTATCAAATCTATAACTAAACATAATAATTAGTGTACGATTTTGAAAGTCGCCATAAAACAATTCGAGTTTAAAAATAGGAAAAAACTTAAAAACATTACGTTTCTCTTGGCGCCAAGCGTCAGGTAAAAACTTGCGAGTCGAGCTACTCGCACACCGAGGGTCCGGTACCACACCACCACACAACATATTAAATTTTGCGATAGATAGCGAGAAGAAAGTTCATTGATAAAAACTTGTTTCTTGTATGAGGGTACTCATAATTTTCATCTTTTTGTCGTTTTTATTAGTTGTTAGCAAATGCACCATAATAACGCACTATGCCATTCTGTGAAAATTTCATCTGTTTAGCTATTACGGTTTTAAAGTAACAGCCATAAAAATTTACTACAGACGGACGGAAGGAAAACATAGGCTTAGTAATAATAGGTTTTCACCCTTTGGGTATGGAACCCTAAAAAGTATCAAATGCCTTCCAGTTACTTATCGATTTTTAAAGTTAGTTTGTACCTCTTTTTTTACAAGACGTTAGGTAGGTACTTTGCGGAAATCCATGACTTTGTCTACTATTCTCCATTTAAAATAGCAACGAAATTTTAAGGCGATTTTGCATTACAGAAACAGAGATTTGAAACACTTCCTCTCACTTATTCTTAAAACAGCTTTAGTAACGTCCAAGATATGTCGGATAGATGGATATGTATTATCCAATAAATTAATTACATTTGGTAATCAGAATTGGCCAAAAAGCTTAATAGGAATCGGAAAATCTCGTCGTCCTTATTTGGAATTAATTATAGGTGTTTAGAAGCGGAGATCTCGATACAATTTTGTTATCTACTTTACATTTAAATTAACCCAACACCACATCAAATCACATGGTGTTAAAATTTATAATGATAGTATAGTACGTCCACGTCCATAAGTTGGTTCAGAAACATTCGAGATGCATTTTTAATCAGTTCGACTAGGTCAGCCTGTCTTACCGTGGACAGTGGACGTCACATTTCACGTGAATTGTAACGTTTGATACTATTGTATTCTGAAGTTTACTACAATAAAAAAACCGTTTCTCAAGAATCGATAACTCTGTGTTATTTATCGATAACTGCTGGACATAGGCCTCCCCCAAAGATAGCCAAAACGACCGGTCCTGCGCTACCCTCAACCAACGGGTTCCCGCCGCCTTCTCCAGCACGGCTAGCATGCCACCCACGACAAAGCGTTTAAACGAGAAAACCGTCATGCGCGCTCTTTTTGGCATATGTAAAATAATAAAGATGGAGGCACATCTCGATTTTTATCGTTTTCTCGGGGGTGGCATGCGAGGCCTACAGGACGTCGGTCCACCTTGTGGAGGGCCTACCTAAGCAGCGCTTTCCGGTTTGCGACTGCCACTTGAGAACTTGTTCTACGTAAATGTGTAATTTTTCAAAATTAGCTTTTATACATAGCTTGTTTTGTTGACAAATTGTAAGTACTATTTCCAAATAAGATTATTCAGTCAAAGAAAAGTTCGTGTGGAAACCTATTTACTTCAATTTCGAGGCGTGTATTTGCTCACAGTCCACCTTATAGAGTTATAGACCATAAAGGTTCTCGAGTGGCGACCTCGAAACGGAGAACGCTCTGTTTGACGCAAGGTAGCCTTGCGGCATTGCGAACTTCGCGGAGGTGCATGCAAGCTGCACGAAATACAGCTTGTTAACTTATATGCGTTGCATAATTAAGGGACTGACATTGACATCGCGAAAAAAATCTGCTGTTTCATACATTTTGGTAGAGTAGCAATTTACATTTACTACGGAACAGCTGATATTTTTTCCTGACTTCGTAGTTGGCTCCGTAGACAAAGTTGTTCAGTTTGATGGTCTGAAGCACCGTGTTCGATATGTAACGCATTTAATTTTACACCCTGTACATCGTAGTAGAAATCAATGGGCCTAAAATAGCGATAAGACCCGTAGTCTGGTATTCAATGAATCCTTTTGCCTGTATTCCTTGATAAATAGGTATAAACTCGATTTATATAAGGCAATTCGCTTCTTTTAGTTCTAAGGTAAGCGTATATCGGCTTCGCTTACCATGACTAGCAGTGTCTGAAAAACTACTGGCTAAATATAGCTTAGCTAGAACTGTTTTATTTACAACTGAACAATGAAATATCCTTGTCTTATTAAATAATAACAATACAAAATTTCTTTATTAGTGGTCTCCACAAAATGTTGTTTAAGGGTTATTTTACTGTTGGCGCGCTCCATACAAACGAAGTCTGGTTATATTTTCAATACTAACCAATTAAAGTCAGTGATATTTTTCTGAAACAATCTAGAAAGTTACAGTACCTCAAAGATTTCCATACAAATCTTAAATTATCCTAGTATTGGAACTGTATATTTTAACGAAAATCGGACAAGATACAAGCATAGAGATTTGTTTCTAGATTGTGTCTGCAAAATTTCATTGCTTTAATTGGTTAGTATTGAAAATATCACCAGACTTCGTTTGTATACAACGCGGATTTACGCATTCGGAATAAACTTACATACATACATCATCAGTTCTTGTTGTTCACAAAGAATCGATTAGTAATACAGATTTTTTTTTTGTACAACTGAAATAATTTTTATACAGGGTGTAACAAAACACCCTAGTAATACGTAAGGAGGTGCTTCAGACCATCAAACTGAACAACTTTCACAATGGTGCCAACGTGAAAGAGCGGATTTTATTTTCACGAATTTGGTTACACCCTGGATAAAAATTATTTCAGTTGTACAAAAAAAAACATTTCAGTATTACTCTATTAATCTATTAAATGGTAAATCGGAGTTCAAAGGTCAATGGATCTACGAGTCAATTTGTGAAGTGAATAATTTACAAGTAGATAGGTAATTACATCGGGAAAATGATCGATGTAGTTTCTAAGACAGGTAGGTTACTCGTAACGTTTGATTCAAATTACCAGGAACGACCTTGGTTATTACGATTAAGGAAAAATACCTCATGTAGCATGATTTTCCACTTTTAGATGATGTTGAAATTATGTTTTTATTACAATAGCTAAATTATCATCAACATCGTTATCTCAACACAAATTCTTACTTTATGAGTGTACCTACTACTTTTCTTCTACCGTTCTACCTAATATCTGTCTGATTATAAATCAGTAAATTACTACTACGAGTTTTTACTGTACTTTACTACTGCAGTAACGTCACAAATTTTCTATTGAATTTCGTACAGCGCTCCTAGTGGTTACGTCGAGAACTAATTTCTGCCATACCAAATTGGCGACGTAACTACAGTAGTAAAGTACTGTGAAAACTCATGGTAGGCCTGTTGGATACAGCTTTTCTGACAGATTATTTTTGACATATCTTATATGAAATATAAGTTAAAATTTCACATCATTCATCTAATACCCATATTTTCCAATTACCCTAAGGGTGAAAACGGGACCCTTTTACTAAGCCTACGTTATCCGTCCGTCCGTCCGTCAACTATATCTTTTGAACCGTATTAACTAGATAGTTGAAATTTTCACAGAATATGCGTCATTATGGCGGATTTGTTATCTAATAATAAAAATGTCAAAAAGTTAAAAATTAAAAATAAATCTACAAAGAGATAATACCTAATAGAGTGAGCCATACCAATTGTAAAGTGTCCACTTTTTTTGACGTTTAGGTTTGAGTGTGTGGTGTCAAGTAGTATGGACAAAAGGCACCAAGTGACATATTATGGCCTTATGTTTACGGTCACTTTTCACACACACTAGCTCAAAAAAAAAGTGGACAGCCGCATAAACAAATATCTATAGTTCCATCTTTTTTTTTTTTTAATTTATTCAACTAAAACAAAATAATACATCTTATCACACATAGCCACCCTACGAAAACCACGTATGGTTTATATGAGGAGTGGCGAGGTCACTTTAACTCGATACATTGACATCTCCTTCTACTATTAAAGGTGCGTCATAAGACAAAAGAGACTAACTACAATCGTAAATTTATGCGGTCTCTATGGAGATCCTTCCTCTGAGTAAATCTAGAAACCTGAACCGGAACCTGTTGTTACTGGTAGACTATTAGTTACACGGTGCTGCTGGGTATGTAAACTACCATACTGCCGTCCATTACCTATAATGCCGTTAACCAACATCTCTCGATTTGCACTTTTTGATGTCATCATAATCACAATAAGATTCTCTATCGACCTAGTTAACTCATATTTGCCTATCTTATCTAGTTTCAATGATATCTGGAACTTGTAAATAGCTGGTTTATTTATCAAACAGCATCCATTTTACCTTAAATCCCGCGTAAATCGAAAACTCATTTTCGTAGATAACGGCATTATAAGTAATGGACGGCAGCATAATACTCTTGATTCTAGACTTTCCATGTCCGTAATGCGTTCTATTACAATGAAGCGGCTATTCATACAAATTGATTGCAAATTAATGGGCATGCAACCCTTTGACATACAAGAATTACTCAGTGTACAAATATATATGGTGCTTGCATGTTGTTTTCTTTCTATAACTTTAACTATGTTTCATATCTAGAATGTTTTCTTTCGTGTTATATTTTGTTTTGTTTTGTGTTTCTTTCCCTTCTGGTACAAAATTAAGAGTCCTTTTACCGTTCAGTGGCGCTCTCATCGCAATGTTAAAAATTTCTTAATATTGAAAACCCAAAATGAAAAAGTGCTACTCTAACTTACTACAAAATCAAAAAAACTGTTTTATGGAATACTTTTATAGGTCCACAACATTCAATTTTTAAAAACATTTAAAGCATATAGTCGTGAGCATATGCTTATGGTACGGTAAAACAGTCTTTAAATGTTTTTTAACGTTGTTAACTGTTTTACCGTACCGTACCGTATAAATATTAAAGTGACCGTTTTTTTTCTCTCTTCTAATTCCATAATAACCAAATAAAAGTATTAATTTACAGGGTGTAGGGAAAAGTATCATTAACCTTTAAGCCACATACTCTACCCATCAAACTGAACAACTTTTACTATGGGAACAAACCAAAACAAAAAAATATATCAGATGTCCCATAAGTATATTCTGTACCATAGTAAAAGTTGTTCAGTTTGATGGTTAGAGTATGTGGTTTAAAGATTAATTATACTTTTCCTTACATTCTGTATAAATAAAATAGTAAGTTGCAGTAGCACTTTTTTATTTTAGGTTTTCTTGATTGAGAAATCTTAAATTATAATGAGAGCGCCTCTGAACGGTTAAAGAACTCTTAAATGTTATAATAAATCGAATAATACTGTTGTAAAGAAACTGTTAAATCAAATTGAGACATAGGTTACGCACTAAAGAGTTTCTAGGAACACGTCCAGCTGAATTTAGATTCGGCATAATTTTAAAATCTTTTTGCGTATTAAAGTTTGTTCTATAATCTTTATCTTCTATTTTTTTCTTTATCTCTGTTCAGTGAATAATGTATCAATTATTCAATTCATGTACCCGTAACTAATTATTAGGCATGCCATATCATTATCATCAGCAGCTGTTGCTCAGTTTGACAGTAATTTTATGCATTTAAAAACCCTGAAACCTTGAGATGGATACGTATGATATTGTAATAGAGTGAGGAGGTCATATAATGCATTAACAAAACATGGTAGTAATATTTAAAGGGGTGGTTTATACTATTGAACTGAAAACCTTTCAGTATGGAGCCAACAAATAAAAATAAAAGCAATCTGCGGTTTCATACAAAAGTGTAGTGCCTATACATATAGGGCCCTTCTTATTATGCTGATACTTTTTAAGGGGATGATCAGACCGACAAACTGAACCACTTTCTCTATGGCACCAACATCTAAATCACAAAAATAAGAGTTGTTCCATATAAAACTTCAAACCAACTTGAGCCAAATGTATGGGAGATCTGATTTATTTTTCGCGATTTCGATGTCGGTTCCAAAGAGAAAGTTGTTCAGTTTGATGGTCTGATCATCCCCTTAAAAAGTGTCAACATATAAAGAAGGACCCTGTATGCTCGACTAGAATGTATGGGACAGCAGCCTTTTTTATTGATTTTCTCTGTTGTGAATTTTGTTCAGTTTTATGGTTTAAACTAAAATCTAAACCACCTTTAAATATTAATTGGGTTTTATTTTACAGCCTGTATACCTACTAAAATGTTTTTGTTTTTGTTTCAGGGGTGTTACCGGATAGGACAAATCGAGTAGAAGACATTATTCTTCGTTTTTATAATGGGTAAGTTAGCATTTCATTCATAAATGATAAAACTGATCTTATCTTTTGAGACCAAACTCGTTCGATGATTACCGAACTCGATTTAGATAATTCTTACGTCAATTGAATTGCCTTAATTTTGCGAGTGTCACTAAAGATATGAAAATAATCAAAACTCAATGACAACCAGACGCCATATTGTGAAAAAGAAAACAACGAAAACATTGAATAGGTACCTATTTGAAAATAATTTTTAGGTTTCTCTTACCATTTTTCATTTAGAATGTCGATTTAGGATCTATTATACAAGGTGTTACAAAAATACAAATAAACATTTAAGGGGGTGGTTTAGACCATCAAACTGAACAACTTTCACTATGGGACCAACATCGAAATCGCGAAAAAAAAATCTGATGTTCCATACTAAACTACAAATCTATTCGAGCTAAATGTATGGGACAGGTGATTTTTTTTTTGCGATTTCGATGTTGGTCCCATAGTGAAAGTTGTTCAGTTTGATGGTCTAAACAATCCCCTAAAAAATTTAAAATTTTTATTTTTACTTTTGTAACACCCTGTATATATATTCGGACAAAATTATCTTAAAATAAAAATAAACGTAACTGCGTAAAAATTGAACTTTGAATAAAAAATGAAAAGAAAAAAACAAGTCTAGAATTCTGTTAAGTTAAAAATTCCAGACCGGGTCAAAAGTTTCCCAATAATCGGTCCCGACTATTAAAGTCGCTTCAATATTTTGTTTTCAGATTTTATTCAAAGTTCACTTTTTCTCAGACGGTTGTTTTGATTTTTAATTTACTGTTTTTAATTATAAGATAATTTTCAATTGATTAACAATAAATGATTATTAATCTTATATTTTTTACGACTGATTTACTATTGATCAATGAACAGTGATACTTTCAATTTTACGAGGCAATTAACTGTAAAATCATTACGGTCATAAGATTGTCAACTAATTAACGCAACAAAAAGACGAATTCATTTCAAACTAAGGTTTTATTTTATCGAGATTTTATCGTATTACTGATAAGTTATCTTACTACAGCTAGTAAGTATAAATAATAAAATCCTTCCAGATAAGACTCTTTGAACATTATTTCAGGAATAACTACCTGCTTTAAACCAATTAGAAGTTGAATGAAACGTCAAAACAACATACTGTGAGAAGCTTTCTGCAAAGAATATTCTTTTGGTTCCTTCTAAGTGGATAGAAACTTTAATACTACTTATGCACCATGTTTATAAGTAGGTACCTGCATTCTGTGAGTTTGGTGTATTTATTTATGTCCGTTCATTGGCCTCGCTCAAATGAAAACAGGCCAAGTGCGAGTCGAACTCCCGTACCGAACGTTTCGTACCACAAACCACGTTTAAAAAACAAAATTTTCCGGGATCCTAAGCATAAGCGCCCTACACCCTACCCTACTTTTTGCTTTACTATGGAGTATGCTCTGTGATCACACCAAGTTTGAGGCTCGTATGTATTGCTGATTTTACAATAGAGCATCTTTTGTGTAAATTCATACTCGCTAACAATTACGGTTAAAAATACAGCCCTTTAGACTTAAGAGGGACGGACGGACGGACAGCTTAGGCCAAGTAACAGGGTCTCGTTGGCATCCTTTGGGAACGGAACCCTAAAAAAACAAATGTTCTTTTCTGAGTACCTTAACTACGGTATGGTGGTTTTATTGGCCGCCCGTCGAGGTTGAAAAGAACTGCGCATTAATCAGCCAGAACTCCTTAAGGCTATATTACCGTCTATGCGCTCCATACAAACGAAGTCTGGTTATATTTTCAATAGTAACCAATTAAAGTCAATGAAATTTTGCAGAAACAAGATAGAAACCAATCTCTATACTTTTATGTTATCTGATTTGGTGTCGATGTTGGTGCCATAGAGAAAGTTGTTCAGCTTGACGGTCTGATCATCCCCTTAAAAAGTATAAGCATACTAAGAAGGACCCTATACATAGATACTATAAGGACACTGCAAGTTAAACAAACATCTACACAGAATAGGGCTCGTAGATTCGCCCACATTCAGACTCTGCTGTGAAGCCGAGGAAACGCCCGTACACCTCCTCTGCGAATGTGAAGTGCTCATTCACAGCAGGAGTCACCATCTGAGTGGGTACGTGGTAACACCTACTGACATTAGGGACCTCCCCTCCAAAAGCATAACACGGTTCATGAAGTCCGTGGACTTAGGAAATTACCTTTAGGTTAAGGGTGACAGCTACAATAGAACTGTTCAGGTCGTGGTAGCTATTGGTAATTGACCAACCCCTTACAACCAAATAATTATAAATAGGTAGATAGAGCTCGATCGACATAATATTTATCCATTGCTTCTTCTTTATTAACGTGCGGCCACGCTACGCTGCTGAAGAGGCCGTTTTTGAAGAATATTCACTGTTATGATTTGCAGTGGAATCTTACAGGCTATCTTTTTATTTTTTCAGAACCACAGCTGATGAGTATGTCGACATTCCACTCGGTCAAGCCTGTCGGCTCTTCGATGTCAAAGGGTTCGACAAGCACAGTCCCACCGTCCTTTACATGCATGGTTTCATTGAAACTGCACAGCAGGAAAGTGTCCAGGTACTATCAGCTTTAACAAAGTAATGTTAAACCTTAATGCTAATGCTTCAAGGTCATAATTATATTGAATAAATTATTTGGATTTTGCCTTGTCTGTTTCTTCTTTTGTGGGCAACGGATACAAGCCTTAAAGCGGTAAAATACCTTCTAGTATCTTCAATGAAAAAATAGTACATTAAAATGCATGTGGAGTATTCAACAATTTATAATCTACTTACAGGGTGAAATTGATATCATTAGCATCCTTTTAAACTAAGAATCTACCCATCAAACTGAACAAATTTTACTATGGGAGCAAACTGATCGGAGCAAAATATAAATCAGTTGTTCTATACTAAACTGCAATGCCTACTCGACTCGAGCCTAGAGTTTAACGTTTTACTTAAATGTTTATTTTCTATTTCAGGTCATGGTGAATGCTTATCTACAGGCGCGACCTGGTACAAACATCGTTCTTCTAGACTGGTCCAATATGTCACACGGCTCATACTTAGTCAACGCTGCTAGAAACACTAAAAAGGTATTGATTTAATATTTCCATGATTTCCGAAAGCCACTTAAAACGAATAAATAGTTAAAATGTCTCGATAAATAGCGTAGATGAGAGAAGAATACGAGTAAAATACAAATTAAATGGTAAAAATTAGTTTTTAAGTAAGCAAAAAAATAAGATCTTCGTCAGACGGACGTCTGACTAAGATCTGACGTTTTTAGTTGACTTTTTAGAATAAATTTCCGCCTTCGGATCCAAGTCACGTCAACGCCATCTATCACAGCATTTGAACTTCGTTTTACTTGCTGCCAGTCAAAGTCAAAGCCAAAGTCCCCATTACCATACTAATATTAACAATGCGAAACAGTACCTGTTTGTTAAGTTTTCATGGCGACACCGCTGAATGTAGAGATAGCTTAAACCCTCAGGAAGGACATAGAGTACAAAAATTACACACAGAAAAAGTCGCCGGTAACTGCTAGTATTTTATAAATGGTGTTACCATAAATATCAATGGAAAATAAAACAAAAACGATGGTGGTTTTATTGTCCTCTCGTCGAGTTATGTCTGATGATTTCATGATATGTTTTAAGAGCGACTTTGGTATTTCACGCCACCATACTAGCCCTAATTTTCGGGTGGGGAATGTCATTGAAAAACGATGAAAAAATTATAAATGTAATCCCCCCTCCTGATCCGTACTTGACTGACGCTCGTATAAAAAGTGCGTAATTAGCCAATTGCCTTGGAATTAAACCTGTTTTTGTTCACTATATCTTTAAGCAGAGACTCCGGCGCAATAGATGCCCTTCAACTCAACGCATAACCTACATTGAGTTTAATGATAGTCACTGTTGCAACATATACTACCTAACCTATCCCTTTCTAAAATGTTATAAATGTAAGAAAATTATACAGGGTGAAATTGAAAGGGCATCCTTTTAAACTAAGAGTCTAATACCACCACTTCTACTATACAACGTGTTAATGAATTAACGCAAAACTAGAAAGTAGTTTGTTTAGAATCGAGAGTAGAATCGAATTATCATGGTTTCAACATAGGTAATTTTTTTCAAAATAATAAATAATTTGTTTGTAAAATTTAAAATTTACGGAACTCGATATCAACCCACCGCTCGGGCACTCTCACCCTACTTACTGCCAAAACAAGATTATTAAAATGTATCCATGAGTACGTTAGCGCTTTCATTTATTGTTGAAATGATAACAAATCATTATTGCCTTAAAACTTAAAATGCGAATAACTTTAAATTTTAACTATCAAAATAATGAAATTATTGTTTCAATCAAATTATTTTGTTTTAAATCAGTTGGGGTGTATGAGGTTTTGCGCTTATTCATTAACACGTTGTATATGGGAGCAAAGCGATCGTAGCAAAAAAGATTCTACCCGGGTAAATACCAGATTTGGATGTATAAGCATAACTATATTCCCCGAAGGGGGTATTCAGAGATATTCTGAAACCACAGAACATCCACGTTTCACTAGTTCCGAAACTGTCCAGTGTAACGGGGAGTAAACCCGTCGCCACTTGTAATGGACAGTGGGTACAATACATGCTTCGAAATTGAAGCATGCGGGTTTGCTCACGATGTTTTCCTACTTTGGTTTAGACAATCAAGCTGAACAACTTTCACCATGGAGACAACGTCGAAAAAACTCGACTCAAATGTTTGTAACAAGAGATTTTTTTTGCTTCTATCGGTTTACTCCCATAGTAAAAATTGTTCAGTTTGATGGTTAGACTATTAGTTTAAAAGAATGCCAATGATATAAATTTCACCCTGTATAAGTAAAATTTCTAGCTATTCAATTGTTATTTGAATCAGGCAACGGTACAATCTAACATCATCACGGGTCCATATTATAAATACCTTAACCCAAAATACATAAAAATATAACTTTATTAAACTGAACTAAACTTAATGAAATACTGTATACAACAAATAATTCAAAATTCAAAATTGTTTATTCAAAATAATATCACATAGATAACTTTTTGACGTCATGTTTTTGAATCTACCACCGCGTCGGAAGGTGTTCCGTTGTAGAGAAGATGCGGCCAGAAACTCTACAACACACTTCTTTTAAACAAAACAATATACAAAGTACAATTACATAAATTCAATATTAAATTACATAGAGTAACATTGTCAAGACCACATTTTGGTCATTCAAATAATCATCGAGTTTATAGTAACCTTTTTTACAGAGGACTTGTTTAACATGGGCCTTAAACTTTTTCTCCGTCAAGTTAAGAATATTCTCTAATTACAGAATGAATAAAAAATAAGGAAAATATTTGAACGGAATAATGTTAAATTAATAAAAGACCTTGAATACGTTTTTAACAAAAAAAAAATGAGTATTAAAAACACAAGGAAACGATCTTTTTTGTTCGAACTCAGAGATGTTAAGTCATTTTATTCATTTGTAGTTAGTAAGTAAGTAAAGTTCTAAAGGCCATGGGCATGTTGTGTAGGTATTATTAGTATAATAGAATATCACATATTATTTACTTTATAACTTTACTTACACCTACACTCGAGCGCCTACGTATAGTCAGTTCATTGATATGTAAGAGCGTAGCTCTTAGGTCGTTGTTGGTTTGTAAAATATAGGCTTGTATTCAAAGATTCAATTAACTTTAAACATTTAACTTCGAAATCGTGTAAAAAAATCTACTGTCCTATACATTTGAGTCGTGTCGATGCTAAAGTTTTGTATGAAACAGCTGTTTTTTATTTCGCGGTTTCGAAGTTGGCTCCATAGTGAAAGTTGTTCAGGTTTATGGTCCGAAGCACCCCCTTAAGTACACTCAGGAGCAATTAATCCGGGTCACTAAAAAAAACCTTAATATCTTCGAAACTAAAAATGAATGTTTTATTCCTTTGACTATTTATTATAAGGACTAACCTTACGGTAGCATTTCCCCTCTGCCACGGTATAAGCACAATTGATCATGTGCATTTACATTCAATTTTATACCTTATCACTAAACGAGACAGCCTGTAATTGCGACACAATAACTTCGAACTTAGAACGTTTGGGGTTCACACGAGACTACTTTTCATAATTTTTAACATTCAATATTACTATCTAAAGTTATGGGGAATAAAATCCAAAGTTGTGGATTTCATGTTACGTCGCCCCCCGCAAAAAGTGGCAGAAATGTTTGTTAGAAGAATTACACGCGTAACTAGTCCACATATAAATAGTCAAAGTTTTATTCATATAAAAGTAATACAAAAGTAAACTAAGAAGTTTTATTATTGTAATTTGAGAAATACTAAATATTCTATCAACAATTTCTCAACCACTCGAGAACTCACAAAGAACACTAACTGACGAATTGCGCGTGTCACGTAAGTCCAAGAAAATTGGTAGAAAAACTTACGTTGGTTTTTGAATATTCGAAAATAGGCACCAATACACATTATTGGGATTTCGAAATAAAAACTTTTTTATGATTTTAACATTTTTGAAGTTAACTGGCAAGATGACTTGAAAAAAAAAAATCAAACGCCATAAAAACTAAAAAGGAAGAAAACCGTTTTCTTTTTAATTGAAGTATTTGGTTTTACGTCATTTTTTACTGACAGATAGCTACCAGTTCTGTATATCTTAGATGTAATGAAAACTCTTTGGTTGTATGAAAAATATGTAGACGAGATATAAAAACTTTTTGGATTCCTAAAATGTTTTTTTAACTTCTCCTGATTTATCAATCTCCTATTCGTAACATAAAAACAATAATTGTTGTTCGCTGGGTAGGTAATAAATAATGACTGTCTTTACTACTCGTATTACTGATGTTTTAGTATGAGGTCGGTGATTTTTGAAAAACACTTTATAATTTATTTATAAAGTAAATATATTTGCTTTATAGAAATAAATTTCACCTGATGGCGATTGAAAAATAGGCCCTAAAAGACTTACTATAATTATAGTTAATAAAATTAGTACCTGGATAAACAGACATAAATCAGCAACAAGCTTCGTCAAAACATTGAAAAACACGCTCAGTCAGTACCTGGATACAGTAATCTAACTTTGCTCTGCGTCTTCCGAGTTAATCTAAATAGGTTTCATACCAGAGAAAGTCCGTTACACATAAAAAGATAGAAGAAAAATATTTATTGTGAGAAACGGATTTTCTCAGGGATGAAAATCTATGTTGAATAACTTTGTAAAAAAACATTATCTATTCATCCAAATTGTTAGAGCCATTTCCGAATTTAAAAGCAAAATTATTATAACTATTTAATAGTTCTATGCTTTGAACACTGAGGACTTTCAATAAAATTAATCGATTTAATTTGTTTGAAAGAATAACACTGTTTTAGTTAATAATTATTTAAAAACGAGTTCCTAGTTTTGATATAGACGAGCCAGGTATAAATTAAGTTTAATTCTTCTTTTGTTGTATAATATTTGATTTGTTACTCGTCACTTACGAGTAATTTACAATGATGTTAGTAACTTAATTTATGGTTAAAAGCTGGGTCCACACATTGTGTTTTAATAACGTCATCAGGTGGGTGCAGCGGCGGCAGAACACATAGACAAACTCCTGGAATCTGGCCTCACCTCGGACAAGTTACATCTTATCGGGCATTCTCTGGGCAGCCACGTAGCTGGCTACATCGCGAGAGAGCTCAAGACCAGATATAATAGAACTGTTAAAAGGTCAGTAAATTATTCCCTGTGGTATCCCACTGCAAGTCAAGCCTTAACAGGCGTTTGTTTGGCTTTACAAATTTGTTGGTACCGCCCTCGCCTAAAATACTTTCCGAAGTAATAAGTAAACATGAAAATGTTCATAAAATTATGCAAATCCAAAGATTTACAATCACCACGCGTCATTGTCACAATTGAATCATTTGCATGCACTTGAACAAATAACCTTTGTTTATATAGTACACGCACGCATTTTGTAGCACTATTATTTATTCTGTAGAGGTAGGTTAAAGGCATTGACGTAGAATACTATGGACGCCGGGTCTAGTACAAAATACTCGAATAAAGTATCCGAGACTAAAATACACAAACCTAAGTAGTTATATAAACCAACTAAAAACATTTAAAATGCTGAAATTCTTTTCCGTCTCACTCCATGCGCACACGCGTGCGCGTAGTCGGCCGATCAAACGAAGACTGTTGCGTAATTCGTTCTCTTTTTACGTTTTCGTTCCCTTTTATTCGGACACTTTTGAGCGCGGGCCCTCCGTCCAGTAGTGGTAAGTCAATGGTTAAAGGACAGAAATAAATGTAACAAAATGCTCTATAGATTATCGAAGGTACCTTACTGCAATCCAGTGTTTACCACGTAATTTGCTATGATTAAGACTATTGCCGCTACTATGATTATGTTGCCATTATAACATGACTAATATAGCCAATTTTAGCAACATACGTCAGTGCACAGTACTCATACTCAGACAATGTCGTCAAAATACTACCATGAGTTTATTACTATTAGAGTGTGCAGTCTAAACTCGTGTTTCGAACCCGTTTCGAATGCTTTCCATTCCACCACCAGACCACCAGATAAATGTCTCTTAGGGTGCTGGTATACTGTGGTGGTCCACAAGTTCTCTTCTACGTTTAGACGCCGAACTTTAGGTTTTATCGTGAAGAGATACGGTATATTTTCCTTTGACAACATTGTGACAGTAATACTTCCGTCTTCCTTTTCTTCACTACTTCACCATCCTGTCACACTGAATCCGCTAACCTAATTGCTTTATGTCTTTAACGCGTCTTGATGTTTTTTTTTGATACAGCAATAACAAAATGCACAACATACATTTTCAGATTAACAGCCCTCGATCCTGCTTTTCCAGCATTCTACCCTGATGGAGTGGTGATGGATCACGTGACGGCGAAGGATGCTGAATTCGTGGACGTTATCCACACTGATGCTGGCGGTTATGGGGCTCCAGTAAGAACGGGGACTGCTGACTTCTGGCCCAACGGGGGCAAGAGTATACAGCCGGGATGCCCAAGATTTGCGCCTATACCACTATCTGATGATAGTAAGTAGAGTTTTTTTTGTGTAGCCTGTACCATCCCAATGCTGGTGAGACACCACTTTCTTCTTCCGTGCAATGTTGTTTTGGGTTTCCTCTTCTATCCACTCCACTAGAAATTGAAATCATCATGCGGTGTGATTTGTGAAAGTCACGCGTTGAAATCAGCAGATTGAATCTCACGATTTAAAAATAGTATTTCAGATATCGTCCCTTTATATTTATGATTTCGTAGCGGGATGCGATGTCTACTATCGCACTTAGCCTATTTATTGAATATTTATATAGAATCTGTAGCGCATAGACTACATTATAACCTAACGTGACATTTATCATTAAAACTGGCTTTTTAACTCAAATTTTCTTCAATCTTAGTAAGTAAGTACTGAGATTAGTAAAACGACTTTTCATGTCGATCTATATTTAATTCATCATCATCAGCCTATATATAGGGTCCATCTTAATATGCTGACACTTTTTTAAGGGGATGACCAGACCATAAAACTGAACAACTTTCTCTATGGCACCAAAATCGAAATCGCGAAAAAAAATCTGCTTTCCCATACATTTGAATCAAGTAGGTTTGCAGTTTTGTATAGAACAGCTGATTTTT
Organism: Agonopterix alstromeriana; assembly: GCA_963924505.1. Classification (NCBI taxonomy): domain Eukaryota; kingdom Metazoa; phylum Arthropoda; class Insecta; order Lepidoptera; family Depressariidae; genus Agonopterix; species Agonopterix alstromeriana. Next base: position 11,844,468 of record OZ004670.1, read on the forward strand.
TTTCGCGATTTCGATGTTGGTGCCATAGAGAAAGTTTTTTAGTTTGGTGGTTTGATCATCTCCTTAAAAAAGTGTCAGCATATTAAGAAGGACCCTGTATACGCCCCCGATGTAGGCCACAGGCCTTCCCTTAGGGAGGGTGTCCATCAAGCGTGCCCAATTCGCATTAGACCTTACATTAGACTTCACATACGTAGATATCCGTACGTATTTGTATATCTTTAGTGTATAATTAATTAAAGACTAAAGGTAAAGCACTGAATTCCTTAGACTTCTACTATCATGATTTTTCCAGAAAAACCTAAACCAGATTGGTAACCTACATTAGTTTGATATTTAATATCAGTTTTGTACAGTGCCTTTTAATGAGACCTACTTTTACCACATTTTTCAGACCTATGCAGTCACTGGCGGTCGTGGCGATTTTTCGCAGAATCCGTAAGAAATCCGCAAGCGTTCCCAGCTTCCCCAGCGGAATCATACCAGAAGTTCAGAGATAATCCCAACCCTGAGGTCGGCATGGTGTACATGGGAGCAGACTGTGATATTAGGTGAGATTCTTATTTGAAAATAGACGCCAAGACTGAGAAACAGTGTTTCTCCTTAAACACTGCTAAAATTATCTGCAATAGATGGAAAGGAATTGATGATGAATGATGAATGATGAAAATATTCGTATTGTACCAACCACGTATGAATTAGAAACGTACATAGATATTAAACAAATTCATATCCACAATTCAGCGTTGATATTAAAGTACCTTATTTATTTATTTTTCAGTGCCCAAGGATCATTCTATCTGACAACGAATTCTTCAACCCCATTCGGCAAAGGAATCGATGGATTATATCCAAAAAATAAGAAGAATAAAGCGTCGAAGAGCCCATAAAGTTACGAAATAGGATAATTTACCTGCACTTGAGAACCCATTAAAGTTTATAAATTCGGGTTCAGGCAAAGTTCAACCAATCATAAGGTGATTGAATGCTGTTAGATGGAAAAATAATTACCTCCCTAGAGGAATAGAAAAGAGATTTAACCAAGAATCTTATTTAATCAGGTCAAATGTGAAATGATTGTCCTTATTTATCACAATTTTTTCTGGAGATGAAATGAGATGAGAGTAGTGAATACTCTTCCCACCAAACTGAGGATAGATCTTTGCTTATCCAGCTGTTTAATAAAACTATCGTCTACTTTTCTGTCTCGGAAAATATTCCGCATGGGCCTCTATGATCTGTTACAATATAACATATAGTAAGTTTAGTTCTTCGCATTCCATAGTGAACAATTTTTCTGACTAAACAAAAAGGGGCAATCCCAGGAACAGGGCCTAAGCCCTGTGGTGAGAAAAGTAGTTCTTTGTAATCATCTCTTTTCCTCTCTACTCACTACTGGATATTAATTAAGGAGGTTAAAAAAAGTCGAGCTTCAATCAAATCCAAGACAGTGACATCACATTGCTGTTTTTATAGCATAATTATAAAACATCACTAAAACACTTTTAGTACTTAATTATGTTTAAGAAATACGTGTAACAGTTTTTATCGATAATCGTTTTATACTATTATTACTTAATTTTAAGTAAGGTGGCTAAAACGTTAGAATAATTCTTATACAAGGGTGTTTTTCCAAATAGAAAACAGATAAGTTAGTAAGTACGTATACAAACCAAGATTGATTTAAAAATAGAAAAAACAATGTAAAAAAAGGAGACCAAGATGATACATTATCTGGCACTTACGTACACGTTAGTGTATCGAGGAATAGGTATGGTTATAATCTTTTTGAACAGGCTAATAAAATTCGCCGTTTTTGTATTGAAATGAACTCGTTCAAGCAGTTTTGCATCAGCGGAGCTGAAATGCGTCATAAAGCGATAGAGTTTAGCGCGCTATTGGTGAATTTGACACATCTCTAACTATTCTTATACTGTGACATTTGTGCCGCTTTGATGAATTCCGGGCCTGAATATCCAATCATTATGGTTTATCAAAACCTTTAGGGTAACTCGCCATTGACCTACAATTTAGTTTGGCAACAGGTTTAGGTTTTATGTAACAATCACAGTAAAGAAAAATGAACAAAACGATTTTTAAACGAAAAATTTTAAATGCTTCAGGGCTTTTAAAGAATTGATAGGCACTGCTAGAAAGTTTGAATTCATAGAATGGTTTTAAGCGAATCTTGTCACAATTAGTTTTAACACTTTATTGTGCACACGGAAATAAAGACGGAACCATGGTTTAGGAAGGTACCTAATTAATTGTGTAGTTTGTCAAAGTACAGTTGTGCAATGTTAATGAGTAAGTAGGTAGGTTCACAATACTTATATTAGAATTATTGAATTAAACACGCACAATTATTAGATAAGTATTTAGTGATTAAATTGTAAAAAATAAAAAGTATGTATTGCATTTTATTTTTCGTATACTTATCAAAATTGAATCTTTTGACGCATTAGGTCTTTTCGGTAGAAAATTTACATTGTTACAAAGACAGGATGTTTTTATGATCAACAATGTTGTAGTTGTATTAAGATAAATCAGCCAAGTGCCCCATTTGGGTCTTTTAAATTAAAATGTAGACACGAATATCAAATGCAACTTAAAAGGTGGTCCAAATTGTAAATGTATCTTTAAAAGTGCTTTGTAGTTAAGGGATTTTAACTGTAGCTGTAATGCTAGTATAGTATCGTATCGAATGTATCTATCTATCAATTTTTAATATATGAAAATCCGTGCCGAGCCTCTATAATGAGCGTTTTTCTTTTCTTTTTTAAATTTAGTTCCAAAAAAAACTCAACAGATGGCACGTTTATCGTTTATCGCAAAATCATGTCAAGGGTGTGCCAGACTTTTTTTAAAGGCCAAGAGATCGAGCCCATACAGTCATGTCAGACGTAAATAGTTTCAAATTTTCGATTAAATTGATTCGTAAATAATTAAATATTCCATTAAAACATACGTTGGTATCTTTTTGATCATCTTTCCCTTCTTTATTTATTTTAAAGAAACACATTTTGAAATTTTTACCTTTATTCGCGAAGACCGTAGCGCCATCTATCGATCGTCTAGATAAACCAACAACAAAAAAACTCTAATTGATTTGACATATCATATTATAATTATGACGATGCTCTAGAAAACATTTCTCCAGCCAACTGTAAAATATCTTGCTTGATATATTATCTATGCCAAGTTATTCTAGGTGCCAAGAATTTAATAGTGTATACTAGGTCTAATACTCGGGGTGGCTTGCACAAAAAAAAAATTAGGCTCTAACATGTTTAAATATAATGCTGTCACTTTCATCAGTATGAGCAGAGTGAGAGACAAAGAATTCACAAAAAAAATTTAAGCTTTAGGTCAAACTCACCCTTAGTAATTCATAGTAAACGAACCACCATCAGTGTTTTCTTTATATAGGCAGAATCGTTACTTATCCTATAGAAACACAATAAATATTGATTTGATTCATTGTAATACTAGGCTGCATAAAATAACTGACAGTTAAAAATATATTACATATATTATTTCAATGTTTTATTTACAAATATACCTACTTACCCTAACTTATGAATACTACATGGTTTCTTATGGTATTTATAATAAAAAACCAGTCAAGTGCGAGTCGGGCTACTCGCACACCGAGGGTTCCATACCGTAACACATACGTAACACAACATATTAAATTACAACATATTTTTTTTCTCTGGGACCCTTAGAGCAAGACCGACTCACACTTGGCCGGTTTTTATTATTTTAGTTTGTTATACTGTAGTGTTTGCTCTATAATCACACCAAGTTTGATGCTTGTATGTATTACCGTTTTTACGATAAAACGAGAAGAAAAAACGTTGATAAAAAACAGCTTCATGTATGAGGACCCCCTTAATTTGTAAATTTTTTATTATTTGTTAGCAAATCCGCTGTAATAACGCACATTCTGTGAAAATTTTAACTGTTTAGCTATTACGGTTAGGTAGGTAGGACGAACGGACGGACAAAGTAGGCTTAATAATAGGGTATATAATAATTTTAACCCTTTGGGTACGGGACCTTAAAAAATAGGTAACCTACTATACTTTTCTCATTCAATGGCTTGAATTTTAAAAACAGAAAATGCATGAAAATTTTAATGTTATTGTTACCTAAATACAATAGTCGTAAGGTCCTAATTTACATAACAGAATTTTTATATCCCGAGCGCTTTTTCTTGTTAAATTTTCTGCGTGTGTTACGCCTCCTGTACTCCATATTGTTTGGTTCTATCACCGTTGTAGTTGTTTCTTCAACGACTTCTTTGTCTGGAAAAACTTCTTTTTTCACAGCATCCAGGAATTGAAACTGTTCGTCGAGACTTTGTACGATAAGGTATAAGCTGTACACAAGAACGCCTGTCAGAAGAAATCTGCAAATAAACGAGGAAAATTAAGACGAGTTACGTCTTTCAGCATGCAGCCAATCTCTTCTCCATATTAAAATTAAATGCGTTACATATCTGGGTGCTTCAGACCATTAAACCGAACAACGTTCACTATGGAGTCAACATTATAATCGCGAAGAAAAATTCGGCGGTTCCATAGAAATGTATAAATAGCTGGATTTTTTCGCTATATCAGAGTTGGTCATATTGTAAAAGTTGTTCAGTTTCATGATCTGAAGCACCCTGTTCGATATGTAAAGCATTTAAGTAGACCCTGTATTATAACGTTACCTACTTTGTATAGTAACAAAAAACCTTTTTATTTTTAAGATTTTTCGAAAATTCCTTTTCACCTAAATTATATCCCCATATTTTTCTCTTACTTCAAAATTAATGAGGATATTATTGGACTACCTAATACAAATGATTTTAAACTTTCTATGGATTGGAGTACACAACACAAAAAAAACATGTAACGCACGGAAAGAAATCTAATAATAATATGGCAACTATTTATTTGTAGTTAGTTATAAATAAATCTTATTCTTTGAGATTCAACTAAAATCTACTTATAACAACAAATTGTCTAGTAAAGTTTGCTAATAAATAGTTGTCACAATATAATGATGTACCTACTACTCGATATTTACCAATAAGTGAAGTCTACCAACCCGCATTGGGCGTGCGTGGAGGACTTTCGCCCATAAACCCTCACTGAGGGTAGGCCTGTGCCCTGCAGTGGGACGTGTATAGGCTGTGATGATGATGATGATGATAACCAGATATTTCTCACCTTACTTACCAATTGTTACATGGTTAATTAATGTAATAATTTAAACTTCAATTTCCGAGCACCTGTATCTGTACTATAATTTCTGATCGGGTCCCATATTGAATTAGTAAGAACATCATTCAGAATATTGGATGAATTCGCCAGAAAAGTTAGAAAAATTAGCATGGTCATCTATCATCGGTTTTACAGCTGAATTATACACTTCGGTGACGAATTTTGCCGTCCAGAACAAAGAGAACATAAAAGCACCGACTAGGAGAACACTGCAGAGGAAAATTAGACATGTTATTATAATATGACATAGGGTGGATTCGACCAAAACTTTGATTTATTCAAGAGTAACTATAGGAGGAATAATACTTAAAGAAAGAGGTCGTTGTATCCGTACTTATTGCAGTAAAAATTTAAAGCATGATGCTTTAAATTTTTAATTTGTTAGGTTATACGTCACTTGTCGTTTCGTCACATGAACAATACCTATTTCCAGCTTCCGGTTTTAAAATCAAATGAAATTAATATACCTAAGTATGGACTTAATCTAAGAATAAAATTTACTCGCGTTTGGTCGAATCCGGCCTAAGAGGATATAATTCGTACACCATACAAAAAAAAATAGGGATCAGCGCAATCTGCGATTTTTTAGGATTAAATATTGTGTGTTGCTAAATAGCTACACACAATATTGAATACTATTAAATTGAGATTCAGGTTACCTTTAAATACCTGTCAAAATAATAAACTTTTTAACAGAAAAAGTACCGATATTATCGATACCGGTTTCGGTCCCAGAATGTTACCATTTTTATAGGTTACTATACCTATAGTATCGATAGTTTTACTATTGTTAGGTAAATCTATTTCGCATTTATATCCTACTTCCTACTCTAGTATTATCAACCTATACCTGAGTTAATAAATGCAAAAACATGTTCGATTAATTTGTGTGAAGCATTTTAGCAAGATAGTACAGAGCTAAAAAACGTATAAAGTATTACAACACTGAATGAAAGTTATAATGAAATGATTATTGATTACTCACAGTCCAGCCATCTCAACTTGTACTTATGAAACTTTGTTAAAATGAATAGAGCAGTCAGTTACTGTTCCTCTCTGAGAAAGAACTAGATATATATCAAGCCTTTCTTCAGTAAATAAACTGTCAATGTTTATAATCAAAGGCTGAATTACGTAAGATATTGATCAATCAACAATGTCATCGTCTAAATAATCTTTTCAAAATAACAATCAAAATCTACGTATAACGCGTTATGATACCTTTTTTTTGTGCTTTTGCGGTAGGGTCTTTAACTCTGCCATAAATGATCTCTGGAATTGGCTATCTAATAACCTTGCTTGTTCTTATTTGCTGTCTCCCGTTTGCAATGGAGGGAAGTTGGATATTTCTTTTTCCTACTACTCTTATCTTCTTTGATTAATTAATTGCGAGTTCCAAGACAGATTAGAGTCATCCCCCGGGCTTGCTGGACTTTATTGTCTAGTGTAGTGTCGCTAGTGCGGCCAGCTTATGTTGGTTTTTTATTGTATAGCTTGATGTGTCGCCGTGTGTACATACCCTGTGTACGTGCTGTCATTCATTCCAATATGGATACTGGCGCTGGTAAGTGTATTGTAACTGACATTAGAAAATAAATAGGTCAAATAATTTGTAGCAATTATTTATTATTCTTTTGATATTGTCTAAAACATGATACAAAATGGCGTCGCCCCATACAATTTTGTCTTAAAGCAAGATGGCGAAAGAAAAAAGTATGCTGTTTTGTTTTCCTTTGTAGCAAGAGACACGCCATTACGTACATATTTTAAAACGAACTTAACATTTGTTATGAACTAATTTCTTTTTTGTATTTAATACTAAACCACACTATTGAATAAGTTAGCTGTAATGTTTTTAAAAGGCACAGGATTATTATCTCTGTCCATATCTATTAGAAACTTTCCACCCAATAATACGGAGACCATTATCGCAGCCGTCAACAGAGCTCTGAAAAGAATTTGATTAAATAATTAATTAATTAAATATTGAAACCTTCAATATGCTAAAGATGAGCCTTATTACGTACTGCCTGCGTGAAAACCTCGTATGTTCATGGGACCAAAAGACATCATCCGCATTTCATACATTTTTGGTCCAAATGGTAAAGTACCGGCCAACAAAAACTAATGCTATATTCTGTTAGAACTTGTCCATTTAAGCATTTATTATTTTAGCATGGAAGCTGTAAGTTTTATTATATCAAAAATGTAAGAAAAGGCAGTTTTTTTAAAACCCTTTATTAGGGTTGTTACTAAGGAAAATGGCCCTACAGATTTGGTGTGATACTAAAAAAAACAGCCAATAGCGTGTCGGACGCGCCCATGATAGGGTTCCGTAGCCATCGTCATCATCTTATTCCTGCCCTTATCCCATTATTTGGGGTCGGCGCAAAAAGTCGTGGTCCTCCATTCTTATCTTTTAGCCGTCATTTCAGCGTGCACTCCTTTTTGATTGAATTTGGATGTTTTAAATTAGCGTGACCGGGGTCCGGCTGATCAAACGTTTGTATGAAAAGTGGAATTATTGTTGTTCTTTATTTCTCTTCTTATTAATAAGACATTGAAGTGGCAACTGAATGAAAATTCTGATACGATCGATCGAGATAACGTTTTTTGGCAAACTTAATATCCCACCTACAGACCATCAAACTGAACAACTTTTACTATAGAACCAACATCGGAATCACAAAAAAAGCAGCTGGTCCATCGAAAAGAACAACAGCTACCTATTTGACCAAAATCTATAAAACATCTGTTATTGTTCCGCGATTTCACAATCAGGCTCATAGTAAAATTTGTTCAGTTTGATGGTCTGAAGCACCCTTTAAGTATGTGCCGCATTTAAATGTCCACCCTGTAAAAGTACTTAAGGAAAATAATGTGATCAAAACTACTCACAATCCAGCTACGACCATTATTGAAGTAAAAAATCCGTTTTTATCAGATTATAGTAGTAATTTATGTTTGACATCCAATCTTAAGAGTTCACAAAGCAATAATGAAAAAATCTTGTGATTCCACGCTGGGTATTGACAGGTTTCAGTTACAAATGTGTTGATTACTTTTGCTTTGTTTATTAACAATTTGATCTACGTCCTGGGATGCAATCGCGGTAAATATTCGGTGATTGAACCGTGACTGGACTACGTACGAACCATAACTTTTGATACATTTGTAATTGCGCTAATCGCGGTACTGCTCTTGACAGCCGTTAGAGCCGTTTTGACAGAAAGCTCAGACGTTAAGGGCTGTCAGTTATATAGAGTTTATAGTCGGGGAAATCTACGGATTTTTGTATGGAGAAGGTTGCATTAATTTCACTTTTGGTGATAATTTGGAATATAGTAGATAAATACCTGAAAATCATAAATTCTCAATAATCCCCGATTTTTTTATTGTGTATTATTGAATAATTAAGACATTTACAAAACATTAAATTTAGGTATGAACAAAAAATGGAAAACTGGTGATTTTGAACAGGATGGCTTCATTCAATACGTTTTATTTATAACAATAATAATCCCCGGTTAATACCGTAAATTTGAGTAGATATTTAATATTTTGTAAGTCTTCGAAAATTATAACTTCAAAACTAAATTATTTACTGTTTGTTTATACACATTAAATTTGCCTTATGATAATAAACTATCTCTTTTGCTAGTATGCTGGAAGAAATATCTTTCGAAATAAGCTTGCCCTTTGTACATTTATATCGATTTTAAGATATTTCTCAGGTTCCTGAGCCAATACAACCACGAAATCTCGACAAAGGTGTTTTAAACTAACAGTTATATTATTTCAAACACAATTTACTAAAGTGTCTTTAATGCAATCTCAAACCTTATTTTTCCTAGACTATTAGCGCGATGCGGAATTCAGCACAGTTGAAAGGTAATTGGATTGCAATGTGATTAGAACTGAAATTGGATAGAAATAGAACTTCGATGTTTTAACTTAGCGCAATCGGGCTCCTGTTTTAAACATAATACTGCATTCAATGTGAAATTACTACCAAGAGATACTGCACTGGCTCGATACCTTTATGTCAAATTATGCTGAGTCTCTAGTGCTGCCCCTTAATCAGAGTTCGAAAGGATAATTATCATTGATAATTACCACCATTTTAGATTTTTATTTGTATATTTGTCACACATTTTACATTCTCAAAAACTAACCTATGTAGTGTTATAGTAATTTTCAACAAATGTTGCTGCATTTAAAACTCTATACAACGTGTTAATAAGCGCAAAACCTCATACACCCCAACTGATTCATAACGAAGTAATAAGATTAAAACAATAATTTCATTATTTTTATAGAGTTAAAATTGAATGTTTTTTTATCATTTCGGCAATGAATGAAAGCGCTAACATGCTCATGTATACATTTCAAGAATCTTGTTTTGGTAGTAAGTAGGGTGAGAGTGCCAGAGTTGTGGGTTGAGATCGAGATCAGTAAATTAAAAATTTTACAAACAAAGTATTTAATATTTTGATAAAAATTACCTATGTTGAAACCATGATAATTCGATTTTCCTCTCGATTACAAACAAACTACTTTCTAGTTTTGCGTTAATTCATTAACACGTTGTATAACAATCATTGGTAAACTGTTCAAATGGCATGCGTACTTAATAATATTAAGAAAGCGAGCCACAACCATTATCAAACACACCTAATACCTTAACTGTAGTAGAACATCATAATTTTCTGCTAACTCCACCACCTTAACCATGAAAGTTATCTAGGCGTCCAAAGTCACGATTAAAGTCTGGTAAATCCATGGTGACGGTAGTGACGGGACCTTCCAGTTCCACCAATGGCGGACAAGTAACCTTTGCAATTGTTGATGGTTCAGGTGTTGTTACTATTTCTTCTTCTTTGTGTAACACATTCATGGTGCTCCAGTATGCACCGAATGCTAATACACAGGCGATCAGTATACTGAGAAAGAGAAAAGCCCAGTCTAAAATCGATAATACGTCAAACATTTATGGTCCGAGATCCGACCGTAAAATTATGCTCCTATTTGTTTGGTGAACGAAATGTGATTAAAGCTTCGACTAATTATTAAAAGGACTAGCCTTGCGGTAGCATTTCCCCTCTGCCACGGTATAAGCACAATTGATCTTGTGCATTTACATTCAATTTTACACCTTATCACTAAACGAGACAGCCTATAATTGCGAAATAATAATTTCGAACTTAGAACGTTTGGGGTTCACACGAGACTACTTTTCATGATTTTTAACATTCAACATTACAATTTAAAGTTATGGGGAATAAAATCCAAAGTTGCGGATTTCATGTTACCTCGCCCCCCGCAAAAAGTGGCAGAAATGTTTGTTAGTCGAATTACACGCGTAACCAGTCCACATATAAATAGTCAAAGGATTTAAGTGAATGTTTATACAGAGAGGTTCATGCAACGCCGCCGGGTTGCCTAGCAAAATGTAGCGGCAAGTGCCTTTACCATGAGGATTTATGGTACCATTTTTTCAACCGTTCTGTTTGGGAAGTAAATGAGGTGCCATCTGAAGGAGACCAATCTAAAGAACTGGAAGAACTAGGGTTGCCATCTCTCAGTCTGCCACAACTTAAACATTCACTTAAATCACATTTCGTTCACCAAACAAATAGGTGCATAATTTTGGTGTCGGATCTTGGTATATTAAAAAATCGTATGTAGGTCGCAATGTAACTTATTTAAGTTTACACCCTGTATAATTATTCTTTGATTAACTTTTAAATTACAGGTTTACCAGAATGTCAAGAAACGTCGACAAATAAATTTAATTAAATGAATCATGGATAATTTCTGATTTTTAGCGAACATGGCAAAACTGCACAATAAGCGATAAGACAAAGTAAAGTGGTTACATGGAAAGAAATATTAAACTTTATACGAAGCTTAATCAGTTTCGTATAAAGATTATTTTTTCTTTATAAAGGAAAGGTCCTTCCTTTTCCGAAACTGACGATGAAAAACGAACTTTTCTGATCACTATCAAACTATTTCCATAAAAAACGTGGAAATTTTGTTTAGAATTCGTTATCTAAGGAACTGGAAAACCTTTGTTTTATGCTATACTGTACTTACAATCCAAAAGCCATAATACAATTAAAGAATATAATGCACATAAACTCTGTATCGGTTACTAGCGACCATATCTCATAAACATGGCACTTGGAAAACAAAAGTTTGTTATACGATGAACTCTTTTATTACTTTGCTGTCAGACTAAGCAAGGTCTACACTGGGGGTTAATAAATGGTTTCCAATAACATTTTTCATGAAAAGTTCATTTATAACATTGTGAATCAATCAATAAAAAATTGGCCATTGCTGACAGCTTTGACTATTTATATGTGGACTGGTTACGCGTGTAATTCTACTATGAAACATTTCTGCCACTTTTTGCGGGGGACGAGGTAACATGAAATCCGCAACTTTAGATTTTATTTCCCATAACTTTAGATTCTAATTTTAAATGTTAAAAATCATGAAAAGTAGTCTCGTGTGAACCCCAAACGTTCTAAGTTCGAAATTATAGGCTCGTTTAGTGATAAGGTGTAACATTGAATGTAAATGCACAAGATCAATTGTGCTTATACCGTGGCAGAGGGGAAATGCTACCGCAAGGCTAGTCCTTATAATAATTAGTCAAAGGCTGACAGTTTAGGATAAAAGACATCCTCCAAAACGGGTCATTTTTGTAGGTCGGAAAAAATCAGGTCGGATTTAGTGGAAGGATCGTTTTTTATGTATCGCTAACTGCGCTATTTGTAATTACTTTGAGTTGACATAATATTACTTTTAATATTTTGTAACACAAAACTACTTTATTTGGGGCAATTTTTGCAATTGGATTGTATTTCTATCATATTCGTCTATATTATAATGCGTATAGTAAACCTATCACATGCATACCACAATTTAGCCGAATGGCCCATACATGGACGTATGTTGTTATTTAATTAAAGTATTATTATTGTATCAATTGGGACGAATGAATTCTCAAAAAATACTTTTGGGATCGGAACCTGGTGAAGGCGGCGGAAACCCGTTGGATGAGGGCAGCGCAGGACCGATCGTTGTAGTGATCTGTGGGGCCTATGTCCAGCACTAGACGTCCATCGATGATGATGATGATGAGTTGTACATTTAGCTTAAAGGTTTCTTAAGATAGTGTAGCTTTTGGGATTTGAACAAAAAAAAAATCACGCAAGACTCCATTTCCCGGAATCGAGAAAAATTCCGGCTCCAATTAGTAATTAGTACCTATATACTGCAGAATTATCTCACGTATCTAAACTTGACAACACATCAAACTTAACTTTCATAGTTCAATTAAAACTCCAATGTGCATAACATTAAAAGAGGGCGAAGGTCTGGCATAGAATTTTATTCGTTTAATGAGTACCTACCTGATTTTACAGAATGCCAATTTGCAATCTCACTGCGGATTCAGATTCTAATTGTACAAATACAGCTTAAAGAATAGCACTCCAGAGTGCTGGCCGTCAAAAACAAGAAAAGAATCCTCCTATGTATTAAAATATTGTTTTCACTTATTAATTTTATATTTTGAATTAGTTAGTAATTAGAAAGATAATCATTCCAGCTTTTATCTGGAGTGAAATAAGTATAGACATATACACTTAATGGTCAAAGGTAATATCGCAAATCATCTTATTTCGTGTCAGTATGAACTACATCGCATGCCAATCAGAATCATCAATCATGCTATACCTAGTGGAAAGAATATCCAGTCACCAATGGTCGTATAGAGGCAAATAGGTATTACAAATGACAAACAGTGTAGCAATGACTTTAAACGACATTGTCTTCATAAGGAACAATGTATCTTGTTGCACAAACAAATTTATAATACATGGTGGTACTCAAATGTACCCTGGGAAAGGATCCAATCTAATTATGTCTCTCGGCCAGCCTCCAGGTTCAAGTTACAAAAACAAATAAAAAACAAAAATCAACAAATCCTTTTTCTTTTTTTTAGCATTCCAGGTACCTATATAATGTCCGTTATTGTTATAATTAGTTTAAGGTGAAGCCAAGGAAATTTATGAACTCTCGGAACATCGTCGGATATCTTTTTATGGGCTGAACAAAATTTGCATTATCTTTTAACAGCTTGGAATTTCTACAGAATGATACTCTAATGTTCGTTTACTGCCTGTTCAAAACCCAACTTACTAAGATAAAATTGAATCTTTCAAAAGTAGATATTACAGATAACGCAATGAACGTTGAGGCAAACAACACACTGAAACGTGCTAACATCATAACCTTCCTTTTGATCGACGGCCGGCGATCGTCGGTTTGTCCATACATAAAGCACAATTAGTATGCCGTACGCGTCCTTTCGCATCGACGCGAAACGTGGCGAACGGCATCCTATACCTACGTATGGAAAAACCGTCGATCGTCGTCGATCAATGTATCGTAGCCCTAAAAATAACATTTGTTTGTGTTTATTCACTAATTTGGTCATATTGTCCACCTCACACACATTAAAATAAAATCAAATCAACACAACTGACATGACATGGACGGACTTAATCTAAGAATAAAATTTACTCGCGTCGGTCGGTCGAATCCGGCCTAAGTTTCATGCATGTATCTATAACCGTTTTTACAATAGAGCAAAAACAAAAAACATTGAAAAAATAGTATTCTTCAAATACCCTTCATTTTTTTTAATTATTGTCTTTTAGCAAATCCGCCATTACAACGAAATTCGGATAATATTTCAACTATCTACCTATTATCAAAAGATACAGCCCTTTTTATGTAGGACAGACGGACGGACGGTCTTCGTAGGCTTATAAACGGTCCCGTTGGCAACCTTTGGGTACGGAACCCTAAAAACATGTCACCAACACTGATGCCTTGAGTAGAGTCTTTAGACCCATGGTGCAGTAAAAGCTTCTTCATTATGGTGTTGTCGAACCACTGCTCTGATAGTCGTCGTCGTGGGCATCTGGGTCGATGTCATAGATTCTGGCATACTGATTATGTATTTCGCTGTCCAGTAGGCTCCAAAGGCCAACAGACCGGTGATTAGTAAGCTGAAATTAAATAAACTAATTATATTAATTAAACATTAATACTAATTCAAAAAGCAAATAAACATTGATTGGTTGACGTTAAATCTAATAAATATTGTTTATTCAAAATTATATAACATAGATAACTTTCTGACGTCATGTTTTTGAATCTACCACCGCGTCGGAAGGTGTTCCGTTGTAGAGAAGATGCGGCCAGAAACTCTACAACACAACAAAATAAAATATACAAAGTACAATTACAAAAATCGAATTAATCCAATCAAATCCAGTTAAATTACATTGTGTAACATTGTCAAGACCAGACATTTTGGTCATTCAAATAATAATCGATTTTACAGTAACGTGGCTAGAAGAACAGATGGTAGATGGACCAAAGCCTTCACCGAGTGGTGGCAAGAGAGGAGAGGGTCGTCCAGCAGCCATTTGAGCTGATGATATTGCAATGGCAACTGGAAAGACGTGAATGATACTGGGACAAGACAGGAAAGAGTTGAATAATGGGGAGGAGGCTTATACCTTGCAGTGGGTGACCAAATATGTCGATGATGATGATGATTGATATTGATGATATGTCGATGATGATATAATTTTGCATTGTAATGAATGTATTCTGATGTGTATGCCTTAATAAATAAAATATAATTTGTACTCACAATCCAAACGCCATAACGGACATGAAGTTACGCTAATAAATTTAAAATAATGACCTTTTCACATGACAGACTTTGTTTAATTAAACATGGGTTGGCAACATTAAAACTATTTATAGTAAATTGCATCATTAGGCTCAACTTCCACTGAAGCAGATGATGAGCGAAGCGAATAAAATATGTGAACTTTATTGAAAAAGTCAACAATGAAAAATCCCTGTGATTTTGTTAGCTGAAAATTTAGGCTGAAAATGTCTATTTGTGAATAAATAGAACGCACTTTATCAACTTATACGTTATAAAACATAAATAATACACATTAGTTTACCTACACAGTATTATTATTGTACTCTGTGCCATTATAGTAACAAAGTGTCTGAATATACCTAAAAGAAATACGTGCGCAGTCTTGTGGTGCCATCTCCTATCGAAGGTTGGCTAAATATGTTGTCAATACTAAAAACGGGAAAAAAATATTTTGTTGTTCTATAGAAAATGTCAATGGCTGCCGACTCAAATGTACGGAGCAACAAATTTTTTCGCAATTTCAATGTTGATTCCTTAACTTTTTTAGTGAAAGTCGATCAGTTTGATGTTCTAGAGCAAGCTCTCAAAGGTATCATCATCCTCATCATCTCAGCCGATAGATATCCACTGCTAGACATTGCCCTTCCCCAAGGATCGCCACAACGACCGGTCCTGCGCTTCCCTCATCCAACGGGTTATGTAATGCATTTACGTTTTACACCCTGTGTAGACATAGGCACCCTATTGAATCATTTACGAAGATAAACGATTACCTACTTTACACTTATAGCTTGTAGTGTACAACAAGGCTAAATCTTATAACAAAATATGTTTTATAAATAGTGCGAATTGTGTTTTTGACAAGCCGGTGGGTAGAAACTTTAAATAATTGAGTTCTACGATACCTATCTATTTAGGTATTATGTTTAGAGAACGTAATACCACAGAGTACTATCTCTGATAATACCTAATAGTTATATCCCTACAACGCCAAAATCAATAAAAGCCACAGATCGATGTACAGAGCCGTTTGGTACACAGGTACTATAGGTTAAAACAATAAATTTGACCGGCAGTTCTTAAAAAATGTCGCTTAGTCATAAACGTCATCAATGTTTTTTGTGGGAATAAACATTTTTTTCTAAAACGTCTCGTGTCGGGTATCAAAATGAAAGGGCTTCATGAGCCAGTTCTAAAAATATACTACACCATTACCTTTCAGCCACTTGTTTTCTAAAATTCTACAAAGTATTTTCAAAACATATCAAATTTGGGCTCCCCAGTTAGTGTAGTTCATACAAACGAAGTCTGGTTATATTTTCACTACTAACCAATTAAAGTTAATGAAAAGACACAGAATTTTAGACACGATCAGAAACCAATATCTGTGTTTTGCATTTGTCAGATTTCCGTTAAAATATATAGTTTCAAAGTTATCGTGGCTATTTCCATACAATCCTTAAATTAATCCTAGCATTGAAACTGTATTTATTTTATTTCATTCATTGATTTCATAAAAGCCGTGGTGGTCCAGTGGCGAGTACACTTGCCTGCCGTGCAGGAGGCGATGGTTCGATCCCCGTCCAGGCCGACTCGTACCAATGAGTTTTTCGGAATTTATGTACGATTTTTAACACCACTGGCTTTTCGGTGAAGGAAAACATCGTGAGGAAACCTGCATGCTTCAATTTCGAGGCATGTATTGTACCCACTGTCCATTACAAGTGGCGACAGGCTCATCCCCGTCACAGACAGGACAGAGATTCGGTACTACTGGTGAAACGTGGATGTTCTGAGTTTTCACAATATCTCTGACTACCCCTCGGGGAATATAGTCGTGAGCATATGCTTATGCTTATGCTTATGCATTTCATGACAAAAAAAATTAACACTAAAACATTTGGGTCCCAGGAGTCCTGCTTGTTAACTAAAAAATGAACCAGGGACCTGGGACCAGGGGATATTCCATAAACATGAAAATTTTAATTTCGATTGAAAATTTGAGATACATTACTAAGCATTTTAGAACACATATTGTAAAGCCATAAGTAACCAGTAATGTATCCTGAAATTGTCATTGTCAATAACTATTATCATTTTCATGAAATATGTTTAGAATATAAAAGTCATGAGTACTAAACACAGAATAAGAACCCTTTTCTTTTTAAACGATTAATAATATCACAAAGACAGGTATTTTAAATAATCCAGCTATAAGTGTTAGAAGACCTATAGAGAAGTACATCTTATTAGATTTTATCAAACGGAGCGAAAATCGAGCAGTTCCAGGTGCCAATACTCTGGTCAATCGTCGGTTGCGACTTATTACTATGCCCTCTCCTCTAATCTGAAAAAGACGAAACACGGAATTATACAGGGTTCTTCTTTTTACCCGCCTGCCCCAGAAGGAGGGTTATGTTTTTCGAGTGTATGTATTTATGTCCATTTCTTTGATACGCTCTTCAGGATTTTATGATATGAGGTGTCTTTAGAATCATAAAAATCGTGAGAGTGTCATAGGCTTTATTATTTCAATATGGCCTTTGCGAATCAAAAAAGGGAGGTGGAATTAACATTTTTTTATTGATATATATTAGAAAATATTGCAATATGGGTATCAAATGAAAGCTAGTGAACAGACGTTTCCAAATATGGTACTAGTTTTATGCTACCATTTTGGCACAAGACTAAAAAGTATGAAA
Organism: Agonopterix alstromeriana; assembly: GCA_963924505.1. NCBI lineage: Eukaryota > Metazoa > Arthropoda > Insecta > Lepidoptera > Depressariidae > Agonopterix > Agonopterix alstromeriana. The sequence goes on from OZ004670.1 coordinate 11,862,215, forward strand.
TAAACTATTATTAAGAAAAACAAAAAACCCGACTGCGTTAAAAATATTAACTGAAAAGAGAAAAACAAGCTCTTTTAATCATTAATCAGTTACAATAACTTTGTTTCAGCAAATACAATTGGAATGTTATGAGGTAGATATTGCAGGCGGGGACCATAAAAGGAAAACATGCAGACAACCAAAAAATCTGCTGTTCCATTTAAAACTGCAAACTCACTCGACCCAAATGTATGGGCACAGACAGTCTGTGGCTGTACAGTCGCCATCAGATATATCGTAGTATACAATGTGTTCAAATATTTCTGAACAAAGCAAATTTTCAATAAATTCTTTACAGTAAATGTTACAAATTATATCTAGACATGTATTTTGTCATAAATATCTGAACAGATCATTTTCAATAATATCTTTACAATGTTATTTAAAATTGAAATGTATAACAACGGATAAAGGTCTTTTTTTACCCGACTGCGACAAAAGGAGGGTTATGTTTTTCGAGCGTATGTATGTATGTATGTATCTATGTATGTATGTATGTATGTTTGTATGTCTATTTCTTTGGCACGGCCTACAGCCTAAACGGCTTGATGGATTTTAACGTATGGGGTGTCATTGGATTCGTAAAAATCGTGAGAGTGACATAGGGTATATTATTTCAAGATGGCGTCTACAAATTAAAAAAGAGAGGGGGAATAAAAATTTTTTTTGTTGTTAAAAATTACAATATGGGTATCAAATGAAAGCTAGTGATCAGACGATTCCAAATATATAAATATTATAGTACTTTTATGTTACCGTTTCGACACAAGACTAAAAAGTATGAAATAAACTAAATTATTAAGATAAACAAAAAACCCGACTGCATAAAAAACCTATTACCCCGCCTGCAATACCTACCTAATAACATTCAAATTATATTAGCTTAAATACAGGTGTTATAGCTGATTAGTGATTTTAGAGCTTGTTTTTCTCTTTTCAGTTAATAGGTTTTTTATGCAGTCGGGTTTTTTGTTTTTTCCTAAACTGCTCAGATGTTTAAGATCATCCTGACTGCGTAGATATATTTGATGTTCTAGGCATTCAGATATTTTTGATTAGTTATGTGTAAAGAAATTATTGAAAATAAGAAATGCTTAGAAATATTTGACCACCTTGTTTGCTATGATACATCTGATGGCGACTGTACGTTGGCTGTCAGCCTGTCCGTCAGTCAGTCACAGAACTGTTTTTAAAGTACCTGTACTCCTGTATATGGTGTAAATTAAATGTGATTCATATCGAACGGGGGCTTCAGACCATCAAACTGAATAACTTTTACTATGAACTAAACATCGAAATCCCAAAAAAAAACTGCTGTTTCATATTACCAATATACCTAATATTGGTCGATTTGACTATCGCGTTCTCATAGGTGTTCAGTTTGATGCTCTAAAGCGACCCCTTTAGTAAAACTTATAATATCTACCAACCAATACAAACCCAGTCGCCAGTAATAATACAATGCCAGTTAAAACAAAGTATGCACATAGAAAATCATCAATTACTTCGCCAACTATTTTAGATATAATCATTCCGACCGGTATAATCGTCTGACTCCATACAGCGCCTCCGATTAACGTCTGTTCATCCTTATATTTAGGGCTGGAGTCTATTCCAGCGCCTGCCCAAAGAACGGCAGCAATTACAACCAAAACTAAGCTAATGGAACTGCAGATTGTACTTATGATGTTCAGCAACATTTGCACAGGGTATAATAAAAATTGATGGAATTTCTACGCTCACGCATTGAGGGTTCACGTAAAATATAATTTGGAGAAATATTTCCAAAGAGAGAATTATTTACTCTAGCGGGAATATTTCTGTTTTGATTAATGAAAGATCAAGATGTCATCCTGACGTTGTTGGCTTCGTTTAATAATGACAAGGAATAATGCAAAGAATATACTCTCTAAAGCAGGCACTTCATTCTCGCCGGGAACAGACGAGAAAGACGAGAGAACGAGAGTGTGGATGCCCTTCATTGTTCTCGTGGCGTCGTGAGGCCTAGTCATTTTCTTTGAAAGTTCTCGCCGAGAAGTTCTCGCGAGAGTGAAGTGCCTGCTTAAGACTATAATATACAAGAAATTCATGTAATGGATTTAGAATGATAAAGGATACCAATCCTCCTTACATGCATGGAAACACGAAAATTGGCCATGGCGGTCGGTAATGTTCAACCTTCTTTCGTATCGATGTTTCAAACTTTAGGTTTGTCCCTTTCTGTCAGAAAAAAATTTAATTAAAAGCTCTTTTTTTTATGTTCGTCGTTGAATTAGAAAGGGACAAACCAACAATGATGATGAAGGATGACGACCGCCCAGGAGTATTTTCATGTTTCACCGCTAGTAAGGCACTATGCACTCCAGGTATAGACAATAACTAGTTCCAGCTTCCTGGCATATGCACATACATAAACTCACGACTGTAATTCCCTTTCCGGGTTGATCAGAAACATTGTTACAACTACCAAATGCATGGAAACTAAGAATCGAAGAATGGTCAATGAATATTTATTTATTTATTATATTTGAGAGCCATAATCTATGACAAGAATTTAGAAAAAAAAAATATCTTTAGGCCAATTACAAGCTTTCACATTATATCCAAGCGGTATCCTGTTCTGTTCATATTAGGTATCTACTGCGTACGCGCAAACCAATCACGACCAACGAATTAATAACTTTTAGTTGAACGAACTGATGCGATGAAATGCAACTTATATGTTAATCTAAACTAAGCCCTAAGCTTACGTCAAAACCCTATCCAAAACGGGTCAGCAGCTTTTCATTGATGCGTGCACAAAGAAACAGATAAATATACAAACTGACAAAAATTCTAAATAAAAAAATAATCGTCCTTTGCGTGTACGGTAATTTGCGTTTCTGGTACTATGCGTCGAAACGTCTCAATGCATTCCAACGTATCCTAAAAGCCCCCATTAAATATTATTGCAAATCCGAGTATCTTTAATGTACATCCACGCCAAGTTTACAATTTATGTATTTATAGATGTATACAACGTGTTAATGAATAAACGCAAAACTAGAAAGTAGTTTGTTTAGAATCGAGAGCAGAATCGAATTATCTTGTTTTCAACATAGGTAATTTCTTTAAAATATTAAATAATTTGTTTGTAAAATTTACTGAACTCGATCTCAACCCACCGCACAGGTACATTCGCCCTACTTACTACCAAAACAAGATTTTTAAAATTATCCATGAGCACGTTAGCGCTTTCATTCATTGCTGAAATGATAACAAATCATTTTTGCCTGAAAACTTAAAATACGAATAACTTTAAATTTAAACTATCAAAATAATGAAATTATTGTTTCAATCGAATTATTTTGTTAGAAATCAACTGAGGTGTATGAGGTTTTGCGCTTATTCATTAACACGTTGTATATTATCACAGAATATATAAGAGTACCTACAAGTATTATTAACTATTCTTATGATAATAGGGCATTTTTTCAGTCATGCTGATCCACATGCGGGCGCCTGTGGCACCTTTTGACATATCGAATGTAGCCAGGTATGTACGCAAAATGTGTGCCTCCCGCATGCGGATCCGCTAGACTGAAAAAATGTCCTATGCCACAATTATCAGAAATACTTGCGAGTAAATAGGTACCTTACATTACAATATAGATAATTTATTTTATACGAGCATCAGACCGTGTAATAATCGTATAAAAGTATACCTTAATTTAACAATATACCTGCTTATATTATAATTTTGCATATGGTTGGCCATTTAGTCGATACTAAACGAAATTCACAACTTTTATATTTTTATAGTATACAGGGTCCTTCTTAATATGCTGACACTTTTTAAAGGGGATGATCAGATGATCAAACTGAACAACTTTCTCTAAGGGACCATAGTCGAAATCGCGAAAAAAAACTGCTGTACCATAATATAAGTACATTTGGCTTAAGTAGACTTGCAGTTTTGTATGGAACAGCTGTTTTTTTTAGCGATTTCGATGTTGGTGTCAAAGAAAAAGTTCAGTTTGAAAGTCTGATCATCCCCTTAAGAAATTTTCAGTGTGTTAAGAAGGATCCTATATAAATGACTGAACACTTTCGAACTATTTTTTTTATTTTATTAACTAATTTGTCCTGAGGTCAAGAGGTAGAGCGACATGACCTCAGGGACAAGCTCTTTAATAATTATCTAAAGATTATTATGAAAAATATTCATTTTACTATACCTACCTATTTACTTTTAATACGATCATCAGACCGTGTAATAGGCATAAAAAGTATACTTAATTTTAATAAAATTTATATTACTCCATAAGTATTGTAATTGTGCATGATTGACCATTTAGTCAGCCACAACTTTAAATAATAATTCACTATTTGCATGTGTTTTTATCATTTTAATGGTTCCGTTCGTACCCAAAAAGTGCCAACGCTTTCCGTCCGTCCGTCTGTCTGTCTATCCTACCTATAAACGGCTGTATCTATTGATCTATAATAGCTAGTCGGTTGAAATTTTCACACAATATGCGTTTTTATGGCGGATTTGTCAGCAATAATAATAAAAAGAAAAAGTAAAAATCCAAGGGGGTCCCCTTATTAGAAACCTACGTTTTTTAACGTTTTTTGTTTTAGCTCTTAAGTAGAAAGGTACTTAATACATAAAAGCGTCAAACATAACGTGTTATAGTGGATATTCTAAGGTAAAACCACAAATAATAAAATCGGTCAAGAGTGTGTTGGGGTAGAGAAATCTCATATTTTTGGTAATGTTTTATAGTTACCTACGGAACCCTCAGTGCGCGAGTCCGACCCGCAATTAGCCGGTTTGTTATTATTGTACCTACGTATCTATCGATCTATTATGTGAGGTGCCTCTTAAGTTTAATAGACTATTTATTTACCTTTAGTTTAGTATGTCTTTGTATTGGAAGTTGGAACCATGTGGAAACTATGTATTGCTTTGCATACATTTCAGTATTTATGTATTTGTACAATAACATGCGTCCCACAACACCGACCTTATGTAAGTACGCGTGTAATTCTACTAACAAACATTTCTGCCACTTTTTGCGGGGGGCGAGGTAACATGAAATCCGCAACTTTGGATTTTATTCCCCATAACTTTAGATTCTAATTTTGAATGTTAAAAATCATTAGAGTTTCTGGCCGCATCTTCTCTACAGCGACAACACGTTCGACGCGGTGGTAGCTTTAAAAAAGATTTGACGTTTGATAAGTGTGCTGCAAGCTCCTATATTGAATAAATTATATTGACGTTGACTTTGACATGAAAAGTAGTCTCGTGTGAACCCCAAACGTTCTAAGTTCGAAGTTATTATTTTGGAATTATAGGCTGTCTCGTTTAGTAATAAGGTGTAAAATTGAATGTAAATGCACAAGATCAATTGTGATTATACCGTGGCAGAGGGGAAATGCTACCGCAAGGCTAGTCCTTATAATAATTAGTCAAAATATATAATACTTCATGTATTAAGAATCTTTTAGTACGGTTGCCCGGGACTTTTTAATCACCAAAAAGATTACCAATAGCCGTTTAGAATATTGTTGTAAGGTACGAAATGACTAATATAAATATAAGTCATACAGACTACAACCAATCGTAAAAAAAAATTTCTGAAATGTGTAAATTTCGAAGTTACCGTTTTTTTCTATACTGTCATGTTCTCCACCTTAGTTCAATACCCATAATGTAGACTGGCTTAAAGTTGCCGCACGAAGCTGTAAGACCAGATGAAAAAGTCAATTTTGATCCGTCTTATAGCTTTGTATGCCAACTTTAGACAGTATTACTATTTCGTATGAAGAACATGATAGTATAGAAAAAAAACCGTAACCTCGAAATTTTAACATTTCAGACAATTTTTAAACTTTTTTTTTTACGGCGGTTATCTGTAAGACTTAGCTTTTATATTAAATTAGTAATTTCATACCTTACAACAATTTCTAAACGGAAATTGGTAATATTTTTGATAATTAAAAAGTTAACGGATAGAAGACATCGTTTGAAGAAACTAATTAATTTTTTTTTTGCAATTTATCGAATTTAATTAACTGTAATTTGTAAATAGCAAAAGTGGTCGCGATAACATCATTTGAAACCCATGGAGATAAACCTTTGCTTAATTTTAAGAAATAAAAATCACCTGCATTCTCTTTCTAACTCTATGGAAACAGAAACGATCAAATGTCAAATTCTGACATACGTCAAATGTCAAATACTGCCAATTTATTTTTTTCTTAATAGCCAGTTATTTTATGTTGATTTTTAGTTTACTGAGGAGTTTACTGGCGTTAATCATTTGAAGGGTGTTACAACGACAATCCACCCTATTAATTTGATACCATTTGTTTTATTTTCAGGGCCCCTTCGACATAATTCTTAACAGTTTCGAACTATCAAAAGGTCCAAAACGTAAAAACTGTTCTAATCTATTGGTCACCATCAAGGATAACGTCATATTAAACATTAGTACAACAGTACCAGAAAATGTGTCTGTGACAAAAGTAAATAATTACATATTATAATAAATTAACATAACATACATGTGCTCACGACTATACTTCCCGAGGGGGTAGTCAGAGATATTCTGAAACCTCAGAACATCCACGTTTCACCAGTAGTGCCGAAACTCTGTTCAGTGTGAGGGGGTGAGGTTATAATAAATTAACATTCTGAATATTAGGTACACACGGCGACAGATCAACTTACCCATAGTTAGACCTTATGTCCATGAACATAGAGTTCAACTATGGGTAGGTTGATCTGTCGCCGTGTATACATAACATACAAACGTAATATGTACAATGTTGTTGTAATTTTTTTTATCATGATTTCAGGTTATAGTAGACTTGGTATCGCGTGATAATGGTAAAAGAATAGTAAAGACGAATTCTAATATTCCATGTAAAAATTTCGTCTACAAACCACTATTACAACATAGTTTCAAAATCACTCAGGATTGTATCGTACGGAAAGTGGGTATTTAAGATAGGTATTAATTTTATTAATAACATAGAAGTAAAATTCGATTAATTAGTTCAATTTAATTTCAATCATTAATTTGAGTAGATCACTTATTTATTATTCGTACCTACTAAATAAATGATCATACTATCGTCTCACCCAACCAAATATTGCACACCTTAAAAGTCACACGCTGTATAGCTATGCATTACCTACAATGCAATTCTCAAGACTGAATCACCTAATTGTCTGAAAAGAAAGATGATTCCGTGCTTCGGATGGCACGTTAAGCCGTTGGTCCCGGCTACTATCTCTGTCGGTAGTAGTCGTTACATAAAAAACCACGTCAAAGGCCGTAAGGCGGTCTGAAAAAACTCTGACACCAGGGCTTGCTGCCCACACGATAAGAAGAACTGCAATTCTTTACTTTTGAAACCATTTTTCGTTATTATTGTAATTATTTAACCATAAGCATCACAATCACAATCCTTTTAAGTAAGTTATAGCCTGTAGAATCCTACTGCATGGCAAAGCCCTCCTCTCACGAATACGGGTGAGAGGGAGTGGGCCATACTCCACCACGCGGGCCCAGTGCGTATTGGTCGAGGCAAGATAGTGGTCAACTTGCTGTCAGAGAATTTTCAAGCCGCCTTAATAGGCCTCTGACCTGGCTTAACGAATAGATTCAACGCCATCTGACGGAACTATCCGAAATCAACTGATTAACGTGCCATCCGAAGTACGGAAACGCTCGAGATGAAATACCACTAAACGGTCACCCATCCAAAGACTGACCGGACCTGACGTTGCTTAACTTCGGTGATCGTTTCCAATACCGAAGCTCCACTACGCCAACGAGCGCTTCTTCCTCTTAAAACTATCTTTTTACAGGGTTATTACACTACCCAGTTAAACATTGAGGAAATAGCTCAGTCATTTTACGGCGGACAATTCTTCTATGGAAATTTTACAACCGAGGCACAAGTTCTTGGCAATGAATGCAATTTCTTCTGTGGCTTTTTAAACTTTACCCTGTTTCCAAAAATGAACCATGAATCATTATCTAAGTGAGTTACTAGAAATAAAAGCTATAATGTCAAAGAGATTATACCTAATAGAGTGAGCCATACCAATTGTAAAGTGTCCACTTTTTTTGACGTTTAGGTTTGAGTGTGTGGTGTCAAGTAGTATGGACAAAAGGCACCAAGTGACATATGGCCTTATGTTTACGGTCACTTTTCACACACACTAGCTAAAAAAAAAGTGGACAGCAGCATAAACAAATATCTATAGTTCCATCTCCTTCTACTATTAAAGGTACGTCATAAGACAAAAGAGACTAACTACAATCGTAAATTTATGCGGACTCTATGGAGATCCTTCCTCTGAGTATAATGTACAGTCGCCATCAGATATATCATAGCAAATAAGGTGGTCAAATATTTCTAAGGAGTTCTAATTTTCAATAACAGGAAAATATAATCAAGGGAAATGCGAGTAATATGCCTAACAATACGTTTTTTTACAGAGGTCATGAGTCCCGGAAGAACAAGGGATCACGACACATTCCAGTTAACTCCACTGTTTCAAATGGAAACTCTAAATGAAAAAATATTTTGAAGTCTTTGTAAATAGAGCACAAATAAAGCAGTCAGCACATAGACTCGAATTAAAGTATAAAATAATTTTGGTGATCTGCAACATGCATCAACAACATATGGATCTAAAATACTTATACAGAGTGTAAAATTAAATACCTACGTCACATATCAAGGCGCATAAAAATAAGCGGGGGTGCTTCAGACGGAACTGAATAACTTTCACTATTGAGCTTACACCGAAATCCCGAAAAAAATATATTGTTCAATACATTTGATTCGAAAATTTTCTACGCAACAGCGCATTTTTATTTTCTCGATTTCCGATTTGTTCCGTTTTGAAAGTTTTTCAGTTTGATGTTCTGAAGAGCCCTTAGAGTAATGTGTCTTTTACTTAGGTCGGTAAATCCTAAGATCAAAGTAAAATTAAGATACATCCAAGTAGTGATATAGCCAATTCCAAATAACTCGAATATTAAAATATTAATCAATCAAAAATTGGCTGTTTGTCATTCCTTTTTTAATTTTCCGTAACCGTTTCCTCTACCCTAAGGTTGACTGGAAGAAATCGCTTCTTGGCGTTAAGACCGCCTTATTTTGTGCCTCTTGTATTTTACTGTATTTTTTTTTGTGTAAAACAAACAATATTTTATTGATTGATTAATCAAATTGTATGATGTTTTATTCAAAAACAAAATAATTTTACATTTTAATAAAAAATAAAAAAAATAACAGTACAACATTGTAGTACTCTGTGGTTCGTTGGGTCTCAAGGACATACATACATACATACATAAACTCACGCCTTTTTCCCAGAGGGGTAGGCAGAAACTATAGATCTCCACTTTGGGCGGTTCTGACACACCTCTCTTGCTTCCTCTAAGTCCATACATCTTTTCATACATTCCCTTCGATTTCGGCTACTTTTAACCTGGCATTTTTTAATGACGTCCCTGATCTGGTCTAGGTATCCTCTCCTAGGTCTGCCTCTACCAATGTTTCCTTCCACACACGCCATGTATATTCTTAAGTCGACTTTCATTCATCTTTTCAATATGTCCAAACCATCGAAGCATTCCCTTCTCTACTTTAACCACTACATTCTCATTCAAGGACAGCATCCGCTTTAATTTACAGGAATAAATAGTTAGTCAATCTACACTACGGAATCTTACTGGGGTGGGCGGTGCAGGGTCTGCACTAGCTACTACAAAATGGCGGAGCCTCGTGGCAGATCAGAAAGTACCAGATACGCGACCACCTACTAACAGACTAGCAACGACGCGATAGACGTCCTTATAAAACGCGCTCCATACAAACAATAGTAAATTTCGTCGTATACAACGTGTTAATGAATAAGCGCAAAACCTCATACACCCCAACTGATTTAAAACAAAATAATTAGGTCGAAACAATAATTTCATTATTTTGGTAGTTAAAATTTAAAGTTATTCGCATTTTGGTTCTCAGGCAAAAATTATTTGTTATCATTTCAGCAATGAAAATGAAAGCGCGGTAGCGCGTTAGCGTGCTCGTGGATACATTTTAAGAATCTTGTTTTGGTAGTAAGTAGGGTGAGTGTGCCCTTGCGGTGGGTTGTGATCTATTTCAATTAATTTAAAATTTTACACACAAATTATTTAATATTTTGAAAAAAAAAATCCTATGTTGAAAACATGATAATTCGATTCTGCTCTCGATTCTAAACAAACTACTTGTTAGAATTATTTGATGAAAGTCTAACTAACAAACAAAACTTAGTGTTTTATTTTTATTTTGTTATATTTCTATCATAGGTTCAATCGAAAAAAAAAACAATTCCTATATACCTAAACACGAAAGTGCTTGCGTATGGCTTGCAGGCATGAAATGAATTTTTATTTCTGTAATAATTGTTATAAGTAGGTAGGTATCATGCCTAATTATACCTATTTATGTTTAACGAGCCTTAAAATTGTAACAATTTTGATACCACAATCAATTTAAAATTCAGTAAAATATTATTTATTGTGTCGTAACGAGTTATAATCAGTTTGTATCCAGCAAACATGTTAAAGAAATGTATAATATTAATTTTGGATATAACTTTTATGGTTAGGACGGTGTCCCATCCATCACAAGATTATGTAAATATACTTAGCCAATTTATATGATTAAAATTGATTAAATTAAAATAGCGGAAGATAGGTTACTTTCTTGAATTATTTACTCGAACCATAGACCTGTTTTTATGTACTTACTACAAGTGAAAAGTAATGCCGTGTGAAAATAAAAAAATAAGTATCTCAATCACGCAATGCCGCTCGGGTTGCGACTAAGTCGATTAGGCGACGCCGACGGGGGCTCAATTTGTGCGATCCATGCGCTAAAGGATAGTCACCTATCTTCCGCTTTTTAATTTAATCAAAGATGATTAAGTGGTTTTTAAGTTCGAAAGGAAAGTTGATACGAAAAAACCGGACAAGTGCGAGTAGGTCTTCTATCGAGTCGATGGCAATGGATGGATGGATGGATTTTCCAAGGCCAGTATCTTGCCACACGGATAGCACTATACCGGCAGCTTCCAGAAGCTCTGTTCGCGTGCAGGTGTCCGGGCAGGAAGGGCAAGATACAAGATGAGCTCCAGTCTGAGGAACTCACGCCTTCACGCCTCGGAACAGGCATTGACGCCTGAGGTCCAACCCGTCTGAGTAATCCCACTTGAACAGGTTTTCTTTACTGGGGCCGACCTGGGTTCGAAGTTTATTTAAGTCTGGGCAGCTCCTGTCCTGAAGCGAGGCTTTTCATTCGCATCCTGAGGGTTCCATACAAACTTAATCATGTATGTAGTTAATACCAACTGCAAATGCAAGTTTGTAGAATAGCATAGCATACTATGTGACAACATACGCTCACAACTATATTCCCCGGGGGTCAGAGATATTCTAAAACCTCAGAACATCCACCTTTCAGTAGTACCGAAACTGTCCAGTGTGACGGTAAGTTTCTAAGGTCCGCCTACGTACAGAATTCTGATCCGATCCATACGACATCGTAATGCTGATTTTTAATTTGATTTTTGAGAAATTCTGTATGTGGCATGTCTAACGGCAAAAAATATGTTTTTTTTCGGATTTATTCCTTTACTTGTGCTATGAAACCTTGTTTTTCCCAAATTACAAATGATGCTTTGTCATGAGTGTAGAAGTTTGCGAGTATCAAAAAGTGACAAAAAAGGCCGTATCTTTCGATTGCGTCGACTTGGAAGCTTGAATTTTTTACACCTCTGAGGAACACATAGGATATTCATTTCAACTTGATACCTTTACCCGTTCCTGAGAAAAAGGGTCAAGACAGATGGACCGATGAACAGACAGACGCAAGGACATACGGACGGACATTTAAACGGATGTAACTCCTAAACGGACCTGGTCTATCCCCATCACAGATATGCTCTACACCCTCAGGGTTAAAAGTCCCAATATAAAAATGTATAATACGTGATAAGGAAAGATGAGAAAGGGAGGAGAATGATGATGATAATATTCAATTAACATTTCAGGGAAAATTCGACCTTACAGTCACCAAGTTTGAGACATGCAAAGGACCCAAACGCAACGACTGTACTATTGTAAATGCGACATTAAAAAGTCGAGCTTGCATTGACTACAGAATTAATGTAATACGAACCTTGGTGCCTACCAAAGTAAGTATAATAGGTACTAGGAATTATTTGGGCCATTATATTATTCAGAGTACTATAATCCGCTATAATACACTACTGCTATGACTATGTACGCACGGCGACAGATCAACCTACCCATAGTTAGACCTTTATGTCTATGAACATAGAGTTCAACTATGGGTAGGTTGATCTATCGCCGTATGTACCTAACCATGTTTTAATTTGCACGCCGCAAATGGCAGAATATGTACGGATCAACTTAAGGGCCTATGTCGAAAAATAATCATCTCTGTTCTGTCTATGTACCCATATTCGCAAAAATAAATGATATTCGATTATATTTTATTCTATTCTGGTCCCCTTCAAAGTCAACAGCACGAAAGTGATTTTGTTAGTAAAATAAAATCGCATAATTATCGCATTTCATAGTAAAATAAATCGAAATCAGTCTTAGAAAAAAACGTTATGAATTAGAGTAAAATACTAATACTTATTTGCAAATTACTGTAACACAGTAGTTTTTTAAGCAACACAACTGACACACTTTTCGGGTTCCGTACCAACGACACTCCATTCATAATATTTTTTTCTGGGTAATGTTTTGTTTTATGGTGGTACGGAGCCCACCATGCGCGGGTGCGACGCGCACATGGTCGATTTTTCTTTATAATGAACAAAAAGAAAAAAAATTGTGTTAACTTCTTACCTGCGAGTTTTCTAACGCATCGTCATAGTATCGAATGCATTTATGTTACAGGGCAAAGTCGTGGCAAAATCCAACGGTAAACAGCTGTTCAGATTGCAACTCGACAACCCTTGCAAGCATTTGTTTATTAGACCGCTTTTCCATTCGCTTTTAAATACTACAGAAGATTGTCGCATAGCAAAGGTACGTATTTCTTATTATTATTACAGACAAAACCTGTTTCTTACTTTAAACATTGGTTTTAAAGATAATGATAGCGAGCGCATTAGGACCCAAAACCCTTTACAGGAAATAATGCGCGCTCTGAATTCGATGACGTTTTTAAACACAATCTAGAAACTAATATCAAACGGACAAACTACATACACAGAGATTAAAAAAATCATTGCCAATCATTAATTGGTTAATATTGAAAACATGATCAGAATTCCTTTAATTCGTTGAATTTAGACGCTGAACAGAAAAAAACTCTAAAGCTATGATAAGTTATATATCTAGATAGACAGTTGGAGCTACGAAAGCTCGAAAAAAATATCACCGAACTCTCGGTGATAAACCGTGTCGCTATACACGCACACAGAGATAAATTGTATGACGCCTCACACACACCAACTTAAGAAAGTTAGCCACTTTTGTTTTATACGTTAGAAGCGTGAGGCTCAATCACTTTATCTAAACTTTTTTTTCTTTACAGGGAAAGTACGCACTCATCATAGACATCGATAAAATTGCACAAACCTATTACGGTGGCGAATTTTTATACGGCATCTTAGATTTTAAGGCAGTGTTTTTCAGTAACGATTGTAATCTATCGTGCAGTGAGCTAACGGTGTCTATGTCACCTAAAGAACAACCGAATAATACTAAACACAAATAAACTACTATGAACTCTTTCTTATGCTGTGGCTGTAGTGACGTTCGTCGATCTCATCATCATCATCAGCCTATAAACGTCCCACTGCAGGGCACAGGCGTACCAACACGATCACCGCCGACGGTAACACAATCATAGCTATGTTGCGTCGTCGTCGTAATACTCGCAATCCCCATCGCCGCCGCGGGGGACAGTCGCGATATCTGCCCACTCCTTTTTCTTCTGGCGTCTACAGACGCTACCGGCCCATCGCTGGCTGGATTTTACCGATCCCCGCTATCCAATCCGTCGCGTAGCCCCAGCAACGCCCATTGCCGAGGTCCGTACTCATGGGTGTCCCTTGGGCAGGTTGCTTAATTCACTGGTTCGGTAGACCTACCAGGGCGCTTCGCCGTCACTGGTGTGGTCCCCCCAATTGCCCGCAGTAACTGCTCTCTGAGCAAACTGTATACGTCATTAAAAAAAAAACGGTGTGTAGGCTAATTAGGCTATCGTCCAACATGCGTGCCGAATGCGGATTGGTAGGACGCATTGAGAATGTTTTTTTAATTTTTTTTATTTATAATTAATTGACCCTTACTTGTGCGTTAGCACTGCATTTCCGCCAATGTCATGCAGTTTGTGCAGTTTACATCCCAATCTCAGGGATTGTTTTTGATCAAGAACAAGAAGAGATTGAGGATAGCGGAGCCTCGTGGCAGGCAAAAACGCGGCGCTCGAACACCACGCGAGACAAGTGCTCGTGTCAGAACCTGCAACGTGACTCCATTTAGATGTTTCCCTTCACCGTTTAAGAGCAGTCAGAGTATAGTATTACATTACCTGTGGTATTACGTAAATAAGTAAGAATAATAATTGGTACATGGCATCTCGTCCATGCTGATTTGAACCCGGACCGTCATGATTGTGTCCATATCACTCCGCAACGCGGCACCGAACATGTCTTAAAATCCACACTGCACTCCAAAACGAATATAAATGTCCTTTTACTGCCATCAGTAAGCGGTGTGTGTAAGAGACAGCAGCATTCATTATAGTGCGTCCAAGACAGCTCCGTGATTTTAACAGATCGTTTTAGAACGATTATTTTAGTTTCAGAAAATGTTTGAGCCGTAAAACCAGTAGCGGATTTGCCCTAAGGCCCAATTTATTAGGGGCGGCCAATCGTGACAAAATTTCATTGATAACAAGAAATAACTCAAAGTACCTAATTATTACAAACTATTGAATTTATCGATTTGAATCGATTTCGATAAAAGTTGGCAATAAAGTTAATAACTACAGTATGTAATCTATATGATGAGTGCTGAGAAAGAGGCGGCTGTTACTTACTACATGGCCTGGGGCCTAGGGCGGCAAAGACTGCAAATCCGCCACTGCGTAAAATCTTTAATTTTAAGTTAAATTTTAATTAATCTTGTATATTTTTAGTGTATTATAAAGGCTCAAACAATTTTTAAAAGTAAATAAAATCTCTAAAACCGCTTGTCAAAATCACGGAGCTATCTTAGAGGACGTGTAACATCTCTAAAACGATCTGTCATAATCTCGAAGCTATCTTGAACGCACTATAAATAAGTACCTACATTTAATTTTTGGTGCAAGCCAGCCTTAGGGTAGCTTGCACCAAAATGTGTTTAGGTCATAGAGTGAGCCATACCAATTGTAAAGTGTCCACTTTTTTGACGTTTAGATTTGAGTGTGTAGTGTCAAGTAGTATGAACAAAAGAAGACCAAGTGACATATGGCCTTTTGTTTACGGTCACTTTTCACACACACTAGCTCAAAAACAGTGGACAGCCGCATAAACAAATATCTATAGTTCCATCTCCTTCTACTATTAAAGGTACGTCATAAGACAAAAGAGACTAACTACAATCGCAAATTTATGCGGACTCTATGGAGATCCTTCCTCTGAGGTTTCGGTTTAAAATTTAGTGACCGCTCTGTCTCTCACACTGTTCATAGTATGACAGTGACAGAGTCATATTAAAACAGTCACTTTTAAGCATACATACTTTTTAGTGCAAACCAACGCTTTTACTTATCAAATTTAATGTATAAATAAAATACAGAGATATATTAACGAAATTATTTTTTATATTATAACATTTTATTTACAGTATTAATAAATTACCTTATGTCTAATACATAAATATAACACCTAAACATTTTAGCACTTAATCAAATGGACAGGCTTCTTCGTGATCCAACCTTACGCAATACATGCCACGAGATCTGAAAAGAAATTATTTACATTAAGATTATACCTATGTACGTATTCTTTTTTATATAGGGTTCAACTTAAAATGCTGACACTTTTTCAAGGGGACGATCAGACCGTCAAACTGAACAACTTTCTCTATGGGAGCAAAATCGAAATCTCGAAAAAAAATCAGCTCTTCCATACAAAACTGCAAACCCACTTGAGCCAAATGTATGGGCCAGCCGTTTTTTTTTTTTGGCGATTTAGATTTTGGTCCATAGAGAAAGTTGTTCAATTCGACGGTCTGACTATCCCCTTAAAAAAGTGTCAGCATATTAACTTCGACCCTATGCAACGTGTTAATGAATAAGCGCAAAACCTCAGACCCCTCAACTGATTTATCTTGACATTATTTTGACAGTTCAAATTTAAAGTTATTCGTACTTTAAGTTTTCAGGCAAAAATGATTTGTTATCATTTCAGCAATGAATGAAAGCGCTAACTTGCTCATAGATACATTTTAAGAATCTTGTTTTGGTAGTAAGTAGTGTGAGAATGCCCGAGCGGTGGGTTGAGATCGAGTTCAGTAAATTTAAAATTTTACAAACAAATTATTTAATTTTTGAATGTTGAAAACATGATAATTCGATTCTGCTAACGATTCTAAAAAAAATATTTTTCAGTTTTGCGTTAATTCATTAACGCGTTGTATATTATCTAAGGAAGTACTAACGAGTCAGGGGTTTCCTCTCCCAGTCTCACAGCTCTCCTGTCGAACTTCACGCCCCATCTGCCCCTCTCTTTCGGGCACGTGGTATCGCAGGGAACACCGACCATGCGTACGCGCTTACGAACGCTCGCAGCGAAGTAACAGGAGCTCATGAAGTGACTGCATCGGGATATACCTGTATGTATCATAACATTCACAAATATCAAAATTGGGTGGTCCAAAAGGTGACGTCCAAATATATTTTAATATATTCCTCACACCTATACTCCATTCCAAATAGGGGCGAAAAGAAGGTAAAAAGGGTTCTTTATAGTACACACTTTAAAGAAATACGAATATTTGGTTTTAAATCTCAGCAAAGAAATTTTTATATTAAAAAAATTTGTCTGTGTTATTTAAAATATGATAAATAAATTTAATCAAACAATTTTTTTCCTCGCAAGTATGTTGAAAAACGTCGTATGAAACGCTTGAGCATTGATCATTACAGCCTTGGCTAGTATGCAGCACTCTCCTAGCGGCTCGTGCTACAATCCCGCCTCGGCTGTAATGACCAACTTTGCTCACTTGTATCCTTTGACTAATTATTATATGGACTGGTTACGCGTGTAATTCTACTAACAAACATTTCTGCCACTTTTTGCGGGGGGCGAGGTAACATGAAATCCAAAACTTTGGATTTTACTCCCCATAACTTTAGATTCTAATTTTGAATGTTAAAAATCATGAAAAGTAGTCTCGTGTGAACCCCAAACGTTCTAAGTTCGAAGTTATTATTTCGCAATTATAGGCTGTCTCGTTTAGTGATAAGGTGTAAAATTGAATGTAAATGCACAAGATCAATTGTGCTTATACCGTGGCAGAGGGGAAATGCTACCGCAAGGCTAGTCCTTATAATAATTAGTCAAAGCTTGTATCATAATGTAATAGACTACTAGCACAGAATAAATACTAGATATATTTCTCCGTGTAAAGATGTCGGTATTTTAAATTGTAACACATAGGTACTTATTTATCTTATTTGTTCTTGTTTACTTTTTAACAAGAGCAATCAAACAAAAAAGGTGACAATTTCATTATCAAATTAATTAATTACTCTTATTTATGACTATACAATACATTACTAAAGATAATGAGGCCTTTTAAATAAAAAAATAGTTCAGTGACACCGGATGGATGGCATTATAATCTTAATTTACCTGTCTGATCGATAGAGTTCCATGTTTACCTCTGTTCCCTTATTTTAGGAAGCAATAGGACGTGAAAGACGGTTTGATACTTTGAATTGATCGGTTATTTGTACAGTCAATGTTCGTTTATGTTCAACAAACTAAAATTTTCGGTGTTATTGTGCCAGCTACAGATTTTTCGTTGGAAAATGCCTTAAATCATCGAGACGCAGCGCGTACTCTTTGGGAACCCCTGTTAAAATGTTAACATAATAATTATTCGTCAACGGATGCAACTGACATGTCTCATGCATTTTTGCTTACTATTTAGCCAAAATATCCGTCTTCGCATCCAACTCGCGTCAGCGCCATCTATCGCGGTATGTTTTATTAGTTGTCAGAATACTCTTCATTTGAGTTAAAGCTGTGTGGAAATAATAGCCAAGAAACTCACGCATCATATGGCCTTTGCAACCAGGCTGCAGCCGTCCGCCATTGACGCAGAAGTCGGCATGTCCAACCAGGCCGGTCTCTCCAAGAAAACCAGCGTTGGTATGAATGACCTGGACCACGTGGGCATCGTCACGACCAAGACGAAACAGCCTAGACCCGTACGACGTTACAAGTGGACGAGCTGGATCTAAACCTGGAAAATAAAGGTATCATTTTACGATGGTAGTAGAGTCAGAAAGTTCCTCTGTTACTGCGACTGTAAAGACATGGGAAAAGAATTTGCATCGAGAACTAGTATGAATCCGTTTTGTGCTGAAATTGAATTAATAACATGTTAATTCGTATACGAAAGTGGCATAAACATTGTTAAGTGCTATTTTTAATTGTGAGATTCAAAATTCTGATCAAATGATGCATAATCATGCATAGTAATTTTTTCATTTACTGATTTGATCGTGTAAGATGTAAAAATCGCACTGATAGACTTTATTTTTACTGAGACGAAACTTTTACTTTTAACGAAAGTGTGTTATAGAACCATTCCATATTAAAAATGTAATTCGTGTTTGTTGGAGCATGGATTATCAGTATTAGATGGTGCAACATTGGTAGGGCCTGCATGCACACGGCACAAGGCAAACCACGACCTGGTGATGGCGATGGAAAATCCGTTGGATGAGGATAGTGCAGGACCGGTCATTGTAGCGATCCTTGGGGGAGGCCTATGTGGAGCAGTGGACGTCTATCAACTGAAACGATGATGGAGTATCAAGGTTGGTAGGTACCTATACCCTTAGATCAAAGTAAAATAAATTAATCGGCCCAAAGCATTTAGTTGTTTCACACAAAGTATGGCTGTTGATCCACACCAAGTAGTTAGTACACTGGCCGGAATCCAACAAACTTTGATTTATAGAAGAGTAACTATACAAGGAATAATTTTGCTCTTAGTATTTACTTCGAAGTACCTAACTTCATTTGTGTTCTACGTTCTACAACACTAAACCCAGACTAAAGGAACGAATGTATAATACACCTAAAGAAAAAGGTTGTTGTATCTGTATTTATTGCAACGTGAGATTATACAGCTTTAATTTGTTAGTTTTTTTATTAAATAAGTAACATTGACATTTCATTAGTCTATTTATAAGGTACCTACTAGCAGCCCGTCCCGGCTTCGCACGGGGTAGACAAATAAATTTTAAGACACATTTTTCTACACCTTCGGTTACATTGTTCCAATTTTACCAAGGATCCCTAATTTTTTTCAAAATGAAATGTAGCCTATGTCAAATTGAAAGAATGTAGCATTCTATTGGTGAAAGAATTTTTTAAATCGGCCCAGTACTTTTTGAGCCTATTCATTACAAACATACAAACATACAAAAATAGGTACAAATCTTTCCTCTTTATAATATTAGTGTAGAAGTGTAGATAAGCTTCACGCCGTCAAAATTGGCCGTGTAAAATTTACTCTCAACTTATTCATAGATTAAGGTTGGTACGAGTAAAACGCAAAATCAGTTTCCTCTATACTTCATTCCAAATAAGGACAACGAGATTTTACTATTCCTATTTCGCTTTCTGGCCAATTTTGATTACCAAATGTAATTAATTTATTGGATACATATACTATCCGACATATCTTGGACGTTACTAAAGCTGTTCTAAGAATAAGTGAGAGGAAGTGTTTCTGTAATTCAAAATAGCCTTAAAATTTCGTTGTTATTTTGAATGGAGTGTAGAGTAACCGGCTACTCAATCTAAGAATAAAATTTACTCGTTTGGTGTAATCTGGCCTAGTCTGTCATCTCGGTACTTATTTGAAATATACCTGAAGCTTCGTCAAAGTAAAGGCAATATTAACTACCTAGGTAATCCATTCATTTTATTTTAAACGAAGCCTATTCCTACCATCCTTGATACTCCCTCCACACTTCGAATACACTCAAAGATAAAAAGAAAACAACAAGAGATAACAGATTTGAAAATAGATAGACCATTATAATAATGTAGGTAGGTTAGTTAGGTAGATACTTGAATGACAAAAGAGCACTTATAAATATTGAAAGTCAACAGTTATCTTCATTTTGTTTATGAATGCGTTTGTATAAATATAGATAATCGCATACTTAAGTATAACATTACATTGTATAGGTATATTTTAAATTAACCATAAGATAGGAGTACACCAGTTTAATACCAATATATAGGTAGTAATTTAGTTTTACTATTCCCAATACAACAGAGGTTTTTGAATAAACATGAATAGCAATAAGATTACCAGAATGTTCATTGTGCATGCATGCATATGCTCACGACTATATACCCCGAGGGGTAGTCAGATATATTCTGAAATCACAGAACATCCGCGTTTCACTAGTACCGAAAGTCTGTCCAGTGTGACGGGGAGTGAGCCCGTCGCCATTTGTAATGGACAGTAAGCACAATACATGCCTCGAAATTGAAGCATGCAGGTTTCCTCACGATGATTTCCTTCACCGAAAAGCCAGGCCGAATGTTCATTGTATAGGTTCATATTCTTTATACAGAACACGAATTTCTATGTTGTCTCCAATAGGGCAGTATATCACCCCTAAAATATGTAACACATTTATAATGAAATTTTTCAAACACGATCTCCATACTAATCTTGATGCCTGTGGTTTATCAGATTTTCCTCAAAATATATAGTTTCAAAGTTACAGCACAGAGATCGGAATCCAAGAGTGCGATTTTTGAAAGTCGTCGGCTGAGTAAAATGGCCGATATTCACCGATTTCCTAAAGTACGCCTTTTTAAATCTTAGCGGTGACTAAATTCTCATACTCGAGTGCCCGTATTGAACTCATGGGCATGAGAAGGCTTTTGTATGAGATTTAAAAACCGTTCAAGCCAACCGGTGACATTCAAGTATCGCACCCTAGATCGTGTTTAGAACATTTCATTGACTTTAATTGGTTAGCATGGAACACAGGATCTAACTCCGGATAGTTCGGTACTTACTATATCTATTTTGGTTATCATTTTAGCAAGCATTTAGGTAGCTAATAATTTATTTCAGTGCGGACCAGCACGGCCGCTGTTTATTTAACACACTGTGCATTTGTCACACAGGCATATGAGTAACCTATTACTGAAACGAGCATCTGATGCGATGGTATACTAGTCCAAACCGACAGAATACATAAATAATACAAAACACTCTGTGGGTGACCGCCGTCGACAACGCACGTCTGGAAACCGCTGTTAAATTTATCCAGAATGGTGAAAGTAGACATCAAATACACCAAGGTAAGATTAAATGTTAAGAATTTACAATTTAAAAAAAATATATATATTGTAGCAATTTTTTTAATCTTTCCTCTATTCTTAAGTATATTTTATTTTCCGCTTGCATATATATGTTAACTATTTTTCATTTTATATGAGAATAAAACTTCATAGTAGGTAAATAAAAAAATCGCTGAAAAGTTTTAAAACATTAAAACTAGATTTAGAGCACTAGCTCACGTTATCGTAGCAGTACAAGTAAAAATGTAATAGGTTCATACTAGTTTTTAAGACAAGCAAATTTTATCAAAATCGGTTCAGTAGTTTTTGTGTGATACATGAACAACCAAACAGACAGAGAGGCATGACACCCAAACTCCAATCGAAATCTTTTTTTAGGGTTCCGTAGTCAAACAAGGAACCCTTATACTTTCGTCCATTCTGTCTGTATGCTCCGCTTCAATAACTCGCTCATTTTTGCACCTATTGAATTCGAAATTTGGCATGAAGACAGATAACAGTAACCCAAAAACAGAAATTTTGTATTTATAAAGAAAACAATTTTTTTCGACCCCCTTACAATTTTAAATCGAATGAGGTGTCGTTGGACAAGACTGTCCAATGGAACAAAACTCACATAGAAACTAAATCGATATAATGCTTCTGGCGTTGCATGAAGAAAATTTCTCTCAGGTAAGATAAACAGATTTAAAACTTGTCTTGTTTTTCTACTTATACAATGGCTACGGAACCCCATCATGGGCGAGTCCGACACGCTCTTGGCCGGTTTTTTATAAATATCTTCAGTGTAGTTACATACCTACCTACTTCAGTTACAGTTTTATACGTAACTAGAGTCTTCATCCACACAAATTATATACCAGATTTTAAGTCAAATCATAAGCTTTCAAAAAAACGTTTCATCAAAATCGGTTTTAGTAGTTTTTTCGTGATTCTCGACAAACAAACAAACAGACAGACAAAAATTCTAAGGGACACCTAAAAACCATAAAATATCGTAATTTTTTTCTTGTACCTATACAGGGTCCAACTTAATATGCTGACAGTTTTTTAAGAGGATGTTCAGACCATCAAACTGAACAACTTTCTCTATGGGACCACCATCGAAATCACGAAAAAAAAGTCAGCTGTCCCATACATTTGGCTCGAGTAGGTTTGCACTTTTGTATGGGACAGCTGATTTTTTTTTTCGCTTTTTCGATGTTGGTGCCTTATAGAAAGTTCTTCAGTTTGACGGTCCCTTAAAAAAGTGTCAGCATATTAAGAAGGGCCCTATATGTCTTCAATGTACAGACACACTTCTGTTACAGTTTTATAACAGTTTAGAAAGTGGAGAAAAAAAATGACGGTCAGAATACCATTAGTTATAATTATTTTTACCATCATTACCATTACTTTCGCAGTCAAACTTGGTCTAAAAGATAATTATTTTGTTGACTTCACAGATTTTCAAACACCTGTAATATAAATGAGGTATTTTCAGAGTTCCGTACCCGAACGGGACCCGATTGATAAGCGACGCTGTCCGTCAGTTAGTCCGTTCGTCCTAGCTTTAAGGGGCTGTATCTATTGAACCATAATAGTTAGAGAGTACAAATTTTTACAGAATAAGTTATTATTTTGTATTTACTAAAATAATAAAAGTAAAAAATTTATAAGCACAAGAAACGTGCTTTATCAAGGTTTTGTAAAAACTTGATCGTAAAAACGGCAATAAATACAAGCGTCAAACTTGATGTGACTATAGAGCAAGCTCTAAAGTAAAACAACAAATAACAAAAACCGGCCAAGTGTGTGTCGGGGTCGCGCAAAGAATCCCGTATAGAAAATGTTCATTTTATTAAATTTTGGTTGGTACGGAACCCTCAGTGCGTGACTCCGACTCGCACTTGACCGGTTTTTTTAAATGACAGACAGACAGATAGAATGAATGGAAGTATAAGAGTTCCTCATAAAGTTACTAATAGAGTGACTAACAGCTGAGAGAGCTAGACGTACCAAGCGGCACCACTGTGTAATAGAAAGAGATATGTGACGCGGGGCAATAGAACCGTTTTTGGAGATCTTATCGCAGGGTAAAAATTCGGTTTCTGTAAATAATTGTGAATCTAAAGTAAAATCGTAGATAATTTTGTGAAATATACTAAAACTATTTCATTAAATTATCCACGATTTCACGTTAGATTCAGAATTTATACACGGAATTCGAATTTTTACCCTGATTTACCATGATATCGTGGATTCTAGCAAATAGGTATTTTAAAATTTTTTATATTGTTAATGTTGCTAATTTCTTTAGTTTTTACATTATTTTATTATAAAAATAAAAAGCTTTTAACTAACATGTTACTTGAAATAATTCACGGCGGTCCGACACCGCTAGGGGCGCTAGTGTCGTGCACATAGCCAATAATAACGTTATGGAGTTCCTTGTTCGACTAAACCCGGAATGGAACCCTAAAATGTAAATACGCTGCAAACGGTAAAATTACTGTTTTCATTATAATTATGTAACTCTGCCTTATCAAATGTTTTGCCGGCGTACCGGTGATTATTTATATTTTGTAAATAATATAGTTTATGCGGTAACATGCTAATTTAAACTTTATCATCTTAACCATAGGGTTATACTATACATGCGATAACCTTGAGGTATCTAACGTAGGTAGTTAAGGGTATATTACTGTTGGCGCGCTCCATACAAACGTAGTCTGGTGATATTTTCAATACTAACCAATTAAACTCAATGAAATTTTGCGGAAACAATCTAGAAACAAATCTCTATGCTTGGATCGTGTCAGATTTTCTTTAAAATGTACAGTTTTAAAGTTACGGTGCCTCAAAGTTTTTCATACAAATCTTAAATTAATCCTAGCATTGAAACTGTATATTTTAACGAAAATCGGACACGATACAAGCATAGAGATTTGTTCCTAGAATGTTTGTGCAAAATTTCATTGAGTTTAATTGGTTAGTATTTAAAATATCACCAGACTACGTTTGTATGCAACGTTCATTTACGCATTCGGAATAAACTTCTCTTAACAGAATTGCTGAACATTTTTGAGCCTTGAAGAATATTCTCCAGCGAAGAGAATAATTAATACGAATAGGTACATTGTATACGATTAACATACATATTGTCAAATCGATGTTCAAAGTCCCATACAGAAAGTCACATTATGATAATATACTTAGGTAGGTATATTATAGTTATTATGTTTCAAATAAATACATGTTTATAACATTATCAAGATTCTGATCTGAATTTGTGGTTACACCAAAAATTAGCTTTGATCTCTTTTTCTATTTATGTGCATAATTTGTATAAAGGGTCCTTCTTAATATGCTGACACTTTTTTAAGGGGATGATCAGACCATCAAACTAAACAACTTTCTCTATGGCACCAACATCGAAATCACGAAAAAAAAACCACTGTTCCATACAAAACTGTAAACCTACTTGAGCAAATGTATGGGACAGCTGATCATCCCCTTAAAAAAGTGTCAGTATTTTAAGAAGAAACCTATATTTGCTTAAAATAAATGCGTTTTAATGTGATGCATTAAGGTGGCACTTGATTCTGTAAAATACGGTCAATATTTTGAAACTTATCATCTCATTGGTTTTTTTTTGCGTTTTTGAATAAAATTTTATGTAACTACATGAACCTTTTCATTGTTATATTTTACACTTTTATAGTTATGTTCATTCAATTTAGAAACCTGTCAAACAATCACCTTGACAACCGAGCAATGAAATGAAATGTAATTCTAGAGCACAGGTATCAGGAAGGTGGCATACAGGTGGCATAGGTATTGTCTGATAGTTGTAAAGGTACATAGGTACATGATTAGACAGAATTATTTATTAACCAAATTATTATTAGGTATGAAAACTGTTTGTAGGTGCGCAGGTGAACCCCGCACGCCTTCTGTTCCCATCCATGGTCAAAATAGAATTCTGTGGCGCGCCTTGGGAGAGACCTATGTTTAGCAGTGGACGATGATAAACTCTATCTCCCTTAGTAACGAGTTGCGTGTATCATATCTCCAGTATATGGTCACCACTCGTAAGCGACCTAACAATCATGTCAATATGTAATTCTAGACTTCCGCGTATTTACGCAGCTGCAAACATCACATACAAACTGAAGTGCTCATTGTTGTTTCACTAAAGAAACGAATTATGCATTATGCTAATGGTAAAATACCTAATCATGTAAACTTAATGCTGGGTAATTTTTGAATGTTAAAAATCTGTTATTCTGTTAGGTTTAGATCGCGTAGATGTTCAACAGAAGTTCATTTTTAGGGTTCCGTACCCAAAGGGAGAAAACGGGACGCTATTACTAAACCTACGTTATCCGTCCGTCCGTCATTCGTGCATATTTAGGGTTGTAACTTTGGAACCGTTATTCGGAACAGCTAGACAGTTGAAATTTTCACAGAAATGCCATTTTAGGATACTAGACGATTTGTGTAAATTTTACGTTTTGGTCCACTAGTCGATGCCGTCCTAAGCCACTCGTACCAATGAGTTTATCAAAATTTTTTACGATTTGTAACACAACTGACTTTTCGGTGAAGGAAAACATCGTGAAGAAACCAACATGCTTCAATTTCGAAGCATGTACAAAGTGGCGACGGGCTCACTCCCCGTCACGCTGGACAGAGTTTCGGTACCATTAGTGAAACGTGAATGTTCTGAGGTTTCAGAATATCTCTAACTACCCCCTCGGGGAATATAGTCGAGAGCATATGCATGCATTCGAGTAACGTTAACTTTATCGATTTATATGTATGAGTATAATACCAAAAGACGAGTCAGATCTAAAATTGTCCTCTTACTGCATAGCAACATAGGGGAATATTCAAGTCAATTGGATTTAATGTTCGTTCATTTATAAATAGAATCGCTGCTCACATGACTTTGCTTACTTGTTCACGTCTAGAAATGAAGAAAACCCATTGCTTGACGTATACTAAGCTGAAAATTTGCTTAGAATTGTATGTTATTTTGTTTTGATTGCAGACTGGATGTTATTTTGTTTTGATTGGCAATGTAACAGCTCATTTAGAATTTATATCCACTAAGCAAATGTTGAAAGTACCTAATTATCAATACGAGTGATATTCTAATTTAGACGAATTATTTTTTCAAAAAATCTAGTGTTGTTATCTTCTTAATATTTTTAGTCTAAATGATGCATTTTATGAAGGGTTTTATAAAATTTTATCACTCTGAGAAATTTGATGACTCAAGATCGATCTCTAGGAATTTAATATAACATTTACAAATCATATAAAACACAGAAATGATACTAATATACACAGGAATGTCATATTTATCTATTTTTTCAACAAATTCTGTTCAGTTTTTTTGAAAACACTAATAAAATATATTTCTTTCCAGTTGTTCATCAACAACGAATGGGTGGATGCCGTCAGTAAAAAGACCTTCCCCACCATCAATCCTCAGGATGAGACCGTTATCACACAAGTTGCTGAGGGAGACAAGGTTGGTATATATAAAAAACACTAAGGCTTTACCTAGAAAGCGAGAAATTAAAGTGGGGTCTTTACGAAATTATAGAGGCGAGAAGGAGGAACCAAGCAGTTGGCAAAATTCTTTAAAAAAACATTTTTCCATGATCTAGGAACTAAAAGTTCGCGTTTACAAATTTTCAGGCTGATGTCGACATAGCAGTAAAAGCTGCACAAAAAGCATTCCACCGGTACTCTGAGTGGCGTACCCTTGATGCTTCTCAAAGAGGCAGGCTTCTCCTCAAACTAGCTGACCTTCTGGAGAGAGATGCCAAATACCTGGGAGAGCTGGAGACCCTGGACTGCGGGAAACCTGTCAAACAGGCTGAGGGTGAAGTCATGTGGTCCGCATGTGTCATCAGATACTACGCTGGAAAGGCTGACAAGATCTTAGGAAGCACAATCCCTGCTGGTAAGTGTTAAAAACAGTATTTTTTCTTCTGAAGGCAATCAAAATTGTCACTTCATGAAACTTTTTTTATAATTTTCTGTCTTGTCTCACTGCTGAACAAAGGTAAACCAGACTCTTCATAATTGTTTATGGGGATTGGACCGTATTCAGCCACGCTAGTTGGCAGGTGGCCAGAGCCTCATCTATTTTTTAGCAGGGTGCACCACGAGCAGGTGAGAATGGCTTGGGTCCCGCAAGATCTTGTTCAGAACCCCTTACACCCCTCATAAAACAATAACTATGAACATTTACAGATGGCGAAGTTCTGTCTTTTACCATGAAGGAGCCTGTTGGTGTTTGCGCACAAATCTTACCATGGAACTACCCCATCCCCATGTTTGTTTGGAAGATTGCTCCTGCTTTGGCAGCTGGTGAGTTTTGCTTTTAAATACTTGTATACAAACACACAAAAGAGTAACATAATGCGCGTATATAACAAAACTGGGCGCCAACAGACCAAATCGAACCACAATGGGATCAAAACCACACCTCAACCAGACGGATGACTCAGATCACATACGAATTTAAAAATGCTTTGTTTAAATTGGGCTAGTGACGACGGTGATACTAAAATGTAAATGTGTCTCTCCTTTGTGAATCCTTGTTATGTAATGGGTATAAAATCCTACACCATTGATCATAATTTTTGTGTTTGAATTTTTGATCTGCTCACTGATCGTGAACTATCTTTGACCACTGATCCAGGATTTTATTCATTCTTATGCCTTTCTATGACTATTTAATAAGCTTAATAAAACACATGCGATCATGGATAATATCGAGACAAAAAAAAGATATATTCGAGAGCTACATGGTCAGTGAACTGCGCTGTTACGACTAGGCTTTTAATTTTGTAAGCATCTAATCTCGAGTAAGAAGGTACTTAATCCTATTTTGTCATCCTATAGGTTGCACAGTAATCGTGAAGCCAGCAGAGCAAACGCCGCTAACCGCGTTAGCCATTGCAGCTCTGGTCAAGGAAGCTGGTTTCCCGCCAGGAGTTGTTAATGTCATCACCGGGTATGGACCAACAGCTGGTGGAGCACTGTCGCACCACCCCAACGTTGACAAAGTTGCTTTCACTGGTTCCACTGAGGTGGGTCTTAATCTTTGACTTTAAATATTATAGACTCCAAGTCTCTTCTAAAATCTTAGTAATTTTTTTCAAATCGACTCAGTAACCTACACAGATCAAGTATGCGTGCTGTTGGGTGACCAAATTTAGCCGTATTTGGTATGTTTACTGTCAGCTAATTGACAAAAGAGCTCTTTATTAGCTGTTTTTGTTTTGCCATTTTTAGTGTGTTCATCTTTTTGTTTTGCCATTTTTAGTGTGTGTATATCTAGTTAAGATATCAATACTGTGGATCTGGTTTTTCGTTATGATTGCGTAGCTATATTAAAACGAGAGAAATTTTGGCTATTCAGTGAAATATTTAATGATGAAAATTGTTTACAACTGTTATTTTGATCGCAATTATTATTCATGAGGACGCCATTTTAAACATTATACTATGAAGAGACGGAACGGATGAATAAATAAATAAATTTCTATGTATAGACGCATTATAATATTCTCATCCTTATAGCTATTACATTAAACTCTAAATTACATTGCAATACTAATAAAGGTTTTCTATTCTGTCCTATCCGTTCAATATTCTGAGATAGTCACCGCATATTTATTAGTAGACAAACGCGTTAAGAATTTACTCGTCTGTTTACTTTAAGTTAAGTATGTCTAATAATACTTATATACCTACCTTTGTTTTCAGATCAAATACTATTAAACGATCAATATTTGTTTGTATAATATTTATCTATTATTGAGTTCTAGAAAACGGCTCTAACGATTTGGATGAAACTTTGTATTTACATAGTGCTTTAGTTTTATCTAGATATGTTGTACTAAACTCGTTTTCACACAAAAAAGAAAAGATTTTCTTCAATCTTTTTTTGGCGAGGCAAAAAAAAGTTGGCCGTCACGGGACGCCCGTTAGATGTGAAACTTCTCCCGATTTAAATTTCAGAATTACGTCACACAAAAAGGTTGCGGATCAGAATGTCTAAGCCCTCCCATATAAAATGTTTCACATCACTTCAAAAATAGGAAGGAAATAGTTTTGTTGTTTGAAAATGGATCTTCTCAGTGTAGAAACCAAAGGATGAAACTTATCTAAATTAACATGGAAGACGTTGAGAAAGCTCGCTCCGTCCAGGTACTTTAAATTATTGAAACGTGATGAATTTGAATTCATCCATGCTTCCAGGTGGGCCGCATCATTATGAACGCAGCAGCGGCAGTCAACCTGAAACGTGTCACCCTCGAATTAGGAGGAAAGAGTCCTCTCGTCATCTTTAATGATGCTGATGGTAACTTCCAATTTACAAAGTAATCCGCCTAACATTAATAGCGCTTACTTACACTAAAGTAAAGAAAAATACTGTTTTTCTTCATAAGGAAAATACGTATAAAGTAACTTTTTCAGTCATTTTATTGGTAACTATCCCAACATGGTAGATAAGAAATGACAAGACTAATTTTCAAGTAGGTAGATAGTATAAGCAGGTGATAATTATAACTGCTTACATAATGTACTTTTACAATCACAGAATCAATTGTTCTAAATTTCGGTGAATTTGACTGACCAAATTTATAAAATAAAAATACTTTCAGTGGAGAATGCCGCCGAGATAGCCCACAGGGCTGCTTTTGCCAACGCTGGTCAGTGCTGCGTGGCTGCCACTAGAACCTACGTGCAGTCCGGAATCTACGACAAATTCGTAGCTAAAGCTGCTGAAATAGCCAAGAAGAGGACCGTTGGAAACCCTTACACAGACGTACAACAAGGACCACAGGTAAAGAGTTAATAATTTTGGTCAAACTCATTATCGTACGGAACTGATTTACCTACACTAAAACTACAACTAACTTGTTAACAACAACAACGAATACAAAACATTTGAAAATCATCATCCACCTACGCCTTCATAGTTGAAAGAACTTCCCGTTCATTAGCCGTCAAAAACGACTCTCTTGGTTTCTGCCCCTGATAAAAAGGATGAAATAGAAACGAAGGATTTTAGATACTTTGATCAAGTATCCACGGGTTCCGATAAGGAGAGGCAATACTGGGAGAAAATTTCTGTCATGGATATTATTTTTGCTCAAGAACTGATATTGCACTAGCGCCCTAGCTTCGCCCGGGTAGGATCTATAATATAAGTAACAATATTTTACAAATAAACCTTCTGGAAGAAATTCCCTAGATGACAGTAAAAACCGTATCAAAATCCGTTGCGTAGTTTAGAAGTAAGCGTAAAGAAATGATAAGGACAGGCGCGGATAGCCATTAGCGACTTTTTTTTTACTATTTAGAGAAAAGAGGTAATGTATTGTTGCAAGAAATGATGATAAATTAATAATATCGCTTTCAGATTGACGATGACATGTTCAAAAAAGTTATGGGTTACATCGAAGCCGGTAAGAAAGGAGGAGCCAAGTGCATCGCTGGAGGCAGCAGACAGGGCAACGTTGGATTCTTCGTTCAGCCTACAGTCTTTGCTGACGTGAAGGACGATATGAAGATTGCCAGAGAGGAGGTACGATGAGAACAAAACTAATGCCCCATATGAATCTACTTATTGTCCTGATTTTTTGTATAAGACTCAAAATAATAACATATCAAATATTACAGCAGCTATAAAGGTATTTTGGTAATGGTAGTAAAAATCACGATAGTAAAAAGAATTGTAGTAGATGGCGCGCCCAGGTATCTGCCTACCCTACTGGGAAAGACGCGTGACGTTATAGATAAAGATAGAGATAAAGAATTTAGAATAATTCAATTTTACTACCGTAAATTAAAAACGATATGTCATAACTATTACCATGTTTCTTGTAATTGTTGACCAACAAGATTTCAAAAGAAACAATAACTAAGAATGTCAAAGATGTAATTGAACTAAGGATACCAAGACACCTAAAGTCCAGCTCTTTGATTGACCTAGAAAATGTGTAGCTCAGCAGAAGTTTCAGTCATACTACACTTGTAAATTGTTTCCAGATCTTTGGCCCTGTACAAAGCATCTTGAAGTTTGAGACATTCGAAGAAATCATCGACAGGGCCAATGACTCCAACTATGGTCTGGGGGCTGGTGTGATTACAAATGACGTCGCCACAGCGCTGGCTTTCGTCAAACATGTTCGTGCTGGTTCTGTGTGGTAAATACTTTCATTACAGATGGATGGATGGATGGATGTATTAGAAAGTACCATGAAAAGATATATGAACGTGGAAGAGGCGAAATAAGTCGATCAGAATCGTGTGGTGAGCCGTTGTCTGTGGGATAATGATGTGAGTTATGTATGTCTGTTGACGAAAAGAATCAGTAACGTGAAATATTTTGAGAATTTTATAAAACGGATAAGCTGCAGATATATACTCGTCGATCATAATCATATTAATGACAATTCCGTGATTTCAGGGTCAACACGTACGAGCACGTCACTCCACAAACGCCATTTGGGGGTTTCAGAGAATCAGGCATCGGAAGGGAAATGTAAGTACCTTCGTAACAAAACTTCTTTCACGAAGATCTTTAGCAGAAGTAAAGCTGCAAGCAACACTGTAGTGTAGCTGAGATCAGAAAATATATAAATCTATCGCCGAAATATAGTGTGGCAAATTTTTCGTTCTGTCGTCGCTTTCAGTCATGTAATATTGGATTGTCGCACTAAACTGATTGAAAAAAGGGGGGAAAATAAAATAGTGAATTCTATCACTTTATATCAAACTAGAGTTAACCTGCGACTTCGTCCGCACAAATAATATACCTGATTTTAAGTCAGATCATAAGCTATCAAACAAAAAAGTTTCATCAAAATCGGTTCAGTAGTTTTTGCGTGATGCTGTTACAAACATACAAACAAACAAACGAACAAACAAACAGACAGACAAAAATTCGAAAAAAGGTTGATTTGGAGTCCGGGATACCTAAAAACCATATCGTAATCTTTTTCATGTAAATATCTTCAATGTACAGAAACACTTCTGTTACAGTTTTATAATAGTTAGGATTAAGATTTACATTATTGTTATCAAAATGTACATTGACTCTTCGCCACAGTGGTACTTAAAATATTGTTCCTAATTGAAGCTGCATTGACAAATTTGAATTTTGCGTATTCCAGGGGTGAAGATGGGATCCTGCAATACTTGGAGAACAAAACGGTGACCCTCAGCCTTCCGAAGAAACCTCTGATGTGAACCGTAATGAGCAAATATACTACAAACTTTCCAAATATTGACATTTAGAATTAAGTACTTGTTTATCGGTTAATCCGTTAATCTTCCTAAGAATAAGAATATAAAATAAATAATTACATTACCTACAGGTGTAATTTGCGGTTTCAACGTTATAATAAACCAAAATATAATGTATTGTTTATAAACATATCTTTTATTAACCTGAACACTTGATTTTAGATTTTTTTTTAATTAGATGGCTCGATAGCTCAATATAGTGAACCCTGCTGTGCCAAGGGTTCGAATCCCGTAAAGGTGGACTTCCGATGCCATCTGCCGATGCGACTGACGCGCGCGGCTCGCGGCCGACGGCCCATGCGACAATACTAGTTACTATTAAAACGTATGGCGCCGCTTCCGATGCCAGCGTGCGTCAGACGCGCGCGGCCGATGAGATAGACATATGGCATATGACAGAACCACGCGTCAGACGCGCGCGTCAGTTGCATCAGCCGCTGACATCGGAAGTGCACCTTAAGGGTAATATTTTAATTATGAAGAATATGAATATATGTTCTCGAGTCATGGATGTTTATACCTATATGTACAAATATAAGATACAAACATCAAGATCCAAATGACGAGACGATGATTCTAGATCATTTTCTTGTCATCATTATAAAAGTACAGGCTAGATTCTGGTACCGAGTTTAAATGTGACTACATAATCTGTGTGACAATTTCCAATATATTCAGAGCGTAAGAAAAAGTATCATTAATTTAAACCAAATTTAGTGCAAGTCTAAGACTGCATTTTACTCTAATTAAACTGAAATTTTACATTATTAATCTTTGAATCCCCAAACCCCTGGGTTTCCATCCCTGCCTGCGGCCTTGAAAACGCCTCATTATAATATTTATGGTTATTGTTGATGGCCCGATAGCACAGTCTGTAGTGAACCTACCTGCTGTGTCGAGGGTCGCGGGTTCGAATCCCGTAAGGGACAAATATTTGTATGATGAATATGAATATTTGTACCCGAGTCATGGATGTTTGTATCTATATGTGTATTCTATATCGTTGTCTAGTCATCATAACACAAGTCCAGGCTAGATTCTGGTACTTTAAATGTGACTAGACAATTAGTGTGACGATGTCCAAGATATTTATTTATTTATTTATTTTTATACAGCGGGGTGTAAATTAAAATGCGTTATTTAAGGGCCTATGTCGAAAAATAATTGAAGCGAAATGGGCGTGTGATAGCTTATATTACTGCCTGATGCGAGAGAAAGAGACAGGACGGCGCGCGCGCCTGAAACGCGCGCCTAAAACAAACTTTATTTAATTGCAATTGTACTATTTATGTAAGTTCAATTCTGCTCTAATCAAAATTTATAAAAAATCTATCTCTTTTTTTTAAATCAAGCCTCTTGTTTCTAATATTCACCGTTTGGCACTTCCAAGCGTTTATCGATAAAGACGGAGGCTACTTTGGCTTGTTTTTCTATCGAGAAAATGTGTCTTAATCGTGTTTTGGCTCTAATCAAAACTTCAATTATATGTTCAATTTACACATATCCGCAAATCATACTCCTACTGTTAGTACTTCATGAGATAAGATGCTTTGAAGAATCCTATTTTTTTCACAAGCCTCTTAAAGGGGGTGCTTCAGACCATCATACTAAACAACTTTCACTATGAAACCATAACCAACATTGAAATCGTGAAAATAGAAAACCTCTGTCCCATACATTTGGCTCGATTAGGTTTGCAGTTCTGTATGGAAAAGCTGATTGTTTTTTCGCGATTTCGATGTTGGTGCCATAGAGATAGTTGTTCAGTTTGTTGGTCTGGTCATCCCCTTAAAAAAGTGTCAGCGAATTAAGAAGGTATTTTATTGATATTACTTGGCTTATTTTTGTTTGCCCCACATCTGAGTGACTTGTTTGACTTGAGATGTACGTGATACCGACTGCTCTTAAATGGTGAAGGAAAACATCGTGAGGAAACCTGCATACGCTGAGGAAGAAATTCTGTTGCATGTGTGCAGGCCCCCAAACCGCATTGGGCACGCGTGGTGAACTGATTCCAACCCTCTTTGAGGGTAGACCTGTGCCCTGCAATGGGACGTATAATAGGCTGATGATGATATTATTATGATAGGTATAAGGTATAAGGTATGCAATAAAGAAAACAGACCTTAGGTACCTTTAAAATATTGTTCCAAAGCCAGCCTTCAGGATTATGTGTTAATTTGTTACAAACAATGTGTGTTCCGTTGGCTTATAACAAAACTTATCATAGTTATGATACTCGTATGCTCATTATCACTTTACTCAAGCAGTTTGTATACTCTGCTATAATATGTATTATCATTATCAGATAACTGACTCTTAACCAGTCGTAATTTCGTTTATTTCCTTCATAAACCACAAAGCTAAGTCAAGTTAAGTCTTAATCAGACCATCAGCACAGTACAAGCACGTGATATTAATAAAAAAGGACCCTATTTAAGGGAATATAATTCGGAGCGCGCTCCATACAAACGAAGTCTGGTGATATTTTCAATAATAACCAATTAAAGTCATTTAAAATTTTCAGAAACGATTTGGAAACTAATCTCTATGTCTTTATGAAGTCAGATTTTCGTTAAAATATAAATTTTTTGGTGCTAGGATTAATTTAAGATTTGTATGGAAATCTTTGAGGCACTGTAACTTTAAAACTATATTTAAACGAAAATCTAACTTAATACAAACAGAGATTAGTTTCTAAACTGTTTCGGAAAAATTTAAATGACTTTAATTGGTTATTATTGAAAATATCACCAGACTTCGTTTGTATGCAGCGTGCACAACGCTGAACAAATTTCTCTATGGCACCAAAATCGAAATCGCAAAAAAAATCAGCTCTTCCATACAAAACTGCAAACCTACTTGAGCCATATGTATGGGACGGCAGTTTTTTTTTTCGCGATTTCGATGTTGGTCCCATAGAGAAAGTTGTTCAGTTTGATGGTCTGAACATATTAAGATTCGCAGTTTAATATCGAACAGCAGATTTTTTCTTAGTGAATTTAGTGTTAATCCTATAGAGCAAGTTATTCAGTTTGATGGTCTGATCATCCCCTTAAGAAGAACCCTGTATAAGGAGGTCATATCGCCCATTACTGTCAATAAGAAAAATATGGTCGCAAAGGGAATGAATTCGTCGTATATTATAAGGAAATTTATAAGAAAACAGATATGAATAATTAGATAAAGATACTAATAGGTATGTACAATGTTATCACTAATCAACTTAGACTACTTATATGCGGACCCGCCTCGCCTTAGCATTTCCCCTCTGCCAACGTGTAATATCAAAAGATCTTACGCATTTACATTCAATTGTATACCTTATCACTAAACGCGACAGCCAATAATTTCGGAACAATAATTTCGAACTTATAACGTTTGGGGTTCACACGACACTATTTTTCACGATTTTTAACAATGTAAATTAGAATATAAACTAATGGAATAAAATTCAAAGTTGCGTATCTCGTGCTACCTCGCCCCCCGCAAAAAGTGGCAGAAAATGTTAGTAGAATTACACGCGTAACTAGTCCTCATATATGTAATCTAAGCTTATCAACAATTAAAGTACTCTGTCAGTTGTGATAATTAAAACGTTTAAGTACCTAAAGATCTTAAAATTTTAATTGTAATTACAATTCTGTAGAGAATATAAATAAATTCAATAAACCACACTGATAATGTATCTTCGTCAGTCAAGGGTCAACAACAATTTCATAAGAAATTCTTGGAAATGATTAGGTATAATTTAGTTTCGTTCATTGTCATCTTTACTGAGATATCTTTACTAGAATTTGCCTGCGATTTGCTTTTGTTCTCTTGGATTACAAACGTTTACACTGAATTTAACCACCTTCAGGATACATTTTCCCTTCAAATCCCTTAGTGCACCGTGCACGGCGTGCACCCATCTACAACTTCTTATGTACTTGCCTACCTGGATCCACAGAACATTATAAGAGGGGTTAGAAGTGCAAAGTAGGCGTGGAACGAGTCGCCACAGGTTATGCAATGATTTGCATAACACCATAAGGCGCGCGGCGTGGTGCGAGCGAGGGCAGGAGTAATTGTAGCAGCGTCAGCGGGAAGACAAGTGGCGACAGCCGTCTCCGAAGCAAAAGCGCTACTTTGCACTTCTAACCCCTGTTATAATGTTCTGTGCCTGGAACCGAGGAGGATGCAGTGCTATTTTTTTTATTTTGCTTTTTCCGGTTTGCTCCTATAGTAATAGTTAAATGATAATGTTTCCTACTATGAAAAAAAGCGTAATTGAGCTTTTGTCAATTAACAAAAGAGCAAATCTAAAAAACCGGTCAAGTGCGAGTCGGGCAACTGAGGGTTCCGTATCACACCACCACACAACATAATAACTAAAAATGTTTTTGTCCTGGCTCTTTAACACCAGACCGACTCACACTTGGCCGGTTTTTATTATTTATTGTTATACTGTAGAGTTTGCTCTATAATCACACCAAGTTTGACGCTTTTATGTATTAACGTTTTTACGATAGAGTGAGAAGAAAAAACGCATATTCTGTGAAAATTTCAACTGTCTAGCTATTACGGTTCAAAAGTTACAGCCGTAAATAGGTAGCACGGACGGACGGACGGACAACGTAGGCTTAGTATAGGGTCCCGTTTTCACCCTTTGGCGTCACTGGGTTCTCCAACCTCATTTCCTCTTTACATGGAGTTGTCATTCGAAAGTCAAGTCATCTTTAGAATGGCATTCTGGATACAAAAAAATGCTTGTAATGCAAACTCCACCTCTTCTTGCCTTCAGGTCATCAGAGATTGAAGTTATGCAATAATTGAACATACACGAGGCCAAGGTTTATAATCATACCGTTCCCGGTCCCCTGTATTTTGTGTGTATAGTTTGATTACTCGATTTTACAATCTGAACCACTTTATAATCGTGTGTTACTCGAAAACAAAGCGGAAAATTTAACCCTTACGACCTACACAATACAAATCAAAAAGTTAATGATATCATTTTAAGATTGACCGAGAAAAAATTGTCACGCATGCGCAATTGCGCATAGAAGCCACATCGGAAAACATGTAAGTATTCCTATCATTAGATTCTTAACCTTGACTCGTTGTAATATGGTCTATATTGGAACAAAAACTTGCGGATTTATCAAGTTCAAGTGCAAATCCGTCTCAGTCTGAAGGTGGCCACCGAAGACCACGCACGTCCATCGATTTAAATTAACGTAAACTAAAATAAACTTTTAAAATGGTGAAAGTGGACGTTAAATATACAAAGGTAATGTATATTTATACTTTAGAGATAAGGAAGGAAACAATATCAGCTATATAAATAGAGATACGAAGAATTAAGAGCTATTTCGAAATGATTAATTTTAACCATTATGACACCCGGCATGTGGTAATCTCCGATACATATTCCAGCTAGAGGACTTTTAAAACATAATCTCCGAGTTGTTGTTGTTGAAATCTAACAATACAAAACATAGCTAACGTTAATAAATAGTGAGATACCGTCATTATTTAGGGTGTAAAATTATACATGGTGATATTTATATCATTAGCATCCTTTTAAACTATCGGTGCAAAAAAAATCTGCTGTTCCATACTAAACTACAATGCCTACTCAACTCAAATGTATGCAACGGCTGATTAATTTGTTGCTCCGATCGGTTTGCTCCGATAGTAAAAGTTGTTCAGCTTGATGGGTAGCATAAAAGGATGCAAATGATATCATTTTTTTTTCTACAATTACTACAATATCATCGTTACAGGTTTTCCCTGACTCGATGACATAGATACACATCTAAACATTACAACAACTTTTTTTAAATATATTTCCTTAGATACAGTATATGTTTAATCGTCAATTCTGTGAACTTGGCCAGTCATTTCTGTGAATTTCACCCTGTATATCGAACAGGGTGCTTCGGACCATTAAATTGAATAACTTTCACTCAGAAGCTAAGATAAAATAGCGAAATAAAATCACCTGTTCCATAGAAAAATGGCTACTCGACCAAAATGCATAAAACGGCTGTTTTTTCTTTGCGGTTTCAATGTCGGTCCCATAGTAAAACATTGGTCTGAAGCACCCATAAAGTAGGTATGTAACGCATTTAAGTTTACAAGTAAATTATGTAAGTAAATTATGGACATTTTGCAATCATGTTATTTTATTCATCTATGCATTTTGCCGACAAAAATGATAAAACATGTCCCTTATCAAAAGACAACGTCCAAAACAGGCCATTTTTGTACTACCGAATGTTAGCGTCAAAAAACATGGTAATAATAGTTTGCGTAAACACATTAGTAAAACTTTATATTTCAACGATATATTTTGTCGTACAAACGAGATTTGTTGAGTTTCATGATGGATATTTTTGTTCAAATTGTGCAAACCAAACGCGCAATTGGCGGAAATCGAATCGGATTTAGTGGAAGGATCGTTTTTTTGTATGGCTAAATGAGCTATTTGTAATTACTTCGAGTTGTCATAATATTACATTGAATATTTTGTAACACAAAACTACTTAATTTGGGGCTATTTTTGCAATTGGAAATTATTTCTATCATATTCGTCGATATTATAATACGTATAGCAAAGCTATCACATGCATATCACAACTTAGCCGAACGGCCCATACACGGACGCATGTTGTCATTTATCAGTGTTATAAAATTGTTAACTATAATGAGGTACAAGTACCAACTTTATTATCACAAATCAAACACTATTCAATAAACTATTATTATCATTCTTTTAATTCTAGAAGAGAATACTATCCTGACTAAAAATACAAAGGGTGTATATGCACTTAGGTACAAGTATTCAATACTTTTGAGCATCAACAAAATGCAATTCCGATTTTTTATCAAATCTGATAGTACTGTACTTGTTATAAAAAGTTATTTCAAGAATAATTTGAGAAAGACTTTGGTTATGCCCGTATGTTTTGCTTTTTTTGTTTATATTCGTCAAATTTGTTTACTGGATGTCTGAAAGGGGGCGGTAAAATTCGGCATATTCGAAAGTCCCTAGTTCTTACAAAAATTAATTTATGCAAAATATTAAAACATAGGGACATAGAGCAGAGGTATTATAGATTGTATGGAAAAATATTTGCTCTAGTGTCATTATCCAGGAAGGAAACAGGGGAATACGTTTGAATGGACATAGAGGTATCCTCTTAATAACAGTGTAAATGTTGGTGTCCAGTTGTTCATCAACAACGAGTGGGTGGATGCAGTGAGCAAGAAGACCTTCCCCACCATCAACCCTCAGGATGAGTCCGTCATCATCCAGGTCGCTGAGGGAGACAAGGTTTGTAAATGATACCACTGCAATACCTACATCAAAATGTCTAGATACCTATTTGTCACTTAATTCACTAGGCAATTTAAGATGCTTGTGTACTGCTTTCCAGAAGTCTCGGTTTAAAAAGTTTTAATGTTGACAGGTTCATTTCGAAACAAGTGTGACTGCTAAAATCCATGTGTTTTTTCGATGAACCGTGTTTTACTGGATATATTTTTAAATGGACCTATACTCTAAAAATATGTAAACTATAGTATCCTGCAATGTCACAGTACCCACGAGAATATAAAAGGACCTAGGTATATAAATTCTAACAAAATAAGCGAAAACAATTTTAAAGGCATCAAACAGACCATCAAAACGGAACAACTTTCTATATGGGGCGAAGATCGAAATCGCGAAAAAAATCAGCTACATTCGGATCGAGTTAGGTTTGTATGGAACAGCAAACTTGTTTTCGCGATTTAGACATGGTTTCATTAAGTTGTTCAGTTTGATGGTCAGAACATCCCCTTAAAATTGTTTCAGCTAATTTTGTTACCTTATATTTCTTGAAAAGTACAACTATATATATTGTACGAAACATGACGTGCTGTTTATAAATGTCTTTGTATTTAATAAATAGGTATTGATAATTTCTTACCACACTATTCTTAAAACGATAGGTACCACATGGCAGAAGATTATTTCATTTTCTAGGCTGACGTAGACCTTGCAGTAGCCGCAGCAAAGAAAGCATTCCACCGATACTCGGAATGGCGTACAATGGACGCTTCACAGCGTGGTCGTCTAATGCACAAGTTGGCTGACCTGATGGAAGCCCAGGCCAGATACTTGGCTGAGCTAGAGACCCTGGACTGTGGCAAGCCGGTGAAGAACGCTGAAGAAGAAGTGTACTTCTCTGCTAGTGTACTGAGATACTATGCTGGCAAAGCTGATAAGATTTTAGGAAATACCATACCCGCAGGCAAGTTTTAAGATTAATATCAATTGCTTTGCTATTTTTCTATAAGACTAAAGATTCAATACGAAGAAACAAAACAATTCGTACTGGGCCAGCATGGTGGTGAGGAAGCCTTTGCACTGCAGTAGAGTTCTATAGGCTATAAATAACATAAAACTAGGTAATACGTTATAAGAAATTAACGGTGGCATTCGTAAAAGCGAAGCGCTCGTTGGCGTAGTGGAGCTTCGGTATTGGAAACAATCACCGAAGTTAAGCAAAGTCAGGTCCGGTCAGTCTTTGGATGGGTGACCGTTTAGTGGTATTTCATCTCGAGCGTTTCCGTACTTCGGAAGGCACGTTAAGCTGTTGGTCCTGGATAGTTCCGTCAGATGGCATTGTAACTATTCGTTTAGGAAGGTCAGAGGCCTATTAAGGCGACTTGAAAATTCTCTGACAGGAAGTTGACCACTAACTTGCCTCCACCAACACGCACTGGGCTCGCGTGGTGGAGTATGGCCCACTCTCTTTTACCCTTATTCGTGAGAGGAGGCCTTTGCCCTGCAGTGGGATTCTACAGGCTATAACTTACTTACTATTCTCAAAAGGGGAAGACGATGAAATTAAGAAGAAATAGTTATAATATGTTTGTTCAATGTATCACACTTCTAATCACCATTATTTATCTAATTTAATTACAAAACAATTGCCGTCCAAATCATGTTTTCTCTGACACAACTATGCGTGATCAATTGATCTTAGGGGCCAAAATATAGGTCAGTCGCTAATCATTGTTATGTCTAATTCGATTGCAGATGGTGATGTTTTATCGTTTACGTTGAAAGAGCCCGTTGGTGTTTGTGCTCAGATAATACCATGGAACTACCCTATTCCTATGCTGTCATGGAAAATCGCTCCAGCTTTAGCTGCAGGTAAACATACACATATATACTGACACTTTTTAAGGGTATATTACTGTTGGCGAGCTCCGTACAAACGAAGTCTGGTGATATTTTCAATACTAACCGATTAAACTCAATGACATTTTGCAGAAACAATCTAGAAACAAATCTCTATGCTTGTATCGTGTCAGATTTTCTTTAAAATGTACAGTTTTAAAGTTACAGTCCCTCAAAGATTTCCTTACAAATCTTAAATTAATCCTAGCATTGAAACTGTATATTTTAACGAAAATCGGACACGATACAAGCATAGAGATTTGTTCCTAGAATATTTCTGCAAAATTTCATTGAGTTTAATTGGTTAGTATTGAAAATATCCCCAGACTACGTTTGTATGCAGCGCGCATTTACGCATTCGGAATAAACTTCTCTTAAGGGGATGATCAGACCGTCAAACTGAACAACTTTCTCTATGGCACCAACATTGAAATCGCGGAAAAAAAATCAGCTGGTCTAAACTGCAAACCTAATCGAGCCAAATGTATGGGACAGATGATTTTTTTTTAGAAATTTCGATGTTGGTCCCTTATAGAAAGTGTTTCAATTTGATGGTCTGGTCATCCCCTTAAAAAAGTGTCAGCATATTAAGAAGGACCCTGTATTTTTTCTAGTGTCCTAAAACACTTCGCATTAAAAAACGAATTACAAAAATATGTACCTACAAAAGATTTGATAGGAACGTAGATAACGTTATCTTTGATAAATATAATATCTTTTTTTATTTTTTATTTTTGTTGCCCTGTTGCCAAATGATATAATGGGACCGTTTTTTTGTCAAATAGAGTATATCAAGAGTATTAGGGTAAACAGTTGCATTACTTTATAAAGGAGTGATTGTACTAAACAACTTTCCCTGAGAAACCATTTAAGACTTTCCATACTAAATGCAATCAGCTGATCGAACGTTACTAGGATTATTTTCTTTATGAATTTCCTTTAAAGTTCTGTTTGGAAGGTTGTTCAGCAACTGTCGGACGGACCTGTCCGTATGAAACGTTTGTTCGTAATCATAAAAAACAGAAGCAGACTGAAGCAATCTTAGAAATGGTGCGGATACAAAATTAGCCAACGAATATGACCTTGTACTTCAGGCAATATTGTTTATGTTGGTATGGCCAAATATTATACGCAATTTAGTATACAACGTGTTAATGAATTAACGCAAAACAAGAAAGAAAGTACAGTAAAGTAGTTTGTTTAGAATAGAGAGCAGAATCTAATTATCATGTTTTCAAAATAGGTTTTTTTTTTCATAATATTAAATAATTTGTGTGTAAAATTTAAAATTTACTGAAGTCGATCTCAACCCACCGCACAGACACACACACCCTACTTACTACCGAAATAAGATTCTAGGGCTTTCATTCATTGCTGAAATGATAACAAATCATTTTACCTGAAAACTTAAAATGCTAATAACTTTAAATTTCAACAATTAAAATAATGAAATTATTGTTTCAATCTAATTGTTTTAATATAAATCAGTTGGGGTGTATGAGGTTTTGCGCTTATTCATTAAGGGTATATTACTGTTGGCGCGCTCCATACAAACGAAGTCTGGTGATATTTTCAATACTAACCGATTAAACTCAATGAAATTTTGTAGAAACAATCTAGGATCCAATCTCTATGCTTATATCGTGTCAGGTTTTCCTTAAAATGTGCAGTTTTAAAGTTGCACTGCCTCAAAGATTTCCATACAAATCTTAAATTAATCCTAGCATTGAAACTGTTTATTTTAACGAAAATCTGACACGATACAAGCATAGAGATTTGTTCCTAGATTGTTTCTGCAAAATTTCATTGACTTTAATAGGTTAGTATTAAAAATATTACCAGACTTCGTTTGTATGCAGCGCGCATTTACGCATTCGGAATAAACTTCTCTTAAGGGGATATAATTCGGAGCGCGCTCCATACAAACGTACTATGGTGATATTTTCAATACTAACCAATTAAAGTCAATGAAATTTTGCTGAAACAATCTTGAAACAAATATCTATGCTTGTATGGAGTCAGATTTTCGTTAAAGTATACAGTTTCAATGCTAGGATTAATTTAAGATTTGTATGGAAATCTTTGAGGCACTGTAACTTTAAAACTATAGATT
The DNA here is from genome assembly GCA_963924505.1 of Agonopterix alstromeriana. Lineage (NCBI taxonomy): Eukaryota > Metazoa > Arthropoda > Insecta > Lepidoptera > Depressariidae > Agonopterix > Agonopterix alstromeriana. The sequence continues at coordinate 11,906,582 of OZ004670.1, forward strand.
TGTTCCTAGATTGTTTCTGCAAAATTTCATTGAGTTTAATAGGTTAGTATTAAAAATATTACCAGACTTCGTTTGTATGCAGCGCGCATTTACGCATTCGGAATAAACTTCTCTTAAAACGTTGTATTATGCTGTAAAAATAACTCCGCCATTCAGACGTGTGCTTCAGATTTAGCTTAGGAATCCTTCTCCAAAGCACATTTCGTTTCACCTAAACTACCTAACCATTTGATTTTGACATCATTAAATATGTAAAGAATCAAAGAAAAAAAAAACTGTATTTGAATCTTTCCAGGATGCACAATAGTTTTGAAGCCAGCTGAGCAAACTCCCCTTACGGCCTTGGCGATAGCCGCTCTTATCAAGGAGGCTGGTTTTCCTCCAGGAGTGGTCAATATAGTGCCTGGATATGGTCCCACTGCTGGCAGTGCGCTCACTCATCACCCCGATGTCGATAAAGTCGCTTTTACTGGATCCACTGAGGTATCTACATCAGTCAATAAGTATTATGAAGTATTTTACAGTAAGCGTTTAATTAAGTTAAGATTTTGTAGAATGTTAAAGGAACTGTTACTAATCACATATTATCAGTGATTAGCTAGTAGTTACGTACTAAGTACTTTCTTTCTTATCGTGTCGGCAGCATGCCCTGGTGTCAGAGGTTTTTCAGCGTGCCTTACGGCCTCTGACGTGGTTTTTATGTAACAACTAAGTACTTTGTACACCAGTCATGTAAAGTGTAAAAATAGACTATATAATTGCGCCTATGTAATGCGAGACTGTGGTTTTCTGTTTCCTACAGCCAAACCATAAAACATGGTTTTGTAGGACTATGATTAAAAATTGTATTTAAAAACTTATTATTAAATAAATAAAAATAAAAAAAGTAGGTAAGTAGTAGCCTATGTATTCCCACTGCAGCACAGAATAGGTAATAGTGTACAGGGTGATTTGTAATACGACCTATTCCTTGAAAAAGGTCATAAAATACATCATTTGCAATAAATTAAGTTCCGTTAACTGGTGGTCGAAAATGAGTAGTTACTTAGTTATGACGGTTTTAAGATTTTTCTGAAATTATCGGATTTGGTCTCGAAAAAACTTAATTGTAAAAAAATTCTCAACCCTGATCAGTTTATTGATACTTTTCTGAAAGCTGATGATGCAATGATTATTTTGAAAATAAAATGCTTACCTAAAATGTTCATGATCTCAGTAATAATATGTGTTAAGTGGCAATGATAGTAATTATTTTTGTAACTCTCTCATAAAACACCCTGTATGGGACTTGGCGTACAAATTACAGGAATTACTTCCTTGTTTCATAAGCTTTCGAAAAAGGTATAAATGTTATAGAACTTTTACTTGTGGCTTTGGAAAAAATTGATGCCAATTCTTATTTGAAAGTCAACAAACAATTTCTTTTCAGGTCGGTCGGATTATTTTAGGAGCTGCTTCCGAAGTTAACTTGAAAAGGGTGACATTAGAGCTTGGTGGAAAGAGTCCTTTAGTTGTGTTCAATGATGCTGATGGTATGTACACTTCCTAAACTAACTCACAGTTCCTCTATCTCTCTCAGATTTTTTAACCGACAATGATTAACTCAACATAGATCGACATTAGCTCTAACTAATTCTGTCGCCAGTGGATCAAGTACAACATTACTAGAAATTCCATCAACCCTTAATATGTTTCTTAGTTCTTCTGTCGGTATCTGCAAGAAGAGTCAAAAACCTCGATATTGGGAATATTATCGATGTTGATGCCTTAGCAAATTTGCTCTGTGCTGCTCTGTTAAGGGTATATTACTGTTGGCGTGCTCCATACAAACGAAGTCTGGTGATATTTTTAATACTAATCAATTATATTCAATGAAATTTTGCAGAAACAATCTAGATACAAATCTCTATGCTTATATCTTGTCAGATTTTCTTTAATATGTATAGTTTTAAAGTTACAGTGCCTCAAAGATTTCCATACAAATCTTAAATTAATCCTAGCATTTAAACTTTATATTTTAACGAAAATCGGACATTTGTTTCTAGATTGTCTCTGCAAAATTTCTTTTACTTTAATTGATTAGTATTGAAAATATCACCAGACTTCGTTTGTATGCAGCGCGCATTTACGCATTCGGAATAAACTTCTCTTAACGTGACAAAATTATATTGTTACAGTTGAAGAAGCAGCCCAAATAGCACACGCTGCTGCATTCGCAAACGGTGGTCAATGCTGCTGTGCTGGCACGAGGACTTACGTCCAGTCTGGTATCTACGACCAGTTTGTGACAAAAGCAGCTGAATTCGCACAACAGCGATCCGTTGGAAACCCCTTCGATGATGTTCAGCAAGGACCTCAAGTAAGTAATAACAACTAATTGATTGATTTGTGTTTGGGCTATTGCAAGCAACGGACACACTGAGACCAGCGCTGGTCCTGTGTGTTCGCCTCAAGCTCAGCCAAATTGTACCATACCTCCGAACTTATGGTATTTTCTTTTCATTCTCGGGAATGCAGGTTTCCTCACAATGTTTTCCTTCAAAGTCAAAGTCAAAAGTCAATATAATTTATTCAATATAGGAGCTTGCAGCACACTTATCAAACGTCAAATCTTTTTTAAAGCTACCATTGCGTCGGAACGTGTTGTCACTGTAGAGAAGATGCGGCCAGAAACTCTACAACATAACACGACTTAATAACTATTACAATATAAATTCTTAAGCTAAAGTTATGTATACAACAATACATAGTCTATTTAATAAAATAATTGATACTATACAGTAAAGTAAACAAACTATAATCTAGTGACCTCAGACCCAAGCATTTTGACCATTTAAATAATCATCCAGTTCACCCACTGCCGAGCTAGTAAATGATAAATACAACCGTACATAAATTCCGAAAAACTTAGTGGTACAGGCCAGGAATCGAACCACCGCCTCATGATTGAGGCGCTAGCTCTCGAACGAATAGATCTCGATGGAACAAGTTATTACCGAAGTATTAAACCCTTTGACAAAATGTAAACACTTTTTTTTTTTTATTTCAGATCGACAAAGATATGTTTACCAAAGTTCTTGGTTACATTGAAGCTGGAAAGAAAAGTGGAGCGCGATTAGTAGCTGGTGGCGACAAAGAGGGCAGCAAAGGATACTATATTAAGCCGACTGTCTTCGCTGATGTACAGGATGACATGAAAATAGCTAGGGAAGAAGTAAGTTGAAGTTGTTTACAATTTAGTTTTACTTCAAATATACATTCTTAAATTAGAGACTTAACAGACCGTACATAAGGAAACAACTTTCACTATGAGAGCAAACCTGTCAGAACAAAAAAAAATCTGCTGCCCCATACTAAACTGCAATACCTACTCGATTCAAACGTATGGGACAGCTGATTTATTTTTTGTTCTGACAGGTTTGCTCCTATAGTAAAAGTTATTCAGCTTGATGGGTAGAGTATTCAATTATCTTTTTTAATTTTATAAGAACTATATTTCTTTTTATTCATAATACGGCTAATCAACAATTTTATATCTTTGGATGTGGTAATCTGATCTCCATTTCAAAGTACCGGCAACGTCCTAACCGAGGTCCGTACCTCATGGTTGTTTTAGGTTTCCCTTTTATCCAACACTTCGCCGGCCGAATCCTAGATCCCACCAATAATCGTAACATTATTAGTCGCTTTCTTAGCACATCTAAATATTTTATCAATCAGATCTTCGGACCCGTCCAAAGCATTTTCAAGTTCGACACCTTCGACGAGGTCGTCGACCGAGCCAACGACACCAACTACGGGCTAGCTGCTGGTGTCATTACGAAAGATATTACCACCGCTATGAGATTCGCCAAATCTGTGAGAGCTGGATCTATTTGGTATGTTTTTCAATTTATACACACGTATACTACCACTGAAATAATTTTACCTAGCTTAGACTTAATTGTATTTGTCTATTCTTGGTGTACAAATAAAGAGAATATTTATCGTATCTTATCTTAGGTTTAATCTTCTTCTGTCGATTCGATAGCAAGTCATTGTATTGTCATCATGATAAGGAGATATGCAAATCATGCATGCATATGCATATGCTCACAACTATATTCCCCGAGTCTACCCCGGTCAGAGATATTCCGAAACCTCAGAACATCCACGTTTCACTAGTACCGAAACTCTGTCCGTGTGACGGGGAGTGAGCCCGTCGCCACTTGTAATGGACAGTGGGTACAAGACATGCCTCGAAATTGAAGCATGCAGGTTTCCTCACAATGTTTTCCTTCACCGGAAAGCCAGTGGTATTACAAATCGTACATAAATTCCGAAAAACTCATTAGTACGAGTCGTCTTGGACGGGGATCGAACCATTGCCTCCTGCACGGCAGGCAAGGTTACTCGGCCCTGGACCACCACGGCTTAACGGATTTGCAAATCAGTAATAGATTATACAACTTATTATGATTAATGTATGCTGGGTGTAAACTTAAAAGCGTGACATACTCTATGGGGTACTTCAGACCATCAAACTGAACAACTTTTATTGTGGGACTAACTTTAAAATCACTAAAAAAATATCTGTTGTTTCATACATAGTTAAAGTTGTTCAGTTTGATGATCTGAAGCACCATGTTCCATATCGTCGCCCTAGATGTGACTTGTGACAACTGGTAAACGCAAACCAACGAACTTTCCAGGAGAAGAAAAAAACGTTTTTGCTAATCAACGTTAATGCTAGTTACTTTGGTCACTGCAAGTAATTTTTTTAATGACAAGGTTTAGTCACTACATGAGTAGGTAATTTACGAGATATCACCAGTATGCAGAAATCAGTTTATGGCAGAAATTAGTTCTCTAGGAGCGTTGTACGAAATTCAATACAAAATTGGTGACGTAACTACAGAAGTAAAGTACGGTGAAACTCATTGTAGGCCTACAGAAACGCTTTACGAAACTTTCTGTGTGAAAAATATTGTTCGCTAAGGTGTATCTAGGGTGACGATATATGTACTTAACACATTTAATTATACACCCTGAATAACCTATTCAAATATTATTAATGTTTCAGGATAAACACATACGATTATGTAACTTCTCAAACCCCGTTCGGTGGATTCAAGGACTCTGGACTAGGAAGGGAATTGTAAGTATTATCGTACTTGCGTACCTATTAAGTATTCTGTTTAATGAGTTAAGTATCTGTTTTATACAAGCCCATAATGTTACGTAGTTAAACGCAGCATCCTACATTCGAACTGGATTGCAAAGTTTGGTACCTCTTGGCAAGTGTGTGCATGGTAGCGGCACAGTATATAAAAGAATATCTAGTGCTACATACGGTACGGACCACAGAACATTATAAGAGGAGTTAGAAATGCAAAGTAGCGCTTTTGCTTCGGAGACGGCTGTCGCCACTTGTCTTCCCGCTCACGCTGCTACAATTACGCATGCCCTCTCGCTCGCACCACTCCGCGCGCCTTATGGTGTTATGCAAATCATTGCATAACCTGTGGCGACACTTTCCACGCCTACTTTGCACTTCCAACCCCTCTTATAATGTTTTGTGTTGCGGACACTCCCTGCCTCCACAAATTTTAACCTCTATCTCGTCGCTTTGTTAGAAGCGTGGCGGAAAATGTAGGCAATAGCTCTCACGCTCGTACTCACTCAGTATAGCATGTGCTTCTCGTCTCTTTTTCTCATTTAATTTGGAGTCTTGTAATTTGAACTATGGAGCAATAAATTGTATTTAGTATATAAAATTCGGAGCGCGCTCCATACAAACGAAGTCTGATGATGTTTTCAATACTAACCAATTAAAATCAATGAAATATTTCAGAAACTAATCTCTATGTTTGTATGAAGTCAGATTTTCGTTAAAATATACAGTTTTAGTGCTAGGATTAATTTAAGATTGAATGATGGAATCTTCGAGGCACTGTAAATTTAAAACTATACATTTTAACGAAAATCTGACTTCATACAAACATAGAAATATTTCATTGATTTTAATCGGTTAGTATTGAAAACATCACCAGACTTCGTTTGTACGCAGCGCGCATTTACGCATTCGGAATAAACTTCTCTTAATAAGATACACAATACAGTTCTTCTTTTTGTACGAGAACCTGCCTTCTAGATGACAAGACATGTGTCTATTGAGAGAAGAACGGAATCCTGATTCTTATAAGTGCAATTGCTCCATAGTTGCAATTGCAAGACTCCACCTCATATGAAATGACGGCTGTGTCCATGGTGCCACAATGCCAACAACAAAACTTTTCAACTGTATTTTAAAACCAATCCTTTTATTTACTGGAGATTTGAAACTAATAACGTAATCTCTTTTCCAGAGGAGAAGATGGTGTCAACCAATATTTGGAAACCAAGACTGTTACTCTAGCCGTGCCAAAGAATCGCCAGTTTTAACTTTACATAAACATTTTACAGTTTACTTTCAAATATTTACACTGGCGTTATCACGTCAGTTATACTTTCTTCGTATCTATTAAAGTATCCTCGTTTTTACACAATCTCTGTCTTTTTATTGAGGTAGTATTTACTATTATATCAGCACCTGATCAGCACCAACACCTTGAATAATAGTGATGAAACTATTAAGAATTCGATTAATCGTAATTGACGATTATCGGTATTTAGCGATTAATCGAAATCGTCGATTATCTTTGCGATTATTTAAAGATTACTATTAGTTAAGAAAATATAATTTTTATCGGAATTTAAGTGAATGTAACGCACTTCATAAACGAGTAAAAAATTGTTCACATCTCAAACCATTTTGTTGCCTTGCCGTTTTCTACTGTCGCTTAAATAAAAACCAAAATAAGAAATAGACTAAATTCGGTCAACTTACAAATATTATATTTTTAATCAAAATCTGCAGGTTGAAATACATACCTAAATCATTTCCTACTATATTTGAAAGAACCTAGTGTATTAAGTATGAATTTGAAATAATTCGACGATTATTTGGGGAATTCATCGAAATCGTAATCGTAATCGCTAAGTGATAATCGTTTCATCACTACTTCAATTTTCTAACAACCATTGTTCTGTTTTACAGGGTCCTTCTTAATATGCTTTAAGAGGATGATCAGACCATCAAACTGAACAACCTTCCGTATGGGACCAACATATAAAACATCAAAATTACTCGACCCAAATGTATAGGACAACTGATTTTTTTCGCGATTTTGATGCTGTTCCCATATAGAAAGTTGTTCAGTTTGATGGTCTGATCCTTAAAAACCGTCGGCATATTATTCTTAATTTGGACCTTTTATTACATGATATCAATGCAACAATTGCAAATAATTGTCAATGGACACAAGCCTAGACAGCAGCGGCTTGGAATTCACTGGGTTAGCTCGATAAACGTGGTAAAGTTCAATCTTATTTGTGCCTACTTTAAGGATTCAAATTGTCAAATCAATGAGGGAGAGTACCTCATTACTTGACTTAGTAAGGGTATCTACTCTATTGTACTTACGAAGCCATATCCAGCATAAGCAAGCACAGCCTAGGCCAAAGCCTCTCCATCGTATTATTTTAAAGATAGATAATTTGTATCTGGTGTAAGCTTTAGTAAAAGAAGGCAATCTTAAAACATTTTTGTTTTTGTTTTTTCGTAACGGACGAGCTAGAAACTCAAATAACTTATAAGTACATCGATCACTGATGTAAGCAACCCACAAAAGTACCCAGTAGAAATTTAATCCACACCGTGCAAGCTTTGTGGTTAAACCTGACTTAGATTTAGTGGTTTAGGAAATACGTTGGAATGTTTTGATTGTTATTTGATCATTTTAGCAAAATTATGGACAGTTTTTAACTTATGAAATTGTATTGCAAGATAGCCGAACAATGTATTCTTATCTTACATTTTTGACTTTTTCTTCATCTCAGCCGATAGAAATCCACTGCAGGATGTATGCGTCCCCCAAGGATCGTCAGAATGACCAACGACTGTTGGGCTGTTAGATATCATAAACCGTACCTATATTTGCATACCCGGTAAGCCAGCAAGTGAAGACTTCGACCCAATGGGATCTTTTGTGTTGACCCCTAAATATACAGGGTCCAACTTAATATGCTGACAGTTTTTTAAGAGGATGATCAGACCATCAAACTGAACAACTTTCTCTATGGGACCAATGTCGAAATCGCGAAAAAAAATCAGTAGTCCCATAGAATTGGGTCGAGTAAAATTTCAGTTTAGTATGGAACAGCAGATTTTTTTTCGCGATTTCGACATTAGTCCCATAGAGAAAGGTGTTCAGTCTGATGGTCTGACCATCCCCTTAAAAAAGGGTCAGCATATTAAGAAAGACCCTATACAACGTGTTAATGAATAAGCGCAAAACCTCATACACCCCAACTGATTTATAACAAAATAATTAGATTGAAACAATAATTAAATTTTTTTATAGGTAAAATTTAAAGTTATTCGCATTTTAAGTTTTGAGGCAAAAATGATTTGTTATCATTTCAGCAATGAATGAAAGCCCTAACGTGCTTATGGATACATTTTAAGAATCTTGTTTTGGTAGTGAATAGGCTGAGTGTGCCTGAGCGGTGGGTTGACATCGAGTTCAGAATTTTTTTAATTTTACAAGCAAATTATTTAATATTTTGAAAAATGTAACCTACGTTGAAACCTTGATAATTCGATTCTGCTCTCGATTCTAAACAAACTACTTTCTAGTTTTGCGTTAATTCATTAACACGTTGTATACGCGGTGTAAGGGACAGCCCTCCGCAGACTGAAACGGAACGGACCATCAAAATGAACAGCTTTCACGATGGAGCCTACCTCAGGAAACGCGAAAAAAATCTGCTGTTTCATACAAAACTGATGCACCTACCCGACTCAAATGTATGGGACAGTAGATTTTTTATCGCGTTTCCTGAGGCAGGCTCCATAGTGAAAGTTGCTCAGTTTTATGGTCTGAGTTCACCGTTTCAGTCTGCGGAGGGCTATCTCTTACACCCTGTATTTTCTTCATCAACATGATATAGACAATACTATCCAGGGGAAGAAACCTATAATCTCCGGTTGTTGCATACCCTCAGATAGATTACAAGACTGTCAATTTCTTCAAAGGTACTAAGATAGACAAAACATCAAAAATGACTCACCAACAATCTTATACTGCTTCTCGGAGAGATGATTGGATATCATGCCGCAGATATGTGCTCCCAGGGAATGGCCAACGCACGTTATCATCTTCGCCAAAGCACCGGCTCGGGTGATGTGGGAATACAGCTGTGCTGTACACTGCGACGCTAGCCTGAAATATGAGAAGAAATGTCACCAGGTCTTTCAAAAATCGCACTCCTGAAGTATGATTTTTAAAAGTCATATCAGCAGTAGAAAGATGCCTTTCGGCCCATAAGGACCACTTCCCAAAACTTTGAAATCATTGTTAAAAATGTTAAAAATCATGAAAAGTAGTCTCGTGTGAACCCCAAACGTTCTAAGTTCGAAGTTATTATTTCGCAATTATAGGCTGTCTCGTTTAGTGATAAGGTGTAAAATTTAATGTAAATGCACAAGATCAATTGTGCTTATAATAATTAGTCAAAGTGTCCCATTTAACTGCAGCGACAGTATCTAAGCACCTCAATAGGTACTCAATATTTTATTGCTTTCCATAATTACAGCATTACATGAGATGGTAAACTCCATAAATCGCTAGATCACTCGTCTGTCCGGTCCGCATATGGCGTATGACGCTTGTTCGTACATAATAGCTCAATGATTTCCTCTCGATGTTTTCCTTCACCAAAGAGTTGACGATACTCATATTTGTACGAGTCTATCCCATGCTGGAATCAAAAAACCATCTTCTGCATGGAAGGCGTTCTTAAATTTTAACTGAGATTACATTTTATAATCGGTACAGTAAACAAAACAATTTGCTAATGGCCGATTCCCTTTCTACACTTTTCACGGTACTTTCCTGCGATTATATCGCCTACAGCTTACTGCTTACGTTAACAATCACGATTACACCAGTGTCCGTCACGAAGCAAAGTAACTATTACACGCAATATTTAATATATTTAATTATATTATGTCCTACATAGGTAAAAACTATATAATTATTCCAGGTGACATCTTTTTATAAATTAGGCACCTATACTTAATTTAGGTAATCGATTGTACTGTGTTCTTAATGCGTTTGTCATAAAGTTGTTTATTCATTGAAGAAACATACAAGAAGATTACAGTTTGATATGTAACGCACTTAAGATTAAATCCTGTTTATTTTTTCATAAAACATAATTAATTACCTACCAATGTGTACAAAACTCATACCTACGGCAAAAAGTGTTAAATTAATTTTATTTTTGCCGCTGAATTCGAGATTTTTTTTAAATGAAGCACCTTAGCAGACGACACGTACAGTTTGGCATAAAACATATGGATGAAAAAATATAACGTTCTGAATGGGGAACTTGTAACAAAATTATAATGAGATAATTCCATACTAATAGTTCAATCATTACACCAAAAAACATAGTATACGGAAAGTAAACAAACAGGAAATACAGAAGGTACAAAAATAGGCGTGAAGTAGTAATAATAGTTGTGAATAGAACATTACTAAAAGATTTATTCTAAAGTTTTAATTTTTTACGGATCGGAAAGTAATTTCAAAGTGAAAAAGCGATTAGCAACTTACGTGCGGTAGAAGAGTACGGCAACGAATTATAGATGATTTGTGATGAGCTTCACGAGTCATGAAAAGGAGTGACGTCACGTCATGGCAGAGAGCGTTATGGCGCGGAATTTGAAAAGTCAACTTTTGATTTGCAATCAATAAATGACTTGTGCGTTATGTACCATTTTTGTTTTTGGTATTTTTATGTAAGCCTTAAATCTTTATGATACACTAAAAATATAAGGGTAGCAATAAAACGAGTGACTGTAAATTACAGTTCTAAGTGTCAAAATTAATTAATTTGGGTTATAGAATTACAAAGTGAGCGACTGACTGCGAGTGACGAGAAATCAATAGAACAGCAACTTACAAACATTAATTTGAGTTACTTAAAATACAAAATGAGCAGCTTCATAATATTTGAGCGACCTAATATTTGTTTGAGTGTCAACGTTACGTCCTGCATTTTTTCAATATTTGGCAAATGTATTTTTTATACTGAGCGGCATTTTATCTTAAATGAAGGGTTTCGAATACAAAAACCACTTTGAAAAATACACTAATGAGCAGAGTATAATGAGCTCACATTTAAAAAATAAAAATAATATGAAATAACTATTTGAAGAAACACTATTCTATTAGTTGAGAAATTTTATTATTGAAATATAAGGGTAATTAAATAAAACAATGTACTCCGTAAAAATAAACTAATATGCATGCATTTATTTCAATCAAATGAACAAAAAATAAAATAAGACGCTTCAGTCAACTAAAAAAAAAACTTCTTATTAATACTAAGAAACATTGATAGGTATGAGGAGCCCTACTACTCATCGTCACTGGTAAATAAGTGCTGGCTTGGACTTAGTGGGCCGGCCTCGTTTTCTTTTTTGTCCAATGGGTATCATTTTTTAATCGCGCGCATTTTTAAATCTGTAGTTTTCATTAAAAAAGCGTATCAAAATAAAAAACATAAGCCCTCAAATAGAATATCAGTAACCAATAATCATTAATAAAACAGCTTACAAAACTTTGCTCAAAGTGAACTTTTTAGTAGTTCGCTAAGTATAACCTCACTTAGAAAAATCGAATCTATCTTAATATTGAAGTTGCCCTCTCTGTATTTCCAGTCGCTCACTTAGTAATGAAGTCGCTCGGATAAAATTTTAATATCTGAAATGGATTTATCACAATCCACTTTTTGTAAGCTCGTTCTGGATTTTATTATAAATCAATATTCGTCGTCAGTTTAGTTAATTTTTCGCTTACTCAAATTCATACCGCTCAAGTTATTAAAACAGTATGTCATCATCAGTCGCAACGTTTTTTTTTGTTCGCTCGTTTTATAATTCCCCAAAAGATAAAACTATGCCATGTTCCATACTAAACTACAAATCTACTCGAGCTAAATTTATGGGACAGCTGATTTTTGTTTTCGCGATTTCGATATTGGTCCCATAGTGAAAGTTGTTCAGTTCGATGATGGTCTAAACAACCCTCTTAAAAGTTTGAAATTTTTATTTTTACTTTTGTAACACCTTGTATAGGAATAGTAAAATATAATGGCCTAAAAATAACTAATAAATTGCAGCTCCTTCATCTCATTCAGGCCTCATTATATATTTCACATATTTTAGCCCACTAATCGAGATTTAAGTAGTAGAGATACATTAAGTGTGGCCTTAGAGAAAGTTCTGTGTCTAAGCTAATGTGTTAGGCAGAAAAAATAAAAAGCAAAATGTAACAGGCCAACCGCAGTCCTTGCTGCGGAATCAAGAAACTACAAAAAATTTTAACCGACTTCAAATCTTTTATCTAAGGCAAGTTAAATTAATGCTTGTTAAAAGTACAATATTAATAATAGAAAATCAACGTCTTTTAAATTCGATAGGTGTAACAACATTAATTTTATCTTATTAAGATAAGTTTATTCCGAATGCGTAAATGCGCGCTGCATACAAACGAATTCTGGTGATATTTTCAATACTAACCAATTAAAGTCAATGAAATTTTGTAGAAACAATCTAGAAACAAATATCTATAGGTATGCTTGTATCCTATCCGATTTTCGATAAAATATACAGTTTCAATGCTAGGATTAATTTAAGATTTGTATAGGAATCTTTGTGTAATTTTAAAACTATACATTTTAACAGCATTATACAGCATAGAGATTAGTTTCTAGATTGTTTCTGAAAAATTTCTTTGACTTTAATGGGTTAGTATTGATAATATCACCAGACTTCGTTTGTATGGAGCGCGCTCCGAATTATATTCCCAGTCGCCGTCATGCCGAATGCCGGCCGGTGTGATTCACCGCTTGGCTTGAAGTAATTTTTTAAGGTTTGGCTTGGCTTGACACCAACTCCAATAAAAGAACAGATGTGAAAGAATAAAAGACTTCGTTAGTTCTACTAATATTTTGTGATGCAACTAGCAAATCGTGGAACGTACCTACAAAAAATGAAAAGACGAATTGAAAACTTTCTCCTGTATTTTAAGTCGGTTAAAACTAAAATCACAATATTGTGGTAGTAAAAGTAGGTAGGTACGTCGCGTCGCGTCTATTTATAGCATAATAGTGCATTATAATACAAGTGAGCTAAGTTGGTCATTATAGTCGAGGCGGTATTGCAGTACGAGCCGTAGGCGAGAACTGTATTTATACGAACCGAGACTGTAATGACCGACGTTCTTGTTAGCTTATCCGACAGCTCATTTGACATATTTTGTATGAATAATATGTCAAATGATCTGTCGGTTAAGCTAACAAGAACTTATCGAAAAGTGGTGAAACAGGCCCTTAGTATTTATGTATTTATAACTCAAACTAATGTTAATTTTTAACTAAAAAAACTTTAAACTTTTTTGATGAATTGGAACGTTTCATTATCATATTTTAATTAACACAGTTTATTTATTTAGGAGAAAGTTTGATTCTTTTACATAAAACTCCTTGCTGAGATTTAAACATATAAAACAAGATACAGGGTGTCTCAAAAGAAATTTTATATTTAGTGGATCGATTAAAAAAAAAGTAAGCCGTATATAGAAAAAATTTTTATTAATTATTGAAATACACTTTTTGGGGATTTATTTCTTAAAAATGATATCGTCTAAATGTAGACCCTCGCGTTCTCGGCACTCATTTAATCGAACAGTAAAATTACTTATGACGGCTCGGCAGGTGGATTCAGGGATGGCTGCCATTTCGTGACGGATATTTTCTTTCAAATGGGCCAGTGAAGTCGGTTTATCGGGTTTCTGATGTTTGCGTTTTGGATTCGTTGCACTCCAGTAGCGGCAGTTCTGCTTATTTACGTGGCCATTAAGATGAAAATGAGCTTCATCCGAAAACAAAATGTTGGTAAACGTTGAAAATCGCTCAATCACCTGATTTACGAAATGAAGCCTCTGACTGGCATCTTGGGGCTTTAATTCTTGCACCAATTGAATTTTGTAGGGGTGCAGCTTTAGGTCTTTGTGCATGATGCGATGTAATGATGATCTATGCACATTTAAAGCACTTGCGCGCTTCCGAATTGAAAGGTTCGGGTCGTCACGAACAGATTGATTAACATTCTCCACGTTTTCTACCGTTCTTGATGACCTAGGTCGCCCGGATTTTGATTTATCTAGCGTTGTACCGGTCTCTTCAAACTTTTTAACCCAATGTCGAATGAGAGGAATGCTTGGCGCATCATTTAAGTGGCGAAAACCTCGAATACTGCAGAATTTTCTACGCGCTACAGTCGCCGAATCACCGTTTTTGTAAAACTCTCGCACGCACAACGCGCGGTCTGCTCCCGAGAAACGCTCCATAGCGACTGAATTCCCAAGATCCAGGCTACCGATTGACATAACCCCCGCGCCCCTCGGATACGTTGCGCTCACGCAGTAAGCTAAATAAATATAAAATTTCTTTTGAGACACCCTGTATATTACCGCCGCACATGTACCTGAAAGCGGTGCAATAACAACCACTTTACCAGCAAGTGTGTTGAAAAATAATGTACCTATCAATCTTCTTATAATAAAAGTACCTGCTACGCTATGATACGAGATGTGTTAGCGAACGATTTTATTGATGAAAGCTACATTATTATTTTATACCTAGCCATATCCAGTCAATTTTCAAACGCTTTTCACCTCAACTTGGAGTTTTTTTTTTACAATTAATATTTATGACTTATCGTAAACGTATAATTTCCAAACAACTCACAAACGAGATTGAACCTCAATTAGTAGGAGAAAATGCGCTAAGTGAGAATGGGATCCATGCCCAGAGTTCCGCATCTATACACCACTATTTTTTATTACGTATTAGGATGTAGGAATGTTTCGAAAAATAAAAAAAAATTTGGACCTTTTATAAATAAGTGCGGAAACATGTTCTTTATACCATGGGTCGAAAAACGAGAAAATTTTTCCGCACTTATTTATGAAAGGTCCAAAAAAATTTACATTTCTCGAACCATTCCTACATCCTATTCAGATCGGTTTGCTCCCATAGTAAAAGTTGTTCAGTTTGATGGGTAGAGTACGTGGTTTAAAGGTTAATGATACTTTTCCTTACAACCTGTATTGCGGCTAACAAGTGTCATCAACGGTTATTTTTGCAACAAACTACAAGTAATTAACTTACTTCATATTGGAGAGCGCAGACAGGTAGCACGGAAACCTAGTTAACGGAGCCCAGTCCACCATAAACACGTTGTAGTCTTTCCTCGACAGGTATGCTGGAAACAGGTTGAATTTATTTTTAGCCTACCCAGTTCTAGATCTAAACTTAGGTAACAAAAAACAACAACAGTAGTTAAAACAGGTTTTGTAAAAAACCGGCCAAGAGCGTGTCGGACTCGCATATGATAGGGTTCCGTAGCCATTGTAAAAGTAGAAACAGAATAAAGGTTTTTAATTTGTTTATCTTACCTAAGAGAAATTTTAGAAACACAATGATAGCGGTTTTATTTTCGTGCAACGCCATCTAGTTTGTCCTTAGAGAACAAATCTATTATACTGTTTTTTTTTCTGAAACTGGTTGAGCTACAGCATCCGTTTTAAAACGTTTTCCAATTTTTTCACTCCATTTTTGTTTTTGGGTTACTGTTATCTATCTTAATACCAAATTTCGATTTAATAGGTGCAAAAATGAACGAGTTATTGAGGCGGGGCATACAGACAGAATGGATGAAAGTATAATGGTTCCTTGTTTGACTACGGAACCCTAAAAAGGTAGATATCAAATCGTACCACGCGAAACCGCTTCTGCAAAATCGGAAGGGGAAGATCGAATAACGGAAGATTGGTATCATCGAGTTTTTGTCGATCTGCGCGACAGTGGGAATAAAGTATCATTATACATAAGAAGAATAGTGCAATCATTATGTAATTAAGATTAAGAGGATAATCAACGCTCAATACAAACGAAGTTTAATTTTATTTTGGATATTAATCACTTAATTGTAAATGAAAGTTAAACACGATCTAGAAACTAATCTCTGTGTCTGTTGTTTGTCAGATATTCGTTAAAAATAGTTTCAAAATTTCAGTGGGTCAAAGATTCATACAAAATATTTTAAAGGAAATCTGATAAACCACACGCACATAGATTACTATCAAGATAGTATTTAAAAGATGTCATTGTCTTTTATTGGTTGGTATTGAAAACAGGATCTAACTTCGTTTATACACAGCGCGCACGCTCTTTAAGGACTATCCTCTTAAGATGACGTTTCATTCGAAAAATTTAGTGATATGATCAAACTTACATTGTTTCGTTTCGACCCAATTTTTAGCCTCCAATTTTAATGATGATGATGATACTTGCTAAACTAAAGTGGCAATGGACGGGGCACATTGCTCGCAGAACAAATGGCGCCGAAGAGTTCACGAGTGGCGACCGCGCGTACCAGAAAGAGCAGCGTAGGTAGGCCCCCACAAGGTGGACCGACGACCTGGTGAAGGCGGCGTTAATCCGTTGGATGAGGGCAGCGCAGGACCGGTCGTTGTGGCGGTCCTTGGGGAAGGCTTATGTCCAGCAGTGGACGTCTATGTGCTAATATGATGATAATGATATTTACCATCACGAATAAACGTCATCGGAGTCTTAGAGTGCGTGCCGTTGAAGCCATGGATGATGAGGACATTCTTCCTCTTCGGAGTCCAGCCGTACACGTCCAGCAGGTGCTTGTGCCGCATGTCGATCCACTGCGGGAAAGGGTGCTCCCTGCTCGGGAAACACTGACATACATAAGATCGCTCTGATGTTCACAAGGCAAGCTACGTTCAGATAAGCGACTGATAAAAAATTTCAGTCACAGGAGGTTTTATAAGCGATAGCGTCGCGCAACTCGTGAGTTCCACGCGTAGCATGTTTTCCTGTATTTTAATTTAAACCTCAATATAAAAAAAATACTGTACCGATTTTCATGATTAATGTTTTTTTTAAAGCTTAGATTCCAAGCTTTGAAATGATGTATATATAGATATATATATGATGATGTATGTATATAATATATCATATTACATACATCATATTATGATGTATAATAAGTTTTTTAAATGTCAGCTATGTCTTATTTAAGAAATGTTACCCCGCATGCGCGTTAAATGGTTGAGTCGATTTGGTTGCACGCGAGTGTATATGTCAAAAATAAAGACGAAAAAACGAAGATCACAGAAGCAGGACTTTGATTAATTATTATAAGGACTAGCCTTGCGGTAGCATTTCCCCTCTGCCACGGTATAAGCACAATTGATCTTGTGCATTTACATTCAATTTTACACCTTATACAGCCTATAATTGCGAAATAATAACTTCGAACTTAGAACGTTTGGGGTTCACACGAGACTACTTTTCATGATTTTTAACATTCAAAATTAGAATCTAAAGTTATGGGGAATAAAATCGAAAGTTGCGGATTTCATGTTACCTCGCTCCCCGCAAAAAGTGGCAGAAATATTTGTTAGTAGAATTACACGCGTAACCAGTCCACATATAAATAGTCAAAGAAGCAGGACCATAAAACCATTTCAGACCGTGATCATTTTATAAAAATTCGAGACACTTATGTCAGTGTTTGATGACAGAATGATTTTAAAGACGAAACACACGTGCACACCACTGCTTCTTTAGGTCTTTCAACATCGCCATTTTTTTGTTTGATATAATATTCGTATTTCTTTAAAGTGTGTACTATAAAGAACCCTTTTTACCTTCTTTTCGCCCCTATTTGGAATGGAGTATAGATGTTGAAGATGATTGCTATATTTTTCATTAATTTGTATAGGTTCTAAAAAGCAGAAAATATGGCCCGGCCCAGCGTTTACCTAGTGCGCTTCTTAAAATTAAATATTATGCAAGGTTAATAACCTAGGTATGAGTGTTCAGAATAAATAAGCTAGACTTCCTATAGCCGTTTTTATAGTTTTCATATAAAACATGCAAATCAATGATCGTCATTATAGCAACAAAACCCAGTTTAATAAAATTCGAGTTTAATAACGTAACTACATCGTATCGAATGTGATTTTTTTTAACTTCAATCATTGCCTTATAAACCCAATTATAAACTGGTTCTTATGTTAGTGCTTCCGTTGTTCGTAAAATGGGACTGCGAAAGTTTCCATACTTACAAACCATTGATTTACTAATTAATGGACGTCGGGTCTGGTACAAAATGCTCGTAATGTGTCCCAAAGTAACTTACATAAATGTAAGTACGCGTTAGTATAAATCAACTAAAAAATTTAAACAACCGTTCATTTTGCTTGTATAGTTTTTAAAAATTCTTACAGCGGGCGATGAAACAGAGACTAGCGCGTAATTATTACTCTTTATACGTTTTGTTACTCTTTTGGTTCGGACACTTTTGAGCGCGGACCCTACGTCCAGTAGTTAGTAAGTCAATGTTATAATTACAAGTTGTCAGATTTATTGTTTTTTCGCATTCGACACGTTGACTGGAACTATCTAAAATGATAATGTCCCATTCCCAAAATTTCTACTGGGGTATAAGAGATACGGGGAAATTTGGTAACCATCAGCTGCAAGGCTGATTCAGTGTTTATAGGGTGTAGAGCATCTCTGTGATGGGGTTGACGCAAGTCTGCCTGCATAAGTCCAGTCGGTTTAGGAGATACAGCCGTTCAAAGGTCAGTTATGGTTGCAAAAAATGAACGATCAGCTGCAAGGCTGATCATAGAGTATTATTGTAATATGGACTCTAGCTATGTGAAAAGTACAAAAACTATCATGAACTGCCAGTCTGAAAACTCTGAACATCCACATTTCACTAGTAGTACCCAAACTCATACACTAAACACCGAATAATTTCTAGACATACTTTTTTTTTTAAATTAGCGGTAATAACTGGTAAACCGGCCGACATTATCATATCAGTTTAATTTAAATAGGTAGTGTTCACATAACTACTGTGTATATTCAAATACAATCTTATGATCAGCCTTTTCGGTGATCATTATTTATTCAACCATTTTATTTTTTGCTACTTTGAACGACTGTAGCTACAAAACCGACTGACGGATCATGCCAGTTTTTGTTCTGTTCACATAAATGCAGTGCATATTAAAATAATATCTTATGATCATCCTTTCCTGAGACCAATTTTTTTTTGTAACCATAAAGTTTTGCAACTTTGAACGGCTGTATCCCCTAAACCGACTGGCAGTTCATGTCAGTTTTTGTACTTTTCACATAGCTAGAGTCCATATTACAATAATATGCTATGATCAGCCTTGCAGCTGATCGTTCATTTTTTGCAACCATAACTGACCTTTGAACGACTGTATCTCCTAAACCGACTGGCAGTTCATGTCAGTTTTTGTACTGTTCACATGGCTACAGTGCAAATTACAATAATATTCTGTGATCAACCTTGCAGCTGATCGTTAATTTTTTGCAACCATAACTGACCGCTGAATGGCTGTATCTCCTAAACCGACTGGACTTATGCAGGCAGACTTGCGTGAACCCCATCACAGAGATGCTCTACACCCTATAAGCACTGAATCAGCCTTGCAGCTGATGGTTACCAAATTTCCCCGTATCTCTTACTATAAATATTCCATTTCCGTCTTACAAGTCATTATAATAGGTAATGATTTTTTTTAAACAGTTTCCAGTTGTTCAGGGGTGGTTCAGAACATCAAGCTGAACAACTTTTGATATGGAAGTAAACCTGACTTCGTAAAAAAATCTGTTGTTTCATACATTTAAGTCGAGTTGCAGTTTAGTATGAAACAGATGATTATTTTTGCGATAACAGGTTTGCTTCATTAGTAAAAGTTGTTAGGATTGATGGTCTGAACCACGGCTGAAGGAAAGTAATTAGTTTCCTGCAAAATTACCCAGTACAGGGAGTAACAATACACCCTATTAACACTTAAGGGGGTCTTTCAGACCATCAAACTGAACCACTTTCACTATGGAGCCAACATCGAAATCGCCAAAAAAATAAATCAGCTCTCATACATTTGGCTCAAGTAGGTTTGCAGTTTTGTATGGAAGAGGTGATATTTTTTTCGCGATTTTGATGTTGGTCCCATAGTAAAAGTTGTTCAGTTTGATGGTCTAAACAACCAACTTAAAAGTTTTAAATATTTATTTTTACTTTTGTATTCCTTAAAAAATTTTCAACGAATACTAGATACTTACGGTGTGAACAGAAAGAAGTTAATCTCTTTGTCAGGACATTTCCACTCTCGCTTCATGACGCATCTCCAGTAACGGAAGTCGACCATCGACATCAAATTTCCTTCTGACTCGAGCACTGCAAATTTAATTAATATCTGTTTCAGGCGATACTGAACGAATACAATTTAGGTCATAAACCATACACCTATCTATGAGTTTTGAGTTTTTTTTTACATATACGGTTTTTCTTAAGAATGTTGACTTGACACTCTTTTAAGGGGATGACCAGTCCATCAAACTGAACAATATTCTCTATGGCACCAACATCGAAATCGAGAAAAAAATCTGCTGTCCTATAACATTTTGCTCGAGTGGGTTTGCAGTTTTGTATGGAACAGATGATTTTTTTTCGGGTTTTCAATGTTGGTGCTGTAGAGAAAGTTGTTCAGTTTGATTTTAAGGGGATGATTAGACAATCATCCCCTTAAAAAAGTGTCAGTATGTTAAGGAAGACACAGGGTCTTTCTTTATATGCTCATGATAGATTTGCTCTAGATCACCATCAATACACCATAGTAATATTTAAAGGGGTGGTTGAGACCATCAAGCTGAACAACTTTCACTATGGAAACAACGTCGAAAAAAGAATAATCTGCTGACCCATACATTTGAGTCTAGTAGGTACCCTTATACTCCATTTCACATAGCAACGAAATTTTAAGGCTATTTTGAATGACAGAAACAGAGATTTGAAACACTTCCTCTCACTTATTCTTAGAACAGCTTTAGTAACGTCCAAGATGTGTCGGATCTTTATGATAAATAAATTATACCTTACCTGGGTTAATTACCGCTAAAAAAACATTATATTATAAAACTTTTCGGAAAATCTTACATTAGGAGGCCTGTGTCGTTACTGCTTGTACGAATCTAATATGTCCTATATTTTCTAACTCGAAAATTAAATCTAAATTTCTAAAGCAGCTCTTACTGACATGATTATTAAAAAGTATGCAAATTAATCGTGGCCTACCATCACAACAAAAACACGTTCGAAACCAGTTTAAACAGTAACAAAAATATTTAAATTTGGAGTCAAGCCCATGGCCATGTCCGGAATATCTAAAACTGGCGTCACTTGTATCGTTTTCCCGTATCCATAGCACCATGATAGCATACGAGTATAAAACCCACAGAGAGAAAGCTTCGACACAATCGCGCTAGTGGACAATCTATGGGAGACATTGAACGAGAGCCGTGATCAATTCGTCGCCAACGTCGCAAAGGACGACCCTTATCGGTCAAAAATGAGTTTGTATACAAAATGGCTCCAATTGTCGTCACAAAAAGATAAAGCTCTAATAATAGAAACTGACCGCGCGTATCTCAAAATATAGTAGAAATAATCGCCGTAATCGGGGAAAAAAAGCTACTCTCTATTGGCGCTCTATTGGCGCTCCTGTCAAATTTTCTTATTTAAGGTTCGCCCATTTGCGGCATAGGCAATGATTTGTGTGCTTCTAACCCACAAAAATAAAGCTTTTAGGAGCGCACAAAATCATCACGGGATGCGATGGCCCAATGTCTCCCCAAAATTGTCAAATTGTCAACTAGCGCGATTGTGTCGAAAATTTCTCGCTGTGGGGTATTTACTCATGTGATGATAGCATGATTTCACTACCTTCCTATGTAGGTATCTATGAACGCTAGTGTGGACGTTAAAAGTTAGATACGCGGAATAAATATATACAGATCGTGCTGTATGTCAGTCAACATGGCTATGCAAGTAGGTATGCAGTAAATGATTGGGAAATGGTCGATTTAGGTGATGGAGAGGTCTAAAATGAATCAAGTCCGTGCCAATTCTAAATCCATAATATTTACCTATAATAATATCGACTTCGAAACTTTATAAAAGACATTGGTTGTATAAATATACTGGAGTTAACCCGTGACTTCGTCTGCACAAATTGTACACCAGATTCAGTTCAGTAGTTTTTGTGTGATGCTCGCATAAACAAACACACATCGCCAGACAAAACTTCTAAAAAAGGTTGATTTGGAGCCAGGGACACCTATATGACAATGCTACTTGGGGGTAAATCCTTCAGAACAGAAAAAGAATCATCCAATTCGTCTAAAAATGTCGAAGTTTATATAATCAGGTATTCGTTTTGTATTGGCTGAAAAACTGCGCCTTTTATCGAAGTTGATTAAAATTAAATTGTTCATCCGGGCAGTAATATTTCATTATAACCCTTTGATTATCAAATAATGATTATCAAATTATCAAATAATTAATACAGGGTCCTTCTTAATGTGCTGACAGTTTTTTATGGGGATGACCCGACCATCAAACTGAACAACTTTCTCTATGGGACCAACATCGAAACCGCAAAAAGAAATCTGCTGTCCCATACATTCGGCTCGAGTAGGTTTGAAGTTTTGTATAGAACAGTTGATTTGTCCCCCTCGGGGAATATAGTCGTGAGCATACCTATGCTATGCATGCAGTTGATTTTTTTTCGCGATTTCGATGTTGGTGCCATAGAGAAAGTTGTTCAAATTGACGGTCTGATCATTCTCTTAAAAAGTGTCAGCATATAAAGAAAGACCCTATAAGTCAACCTAATATCTTAAAACCTCATTATTTGACACAACACATTTTTCAAAAATAGGTTCCTACCACAGAATAAACTTAAATACGTACACACACAAAGCATCCTTTAGGCATGTTAACTCTCAACGACAGGGATATATGGTGAATGGGCCAACCACTTTCTCCACCTGGCCTGCCAGCTATATGGTCAATGACCAGCTCGGAGATCCACCTACTGTCTATAATCTATAGGCAGGCAGGAACCACTGCCTGTTTACACCGCACCGTTCTAAGTCATTAACTGTTGATAGCAAAATGAATAGCAACCAACAACCAATAATATGTTCCTGCTTAACTTTCCAAATAGATACAATATTTACAGCGACATAAAAAATTACAAATAGGAAGGTACACAAGATGCAAGCGGTACTTTCGTTTCCTAAATTAGATTTGGTCCATATTGTGCATTAACGAATTAGTTCAGGTATTCGTTATTATGTATCGTCATGGAATGCGATAATTGTTATATCTTAAATGTTTTCATGCCTTGGATATTTTAGAAAACTGGTGCTCAGTTCAAACTACTGTTATAGCTCGCGGAAACCAGTATCTCATGAAGTTATGATACATAAAACACTTTAACAAGCAGTAGCGATATAAAATGATCGGTTACACACATTCAATTTGGTTATACGCACACACATGCGCGCGCGCGCGTTGTTTTTGAGCAGCATTGATAAGAATAATATTTATTTTGTCGAGTACATAATTATGGGGAGAACAATAACAGAATGCCTACCTACAGCAGCACGTCTAGTATGATTTCTCTACTCGCGCGCGTCGCGCCTTCGCTGCATAGAAAATAACCTGTTCCCGCGCTTTTCGGAGAGCAAAAGCCGTGCTTGCTGCGACTTGTAGTATGGAAAAAAGGCGAGTCGCGCGCAAGTAGAGAAATCATGCTAGACGTGCAGTATGTGCATCAAATTATGCATGTCAATCTGTGCGTATTCGAAAATGTTTATAGTTTCATTGTCTGAACACACCCTTAACATTCTTCTAGAATTTAACAAATAGGTTGACAGATTATTGTTCTATACTCCAAGCGGTATTGTGAGTCTCTAAGTATCCCCCTGCTTTGTAGTATGTTACATAACAAAAATGTCACTTTCAGGTCAGATAATCATGATCACAATAGGCACTTCTTGTAAGATGGAAAAATTATCTGTCAATTTATGGAGTATTCATTAAATATTTGACTTTCGTCAAGTGCATACTTAGGTTAGAATAATGACATACAGTAGGAATCATACTGTTTGATTAGTGTATGGATACGGGTTCCTGTTCTCCGATTTTCTGTACGAAACCGTAAAATTTTACTGGTTACAGAATAAAACCGTTTTTTGCTCTCGTTGTTAACAGTTACGCAAACTTGACTTTTACTTTCTACCGATACCGCGATTCAATAAAACTTTCCTTTGTTTTGTTGTCAATTAAAATGTCAAGCATTTTCTTGTCTAGCGACACTGCTTGCGACTAATTAGTCGAAAGGAGGAGATTGCCAATTAAAAACTTAGAAATAGTCTAACTGTACTATAATATAAATCTCATAATTTTAGAATTATGATTATGAGGTTTATGTTATAGTTGACCTTGACCTCCGTTTATACGCCGTTAACATAAGGTCAAAGTGAAAATTCCGACGACTCTTTTTCAAAATTGTGATATATCCTATACCGTGTACTTACAGTAAACCACCCCATTTCTTTGTATTGGTGTCGTAAAGAATTAAGATCCTACTAATATAAGGGGTAAAAGTAAGAGATTTGTGGCGTACCTTGGGAGACGCCTATGTTCAACATCATCATATCGTACGGCATTTTTGTGTTCCTGCTTGGATCCGAGGGGGTATAGTGCATGGCGGGCAGATTGGAGCCTTTTTGACCATCCGCATGCAAGCCTCGTGCGAGACCCGACTGTCAAGCCGGCTGGTTTTGAAAAGGACCTGGGTTAAGCTTAACCGGTTCAGAACCAACCACGGAAGGACCATCTATCACCTCAACAAGTGGGGTTTGAGGGAGTCTCCGAGGTGCGACTGCGGGACACCTGACCAGCCCTCTCCCATGTGGTAAATGAGTGCATTCTGCGCCGTTTCCCCGGTGGAATCGAATAACTCCACAGGCTAACCCCGGCTGCGGAAGACTGGCTGAAACACCTCGACCTCGAAATCGAATGATGATGATGAAGGGGTAAGTTCTCTTTTCCAATGATTTTATTTTATTGGTGAAATCACCAAACGACAAATCCCGACCTGAAACCCTAAGGTTGGCCAATAACAGCAGAATTAGGATTTTTATGGATTTATTAATATTTTGTATGGACCTGATCCATACAAAAGATTAATTCCGTTCCGGAATTCCATATCTGAAAATTTTCACTGTTCAATTGTTACCTATTAAAAAAAAATTACCTACTTTGGTTTTAAATACGTAGGATGAGAAAATGAGAGTAATTAAGATGAGGTAGGTATACCACATACTCTACCCATCAAACTGATCAACTTTTATTATGGGAGCAAAAATGTCAGAACAAAAAAATATCAGCTGTCCCATACTAAACTGCAATACCTACTCGATTCAAACATATGGGACAGGTGATATTTTTATGTTCTACCCATAATAAGGGCGAAACTATAAGGGCTCCATCCTTGACTACGTAACACCAAAATGTTATGTGTAAACACATAGGTATTAGTGCAATAATTATGTGGTAGGTACTCGTACCTATGCCTATAGTATTTTTCATTTAGACTTATCTACAAAAACTTAAGCTTATCTCGTAGTCTGTAGCTCTGGCTATAGGAAGTAATAGTTCCATTAGAAATCGATCGTACATCGATCTGTCTTTTCTCACAATCACTAAGCATTTAATGGCTCTATCTTAGTGTTAATGATTTTGCCAATGTCTAGTTTCAATAGTAGTAGTAAAAGTACTGTTATAATTGTAACTTATAAATATTGTTGTCGTTATATTTACAAAAACAAGTGGCCCCGAGGACGTCCTTTAAAATAAAGGATGTCTGGCAACCCTACCCGGATAGTTCCGGAACGATTACAAACCCAAACAATGATCTTTTAATTCTTTTCTGTATCGTCTATTCCTTTAAAATAAAATCTATTTCAACAAGGAAAGTTCAGGGAAAGTTGGAAAAATGGATTGGATCGATCATAGCGATTGAGATTAGAGATCAATAAATATTTTTCCATATTTCTCTTTCTGTTTTAACGATAAGGAGAAATATCAATAGCCCAATTGATCACTTAAATCAGTTAATTAGGTATATTATAATAACAAACCCCTTTAAAACCAACAGCTGATTATTTGATATTGTATTTAGGGCTTAGATATTCCGTGATTTAGGTAAGTAGGTATATTAAAGTGTCTATTCAAATTAATTGCTAAGATTCCACTTTACCTACTTCCAAAGTTATTCATGTAAAAACTGAAAATATTTCGCGATTCTAATTAATTCACATTATTTAAGAGCTGATTATTTGAACATGTATTTATATAAGTATATTAAAGTGTATATTCAAATTAATTGCTAAGATTCCACTATACTAGTTACTTCCGAAGTTATTCATGTAAAAACTGAAAATATTTCACGATTCTAATTAATTCACATTATTCAATCAATGAATTTTTATTCACGGAGAAAAGATGCGTGATAGCTCGCGGAATCGAAATAAAAAAACTACATCGGTTTTCTCTTTCACCAATATGCAGCGGAGTGGAAGGAATATCTATCAAATACCAAATAATATAATACATTCAACATTTTAATCAACTCACCATTTTGTGTACAAATAATTAACATTCCAAATAATAAAACTGAACACTTAGTTAAACACATTGTTCAATAAAAATTTAAAAAACCTATCTAATATCACAATGCGAATTAATAATTTAACACTTTTTCACTACTAAAAAGCTAAATGTTAATAATCACATAATTAATAATGTTCTATATAGCAAAGACAATAATTGCGAGTTTGGAGTTGAATGCGCGAACGCAGTGAAACGTCGCGTCTCACGTCAATGCAGGCGCGTGCGACTACCGCGCCGTTGTCGGAGAAATGTTAATGCCCAACCGTGACCATGCTCCGCCCAAATCCAGGACAAGAAATTGGATGAATTAACATTCGATATGCGAAAGCTACTCGTACCTACTGGTTAGAAATTAAGGGAATTGTCGTTAACATAACGATAACGGTTTGTAGGCACAGTTGATTTTTGTTGACATTGGTCACTGTATTTAAACTATTTAATTATAAAACTGTAGGTATACATTCCAACTTTTTTGTATAGAGCAGTTTTTTTGTTCGCGAGTTCGACATTGTTCCCGTAACTACTTAGATAAAGTTGTTCAGTTTCATGGTCTGATAATCTCCTTAAAAAACTCTCATCATATTAAGAAGGACCCTTTGTTTAAGTAATTATTCCCTTTATTAAATTACCTACCAACTTATTTTTTTAAGCCAAACTTCTCTTCCTCAAAAACCGTTTCTTAAAAAATAAGTAGTAAGTAAATTAATCATGAAAAGTTAAATGAATAAAAGTTAATTCTCCGGGTATCAGTTTACTGGCGTTTTGACAAATCGTATCGTAAGCAGTAAGCAACAAAACATAATAAAATGCCTGTAGATAGCAAATAGGTAGTAGATTTATACACCAAGGGATAAAGCAGTGTCTTTCGTCACGGGCATATTGAATCCCGAGCGTAACGAGGGTTAACTCCTGAGCGAAGCAAGCGAAACTAGAGTTATGACTAAGTATATAGAATCCTGAGTGAAACGAGCTGAACGTGAACGAAGCTTGCGGAACATACTCTACTTTTCACACCTTCTGCGAGACAATAAAATGCAACTTATTCTTCGCGCCTTTTTTTCTTTTCTTGTGTTTTACTCATGGTGGCCAGTTCGACTTTCGAATATGTTCTTTTTGGTTCTTTGATAAGTTTCAGAAAGCCTGACAGAAATATAAAAAAACCTGGTTTGGGGGCGCCACAGTCTACTATGACCATGGATTTTAGACTTTGCCAGCTTCCTTTATTAATTTTTCTTGATTTGGATGTTGGTCCCATAGAGAAATTTGTTCAGTTTGATGGTCTGATCATCCCCTTTAAAAAGTGTCAGCAGATTAAGAAGGGACCTATACAGCGTGTTAATGAATTAACGCAAAACTAGAAAGTAGTTTGTTTAGAATCGAGAGCAGAATCGAATTATACGAGTACCTAATGGTTTCACCATAGGTAATTTTTTTCAAAATATAAAATAATTTGTTCGTAAAATTTACTGAACTCACGGAACTGTTTTATAATACCTATGTTAGTTAAGTTATATATTTGGGAACATGAGTGTTTTTCTAATTTTTATAATGTCCCACATAAAGAGTTAAATAAAACCTTGGTCTTAACCCAGTTTTCTTGCATCTTGTGAATCGATTACCTAGATGATGTGCCTACTGCCTAGACTTCGTAGAATGCTAAATTTCATACACATTCTAAAACAACGCCATCTAATGGATTTCGATTTAACTAACTGTGCGTATGGGCAAGTACCTAATGTTCTGTTTTTGATACTGTTGTGTTGTTGAATGTGTACATTTGTAATTACCAAAGCCATAATGTAGAAAATTTAGTACATGTAGTATTTTTTAAATGTAAACGTACTTAAATTGGTCGCAATACAAGTTTCAAATTGGTGATCTGCATCCAATAAGAACATTTTTCAAGTAAGTAAACAAAATAACTCTAAAGTGAGGTTATGTTTTGACAATTAACCTAACTATAAAAATAATAGCAGTGCTAGTAAGTATACCTACAGATTACAGATAGGTAGGTATGCATAAACTGAATTAATGGTAGAAGATGTCTACATCTCTCTTTTATTTAGGGATGTAATATTTTGGCACAACAAACCCTGAGTTGCCAGTAAAAAAAACGTTTGTTAATTAAAATTATACAGGGTCCTTATTAATATGCTGACAGTTTTAAAGGGAATGACTAGACCATCAAACTGAACAACTTTCTCTATGGGACCAAAATCGAAATCACGATAAAAATCTGCTGTCCCATTACATTTGGCTCGAGTAGGTTTGCACTTTCGTATGGAACAGCGGATTTTTTTTAGCGATTTCAATGTTGTTCCCATAGAGAAAGTTGTTCAGTTTGACGGTCTGATTATCTCCTTAAAAAAGTGTCATCATATTAAGAAATACCCTATATACTAGAGGTACCTAGAGTTATCATCACATCATATTGTGTTAATGCTGAAAACACTCTATCTTATTGACTCTTGACTTTACGTGGCCTTGTAAATGTCGCAGCCAGCTGCTTAAATCTGCCATTTGATTGAAAGGCTAGCCCCTTCATTGAATGGCGACTATTGGCGACGCTCAATTGAATGACTAAAGGACAACTGGCCAAGTCGTTGAATGTAACGTTCAAAGAAATTTAGCCAGTTGATGCAAAATTGAACTAAATTTGAATCAACTGCAGATTTTACGTCCGCCATGTTCAAAGGGCTAGCTTACAATCAGCCTACTAGTTGAACGTTGAGTGACGCTATAGCCTAATCATTCAATTGAGTGTCGCCATTAAATGAAAGGGCTAGCCTTTCAATCAAATGGCAGATTTAACCAGATGGCTCCGACATATACATTACGTAGTGATACAGTCAACATCAAAAGTAAATGATGATAACATTAACTTTCAAAGTGATTATCTGCTGTTATATTAATTCTATTAATTTAATTTTTAGTTAAATTGAAGTTAATTTAACGCTCTTTCACGTAATATCTATAATAAAGTAAAATATACAATTTGTTCTAGTTTAATTTCATTACGAATTTCGCTTAAGTTCATTGACTTTTGCTGTTTACTGTACTCGTACATTAGTTGTACATACACTGGCTAGTCTGAAAAACAATTCACACTGGTTGCACTCGTTTTTACAAAGTTTGTTTTGTACTAAATTTATAATAACTGTGATAATATTGTCTAATAAGTACCTATAATTAATTTGTACCATTTATACGTCTACATTTTTAATTTAGGTAAGCACAAGCTGGTAACTAATAAACATACAAGGTGTTACAAAAATACAAATAAACATTTAAGGGGGTGGTTGAGACCATCAAACTGAACAACTTTCACTATAGGATCAATATCGAAATCGCGAAAAAAATTCTGATGTGCCATACTAAACTACAATTCTACTAGAGCTAAATGTATAGGACAGCTGATTTATTTTTTCGCGATTTCAATGTTGGTCCCGTAGTGAAAGTTGTTCAGTTTGATGTTCTGAAGCACCCCTTTGAGTATGTAACGCTTACGCTTTTACACCCTATACAGGGTGTAAGGAAAAGTATAATTAACCTATAAACCACATACCTACTCTGCCTATCAAACTGAACAACTTTTAGTATGGGAGCAAACCTGTCAGAACAAAAAACATATCTGCTGTCCCATATGTTTGATTTGAGTAGGTATTGCAGTTTAGTATGGGACAGCTGATATATTTTTTATTCTGAAAGGTAGCAAACCTTTCATAGTAAAAAATTTTCAGTTTTGATGGGTAGAGTGTGTGTTGTAAAGGTTAATGATACTTTTCCTTGCAACCTGTATATAGTAACAAATGCAAAATTGATCTATACTATTAATACATACCCCAAAACACAAGATTCAAAAGAGATGCTTAAAGAAAAGTTTCTCGATGGTCTAAACAACCCACTTAAAAGTTATAAATATTTATTTTTACTTTTATAACACCTTTCATAGGTACCCACCTAAATATCTACTTATTCTTCTTCTTATCGTGTGGGCAAGCGTCTCCACTTCACTACTCTACACCCCTTTTGCATGACTACTAATTAATTAGGTGTATAAATTACTTTTGAGCAATAAAATTGCCATTAAAAATTAAAAAATTTGATTCCTTAAAAAAAATTGCTACTCATGTATTTTTCAAAACTTTTTTAGTTACTGCCTTTGACTATTTATATGTGGACTGGTTACGCGTGTAATCTACTAACAAACATTTCTGCCACTTTTTGCGGGGGGGCGAGGTAACATGAAATCCGCATCTTTGGATTTTATTCCCATAACTTTAGATTCTAATTTTGAATGTTAAAAATCATGAAAAGTAGTCTCGTGTGAACCCCAAACGTTCTAAGTTCGAAGTTATTATTTCGCAATTATAGGCTGTCTCGTTTAGTGATAAGGTGTAAAATTGAATGTAAATGCACAAGATCAATTGTGCTTATACCGTGGCAGAGGGGAAATGCTACCGCAAGGCTAGTCCTTATAATAATTAGTCAAAGGTTACTGCATGTTGAAAGTGTGTATTATAGTGTAAAATGTTACCGTCAGGTTTTATACGTGTTAATGAATTAGCGCAAAACTAGAAAGTAGTTAGTTTAGAATCGAGAGCAGAATCGAATTATCATGGTTTAAACATAGGTAATTTTTTTCAACATATTAAATAATTTGTATGTACAAATTTAAATTTACTGAACTCGATCTATCGCACAGGCACACTCACCCTACTTACTGCCAATACAAGATTCTTAAAATGTATCCATGAGCACTTTCATTTATTGCTGAAATGATAACAAATCAAATTTGCCTCAAAACTTTAAATGCTAAATAACTTTAAATTTTAAGTATCAAAATAATGACATTATTGTTTCAATCTAATTATTTTGTTGTAAATCAGTTGGGGTGTATGAGGTTTTGCGCTTTTTCATTAACAAGTTGTAGAACGATATAAATGCAAAATTTTAAATTTGGTGCTGTTGCTGACATGCTTTTTCGCACACTGAGATAGTTTAATTGACCTGCCGCGACCGCTGAGCTTCGCCACTATTCGTTTTTATTACACTATGGTAAAGTATGGGAAACTGTGGACACAAGATATATTTTCAGTTTGTTCTTTGCGTTTGTATAACTAAAATACTTTATCTTCACGATGTTTCCAGGCAAGCGTAGTGGTATACCGATTTAGACATGGAACTGAATTCTCGTGAAGCAGGTTAGAGATTTTACCTATAGTTAATCGTTTTCTTTTTTGTTTCATTGTAAATTTTCCATCAACTAAATTGACAACATTTCATTTTAAGAAAGGTACCAAAATAAGAAAACCATTTGGAGATTATGTGATTCAAAGCTTATATCAAAATTATCAGAATTTTCTATCCATTATTTCTCGAGTTATTTGAATAATACTGAAAAATATAATAGAGGTTGAATGAGATTTTATTCCTTTGCCTGCTTGGCTTTTCTATTGGATTTGACAGTTTTTATTTTTAATGTTTTTGCGGCCAAGGTATCTCCGCCATAAATCCTACGTTTTTCAGAAAATTCAAAAGGAAATTAATAATAGAAATATCGGTCAAAAATAAAATCGGAAAAATACGTATCTCTTATTTTTAACCTTTTTTTATATTTTTACGTGAAAACAGGTGGTTAAAAATGTAATGTTGTCAATTGTGTGATTTTATATTGTGTCTTCTTCGATCGCTAATGTTAGCTTTTTTATTTGTGATTGAATGTCGTACTATTAAGCTCCCTACTCATTTTTATATATCCGACCGACTGCACCAGAAGGAGGGTTGTGTTTTTCACCATTGATCGGGTTGACCATTGACTTACCAACTA
This sequence comes from Agonopterix alstromeriana, assembly GCA_963924505.1. Classification (NCBI taxonomy): domain Eukaryota; kingdom Metazoa; phylum Arthropoda; class Insecta; order Lepidoptera; family Depressariidae; genus Agonopterix; species Agonopterix alstromeriana. Next base: position 11,939,236 of record OZ004670.1, read on the forward strand.
CTAGACTTCGAGTCCTCGCTTAAAAGTGTCCGAACGAAAAGAGTAACAAAACGCATAAAGGGTAACAGTTACACGCCAGTCTTCATTTTATCGACCAACTCCACGCACGTCTATAATGCCGTGCCGCGGTGCTGTAAGAATTTGTAAAACTACGCAAGCAAAATGAAAAAATAATTTCATAAATTTCAGTGTTTTAGTTGGTTTATATTACGACTACGTAATTACAGTTACGTATGTCTGTCTGGGACACTTTTATCGAGAATTTTTATGAGACCCGGCGTCCATTAGTTTTGCACGTCAATGGGGTTGAAAAACTCAAAACATTTTGTAAATATTTTGTCTGTGTAATAATAATATGTCTAACTTTTCTTGTCTTAGTTCTTTTTTGTGTTTTATAGGTGTTCGTGTATATACTTTTGTAGGTAATTAAGTTTTATTAAGATTTAACATGAATTATTAATTAATCTCACTACTAATATTAATAATTTAAGTAACAACTCTAACGGACAATCAATAAATTAATCTGTTTAACATAACACATTATGCTTTATAACCATAAGCTAAGCTGCGGAAAGACGGACAGACGGACAGACGAACGGACATGGCTAAACTATAAGGTTGATTACGGAACCCTAAAAATGTTATTCATTTTAAAATTAAGTAAGTTGCATGAGTCTAATAAATTAACCTTTAATGTGTATAATGCGGAATACACTTTTTCCATGAGAATGTTTATTTATATTTTTGCTACAAACAATGCATGGGGGATTGTCATACATGATATCACTTTCTATTTCTAACGCTTCATAAATTTTCCCACAGATGATAACGATAAAAACAACAGATTATACAATACGTAAGTTGAAACTTTGAATTATTTATTTACTTCCTAGTCTTGAAAACTCTTATGAAAAACCGGCTAAGTGCGAAATGGACTCGTACACGGAGGGTTTCGTCTTCTGTACCACAATACAACATTACCAAAAACAATAGCCTTTTTCCGGGATCCTTAACGCAAGTCCGACACACACTTGACCGGTTTTCATTATTTGTCGTTTTAACTTAGAATATGCACTATATTCATACCAAGTTTGACGCTTGCATGTATTGCCGTTTTGACGATAAAGCAAAAACAAAAAACATAGAAAAGAACACGTTGCTTATATGGGACCCCCTCTTGATTTTACTTTTTTTTTTATTATTTGTCGTCCGATCCAATATAATGATACATAATCTGTGAAAATGTCAACTGGCTTGGTACGTATTTACGGTTCAGAAGATACAGCCTTCTGATTCTAGGACGGACGGACAGCTATAAATAGGGTCCGTTTTCACTCTTTGGGTACGGAACCCTAAAAATTATATTTCCAATTGTTTAACAGATGGTGGGAAGTGGTTTGCTTACGATGCCATCAAGCAGATCCAACGCCATCATGGCAACCGTCGTGGTGGTCAAAAGTATTTCCGTTTCCCTTCTTTTCCACCTACAGACAAACTGCACAACAAATCTGCATCATATTGTTCTGTAAGTAACTATTAGCTTATTATTATGAATCAATGTGTCATTTATTATTTAGCCATAGATCCACTAGACTTTAAGGTGCAAGAAGATAGCCTCTTCAAGTTACGTACTAATGCGCCTAAAATTAGGCAATCGAGTAAAACACCGAACACTTTCGATCTAAAAAAAAAGTTTTCACTATTGTAACACCATAACGACGACCATTACTTGTGTTAAATATGAATGTGGATGGCTGCATGAAGAGAGGACGACCAATGAAAAGATGGATGGATTGTGTGAAAGATGATTATGTGTAAAAACGGCTAAAAGAGATGAATGGAGGAAGACTAAAAATTACGCCGTGCGCAAGTAATGAGATAAGGGCAGGGAGATGATGATGATGATTTTTAAAAATTGGAAGCGCTCAATTGGTTACGCCATATTCACTTTGAGGTTAAGCCCGACGCTCCCTGGGTAATCAGCTACCGTCTCATACTGATTGGTAAATCTCTTCGCCACAATCAAGTCAATCTTAATGGCATCCCCATGACAGAAATGGTAGCAGCCTCGTCTCCATTATGTCATACTTCACAGTCCTGTACAAATAGTATCCAAGTAAATCCAGCGCTCTTCGAGATGTCATCAGCCCACATGGCTACTGGACAATCCTGAAGCTTTGGTTTAATTTGTGCGTAATTGTATTCTGGAAAAAGAATCATTTTGTCCTATCCTAGTGGTATTTTCGCTATATTTACATTCCCTCTTAATTTCAGTTCTCCTATCATGGGGAATCCTATACGCGGAACTCGGTGAATCAGTAGGATTAAATGGAGAACTACTCAGCATGTCTCTTCTGGTCATTGCGGCGTACTTAATCGGATGGATTTGGCTCAAGTTGACCACTTTACCAGCACTTATAGGAATGCTGTTGACGGGTATTCTGTTTCAAAATCTAAATTTGGTACATATGACGAATGACTATAGAAAACTGAATCAGGATCTCAGGTACGTAACATTTTTAAACTACCAGTATGCATTTTTTCGATTTCAGTTGATGAACCACTCACGGAAATTCATATAAAACACTCGAGTGGAGTTTTAAACATTTTCGGTCGCCCATGTTACGTTTTTGACAAGATTTCCCTCTCTCTCTCTCAGTTTGTTCTAGCGTTTAACACAGCCCTTCATTATTTTTGGTCATACATCTACCTATAACGCTTTTAGTTGGTACTTTACAAATCATCAGCCTATAACAGAGCACAGGCCCTACCCTCAGGGAGCTTTAGTATATTGTACAGTTTTTCTTACGTTTCAGGAAAATAGCGCTAGTTATCATTTTAACGCGGGCAGGTTTAGGTTTGGACGCCAAGGTCCTGAAGAAGCATTACGCAGCAGTCTTACAAATTGGTTTATTGCCATGGCTGGTTGAATGTGTTGCTATTGCTGTCAGCACACATTACTTGTTACAGTTACCTTGGATTTGGGGTAAGTGGAATTAAAAAGGTACCTACAGTATTTTTGTGTCTATTGTATTGTAAGTATTGGCATTGGCAGGTATACCTAGTTAGCGACTACTGGCGTAAACGTGCCATTACAGCTCCTGTTGTATAACATCAATTTTAACAGCCAATAATCAAAAAGCATACACCGCTTAAAATCGGCATTACCTACTTAAAACAAACACACAAGCTTATCCATATTGTAATGCAAATTTATAGCCTACCTATCCTATTCTTCAAAGTTATCTATCTTTTGTCATAAGGAACTATAATTTTATCCCTACGAAATTGTTGACTCGTGTCTTGATGTAAATCATAAATCGTGGATAATTATCGTTCAAACTTTAGACTTAATATTTTGTTTCGCTCATCATCATCAATAATACGATTGTCTTCTTCCGCAGGTTTCCTCTTAGGGTCAATGATAGCATCAGTGTCACCAGCAGTGGTTGTACCCTGCTTGTTCAGGCTACGAGATGTTGGCTATGGGGTCTCTAAAGGAATACCGACCTTGTTGTTGGCTGCCGCAGCCATAGATGACTCGGTCAGCGTAGCTGTGTTCGCAATTATACTTAACGCGATGTTTTCGCCCGGCTCCGTGACTTATAATGTCATCAAGGTAGACAAACATAAATTTAAAACTTAAAACTGCTGAGTTTTTTTTATCTTTTCGAATATCTTTTATATGGATTGAATTTGTATACCTAAAACAGTGATTTAACTAAATACTATGAAAACACACATGGAATCCTAGTCAAAATCAAATATATCTTACCATTAAAAGAATGATTGTAATATGACGGAACATTTTACTAAAGTCTTTTTTCTATTAAAATATGTCATACGATTGTGATATAAGATATTTTGTCTTTCAGGGTCCTCTATCAATAATAGCAGGTGTAGTCCTGGGATCTCTTTGGGGAGCTATGACTTCAATTATTCCGGAAAAAGGAGATTTATACGTGGTGCCTTTAAGATTTCTAGCTTTATTTTTGGGTGGTCTCTTCGCATTATTCATTTCTAGCTTATTTGGGTGGAGTGGAGCAGGTAAGGATTTTACGCCAGAATGATTTTAGTTATTATTTGCAATTAGAAGTAAAGAGATAATTATATTACAAATGACATTCATTTTCAGGGCCTTTAGCAATTGTATGTTCTGGATTCATAGCGGCATTTTATTGGGAAAAACAGGGTTGGCCAATAAACAAAAATCCAGTCAGCAATCTATTCAGAATATTGTGGATATTCTTTGAGCCTATATTATTTGCATTTACTGGTGCCCAGATCACGGTTAGTAACCCACGGATTTAACATTGCAATTTTAAATGCTATTCGTAAATTGTACACTTTAATTCATTTCTACTCTTGTTTCTCTGTCGCCACGTTCTCTTTGGTGTCAGTAACTGTTATTAAATTTCGATACAATTTTATCTCAGGTTGGTATTATAGTGTCGTCATAGTATCTTTGAATTGAAAGACATGATTTTCTTACCACCAGATCAGTGCCCTGGACCCAGAAGTTATTAAAATGGGTGCGATATGCCTGATCTCATGCCTACTGCTGCGAGTGATAGCAACGTTTCTGGTCAGCTTCGGGTGTGGTCTCAACAGTAAGGAGAAGCTCTTCATTGGCTTGACTTGGATGGCTAAAGCTACCGTACAGGTAAATAAATGGACTTAGATATCGTTACCTAACTAACTACTAAGGCAAGTATGCAAATGATTTAGTTTTTTAGAAATAAATCTCGATATATAATAAGCCCCACGGCATCGGCAGGGCATGGGCCTACTCTCATGGATAGGCGTTCGTCAACCATGCATGCATATTTCGGATTTGTTAGACTTCATCATAAGAATGTCTTCTTTTGGATAGAAGCCAGTATTAAATACCTACTTAGTACAGTTTTGTACCTGGTCCATCATTATTGAGTGTCCATACTGATAGTAGCGAAACTCTCTGGACAGTAATAAATAAATTTCATCAGGAATATAAATTATCGGAGTGGCTCGGATTTGCGTATGCGCATCGCGGGTAGCGGGGAGGAAGTGACTTCTAAGCTTTTGTCTTGTCAATTTCAGAGTACAGAAGTCCATAACATTTCCGCTGCCAATACCTCTCTGCAATGCGCCATCACGCTCTTGTCATGACGATTTTTAAATGTATACGTTCTTTAAATTCCTCAACAGGCAGCTTTGGGCCCAGCTGCACTAGACCTGGTCAGCAGTGGAGAAACAGCTGGATCTAGTAGAGAAGAAGAAGAAGCTCACGCTAAAGCAATACTTGCTGTAAGCGTACTCAGTGTGGTGTTATCGGCTCCGTTGGGAGCTGTGCTCATCGCTTTAAGTGGACCAAGATTGTTAAGTCGTTGTAAGTTACATTTTTAATACCTACATAATTATGTCTTTTCCTTGTGTGAATGAGAGGGGCGATACCCCAGCTGTTTATGGTTTTCTCTGTCTATGGTTCACAGCTATACCAATAGGTTTTTTCGGTCATGGGCTCACCAAACATTACCACCGCTGTAACTCCTGTAAACCAGGATCAACAGCGGCGACCATTCACAACATGAATGAAAGCGTTAACGAACTCATGGATACATTTTAAGAATCTTGTTTTGGTAGTAAGTAGGGTGAGAGTGCACAAGCGCTGGGTTGAGATCGAATTCAGTAAATTTTAAATTTTACTAACAAATAATTGATTATTTTAAAAAAAATTACCTATGTTGAAACCATCATAATTCAATTCTGCTCTCGATTCTAAACAAACTACTTTCTAGTTTTGCGTTAATTCATTAACACGTTGTATATGTTTTATATATCGTTGTCTAGTCATCATAATACAAGTCCAGGCTCGATTCTGGTACTTTAAATGTGACTATGTGACTATAATTTGTGTGACAATGTCCAAGATATTTATTATTATTAACTGTTTTTTTAACTTACATTTACTACCTAGTTACAAATAGGTAGGTATCACAAGAATGCTTTTTTTGTTACAGCCGACACTAAAACTCTGGGAGAAGAGAATAATGACAATATTCCTAAAACGGAGAATACTTCGTTTACGCAACTATAAGCAAAATTAACTTTGGTACTTAGACGTGAATCTCTTAAACACTAAATAAATTTTTATTACTCTGTGTCTCGTGTTTATTTTCAACATACCTATACTTACTTATACTAAAAACGCCGTGGTGGTCCAGTGGCGAGTAACCTTGCCTGCCGTGCAGGAGGCGATGGTTCGATCCCCGTCCAGGCCGACTCGTACCAATGAGTTTTTCGGAATCGATTTGTAACGCCACCGACTTTTCGGTGAAGGAAAACATCGTGAGGAAACCTGTATGCTTCAATTTCGAGGCATGTATTGTACCCACTGTCTATTATGTGGCGACGGGCTCACCCACACTGGACAGAGTTTCGGTACTACTGGTGAAACGTGGATGTTCTGAGGTTTGAGTATATCTCTGTCTACCCCCTCGGGGAATATAGTCGTGAGCATAAATGCTTACCTTATTCTTCATTTTAAATAAGGACGAAAAGATTTTCCGATTCCCATTTAGCGTTCTGGCCGATTCTGATTAGAAAATATAATTTATTTATCAGAAAGATATTATAACATATAGGGTCCTTCTTAATATGCTGACACTTTTATAAGGGGGTGATCAGACCGTCAAACTGAACAACTTTCTCCAAGGGACCAACATCGAAATCGCAAAAAAAAATCAGCTTAAAAAAAACAATTAAATAGCTTAATATTAAATTTATGGACGAAAATAATTCAGACTGCCGACTTTAGGCGGGGGCCGGGTTTAGGCGCTTTTACCCTAGTAATATTTTTCTTGTAAATTAATTAATGTAATTATTCAATTATACAGAACAGACACACTTCTGTTAATTTTTATAATATGTAGTTATTAGGTAAGTAGGTACCACATAAAGGTACTACCAGTACCACAAGTACTACTTTATGAGGTAGGTACCATCAATACCTACCTACCCTAGCTTCCTGATTATAATTCATTATTATTAGTAATGATGACTCTTTGGTTTTTATTTGTATTCTGTTATACTGTTACTGGTCGATTATGCTAAAAAAATTAAATCGCTATTAAATAAAAAAAACATTTTAGTTTGTATTTTTTTAACAAACAGCATCCCAAAATTTGTTTATGCTATACAGCAAGTACTTTTAATGTTAATAATGAACTAAAAATTTATAGCGGCACTTATATTTTTGTATTTTTTTTTTTTTTAATAAAAATAAAACATTGTCAACATTCCTCTAACAAAAACATTTTTAACTTCAAAGAACATTATGATCTGAGTCAACTCAATAAAGTAAGTTAGGTAGCTATTCGACTCACGTCGCATCCTTACTTTGGTTGACATTTTTTTTAAATCTTCTGTTCTATCAGGTCCATGACAACATAACTGTTTAGTTCTGATTGCTCTGTTGTGGCGCTGAAGTCATATTTTCCTGGTATTTTCGCTTGAGAATCCTTGAGAAGCTCTAATTATGCTCCGTCGTATTTATTTTGTTTTACTTTGTAACAAAACTTCCACTTTGCTTACAACTATGACATAATAATATCGTTGAGTAGTTTGTTCCTTGGTCAAATATCCCTATTGTTGCATTCTGGAAAAACTGTATTCCATACCTACAACGTGTTAATGAATAAGCGCAAAACCTCATACTCCCCAACTGATTTATAACAACTTAATTAGATTGAAACAATAATTTCATTATTTTGGTAGTAAAATTTAAAGTTATTCGTCTTTTAAGTTTTCAGGCAAACATAATTTTTTATTATTTCAGCAATTAATAAAAGCGCTAACGTGCTCTTGGATACATTTTAAGAATCTTGTTTTGGTAGTAAGTAGGGTGAGAGTGTCCAAGCGGTGGGTTGAGATCGAATTAAGTAAATTTTAAATTTTACAAAAATTATTATTAATTAATATTTTGAAAAAAAAATTCCTATGTTGAAACCATGATAATTCGATTCTGTTCTCGATTCAAAACAAACTACTTTGTAGTTTTGCGTCAATTCATTAACACGTTGTATAACTACAAGCTCTATACAAATTAGCTTGACGACAGCAGCGCCAGTAGCGTAGCGAGAGGGGGGGGGGGCATTGAGACAAATTCGGGAAAATATAGATTGATTGAGCTTATAACCAATTTGTAGAGCCAAGTAAAGTCGAGCTCGCTTTGCTCGCTCTAAGTTTCTGTTTTATTTACCGTGCCTACACTACACATAATCCTAAGGCCGAGATTCTGATACGATTTTTTTAGTCTTAGTTCAAACTAAGTATGGCGAAAATTTATGGATTTTGACATACGGGAGTTCGAACTAAGACTAAAAAAACGTCTCTGAATCTCTGCCTAAGAGTTCGGATAAACCAAAAGATGTGATGTTCCAAAAATTTCGATCTCGCTTCGTTATTGTGTAGGTAAGATAAGATGGCGGCAAAATCGGTCTGTTCCCTGGGCGGCAGAAACCCACGCTATGCCACTGAGGTAGTGATTCCATTCTCTTTGCCACTGAGCAGCGCCACAATGGCGCTGTTGGAACTAAGTAAATTTCACTGTCGCATCTGTAGCTTGCCACAGCACAGCCCACACCACATCAGACATCAGTAATCTGTGGTTCTATGTTATCTATCGGCTGGCGGTTTCTTTTCATTAGAAACTTTAGTAAAAGTTTTTATAACTTGCTAATATTGTGATAAACTAACAGTTATTATGTCTGTTATAATAATAGCGGTAGCTACTGAAAGTGGTGTGCCAATTTTTTCGAGAAAACGCGGCAGTAATGATGGCGTAAGTACAAAATTTACAGTTATTTACATAGGTTCTTAAACAAAAAAGGAACGAGCATATACCCGCGAATTCGTCCGCACAAATTATATACCAGATTTTAAGTCAGATCATAAGCTATCAAACAAAAACAGTTTAATCAAAATCGGTCCAGTAGTTTTTGCGTGAACACACAAACAAACAAACAGACCAAATTTAAAAAAAGGTTGATTTGGAGTCACGGATACCTAAAAACCATATTGTAATCTTTTTCTTGTAAATATCTTCAATGTCCACACTTCTATTAAACTTTTATAATAGTTATAATAATTACATTAATATCAGTCAGGGGATCCACACCTTCAACCTTCATCTGATCATCTCCAATGATCCAACATTTTGTTTTCTACTGAATAATGTCACACACTTCTTAATTCGTCTAATATTATGCAGATGTTTGTAAAATGTAATAAAACTTTAAAAAGTAATGAAATGAAATGTTGATGGGTCACATGTTTAGTACCCATTTAGTAAAATTGTTCATACAAAGCAGTCGTTTTGATGTTTGATTGCTTCACCACTTTTGAATAAGTTCCTGTTAGCTTATCCGACAGCTGATTTGACATATTTTGTATGAAGAATATGTCAAGTGAGCTGTCGGATAAGCTAACAAGAACTTATTCGGAAGTGGTGAATCAGGCCCTAAGAGTTGCTAATTTGTCTGCTCGCCTATTATGTTCTATAGAACAACAGTTCTTTATTGTAATTGCAATGTTACGGAATTTGATGATTTACCACTAGATTAAGCCATAACGTGGCCGCACATGGAACAGCAATAGTTTGTCTTTTGCATACTAAAAGACAATTTGTTTGGCAACTATTCTGTAGGATTGACAATTTGACAAACACAAAATCCGGCCACGGTGACCGAAACAAAAAATGTTTTGTCTTTTTTGTTTACATAAGGTTTCATAACTGGCTATCTCAGTCTCGATTTGTTGGCTCCATGTCTCAGCATAAGCGAAAAGTTTTAAATGGTTACAGCCATAAAAGTTGTTCAGTTTGATAACCGTAACCACCCCATATTATACAGGTTCAATTCTCAACGATCGCTTCACTGCACGGAATCAACATGTTCAGCAAATGCCACAATCTGTCCATGGTGAATACGCAGGTTGATAACGGAACCGTCCTTTGGAAGGAGTACTGCAAAAGGTAAGATCGTTTTATAATAAAAAAGCTTTTGCCTACTTCTTTGTCCGCACTGGCTCCTGTCAAAGGAGAGACAAAAAAGTTGGTCTATTCTATTTAAAAGATAAAAGATCCCATCGTTGTCGAAGTGTGAATAAGCCCCCATAATAAGATAAGGAGTTTAATCATAAGCGTTCCAACAAAAAGTTTCATCAAAATCAGTACAATAGTTTTTGCATTCTGTTAACTTAAACAGGAATAATTCAATGTATTTTAATGCGAGATTCTGATACTATAGTATAGACAACCTCTGCCAAATTTTTCTTGATCTTTATTTCCTAAATACATACACAAAAACTCACGACCGTAATCCCTTTCAGGGTGGTCAGAAACATTGCTACAACTACCAACATTCTGTTTAAGAATGTAGTCATAGCAATGCTCACATTTATGGAAGTGGTGAGAGGTGGTTAGCCTTTCGCCCACATAAACACTTCATAAGAAACCTTTAATCCCTTAGTCGCCTCGTACAACACTCACGGGAAGAATTGTGGTGGTACACTCTACGATTAATTTTTGTGCAAAAAAAATGTTCAATAACATTTTATTTTTCATATAACAGTGTCACTTTAATTGGCATAGCGACAGGCGGACTTGAATGTGACCTGGAGCTCCTGCTATCCTGCGTTCATGACGTCATGATATTCTGCATCGGCAAGAAGGAATTAGAGAACTTAAAGAACATAGACCAAACAAAGAGAGAATTGAGACAGTGTTACCCAATATTGGATTATTTGCTGGAATCTTTGGACCCAAATGCGATATCGAGTCCATTGCCAACACTGGTGCTTGATTTAATTAAGAGTGTGTTGTGTCCACAAGCACAACAATTACAGGTTAGTTCGAAATATTATGTTCATTTGTATACTAAGTTGCCTCTTTGTTTACAGAGTGTAAGGAAAGATATCATTAACCTTTAAACAACATACTCTACCCATCAAACTAAACAACTTTTACTATGGGAGCAAACCTGTCAGAACAAAAAAAAATACAGTTGTCCCATACGTTTGAATCGAGTAGGTATTGCAGTTTAGTATGGGACAGCTGATATTTTTTTGTTCTGACAGTGCAGGGTTTAAAGGTTAATGATACTTTTCCTTACACCATGTATTTACTGACAGGCCTACCTTCACGGTGATATTTTATGGGTATAAACATGCCTGCTTTAACGCAAAATCACTTACCTAATAATTAAAAGCTATATCCTTTCATGGACAGTTGACCTGAAAAGTAATTCCCATACCTGTTCCATTCCAAGTTTTACTGTCCATGAAAGTGTCCAAGACCCAGGCCTATGAGGTTTTCAAAGAATTGTCATAGAAGTTACCAGTCACACTATGTAATTTGTCTTTAAAATGGTTAGTTTTTCTAGGCGTCCATTCTATTGCCCATCTAACTTTCACATCCTGTAACATTAATTCTAATAAATGCAATTCGATAAAATTGGGGATAACAAAAAAAATGTTGACCACATTTAATTTTTTTATCTCAATATATTTAAAAATAAACTATACGTTTTTTTTCATTTTTATTTAATGCGCTATTGTTATCTTGGCCGGAGATGACGATGAAAGTTGATTAAGAAAATTTCAGTGATGATTAGATTCGAATTCAAGCAAAGGAAATGCAGCCTATTTCGTCACAAAATTAATTTGTCAGTATTTTTTAAATAACTCTAGAAATAATGGACTGAAAAATAGATTAATTTTATATAAACTTTTTAGGACATACGGTTAGTTGCACGTACGTTCATTAAAGTTAATCCTCAATTAAATCTCTTGCTAGCTTGTACTACGTCAACAAGACAAAAAATGACAGCAAGAGATTTAATGGAGGATTAACTTTAATGAACGTACGTGCAACTGGCAGATAATCTACAAATGCTTTTCGAATTTTGGTACTTTAATAAAATGAAATGTTGTCCATTCCAGCAAGCACTAGACAACTATGCAGAGAGTGTGACCGGTCGCTGGGCTTGCCTCAGCATCCACGGACACCTAGTGGCCACTAGTTCAGACTTCAACGAGTTGGATCCGAGAGAGGCTCGCCTCATGCTGCTTCTCGCGGCGGCTCAAGATGGCGCTCCGCTGCGGGACACACCCGTTTACTTGCCTCAAATGAGCCCTAATGTAAGAGACTTTTATATTATTTTAACAGGTATGGCTTTGGACGGAATACAACTACAGGCTTTCAGCTTATTCTATTCTAATCTAATCTTAAAATTGTGGCTCCATTGTGGTGTCGATGATTTTGCCAATATCCATTTTAAATAGCAAATGTGCTTGGTGTTGTTCGCTAATAGATATTTGGGTGATCTCAAGGTTTGTTTTTGTACAAAATCACACTTGAGCTACCATAAAATGGTGGAGCTTTGTTGCAAACCGGGAAGGAAGCAACCGACACGCGACCACCCAGTTAGGTAACAGAATTTTGTATAAAGCTATACAAACTTTTGCTTCCTCTAACGACACGCTACCACCAAGAAAAATTAAATTATTTCTGTTTCAGTATGAAGCAGCAGCCGAGTTATTTTATTATCTGATTAGCCTATTCAACAAAACATTGCTGCTTTTTCCATACAGTAATTTTTGATTTGATTTTAAATTTTGATTTTTTTCGTGTCTATCTCACCACTAACAGTACTAGTGAATAGTGGATATTCTGAATATTTATATCATCATCATCATCGTCAGCTTATCATCGTCCACTGCTTGCGTGCCAATGCGCGCCACAAAACTCTATATTTATCATATTAAGAATACCTGTGATTATCTTCTCCGGGAATTAAACGAGTGAGTTCTTTGATAATAAATAAATAAATGTAATCTTTGCAGGTGGCATTCAGGGCAGTAACCTGTAAACTCCTAGCCGATGTTTACGTCCTGGTCGTCTGCGGGGCGACCCCGGCACTGTCACAGATAGACGAAATAGTGTTACAATGTTGGGAGGGATATGCGCAAGTCATCAAGGAGGCCAAACTTGTCTACCCGAGAAACTTTCCTTTGAGCATCTCTTTTGAATCTTGTGTTTTGGGGTATGTATTAATATAGATCAATTTTGCATTAGTTACTATACAGGTTACAAGGAAAACTATCATTAACCTTTAAAACACACACTCTACCCATCAAACTGAAAAATTTTTACTATGAAAGGTTTGCTACCTTTCAGAACCCATACTAAACTGCAATACCTACTCAAATCAAACATATGGAACAGCAGATATGTTTTTTGTTCTGACAGGTTTGCTCCCATACTAAAAGTTGTTCAGTTTGATGGGCAGAGTAGGTATGTGGTTTATAGGTTAATTATACTTTTCCTTACACTCTGTATAGGTTAGGAACAACTTTTACTATGAGACCAACTTTGAAATCACAAAAAAGAAATCCGCTGTTCCATAGTAAATGTCAATAGCTTCTCAACCAAAATGTATGAAACAGCTGATTTTTTTCGCGATGTCATAGTTAGTGCCGTAGTAAAAATTCAGTTTGTTGATATGAAGCACCCCTTGAAGTACGTAACGTATTTAAGTTTTACACCCTGTAGTTAAATTTTGCGAAAAAGGGAAGCACAGCTTAGCAAAAGCAAAAACATTTACATTGCATATTGAACTTAATCTACACTACACAAGGTGCAAATTGTGTAAACCCATACACTTTAATGCTTCATCATCTAATTTAAGAGCTACACTCTTATCGGTGGAGTATTCACCAATCCAGTCTCTTTTCCGCTAGTGTCTTGAGTTCTCTTGAGTTCCGTCAGCCACTGGTGGAATGCCGCGATAACAATTATGTATGTATTGTGTCCGGTATATTATAAGGGCTTGACGGGTTGCATACAAGTACACATTCTGAAAAGCTTCCGAAATCTTTCTGGAGTGGAGAGTTACTGTCAACACCATAAAGTTATTACACCTTACAGGAGTAGAGGAACTGACATGATTTGTCAAATGAAACCGTTTTTGGAGGTTTTCAGGATATTATCGGCAGGGTAAAAATTCGTAATCTGTGTAAAATTCTGAATCTAACGTGAAATCGTGGATAATTTAATGAAATAGTGTTAGTATATTACACAAAATGATCTACGATTTCACTTAAGATTCACAATTATTCACAGAGACCGATTTTTTACCTTGCGATAAGATTCCCAAAAACGGTTCTATTACCTCGCGTCACGTATCTCTCTCTATTATACGCGTCATGTATCACGCTTTCTCAGCTGTCAGTCTCTCTAATATTAACTTTATGGTACTAATGAAAATGTTTATATTTCAGAATCCTAGTAGTAAACATAAGCAGACAAAGATGCGTGTTTTCACGGCACTTGCACGCTAATCAGAAAGGAAGGGGGATGTCGGGAGCACATCGTATGGATATATTGAGGACTTTCTACGTGACTTCGGCTAGAGATCTCGCTCCAGAGTTGAAGGTCAAGGATGAAGATAGAAAGGGTAGGAATTTGTACCAAATATCTTATGTACGTAATACGATCTGCTCTCAAACATGGGAAAACCTGATGCGTATGTGTAGATCACCAATCCGAACTATGGGAGCAAACCAATCGGAGCAAAAAAAAATTGCAATGCCTACATACAACAGCTGATTTTTTTGCTCCCATAGAAAATGTTGTTCAGCTTGATGGGTAGACTCTTAGTTTAAAAGAATGCTAATGATATCAATTTTACCCTGTATACGCCAATGAGAGAGCTAATTAGCGACAGCGCGATGTCGCACTTCCATGTTAGACCATCTGATATAATATTAATATTTTAAGAAACAATAAATGGACTAAGATAACTAGCTGAAAATGTTTTGAATTTCTCGACTGCATTGCATTATTATAATGCACCCATTCTGGTTGCAAAGTTTAAATTATTACTAAATAATGTATTATTTTGTGTAATTCTAGATGAAACAGACGAAATGGAGGGAAATATGTGTGAAACCTACTGGTGTTCTGAATACCACAAGTGCCACGCTCAACGATCTGGCAATCTTCTCTGCTGTGTTCTATACGCATCCACTGTTCCTACACATACTATGAGGTAAGATAAATTACAAACATGTCTAATTCATACATAAGTCAGGAAGCTGGCATAGGTATTGTCTGTACCTGGAGAATAGACTGCCTTACAAGCGGTGAAACATGAAAATAGGCCATGACGGTCGGTAATGTTCTTCCTTCTTTCATAAATTTCCGTCCATGTTTCCGTGTTAACTTTGTCCCTTTCTATCATGCGTAAAACCTAAGAGGAAGGATCTCTCTTTAAGACTAGAGTGAGCCATACCAATTGTAAAGTGTCCACTTTTTTGACGTTTAGGTTTGAGTGTGTCGTGTCAAGTAGTATGGACAAAAGGCACAAAGTAACATATGGCCTTATGTTTACGGTCACTTTTCAATTCTTTCACACACACTAGCTCAAAAAAAGTGGACAGCCGCATAAACAAATATCTATAGTTCCATCTCCTTCTACTATTAAAGGTACGTCATAAGACAAAAGAGACCAACTACAATCGTAAATTTATGCGGACTCTATGGAGATCCTTCCTCTTAGCGTAAAACCTAAGAGGAAGGCAATTGTGTCATTGGATAAAAACGGACAAAGTAAACACGTTGGAAACATCGACGACATATACGGAAGAAGGACGAACATTGACGACCGCCATGGTAAATTTTCGTGTTTCAATTCTTGTAAGTAGGATTGGCATCTATGGTTTATATCCATGTCATAAGTTATGTCATAACTGTATGAATACTATAATTGTGGTAAATTATGGTCGACTTTCTCCTACCCCTTTTGTTGAGATAAGTCCACTTAAGATTCCAATCTTACATACCATAAACATACTTGGTACCCATGCTACCTTACTATTTAATACAGTTTGCGATGGACCTTCTCGGGCCGATTATGTTTAGCCCTATAATTAATTTGGAAGACAAGCTCAAAAGTCATAAAGTTGCACAAATAATTTTACATGTAGCATAGCATATGCTCACGACTATATTTCCTGAGGGAGTAGTCAGAGATATTCTGAAACCTCGTAACATCTTCGTTTCACTAGTAGTACCGAAACTCGGTCCAGTGTGACATTTACATGTAAGTTACAAAAAGTTAAGTTCAAACGTTCTTCTGCGATCCATTCAGGACCACCAGGTTTGTACTCTATTGTTTTTTCACTATGACTTAAGAGTAGTATTGTATAAATAGGTAAATATTTAAAAGATTTTTTTTCTTTCAGACTAATAACAAGCCAAACTCTCCAAGATTTGAGCACAAACAAGGATATCTACTGGTGATACAGAGAATGAAATCTAGAACAGTTGCAGTTTCCTCACTAGTTTCAAGCTCAGGTTTCAAGTATGGCCTTAAAAGAAAACAATAGCCGTGCATCTTGTGTGGAATATCACGATTCTCTAACTATGTATGCTGAAAAATTGAACCTCTATACGCTTAGAGCCGGCGAACACCTGGCGAAGCGAAGCGCAGAGCATTTTTCACTGCCATACCAACACAACTTCCGCCTCAGGGCGCTTCGATACTCTCGGAGACTAGTCGTGTTAATTTGGTATGTCAAGTTTTTTTTGGAGGGCTGAATCGAAAACCATTTCGAGATAATTGTCTCAATAACAATGTTTTCTGTCAATGATTTATATTGAAAAGAATATCTGTAATATTTTAAATAAAATAACGTCGTTTCTCGGTCCGACGAGTGTCATCACTTGTCGGACCTGTTAACTCCTTGGTAAACATAAAATCAACTTAAAATAACTGGCCATGTCAGAATTTGACATTGATGTTGCCGTTTCTGTTTCCAGTATAGAGTTAGAATGAAAAGGCAGATGATTTTTTATTAACTAAGCAAAGGTTTATTAGGATTGCATTTTGGATGGAATGGAATTCGAATGATTTTCTCGCGACCACTTTCACCATTTAGAAATAACAGTTAAAAATGTAATTTATATTGATAAACTCGATGAATAGTAAAAAAAATGAAATATGTTTCTTAAAATGATGTCTTCTCTCCGTAAAAAATATAGAATAAAGACCAAAAGAAAACTTGACATATCGAATTCCGGTGCAGCTCTCATACGCTCGCTACTAGTGCTGTCGTCTTTTTTTTTATCGAATTGAATATGAAAATCAAAATCCAAGATATTCCCGTAGATGCTCTTGGATTTTGATTTTGAGCTATTAGCTCAGAGTATTTTTTATACTATGTATACAACTATGAGCTAAAACAAGTCAGGGGCCTATTTGTCTGCTTTGACCAAATAAGACTTTGAGAAATATCGGCGAAGACCCGAAATACTCTATTCAAGAAATGTTATTCGTCCGTAAAAGGTTTCAAATAAAAACGTCAAATAACTCCAATTGCTTTATTACCAGACGTCCAAACAATGACACACAATTGCACTGGGAGGTAGGGCAACATTAATTTCTGTAAGTCACTAAGAAGGCAGAATACAGCTACTATTGTTTTTACAGATTATTTTTCATAAGAAAATATGTAATACAGAGCAACTTATCTAAAACGTGTCAGTTATCAATGTTGGCAAGATTACGCACATCAATAAATGAAATTGATTTAGAACTAATATTATCATTTGTGTTGGTCGAGTCAGATTTAAAACGCTCACAGACCGACCTTGAAGTGGAAAAATTTGATTTCATATCCACGTCATCACACCCCTGACCGTACACAAAAAAAAAACAGATTTAATTACCTACTACTACAGCACAGGCCGGTCCGCGTACGTTTATTGTACTGTGCATACAATACTGCTAGGAGTAACGTTGCGGGTGTCGCTTCTTTACGTTGTAATAGTTAGTATTCTTTGACGCCATGCTCCTAAACTGTATGAGACAAGAAAACGAACTGCGCCAAAACGAACGCCCGTGCTTGTTATAATCGGTCACAGATCTGCGGGCAGGGCTTAGTCATACTGAACATAGATAGTCATGTTGTCGTTCCCGCGCTTGTCGCTTACTAGTTTCCCATATTCGTGTCCGTCGAAGTAAGAGTACGTGTTAGGGTTGAAACTCATCTGGCAGCACGGAATCGCATTTTTTGACGCTATATCAATTTCCAATTCCTATTTCAATTATCAGCGAGAAAGATAGCGGTAATGCGATCGCACGCGGCAGCACCGGCAGTGCTGCGACCTTTCTCGTTCTAGCCAATGACGTTCCTGAGTGACAGAAAATGATAAAATCGATTCCATGCTACCAGATGAGGTAGTATGGAACCTTAGTCAACACGCACATATCATTATAAGCACAACAACATAGAAGCTGCACACGCATACGTGAGATGTATGAAAGATAGTAATAAATATAACGTAGGTACTATGAATTCTGGTAGAAGTTGTGAATAAATAAAATAGCTGAAAATTACTAGTGAAAAGTTATTATAGAACATAAATCCAACGGAAATCGGTAACAATTTATTATCAAAGAGACGAAAAGTGAAGAAAAACTTGATTTCGTTTCATCCATGTCAAAATCAAAGGAAACTGACTGAATGGAAATGGGCAAACGTAGCGAGATGCCAACCGGATTTACGATCTGCACTTCCGAAGAAGCCCGGCTGTGACTGGATGCACTTTATCCAGCAGTGGGGTCTGATGAAATTGGAGTGTCAAATCACTGCAAAGGTAACAACTCGTCATTTCTAACATTTTGACATGGATGCGATAGAAACTATTATTCCCCCTATTTCTCTTTTCTAAATGTATAAAAATACGATGCAATAAAGTTAGGATCAAAAATAATCGATATAAGGGTCGATTCACATTAGAAAAGCATCGACGCGCAGCGGCAATCTTATAGTAAAAAAATAAATTTATTTGCGCGTCGGCTGATCGCGGCGGGCGCCGCGCTACCCGTATAGCTTCAAATAAACAATTTTTATTCACTAGTGATAAGATTATTGTCTCCGGCCGCTGCGCGCCGATGCTCATCTAATGTTAATCGACCCTTAGATCTAACTATTGTATTTTTAGTGATGTATCGTTGGAAAATTCAGATCAAGAGCAACGTTTACCAGCATTCATATCAACTTTACTGCTGATTAATTGATTTTTAAATACATGGTGCCCCGTCAGTAATGGTCCAAAATTGGTGTTCGAGCACCAGGATCCCATAGCTAGCCTGGTCCCCCACGGGATCCCTGTGAACCTCGTCAGAATAGTTTTCAAAAATTAATTTAATTTTGAACCATTGCTTACTCCATGTATACCTTCCAAACGACGATTTCAGTTAATGTAAACTCTGTATAACGAAATTTCTGTCTGCCTTACTCAAGTAGATAAACTAAGCTCGAGTAGTTATTTTATTTCGTCTCTCCCTATAACGAAAACTGTTATAAAAGAAAATACTCGGCCCATTTAGTTTTTGTTATATAGAGTTTACACTGTGTATTTTTAGGGTTGAGTTTTTCTGTCAGCACGGAATCGCATTTTTTGATGCTCCATCCTTTTCTGTCGCTCGGGAACGTCATTTGATAGAGCGAGTAAGCGAGAGAGCGGGAATGCGATCGCACGCGGCATCGGCAGCACCATCAGTGCTGAGACGGTTCTCGCTCAAGCCAATGACGTTCCTGAGCGAAAAAAAAGGAGAGCGTGTAAAAATTCGATTCCGTGCTGCCAGACGAAGCTCAACCCTTATTATCTAATTAAAATGATATTATAGTTTACTTCAAGTAACTTTTATTTTACTAGACATAGTTTTGTGATGTATAAAAGATTTCTGAGATTATTTAGTCAGCAAATATAAAAATTCTATTTGATTGACACACGTTCACACGAGCCTTAACAATAGAAAAGTGATGATATTCTGAAATAAAATGTGATATCAATTTTAAAATGGCATCAACCAGAGTTGATCGTCTCTGTCATGATTTTTAAAAGGTATAGCATGAAATATCAGTTTTACAGAAACAGTCAGATATAAAATATTAGACAAAGCCCATCAAAACCACTAAGCACCATAACATTATTTCTATTCAAAGTGGGTAGTTATCACAAACGTATGTAAAGCTACTTTCCTTATGCTACAAGATAAAATGTCACACCTTATCCTTGCATTACTAGTAAATGTTTTTTGCCGAGCAAATAGCATATTCCAATCTTCCATAATTCTGATACAACTTGACTTACAAGTAAAAGGAAAGAAACCACACGAAATATATCTCAATTTACAATATCCAATTCCATACAAAAATAAATTAATAAATAAGTAGGAAATATTAAAAGCAAAATTCGTCATTACTCACACTCAAATGTTCAAAATACGTAACCTAATTACGATGTACCAAAAATAGGCGGGACTATGTCTATATTGATTTTTTATATAAACAAGCATTTTCACACGCTTAGAAAGAATGGAAATATATCAGAAGTGATATAAAGGCCACTTTAACGGCAAAGAAACTGCCTGATCAGAACACTATAATAAAATACGACGAAAAACCTTGCATTTCAGTTGATGTTGTGGCCATTCGCGAACTTTATACCGTCAAGGTAAGGCGACTATAGTAAACGCTACTTAAAACTACCTAGCAGTCTACATTGAGGTTGTTTTATTTTACATTTCAATTGTTGTATCAAGTCGAATATTTTTAATGACGGTCCTACTTTCATTTCTAACAGTTCTATTATTTCGTCTTTAGACAGTTGAAGCATCATGGGCCCTGTTATATTTGAGAAGTTGACACAGTAGGGTTGGCAATCGTTTACAGTTAAGAATCTAGCGACGTCTGCAGTACTCCAGTTTTCAGGGTCGACCGTGTTTAGGACATCTAAGGGCACAGTGGTGTTGACTAGTCTAGGTATAACCTTGTCGCTTTGCTCGGGCGTTACGGGCCGTTCTAGAGGCTCTTCGGTGACTAGGTTTGTTTCTTCTGGCGGATCGACTTCTAATGGAGTTGGCTGTAATATGAAATAATTTGCATTATAATCTGGAAAACAATTAAATTTTTTAACTAATAAAAATCATCAAGGTTCACATCGAAACTGTGACCCACCTCAAAAATCGGTTGAACAGCCTTGGATTAGATGCAAATAGCCATATTAACCAAAGGTCATAGGTACTTACCAGCTTTTCTTTAACCTCCAGTCTTTCTTCCACCTCCCCGTTCTTCGTTTCTTCATCAACGTCATTCTTGGTCTCCTCATCCACGTCCATCTTGGTAGGTTCGGCTTCAGGCCGCGGTTCAGTGTCGGCCGACACTTCGGAGACACTGGTCGGTGGAGAGAGGCTCTTCGTGTCACCCATGTCTGAGTTCTGAGAGCTTTCCTCTGTGGTGTTGGGAGGCTGGCCGACTACTTTCGCTGTAAATGAAATGTAAATTTACGGTTTAATTATGAAAACAGATTGGATATCAGACATTTGTAACGTTTTAACGGGCCCTCTATTCTATTATATTTCACCTCAGCTTTTGAACATTGTTTTATTAAGATTTGAGGCATACCCCAATAGAATCTATAGGATGCCGTGACGTCACGCGCAGTTGTGTGGCAGCTCTTATGTTGGCGCATTAAATGTAATTAATTGCATGCATTAATTGTAAAGGTGACCTTGAATGCGCAGAAATCAAATTTCGAGTCTATTTCGCGGGAGGTAAGCGCGAGGTGGTTATCGCGTAAGCCCCATAGGCCGATCAGTCGCCTGTTACGTCATCAACATGCGTGAAAATCCCTATCAGTTTAGCCTAGCGCTCATAAATTGCGTGACCTGTAGCTCACTCATTTTGTCGTAGAAAAAAAAAAACAATCACACATGTTAGGATTTTTCACACATTTGTATCCTACATTTAAAATAAAGAACCTCGTTGATCCTCGTTAGATCGGTTCTGCACTACGTCCAATCCGAATTCGAGAAAACACAGATCGTCAAAAAAAACATAAAATTTCGACATCTATTGTCTCGGAAAGAATGTCCATTCCATACATTTGTCCATGCATAAATAAATATGTCCATGTGATAAAATATATCCATACGTTTCTTGACGGTCCGTGATGTTTTGGATTCGGATCGGACGCAGTGCAAGAGCGCTCTTAGGGCGAGGCTTTTACAAACCTGGCTGTCGACGCCTGCGTCGGTTCGGCCTCGTAGGCTGCTTGCGCGTGACCCTCGGCGGCGGTTGCAGCGGCCCCTCGAGCCGATGCCCCACGGCGCGGCACCATCCCACTGGGTACACGTCCGTGCTGTGCGCCCACAGCCACTGGTCGTATTCCGTACCCCACCCGTCGAAGTGCACCTGCGATTGAAAGTTTATTACTATCTATATACATTGGATTATATGCAGCAAATATGCTCTAAAAAGGCTCAAATATGCACTCTAAAAAGCAAAGATTTGTTGCATATTTTTGTCATCATGTAAAAATTGTGAAGTTTTTTAGTTAATACTAATTTTTAGGCCTAAAACGACCTCAACTGTCCTTTCTTACTGGACAAAACTTGAAATTTTGCCCCATTTCTGGGCTTAATTTTTAAAAAGGGTTTTATTTTAGCTTCAGAAAGTATAACAAGAAGCTAAAATTCATACCTTCAAAAGGTCAGCGACGACTCTTGCAATAGTGGCAACGCAAACGAGCCTAGGGTCCATAAGGTCAGCACACTCGAGTCGCATGCCCGCCACGAAGCCGTGTGACACCACGTGCCCTCTGGCGGCGAATAACGATCGGCTGGCAGCACGACTACCCGTTATAGATAGATATGTCTCCCATCCGAACTCATCTGCTGAGAATCTGAAATAGATCACATTTTACAAAACGAGGCTCTCTGTACAAAACGAGATCAGTGTACGTTGAAGGATTTTTAGGGGACTAGAATCAGGAGATAAATGGTTCTATGTTTTGGCAAAATATAGATTGAAGAAAAGGAGAATTACGAAAGGAAAAACCCACTACCGTGAATCACCTTGTCTCCATGTATCCTTGTGTATACAAGGTGTTACAAAAATACAAATAAACATTTAAGGGGATTGTTTAGACCATCAAACTGAACAACTTTCACTATGGGACCAACATCGAAACCGCCAAAAAAAAAACTGATGTTCCATACTAAACTACAAATCTACTCGAGCTAAATGTATGGGACAGGTGATTTTTTTTTCGCGATTTCGATGTTGGTCCCATTGTGAAAGTTGTTCAGTTTGATGGTCTAAACAATCCCCTTAAAAGTTAAACATGTTTATTTTTACTTTTGTAACACCCAGTATAACATTTACCTTGGTCACAGAACGATTAAATAGAAGAAACTACATATGGCATTCTCCCTGTCCCTGCCAATCTAATACAAGCCAATAAATATATACCGCATCTCAAACCTCACTTCAAAGGTAATATTGTTAGACGAGCCGAGCAAAAACATACAGAAGGATCGCGCGTGCGGGCAGTACGGTGCTAGTGACCACGCCATCTTGTTTCTGTACTAGTACAATTCAAACATCATGAATTCCTGACTTCGTTCGATGGAGTGGGTGTTTCAAAGTCAAAGTCAAAATAATTTATTCAATATAGGAGCTTGAAGCACACTTATTAAACGTCAATTCTTTTTTTAAGTTACCACCGCGTCGGAACGTTGTCGCTGTAGAGAAGATGCGGCCAGAAACTCTACAACATAACACGACTTAATGACATAACATAACTAGTAGTGTCTAGGTAAAGATAAGCTAGCTAGATGATCAACTTACCCATTAGGAGGTACAAGTGGAATATTATTAGCAAGCGCGAACCCGACAGGGAAAATGCACGGCGACCGCTGATGATAGCAAAACCAATCAGCACCTGACGCGTCTGCCGGATAGCAATCTATCCGTATCATCATATAACCTTCATTCAATATCTGCATAACAGTAGCGGCGCAAACTGCTGATAAATTCAATGGGTCTATGGCTTCTAACTTCATTCCTTCAGAGAATAACGGTGGTTCGTTTGAAGGGTATTTGTAGAACATGTCAGGTGTTGTATCGTTGGACAATAGTCGCCCAGCCGCTACCCTTTGGCAGTAATTTGACGTGGCATCTAGAGGGTGGCCAACGCGGAATGCCCAGCCCACTGGGTGGATTAGTGGCGAGTCTTCGTGGCACCAGAACCCATTGTCTTCCGGTGAACTGTCGTAGTATTTGACATGTAATCTCTTGCCTACTATTTCACAAACGCTTGCCACCTATAAAAAAGTTAAGTTATATTATACCACATAATATAATAATTATAATAGTACTATACAGGGTGTAAGGAAAAGTATCATTAACCTTTAAACCACACGCTCTACCCATCAAACTAAACAACCTTTATCATGGGAGCAAATCTGTCAGATTAAAAAAAACTGCTTTTCCATTTGTTCAAGTCGAGTAGGTATTGCAGTTAAGTATGCTAGAGCAGTTTTTTTTTGCGCTGTCATGTTTGCTCCTCCTGAAATTTTTGGACCTCCCATAGAAAATCGATCGGCCGATCCGCACTTTTGTATGGAAGGTCCAAAAATTTATCTCGTTTTTCAACCCATGTTCCTTAAGGAAAGTTGTTTAGATTCATGGCCTGAATACACCCTTAAAGTCACTAGTGGTGTATAAATGAATTCTATATCGTTGTCTAGTCATCATAATAGTGACTAGATAATTTGTGTGACAATGACCAAGATATTTATGTATTTATTATTATAAGATAAAGCAGAGTACAGGACTCCACACACCAAAGAGAGGCCTTATTTAACAATCAGGGGCTGTAGTATGGCAGCGTGATATAGCGCTATCGCGCCTTAGCTCTCTTTCTATTTCCGCGCGAACGAACGAGATTAAAGGCGTGATATAGCCTTATCGCGCGCATCATGCTACGGCCACAGTTAAATAAGTAAAAAGATATGACTCACCTTTACTTGTGAAATCCTATTCTTATCAACTACTTCCATAATAGAACCTATACAGAATCTAGAAACAAGGCTGTCATTCAGTTTCGAGTAAAAATTTGCTGGTAGAGTCCTTGCTCCTGTCAGTTGCTTCACTAAAAATCTGAAATCAATTATGTAGTTACATTCAAGGGAACTATTTAACCAAGGTATTTTGCCTATATCATATACAGAACTTAAATGTGTTACATATTTTACTGAGTGCTTCAGACCATCAATCTAAACAATTTTTACTATGACATCAACACTGAAATCGCGCAATGAAATCTGCTGTTCCCAATATTTGGGTCAAGCAGCCATTGATATCTTCTATGGAGCAACACATTTTTATTCGCGATTTTTATTTTGTTCCCGTCTTCTATGAAAGTTGTTCAGTTTGATGGTCTGAATCTGAAGCACCCTCTTAAGTATTTAACGCATCTAAGTTTAATGATTTTGAAAGGCTTCAATCACTTATGTAATTCCATCCAGCACACCACTTATAAGTCACTCAGAGGCCAACATGCAAATAAATTAGAACTTTATTCACTAGATTTGATAAGATTGCTGTAGACCAAGGCTGCTCAACCCCGGGCCACAATATGGCCCGCCAACACAGTCGAATTTGCCCACCAACAGCAGCACACTGACGTTTTTACTTTTTGGTTTTGATTAAGTGATGTAGGCAAGTACTGGGTGGTCCGCCGGGTAACATAGAATCGATATTGTGGCCCTCTTCCTAAATTGGTCTGAAATTGACCACAAAATCCACCTACAGCCTTGATGTAGACGATACTCTTCCCGCTGCTGCGCGCCAATGCTCTTCTAAATCCCCTCTTTATGAATGTCCAACAATGGTCTTGTTGTGGCTGATAATGACAGACATTAACATCATAAAGCCAGAGGAGACTGTTCATTTCTTTTAACAAAATAGCTATTTATCTAATCTATTTCAAGAGAACAGTAGTACCAGGTTCATAAGTCTTAGCGCTGTACTTAAACAGTACATAAGCAGTAGACAAATTTTAACGGCGCGCGAAATTATATTGACCAATCAAGATGTGCAGGATGACCTTCAATCCCTTGCCGCTATTGGCTAATTGTTTTCGCGCCCATTTTGCTGCTATCCGACTTTGGACCCTTTGATTACTAAATGACTTCGGGTTTTAAAGGGGACTTGGGTCTGCTCTGTGCAAACGAAGATTAACACCCACCACCAACAGAATTATTTCCCTGGTCGTACTGTACTTACTTTTTCCAATCTGTGTATTTATCCTCTATACTTCTAGGTGGAATGAGGGGCTTGCCTCTGGTAGCGCACCACCCTACTGGATGTACTTCCGAACAGCACAGATTTACCCAGAAGTCTTTAGAGTCATCGCTTCCGAATCCCTCATAACGCATTAGACCCATGTAGCCTTTCACCTGAAAAATGCATGAAAGTAAAACATTATGCAGATTACTTAATAAGGCTAATAGCGTCGCCTTCCGTTATGACCCAGGGCACACGATAGAACAATCTTATGATGCTTGAAATGGACTGCTACAGAAACAAGACGGCATCAGCACGCGAGCCTATGCGATATGGTATCTGCTTCTTGCTCGTCATCTGTTAAAGCACCCCTGAACTGCAGTGTCTCCAATCCAATCAAAATTGCAATTCTAGTCCAATAGCATTGATTTAAGATATAAACAAATTGTAATTTGTTCACTAATTGTACTTGCATAAATCTATCTAAAATGCCCCATAAAAACTCTGCGGCATTTTAGAACTTCTATGGCACAGATGAATGACAAAAATAAAGAAAAATTATCAATGATTGTTAAAACATTAAAACAGTTATAAACACTTATTCTATTCTAGTTTTAAAATTTCGGCGTCCGTCTTGGTGTGTTGATGATTTTGCCAATGTCTAGTTTAAATTTAAATAGCAATTTAAGTGGTTGACATTGTATGGTCATAAGTATATTGTGACTGCAAGGTTTGTTTTTCCGACAAAAACTCAATCTTAAGCCACCATACAACCGACATGCGACCACCCAATAACAGACCTACGACTCGACTGCTACTGGAATACATATTACAATATTACAAATTTACAAGACAAAATGCTTTCACCAAATTTTAGCGAGCCCTTGTTCAGATGAAGCTAAAAAGTTATTTACCTTTGTGACTTCATTAGTGAATCAATGATGTGATTATCGTACCATTGGTTGATGTATAAAAGTTAAGGGTACAATGGGACTGATATGTACATGTGTATAAAAGTCCTAAAAAAAAAAAGAAATTAAAAAAAAAACAAAAAAAAGACAAAACTCACTTTTAATACAGTAGCAACCCAAAAATAGTCGCTCATCTTCTCTGAATTTTCACAGTCAATATTCTTGACTTCCACCTTCATACCCTCAAAGGTGCTGTCCCACATCTCATGCAGCGGGGCATGCTTGAACAAGCTAACTGGGGCAGCAAGGAAGTCACAGCCAAAGAGTTCATCTTTCCACTCGTAACTGTTTGCTACCAACGCTGCCGATTGCTTTATTGGGCCAGCCTGGAAATTAAAAATACTTTACCTATCTGCCTATGTATATGCAGTGAAGACTTAACTTACTAACTTACTTAGTTTTTCTATTCATTCGTAATGTGATTTGTTAATTCAAATCATATTTACTCTAGTTTCTTATTTGTTAATGTTTGTGAAGATTAAAATGGACTCCTGAGCAGGCCTCCATCACCGTACCTACCGCGATAAATGCCTACACTTTCAGGCAGTGCCGGACACTCCCTGGCTAGTCGATTGCCATGAGCGAGAACAAGAGCACCGAATTAAATGTCACACCGAGAAAGAGAGGTAATGGGAATTTATCATTTTCTAAGGGTGTGATTTATCTGTTACGCAGTAACTCTTTGATTTGTGGCCTGAGTCACCAATAATACTTCGAATGCATCTCACAATAAATGTTATTGAAAAACGCTAGAGGCCTTTACTATGAGGCATGATGAATTCACAGACATCCTATAACACCGCGCAAACATGAAAATAAATTATTATAATACTAAACTACCTACCCCACCTCTTACTGTATCATGGCATTATGTTACCTACTTCTCATACTATCTTATGGCTGCAGTTAGAATCTTTTTCTTACAGGCTCTGTCTTTCTACTAAATTGTACAAATATGTATATAACATATTCATAAGCAGTGAACAAGACACAATAAAACTTTATTGTTATCACTGCTATAGCCAGTCACCATCCACAAACGTTTTAAAACCTTTTTTAAACAATACTTAGTAAATAACCAACCTGTAGATCGTTAAGAGTGGCATGCCACTGCTGCAACTGTGGTAAAGGTTCCAACGGGATCATCCCCGCCATGTGTTCTGTGCCCTCCATTAGTTTGAACCTCCAGTTGTAGCGATGCTTTCTTCGAATGCTACTCTTATGGCATTGTGGCGAACAAAAATTGTCACTTTTAACATAAAACTGTCTACGACGTCCAATTCGACCGCAGAAATTGCATATCACTGGAATTAGATACCTGTTTTTAATGTTGTTTCTTCCATTGTTTGAATTTAAAATTAACCTATTTAACAAACAGTCACCCTGGACAGTTAGGGTTGAACTTCATCTATTAACGCTCCATCCTTTTCTGTCTCTCAGGAAAATTATTTGCTAAAGCGAGAATGATAGCAGGAATGTGATTGCATGTGGCAGCACCAGCAATGCTGCATTTCTCGCTCTGGACTATGACGTTCCTGAGCGACAGAAAAGGATAGTGCATGAAAAAATTATTCTGTGCTGCCAGATGAGGCTCAACCCTTTGCTTTCAGTTCATACAAATGGGAAAAATGGATAAGAGGTAAGTTAAGTAAGTTCCGAGAGGAATACAGCTTTATCGAATTAAAGATTGAAAAAGACGGGCAGCGAGCGGGATTCGAACCACAACCTGCCTATCCGGGGCATGCTCCACTCCAACAGAGCTGTCGGCACCCCGCAGGCCACGACAAAATTTTCAATCTATATCATCGTCTTTAAGGGACGTCAGCGCCATCTACCAGAGTTTATGCAAACTACTGACTCACAAGTCTAATGTTACAATTAGAATTCATGCGATATAGATGTCACACCTTATTCCAATCGAATTTATTGATTCTTTAATTTGATTAAGCTAACATGACATCAATAAATTTGATTGAATACACCTTTGCCTACTGTTTTCTTCCACCTGTTTGCCATGAAAGGGTGAACTTAAAATTGGTGGGGACAGGGAGTGTCCGTACTGCATGTAGTACCATACTCTTTCTTATACTGAGAAACAGTGGTTCATAATTATAAAACACAAGTTAACTAGAGACTTCATCCATTTTGGTCCAAAATGTGAAAGCCAAAAAAAATTTGATATTCTGTTAGAATTTTTCCATCTTAGCATGGCACCAAAGCTTTAGGGCCATTGTTCTTGGTTTTATTTGGGTAAGAAAAACCTGCCTTTTCATACATTTTCGATGAAATTAGCTAAGGTTCTGTTACAACGTTGACTTTCTCAGCATTTATTAGTATAGCTCCAAAGCTTTGGAGGCTTTGGTTTTATATTTAAGTTAAAAAATTCTGCCTTTTCATACATTTTTATGTCATAAAACTTACTACAGCTGTCATGCCCTAATAATAAATTATTAGACGGACAAGTTCTAACAGAATATAGCACTAGTTTTTGTTGAGCATTTTGTTGGGCATTTTCACATTTGGACCAAAAATGTGGATGATATTCTTTTAGTGTGTATTAGTGTAATATAGGGTCCTTTTTAATATGCTGACACTTTTTTAAGGGAATGATCAGACTGTCAAACTGAACAACTTTTTCTATGGGACCAAAATCAAAATTGTGAAAAAAATTCAGATGTCCCATCCATTTGACTCGATATTGATTTCGATATTGGTGCCATAGAGAAAGTTGTTAAGTTTGACGGTCCGGTCATCCCCTTAAAAAAGTATCAGCATATTAAGAAGGACCCTGTATAAAACTAAAATACTTGGATCTACTGGACCACAGAGCAGGGAACAAAACGTCTTTTGGTGCTCACAACAACGCGGCGCACAGTTTTATGTCAAAACTTGCCCGCACATAAAACTGTGCAGGCAGTTTGGATGCAATTTTCACCATTAGGATTAGGTTTAGCATAAGCGTAAGCATATATTCCCCTAGTACCCCCTCAGTCAAGAGATATTCTGAAACCTCGGAACAACCACGATCCACCAGTAGTGCCGAAACTGTCCAGTGTGACGGGGGGTGAGCCCGTCGCCACATAATGGACAGTGGGTACAATACATGCCTCGAAATTGAAGCATGCAGGTTTCCTCATGATGTTTTCCTTCACCGAAAAGCCAGTGGTGTTACAAATCGTACATAAATTCCGAAAAACTCATTGGTACGAGTTGGCCTGGACGGGGATCGAACCATCGCCTCCTGCACGGCAGGCAAGGTTACTCGCCACTGGACCATCACGGCTTTTAAGGATTAGGTTCACATATAGGATAATATTGATTCACGGTGTGTATATGAGCATGAGCACACACGGGGTTTTTTAAAAGCCGGCGCGGCGGCCCCTATTGTGCGACTAACTATTCTTGAAATTCACTTACCGAAACTATCTTTTTCTAAAGGAACTATAGACAGGTCATCCACAATATTCTGTTCCTCGGACTCATCAGCAACATTACTAGCATTCACATGACTGCCGACATCGTAACTAGCCATATTTCGTCGAAACCCAATAAAATATCGAACACCATTGATGCAAACACCGTTGTAATCATGACGTTTATAAAAGTAGCACTTCACAATGATGTTTTGTTTGGGACTGTATCTTAATTGGGATATTCTCACAGCGTAGTTCGAAGAGAAATCACAATGACAAGGTGGTTTGTTACAATTATTTACAAACCCAAATAATTATCAAACTACTAATCTCGACATTCATTATTTTATTTTATAATGTCTTTAACGGCTCTGGATACTAGTCCTTTTGAGCCATTCGTTATTTTTTTTCTTTATATTCTTTATTTTGATGATGGGATGATAGATGACGATGAATCTGTGGTCGATTTCGTAAGC
Organism: Agonopterix alstromeriana; assembly: GCA_963924505.1. Lineage (NCBI taxonomy): Eukaryota > Metazoa > Arthropoda > Insecta > Lepidoptera > Depressariidae > Agonopterix > Agonopterix alstromeriana. The sequence continues at coordinate 11,970,280 of OZ004670.1, forward strand.
TCGCGCGTTGCCGCCAAAATGACCATGTACGAGTTAACTTGAACCAAAACTTATGTTCTGTTATCGTATTTATTTGAGATTCCTGTTACATCGGTCGCTTAACGAGACTGTTTGGTACACAATCCGCACGAAATTATGTCACAAATATCACTAAAACCAATTTTTTACGAATTTCAAATACAACGAAACACTGCAAGAGCAATGGCGCCAAGCAAACGCTCTCGACATTTTTTTTTTTCTTTACGGCTCTGAATACTAGTCCTTTTGAGCCATTCGTTATTTTTTTTCTTTATATTCTTTATTTTTTGATGAGGGTATGATAGATGACGATGAATCTATGGTCGATTTCGTAAGCTCGCGCGTTGCCGCCAAAATGACCATGTACGAGTTAACTTGAACCAAAACTTATTTTCTGTTATCGTATTTATTTGAGATTCCTGTTACGTCGGTCGCTTTACGCAACTGTTTGGTACACAATACGCACGAAATTATGTCACAAATATCACTAAAACCAATTTTTACGAATTTCAAATAACACGAAACAACAAGAGCAATGGCGCCAAGCAAACTCCCTCTCGACATTTTTTTTTTTTCTTTAACGGCTCTGGATACTAGTCCTTTTGAGCCATTCGTTATGTTTTTCTTTATATTCTTTATTTTTTGATGAGGGGATGATTGATGACGATGAATCTGTGGTCGATTTCGTAAGCTCGCGCGTTGCCGCCAAAATGACCATGTACGAGTTAACTTGACCCAAAACTTATTTTATGTTATCGTATTTATTTGAGATTCCTGTTACGTCGGTCGCTTTACGCAACTGTTTGGTACACAATCCGCACGAAATTATGTCACAAATATCACTAAAACCAATTTTTTACGAATTTAAAATAACACGAAACACAGCAAGAGCAATGGCGCCAAGCAAAAACCCTCTCGACATTCTCCATTACAGTGTTGCCAAGTCTTATTTTCACTTTACCTTTACCCTTGGCTTGGTCTCGGTTTACTCTTGTTTTGCAAATTTTTCAAAAATAACCCTAAGGTCGAGATTCAGAGACGATTTTTACCCGACTGCGCCAGAAGGAGGGCTATGTTTTTCGAGCGTATATATGTATGTATGTATAAATGTATGTATGTATGTATGTATGTTTGTATGTCTATTTCTTTGGCACGGCCTACAGCTCAAACGGCTTGATGGATTTTAACGTATGAGGTGTCATTGGATTCGTAAAAATCGTGAGAGTGACATAGGGTATATTATTTCAAGATGGCGTCTACGAATTAAAAAAGAGAAGTGGAATAAACCATTTTTTTTGCTAAAAATTACAATGGGTATCAAATGAAAGCTAGTAATCAGACGATTCCAAATATTTTAAATATTTATAGTACTTTTATGTTACCGTTTCGACACAAGACTAAAAGTATGAAATAAACTAAATTATTAAGATAAACAAAAAACCCGACTGCATAAAAAACCTTATTAACTGAAAAGAGAAAAACAAGCTCTATAATCACGAATCAGCTATAAAAACTTTGTTTGAGCAAATATAATTTGAATGTTATTAGGTACGTATTGCAGGGGGGACAAACCAATCAATAACCAACTAAAAATTTCTTTGTCCCCGTTTGCGATACCTACCTAATAACATTCAAATTATATTTACTCAAACAAAGTTTTTATAGCTGATTCGTGATTATAGAGCTTGTTTTTCTCTTTTAAGTTAATTAGTCTTAGCTCGAGCTAAGTTCGGCTAAAGTAATGCTTACGTCGATTTTCGTATTCAGAGCATAGATATCCAATAGCAACAATAGCAACTTAGAGCAGAACAAAATTATTATTATGTGGAAGTTCAGACCATTGATTTGAGTGTTTACACGTTGAACCGAGCACCAAAATAAACAACTAAAAGCAATACATCTAATTGGGGCATACTGTGTGTGTGTATAGTTCTGCACAATTTAGCTATTGATGTCAATAAAGTGCTGAAAGAAGATAAGGAGTATGGAGAAGAAGCTTCTCTTCAATTTTTCCCATCTGCTGGTCAAGCATTCGACAACAACATTGTGCAACATTATTAAATAATATCTAGTTATTTACTTTTATTAAAGCTATTTCTAAAAATATTTTTGGTGTAAATAAGCCTCTTTTAATAAAACTCCTTGTTTTATTTTGATTTGGATTTTTCACGAATTTCCCCTATTTTATGCAAAAGAAGGGTGCCCCAAGCCCGCGTAGTTTGGATTTTACATAGATATCCAAAAGAGGATTGAGCTGTACCAAATTATCTTTCTCTTGCTTTAATCAAAAATGATCCTTAGCCCAAACACATAAAAACTATTTGACACGCATACAGTCGACCACACTAGAAGAAGAAGGAGCTCTGTACGCGGTGTCTCGTTCTAGCCGTGTACTGGTGTTGCCATATGTTAACGTTATAATTACAGCCGAATTGGTAAGATCTCATGAAGCAACTATGTATCAAAACTTCTTATAATTATTTGTGTGTTACAAAGCCGTGGTAGTAAAAAAGAAAAAAGTTGACAACCCAATTTGTCATTTTATTTGAAATTGCCGCCAGACGTCAAATTAATTTTTATTATTTTAATTCATATTTTTATGTTAAAATGGGTCGCATTTGATTAATCGACGGCTGCAAAAGCGAGTATTATCCGGATTGTGGCTTATCGTATCACAGGTTTGTATTTGTAATATGTTTTCGTCTTGAAAATATTAAATGAGTTAGGGTAACAACAAACATACTCGTAGAAGGTAAGTTTCGGAAGCAATCCAAATTTCGGATTGAATTAAAATTGCTCTATAATACCTACATTATGATCAAAATTACGAAGATAAAACATACTAGTTAGGTATGATATGATATGTTAGGGTATGCTGGCGTTGCGCTAGCGTACACACGAACACAAAAAATCTCGAAAACGATTATATTCCGACTTTTGTGTATTTTTCGTGGACAATGTCTAAGAGAGCGTCAATGGCGCGTTGCAGAAAGGTATGGACACTCAATCGTGAGGGTCCGGGTTCGAATCCGCACAGACGACATGACAAATGATAAATGTTCCTACCATTCGTTTTTCTAACTTGTGTACGTAATACCGACTGCTCTCAAACGGTGAAGAAAAACATCGTGAGGAAACCTGCATACGCTGTAAGAGAAATTCTGAAGAATCAAAACAATGAAATTATTAATTATTTTGTTATAAATCAGTTGGGGTGTATGAGGTTTTGCGCTTATTCATTAACTCGTTGTATATCTCCGAAAACGTTTACCGCTGCTCTGGAAGATGTTTTCAAGGTTTTGGACTGGAAAGGGTTAGGCATCAACATAAACGGCGAGTACATCATTCACCTTTGGTTTGCCGATGATTTAGTCATCATGGCGCAGCATCAGCATTTCATCAGCTACGGAGGAACTCAGTAGAATGCTCAATGATCTTGAGGGAGGCCCATCGGCTGAGATGATGATGATGATGACTTTTTTTACCTGGTCCACATTTTCTGCGGCTACACAAATAGTGAAAAAATATTAAAAGTCCTAAACGTATAATCGCATTGCCACCCTACTAAAGATAGGGACACCGGGGCCAGTAATCTTTATCCCGCTCTTCACAAAATTCCGAGAAGAGCGCATTCCAGGTTTTACGTAGTAAATTAATATTTCTATGGAATTTTACGTCGTGTTCCACTAGCGTCAGGCCATCTTTGACAAAATCTTTTAACTCTTTTACTTTTACGACTTCGTATAGTTCTATCACTTCATTCATACATGTAGCAGTTTGTAACACCATTCCACAGAGTCTCTACTGAATGAATGAATGATAATTCGTTCTTAGCGCGTGCTTAGCTGAGCAGTGGCTTAGCTCCCTTAGCTCCGGTTGAAACTCGACTGTGAATACCAAAAAGTAAGTTCGCGTAAAGTACTTTGAGGCCGAGATTCAGGGACGATTTTTAAGTCTTAGCTCGAACTCCCGTATGCCAAAATCCATACATTTTTGATACGCTTAGCTCGAGCTAAGACTAAAAAAATCGTCTCTGAGGCCGAGATTCAGAGACGATTTTTTTGGTCTTATGTCGAGCTAAGCGTGGCGAAAATGTATGGATTTTGACATACGGGAGTCCGAACTATGACTTACAAATCGTCTCTGAATCTCGGCCTGACTGTTTTGGCTTAGACCGTGCTTAGCGCGTCTTAACAAATCGTCTCTGGTCGGTCTCTATGGAGATCCTTCCTCTGAGCCACAATCCAACTACTGACAGAGTTTTTGGCGGGAATTTGTCAGCTACGTTTGGAGTCCTCATATTTCATCGAATTTTATTGTTTATATTGGATTTTGGTTCGTAGAATTGGTGTTGTTTTGCGTAACAAAGTGTCGCAAGTGAACAATATACAGTTCTGTGAAATATGATGGTATATGGGTCGTAAACAGGAAAAGTGTTCCGTCATTTGTAGCGCGGCAAAGCGGTTGGTTCACCTCTTTCCTGTGGACTTCTCTGCGTTTCCTTCATCTTTCGGTTGTCTCCAAAAACTCCAAAAAAGCGTCAAAACGTCGAACACCAACGTTTTAATTGATATAAATAAGAGAATTTTATTAAAGACATCGGCTGTATGGGATAAATAACTCTTTGCCTTGAATTGAACAGAAAAAAAAACCAACTACTGACATTAAAAATTTTGTTGTCTCTGGTATGGGGAAAAGCGCGGGAACCTTCAAATTGAATAGGCGGGTTTTTCAATTGGAAAATTTTATTTTAATTAAAACACAGTAAATTTGTATATAATTTCTTAATAAATAGTTTATAATAGTTTGTATATATTGTGTACATAATAATTTAACTGAACATGTCGCGGCGGACGAAAAGTAAAAAGCGCAAAAAAGATGGTACGGGCTTGGAGGTGGAGGACGATGTCAAGAGCATCCAGTCTTCGTCTGGGACCTCGGAAGCAGATGATGCAGATAAGTCGAAAGATTTATATGTTCCATACTTTGTGACAGATTATACACGGCGTTATCCTGAAGATTCTCCGGCAACAGAATTCGTCGTATTCCTGGAATCAACAAATAATTTAAAACCGATCGGTACAAGAGATTTATTGTCCATCTCCTCCTGCATCAAAAGATTTAACAAAGGAGTAAAATATTTACGGTTTATTAACAAACACAAAATAGGGGTATATTTTGAAAAACCTGGTTTAGCTAACGCCTTTTTGAACAACAAAACCTTCTTTAAAGACTATCAGTTTAGTGCAAGCATTCCTGCAGCCACAACTGAGGTCACAGGAATAATACGGAACGTTCCAGTAAAACTGAGCAACAAAAAAATCTTTACTAAGTTGTCCAGTCAAAAGAAAATTATTTGCGTTAAAAGATTTCTACGTAAGTCATTTGATGAAAACGGATTTGTTCTGCAGCCAACTCAGACGGTTGCCATTACCTTTGCATCTTCAATTTTGCCTGATTTCGTGGACTTGGATGGATGGAGACACGATATTTCTGTTTATATTCCGCCAGTAAAACAATGTTTTCAATGCTTGCGATATGGTCACATGGCAAAGTACTGTAAGAACTCAGAAAGGTGCTCAATCTGCAAAGAAAATCACAGCTATAAAACTTGTTCGGTTCCAGTAGAAAAAGCAAAATGCATTCACTGCGATGGCATTCACATCAGTATATCTCCACAGTGTCCTATAAAGAAAAATAAAATTAAAGAAAACCAAATGAAATACCAGCGAACCCCCTTTTCAGACTTGTTTAATGAAAATAATTTTCCTTTGCTTGGATCAAAATCGAAGTCGTCTCATCTTTTGAATATTCTAAAAAATGACAACAAATCCTTAACCCTTTTGGTAGAGTCGATTGTAAAAATGATCACTCTTCATAAGAACAATGAAACTACCATTTGTTCATCAAATGTCTTAGAAATTTTAAACGAAACATTCAGTAAAAATAATCCCCCTCTTCAAAATTCACCCCATACCAATCAATAAATATAGTACAGTGGAATGCACAGAGCTTGATGAGCAATCGAAACATTTTTATAAAATTTTTGTATGATCATAATATTCATATTGCAATCATTAGTGAAACATGGCTTAAACCTCATCATATCTTTCAAATTAAAGGTTACAATATTGAACGTAATGATTGTGGCAACAATCATAATGGTGTTGCTTTAATCATTCATAATAGTATTGAATATAATAAAATTAACACCTTTTACGATGACTCTTTACAAAATGTTGTAGTGCAGTTAAACATTAGGAATTTTCGACTTTCGGTAGCTAGTATTTATTGTCCTAGAAATACTGACCCTACATTAACAAAATCTAAATTTACTCAGTTAATTCATAGCATTCCTAATCCAGTATTAATAGCAGGTGACTTTAATGCATATCATACCCTATGGGGTTGTAACTCCACGGATCCTCGTGGTAGAATTATTCAGGACTCTCTAGAAGATTGTGACTTAATTCTTTTGAATGATGGACAAGTAACAACCACGGGAACTGATAGACGGAGACCAAATGGTTTAGATTTAACAATGGTTACATCTTCTTTAGCTCTTAATTGCAACTGGTGGGTCCATGATGATCCACTCGGTAGTTATCATTTGCCAACTTTAACATGTATAGTTCTTAATAGTAATTTTATAAATAGTAATGATTTTGTTTCATCCCTAGGTAAATCTATAGAGCCTCATCCTAACTTAAAACTAGTAAACTGGGAATTGTTTGCAGATTTAGTTAACAGTAAACTGGAAAGCTTTGTTATCAATACTGATGATCCTTTACAGTCTTATTATTATTTATGCAAAACTATGACTTCTGCTATAGAGCAATCTGTACATAAGAAAACATCCAATGTTAGGCACACAAACTCAGTTTATCTAAGACATCCACCAGTACCTTGGTGGAATGAAACTTGTGCTAGTGCAGTTAGGAATAGCAGAGATGCATACATAGCGTTCAAACAAGATCCTAGTTTAGAAAAGTTTATAAATTTTAAACATAAACAAGCTCTCAAAAAGCTTGTGATCAAAAGGGAGAAAGTTAAGAGTTGGAAAGAATTTTGATCTAATATTAATAGAACTACATACATTTCTAAAATTTGGAAAACTATTCGTAAATTTAACAAAACATTTGTTTCTTCAACTACTAATAGTAATTCAGATCTATCTTGGGTTAATGAATTTTTAAGAAAATATACGGCAGATTTTGTTGATCATCCAGTCCAATTCAATACAGATATTTCTACAACTCAATTTAATTCATATATCATTAACCCATTTTCTTTTAATGAACTTAGTGCTGCTTTAAAATCTCGTAAAGATACCGCTTGTGGCCTCGATTTTTTATCATATAAAATGTTTAGGAAATTGAACAATTCTAATTTACATAAATTTTTAGAAGTTTTAAATGCACTTTGGAATTCAGCTATTATACCTAAGGAGTGGAAAACTGATTGTTTAATACCAGTATTAAAACCTGATAAAGTTAGAAATAATGCAGATTCATATCGTCCTATTGCCTTAACCTCTTGTGTTGGTAAAGTCTTTGAACAGTTGATAAAACAGCGTCTAGAGTTCTACATAGAAAGTAATAAAATTCTTCCTAATAACCAATTTGGTTTTCGGCGAGGATTTTCTGCACGGGAAAGTCTTAGCCATTTGTACCTTGACATTCAAAATTCTCTTTTCTATAATCAACATTGTATTTGTGTTTTCTTTGATATTGTTGGCGCTTTTAATAATATTAATTTACACATTCTTTCCTCGATTCTTAGCTCAATAGGTATACCTCAAAAATTAGTCAAATGGATTTTTGAATTCCTAAATGGCAGAGAAGTTTATGTTAAAGTAAATAATCAGTTATTTGGTCCTCGATTGTGTCATAAAGGTGTTTGTCAAGGAGGTATTTTAAGTCCTTTATTGTATATATTGTATATTTATCGACTAAATGAAATTCTAGGCTCAGAGGTGAGCAATCTACAGTTTGCTGATGATTTGGTTATATATTGCAAGGGCTCAGATGCTCTAAACACTCAAAATAAACTTAATCAAGCTATGGAGAAACTTCGTAATTATTTTTCTTACTTAAATCTAGACATTAGTCCAAGCAAAAGCAGAGTGGTTGTGTTTAACAAAGGGAATTTTCACAGACCAATTAATGTATGTTATGAAAGTCAGAATCTTCTAGTTCAGTCAAGTGTAAAATTTTTAGGAGTAATCTTTCAAAAATCATTGAGTTGGGTACAGTATGTTGATCGTATTGCTCAAAAAGCTCTGAAATCTACAAATATTTTAAAATCTTTAGTAAGTTCCCAATGGGGTGCGGATCCAAAGATTTTGGTAATGCTTTATAAGGCAATTGTTAGAAGTCATTTTGATTATGCTTTTTTTTGTTACGCTTCTGATACTAAATTAATAGAAAAGATTGAAAAGATTCAAAATAAAAACTTACGTTTGATATTGGGTGCAATGTCAACTTCTCCAATTAATTCAATGCAAGTTGAGTGCAATTTGTCTCCTATAATACTTCGTTTTGAATTTTTGAGACATTCTTTCATTATAAAGTTATTAACTTGTGATAATAATCCATTGCTTCAAAAGCTTATAAGGCTTCCTTTTACTTGTTTTTTTACCAAAAATTTATCTGAAATTATCCAATTTAAAGACACTTACAATTTGTACAGCAGTGATATTTTGCCTTGCTATTCTGGGAAATTTGAAAGCAAATATGGGGAAATTCAAATTCATATTGATGAGACTTTGAAAAACAAATATGATGTTTATGACATGTTATCCTACTGGAGTGAATACAATCATTTATATACAGATGGATCAAAGAATGACGATAATGTTTCTATGGCTTTATATGACCTGAAAGTTCGATTAGGACATGGTTTCAAGATTCCATCTAATGCAAGCATTTATACGGCCGAAGCTTACGCTATATTAATGGCTCTGGAGTACATAGAGAAGTCAGAGGAAAAAAAATGGCTCATAATTACCGATAGCATGAGTGTTTTGTCAGCATTACAGAATCCTTCTTTTAAAGCCAGTACTCATTTTTTAATTCATCAAATAAGAGAAAAATATTTGGCACTATCACAGCTGAAAGTAAAAGAGGTTATTTTAACGCTGCGTCCCGAATTACGCCGACAGCGCTGTGAGCGCGATAAATGTCGTTCCGATTTGACGTGAGCGCGTCCACAATCGAAAACGTGACGTCATTCATGACGTCACTACCGACGCCATCTTGCAATAACAGTGCTCACGGTTCGTGGCGTTAGCACTGTGAGCGAGTTGTCAAAAGTGACGTTTGATAGTTTTGTTCTAGTAAATTTTTGAGCGAATTTTCAAAAGTGACGCTTGACAGTTTTGCTGTCCTATATTTTTGGTTTGTTTAGGTCTCGATTTAGGTTTCTTTAGTAGTACTGGGTTTGATTATGTTCTAAAAAAGACGAATAAAAGTTTAATAACGATTAGTGATGAAGAAAATAATGTGAATATTTGAATGTTGTGGTGTGAACGGTGTGAGCGCGATATCTAGCGTTCCGAATTGGTAGAACGCTATCAGCGCTGTCGGCGCGCTAACGCAAATGAAACGGGTTTTAGCGCTGTAATCGATCACAGCACTGTTTTTATGAATCGGAACACACCGTAATATGGACACCTTCACATGTCGGAGTTGCTGGTAACGAAAATGTTGACAAGCTTGCCAGGTGTATAACACGTACTCCCAACACCCCTATTAAAAATATTAAATTACCCGCTTCTGATTGTTTGATTCTTGTTAAACTGAAAATTCATCAAATGTGGACATCACACTGGGAAGAGACACTTCAAGTCAAAGGTACTTGGTACAGAGAAATAAATTCTAAAATTGGGAGATCATGGTTCACAAGAGGGACATGCATAGATAGAAGATTCTACACTACCTTATGTCGCCTAAGGATAGGGCATGGACGTTTTAATGCACATCTTCATAGAATGAATATTATAGCATCACCTATATGCACATATTGTGACTCAGAATTACCTCAAACTTTAGATCATCTCTTCTTTGAATGTTCTCATTTTCACCTCCAACGAATACTTTTAATAGACCGGCTTATAAGCATTTATAAAGAAGCCCAGAATGTACCGCGCGCTTTACAGGATCTTTTAAAAAATCAAGAAACGTATCAAGCTTTATATGAATATGTAAAATCTACTTTTGAAGATCTTTAACAGGACTTAAATATAACAAAATATGAATACTTACTGAAGAAATTGGCTAAAGCCTTGTCTTAGAAAACAGGATTGGAAAATTTATCGGACTGGAAATATATTAAGGAAAAAACACAGAATGTATTATTAAAGAATTGGCTAAGGCCTTGTTACTGGATTATTACTGAAAATTATTTACGACTGACCAGGCAGCATGGGCTATGTTCCCTTCGCCTTTCCATTTCCTAATGGAAGAATTTACCAAAAAAAAAAAAATGTCTCTGGTATGGAATTTCTTGAAAAATAAAAATATTTACAAATATAAAATTCTGACTCTGCGTCATTTCATTGTGAAACGTATAAAACCATCAGTGACAATTTTCTTTTAAGATTCAAAAGCCGATTTTCTTTAAAGTTTCAAATCAACAGTATCAGAATTACTAGCCGATCGTAAAAGTAAGTAAATATTTTTGTTTGATTTCTCTACTGTTTTACTCATTTCATTTCTATTCATTTTTATTATATGCCCACCAGTACGAGTGTAACATATTTTATGAGTTTTATCAAAATCTTGAACATCCTGTCTTAAAACAGGATCATTAGCATTTCCCTTCTTGGTGTAGTGCAGAGTGCTTCCTTTCATTTTTATTCTCCGGTTTGTCTAACTTTTTTAATCGAATAGTAAAACAAATCGAATCATAACAATGTTTATTTGTGTTATAAAAAGAATGTATGGTAGCTTGAACAAGAACTAATCAATCCTCAATGTAGAACTGCTATTGCACAATGTTTTGTTGATATGAAAGTTCTAGAAAGCTAGAATTGCCATTGTAAATCTAGGACAATAGACTGAATGTCATATGTCTACCTATTACAATAAAACCAGCTCATAAATTCTTATGCAAATAAAAGTGTAGGTTGAGTTAGAATAAAACAAATATCCAGCCAGTTACTAGTTCATTATAAATTGGCCATTCTTTACAAAAAATAATGGTGATATTATTACAAAATGTTTTTTAGCAGTTGCAGTGATATAATTTGTTACATTTATTTAGTTTAATTTCAGCTTCAGAAAAAAATATCTCACTGTACATAGCATAGAAGACAATTTTCACTTATTGTAGTGGCTTATTGTTATAAAAAAACAGATTGTTACGTAGCAGACGAAACACAAAAAAATTGATGAATTGATGCAAACTAGGAACTAGCCTCTCATTAGCATTCCCCTCTTCCAAGATAGATGATCAATTGATCATATGCATTTACATACAATTTTATAACTTATCACTAAATGAGATAGCCTATAACTGCGGAACAATAACTTCAAACTAGTCTCGATTGGGGTCCACATGGGACTATTTTTAACAATCAAAATTTGAATTTACAGTAATGGAATGAAATCTAAAGATGAGGATTTCATTCTACCTCGTCTCCCATAATAAGTGACAGAAAAGCTTTTTAACTTAGTTAACTTAACTTGTCCATAGTTATATGGTCCAAGATGATAATTGATGCAATTCAGTATGCTAAGCTTTTTGTATTTCCAATAAATTATACTTATCAAGATAATTATTATGATAATTATTGTGAAAATTATCATAACCATTATCCTCTTAAACCCTGATCTTAATGCAAAAGTTGAACGACAAAATATTTACTAACTTGATAGAAAACTCACAAATTTTCTTTTTCAGATAACTCTTAAACAATGGGGAGAGGTAAGATTAAAAAAATAACCTGTTTCCAGTCTAGATTAATATACTTGTCTACAATTAAACATTTTAACGGGTTCTTACCGCATTTAGGTATACTTGAGTTTCCCATATTTCGGCAGTGTTACAACTGCCATGATCACAGGATGACAATCTTTAAAATGTTTAATTCTAGATTTAGAAGATTAAATTTAGAATTAGATTAAATTTAGATTTAGATTAAATAATAACCGGGTAACTCTCAAAAACTGTCAGTCTCTTTTCAGTCAGTAAGAGGTCTGGTGTCAGAAGATTGAAAATCCCCTACACGAAAAGTGGGGATGACATTTTTTTTTCTTGTCTGTCCCATGGTGTGGGGTATCGTTGGATAGGACTTTTAAAAATATTGTGGGTGTGGGAAGACCATTTTTTGATTTAGGGATCCGTTAGCCATTGTCTTATGTCTGAATTTTAGCCTTTTTGGTTAAAGTTGCTAACCGGTGACTTAGGTGAGCGTAGGAAAAATCGTTACTAATTATAATTTATTAATTTAAAATGATATAATATTTAAAAATTAATTTTCTAGGCAAGAAAAAGGGAGATAAGAAGTCTGATACGGCACCAAAAGAAGAGGAAGTACCCTCAATAAGTACGCTCTCACTTAGTGAGACACCCACTACATCTCGGGAGACTTCGGCTCCACCTGAAGAAGAAGGTGGTTTGACTGGAGGTGGTCGTAAGAAGCAGAAGAAACTTGCAGCTACAACCGCTCCAACTGAAACACCGGCCGCTCCCACTGAACCTGCGAAACCGATACCACCAGAACCTGAAAAACCTGAAGTGAAAGACGACGAGGATGTTGGTCTCGGTTTAGGTGGTGGAAAGAAGAGAAGGCCACGTAAGAAGAAAGAGGCGCCGGCTGAAGCTTCGGCAGGAACAGCGTCGGCTCCTCCGCCTCCTGGCCCCTCTGGTCCTGCAGCCCCCACCCCTGGCCCAGCAGCACCTACCCCTGGTTCAGCAGCACCCACACCTGGTCCTGAAGCACCAGCACCAGCTGCAATTTGGGGCCAAAAAGCAGGGCGTGGTCAACCACAATCTTCAACTACATTTCAAACACAACCACAGCCTGGTTTGCCTGAACAAAGACCTGGTGTCTCACCACCAGGATTTGCTGGTGTCCCCGGTCCTGGTTATCCAGGTGCACCACAGCCTGGCTACCCAAGTGCACCTCAGCCTGGCTACCCAGGTGCACCTCAGCCTGGTATCCAGCCACCTGGTCGCGGGGCAGGCCGCGGGGTAGAACGCGGTCAAGCACCGCAACAGCCTGGTCTGTCTCAACCACAGGGCCCTGCTCGTCAAGGTAGTTAGTTATCTTCTATTTAAAAACTACCCCTTAAATACAGTACTTTTATCTCATGATGAGCAACTTTCACATTTACTTTCAGGTAACGCTACATGATATGATATCGGAATACAGATTCTATGTGTACTACAATGATATAAGCACGTAACAGATACGTCATGCAGATAGGTACAGTACTTTTATCACACGAAATGATGAGCGCTTCGCCTGTCGTAACCATGTTCTGGCACGAGAAGTCCTGCGCTCACGCACACATTCACAACGTTTTGGAACTTGGTTATGACAAGTGAAGCACTCGTCACTTTGTGTGATGAAAGTACTGTACCTATCTGCATGACGTATCTGTTACGTGCTAGATCATATAACTAGGGACCAGCCTCGCGATAGTATTCCCCTCTGCAAAGTTACAAGATGAATTACGTACATCATGATTGTTTATGTTCAATTTTATACATTATCACTAAACGCCTATAATTGCGGAACAATAACTTCAAACTAATCTCGTTTGGTGTTCACACGAGACTATTTTTAACAATCAAAATTAGAATCTAAAGTAATGAAATAAAATCCAAAGATGCGGACTTCATGCTACCTCGTCCCACGCAAAAAGTGTCCGAAAATTGTGTTATTAGAATTACATGAGTAAATCGTACATAGTTGTAAGGTCTAGGGTTACGCGTGAAGACCACAGGGTGTGCAGAGTTGACTTTGCACAGGGCTTTTGGGCATGCATTAGCAGATATGGATTGTTGGCGATCTGTGCCTAGTGCATAATGGGATGGGATAGGTGTGATGCAAACTTGGTCCAAATTCAACTGGTTAAATGGCATAGGCCATTTAACTTATAATTAACACATAGGCATCAGCTTCATTATAGGAAAGGGAAGCACAAACACACCTTACATGAATTCGCATTGTGTTTATAATCTATATTTCGGCAGAATCGCGGCGACAAAGCACAGTCAAGGCCTGTGCTTAAATCGCTGCGATTTAGTTGCGACGTCGTTGCCGCCGTGAAGTTGCGACATCGTCTACGCTCAAAAATTACTTGTGCGATAGGTCTCTTAGAAGCAAATATATTGTAAGTGCTTCACAACCATTAAATCTATATTTCTTTCTATAGTTCAACAAAAGCCAGGCGGGCCACCTGCTGGCGATACTACAGAGTGTCACTTCAAAATCCCAGCCAAGATTATTGGTAACACTGTACGGTGTAGGCCAGTTCAAGTGTTGACTAATTACTTGCAAATGACGATCAAGCCACTAAAAATCGTAAGTAATTATTTATGGTAACTGGATTATAATTTTATATAATTTTTTTATAAACATGGTAAGAATTAATAAATAGTGGTCATAGAGAAATTACGATTTAGCAGTCATGTGTATAAGGCGATCGGCTTGCGCCCGCTATTATTATTGTTGGCTGGGCTATTGCAAGTAAGGTTCGTTATGTAACACTGCGACCATTGCTGGTCTAAAGTTTTCGCTCACTCATATTTTACACATACATCCGAACTAATTTCTTTTCTCCACTCTCGGGTATGCAGGTTTCCTCACGATGTATTCCTACACCGACGAGCTAGTGAAAATGATAAATATAACTGTACATAAGTTACGTAGAACTTACTGGTACAGGCCAGGAATTGAACCGCCGCCTCATGATTGAGTCGCTACCTCTCTTATGGACTGTCATCGCTCTCCCCCTAGGTCCCTGCGCACGGATGCCACGCACCCCTTCTACCCCTTGGTAACAGAATAACAATGTTTATGTCCTAAATTACTATTATAATTCTTATACCCTGGTGTAGCAAACAAGACTTAACTATGCCTTTTGCTTATACCGAACAAATACAAACGAAGTAATAAATATAGGATTAGACAGCAAGTTTATTATATTGATTATGATTATTCTTATTTCAGCACCGTTACGACGTCTCCTTCAAACCGGATAAACCAAAAAAGATGATACCCAAAGCGTTTGCTGCAGCGAAGGGCGCACATTTTAGCAAGCACTTGATTGCATTTGATCAAATGAAGAATTGCTATGCTCTCACTCCGTTGCCGAATGTCAAGCAAGATGATCGTTTCGTTGTACCTGTTAGTATTCATTATCTTTGTATACATATACTATACATGTATACTTACATAATACTAAATAAAACCTTAGATTATGTATAAGCGAGCTATAGAACGCGTATAACCGTATGAACCGTAAGCACAGGTATGAACAACATCACATCATCATCACAGCCTATATACGTGTCACTGCAGGGCACAGGCCTCCAAGGCGTAATTGGCGTTGGGCACCACGCGTACCCAATGCGGATTGGTCGACTTCACATACGCATCGAAATTTCTTCTTCAGCGTAAGCAGGTTTCCTCACGATGTTTTCCTTCACCGTTTGAGAGCCGTCGGTATTACGTACATAATTTATTTAGTCTAATTACGAATGAATTCAATTAATTTCTACCCAATCTAATTCCGGAGCGAGATCTCTAGCTTACATTAAACTCATTGGCGCATGGCATGTCATCAGTGCTGATTCGAATGTCTTGATTGTGTCAGCGAACATATTCAACCATCTATATTTTCGCATAAACTATCTATCATGTCTGTCTATCATTGAAATTTTAATGAAAATTCTAGACTAGCGTTATTGAAATGCTAAGTAACAAAATTTACTCACGCTCGGTGTCAAGGGCCGTGACAGATGCGCGGGCTCTATTCAGGGTGTAAGGAAAAGTATAAGTAACCTTTAAACCACATACTCTACCTAACAAACTTAACAACTTTTACCATGCGAGCAAAGTAGTCAGCGCAAAAAAAAAAAACTGCTGTTCCAAACTAAACTGCAATAACTACTCGACTAAAATGTATGAGACAGATTTTTTAGTGTTCTGACAGGTTTTCTCCCATAGTAATAGTTGATCAGTTTGATGGGACGAGTATGTGGTTTAAAGGTTAATGATGCTTTTCCATACACCCTGTATACTTATACGAGGAAGATGCATTAGAGAGAAGGAGAGAAGACTGCCTTACAAGCGGCGAGACATGAAAATACTTCTAAAACCACAGAACATTATAAGAGGGGTTAGAAATGCAAAGTAGCGCTTTTGCTTCGGAGACGGTTGTCGACACTTGTCCGCTCTCCCGCTCATGCTGCTACAATTACTCATGCCCACTCGCTCTCACCACGCCGCGCGCCTTTTGTTGTTATGCAAATCATTGCATAACCTGTGGCGACACGTTCCGCGCCTACTTTGCACTTCTTACCCCTCTTATAATGTTCTGTGTCCAAAACGGCACAATATTTGTAGGCAATTATATTTTACTTTTTTATTAATGCAGGTCGAAGTGAAGGATAACAACAATAAAGTTATGAAGATTGAAGTTTCATTCAAAGCTACCGGTAAAGTCGACCTAGGAACGATACTGAAGTAAGTGCAAACCAATTCCTTTAATTATATTTTTTACAATTTTAGGGTTCCGTACCCAAACTGTGCCAACGGGACCCTATTCATAAGGCTACACTGCTGTCTGTCCGTCCTAGTTTTAAAGAGCTGTATCTATTGAACCGTAGTAGGTAGAGAGTTGAAATTTTCACCGAATATGTGTTATTGTTTTGAATTTGCTAACAAAAAAAGTAAAAAAATAATAGGTCCTCATACAAGAAACGTATTTTTTTCATGGTTACTTGTTTTTGCTTGATCGTAAAAACGGCAATACACACAAGCGTCAAACTTGGTGTGATTGTAGACCATACTCTAAAGAAAAACAACAAATAACAAAAACCGATTAAGTGTATGTCGGGCTCGCGCTAAGGAGAAAAACATTTTTTTTTCATAAATCTGTGTGCATGGGACCCTCGGTGCACGAGGCCGACTCCCACTTGGCAAGATTTTATTACTTTATAGATGCAACTATAAAGCTGCTCTGCGCGAGGATATGAACATACTAAAAGTCGCGGAGTGTTCAGAAAGGCGTACGGCTAGGGTACAGAATTTAGTATTGTTCCGTTTAGAGAAGATGCGGCCAGACACTGTCTAACACACATCTTTTAAAAAAACCAAAATATAAAAAGTAGAATTCGGTATGTCAAGTATTTTTTGGTCTGCATTTTATATTTTTAACGGATAGAAGACATAATTTTAAGAAACCAATTTAATGTTTATTGCGATTCATCGAGTTTATCAATATAAATTTAATTTTTAAATTACTTTGATCTGTAATTTGTAAATGTAAAAATGGTGGAGAGAAAATAATTCGAACTCCATGGAGAAAAACTACTTACAACTACTATTTAAAAAAAAAATGCCTTCTCTTTCTAACTCTATGCTGGCAACAGAAACCGCAACATCAAATGTCAAATTCTGATGTTGTGACTGTATTTTTTTTCATAATGGCCAGTTATTTTAAGTTGATTTTAAGTTTACCAAGGATTTATTTAAAAAATATATTTCTGTAATCCTTTCATTTTAAAATCTCGGACATAGAAAATATTATTATTGAGACCATTATCTCGAAATGGTTTTCGATTCAGCCATCCAAAATAAACTGGAAATAACGAATTACAAATGCAATATTGAATTACACAGTGTAACATTGTGAAGACCAGACATTTTGGTCATTCATATAATCATCGAGTTTATAGTAACTTTTTAACAGAGGACTTACTTAACATGGGACTTAAACTTTTTGTCTGGCAAGTTTAGAATATCCTCTGGTGTCTTATGATGTGTTGACCTTACTGAGTCGAAAATGTAGATACATATCGTAGCATGCAAGGTGTTCAAATATTTCCGAGCAGTGATAATTTTCAATAAATTCTTTACAGTAAATGTTACCAATTATATCTAAACATGTATTTTGTCATAATTATCGGAACAACTTATTTTCAATTATTTCTTTACTATGTTATTTAAAATTGAATTGTAAAACAACGGAGTAAGGTCTTTTTCCCTAAACTGTTCAGATGTTTGTGTTCACCCTGGCTGCTTAGATAAATGTGATGTTCTAGGCGTTCAGATATTTTTGATTGGTAAAGAAATTATTGAAAATTATACCTGCTTAGAAATATTTGACCACCTGGTTTGCTATGATATATCTGATGGCGACTGTAAAAATAGGAATATATGTAATACATAGATTTAGCATATACTACGTTAGATCGGAAAGAGAAAGGGCATAGCATTAACGTATGTTAGAGCGAGATAGATAGACGAGACCATTCTCGAACATGCTTTGAGCCTGTATGGCCCTAGCGTCAGTTGTCAACGGAACGAATCCCGCTTTTTTTATTCAAAGTCTCAGATTTTTTTGGTCTTGCCTCGGATAATTCGTAGCCGATCTAACGTAGTATATGCTAATTCTATGCTGTAACCTCCATTTTATTCCTACTAAATAGTTCGTGTTTTAATCATCAGTTATATGAAGAGCGGTACGTCTCTGAATCCACCAACAGAGGCTATTCAGTGCGTTGACGTCATCCTACGTCAGGGGACACTGGAGAATTACATAAAGGTAATGTTGTCTAAACTAAACTATTATTACGGAGTTACAAATACAAGCTGAAAGTTGCAAAAGGAGTTTGTAAATTTTTATATGAGGCTGGCAAAGTGCCAATAGCTTTTTTAAAATCGGCATCGCATAATAAAACCTAAATATTTGGGTTGGGGACATATAGGCGACTGCGCGACGCAAAAGAAGGGTATTTATCAGCCTATGTATGTAAGTTTGTTCCTTTGTGGCACACTAGAACCAAACGCGTGGGCCGATTTAATGATTCTTACGTCAATCGATTTGTTTTAATCTTGCGAGTATCACTGAAGACATGACAGTAAACTTAATTCAATATGGCGACAACCAGACACCATATTGTGAAAAAGAAAAAGTGATAGTTGACGAACTACGTTGAGTGGGGTATCCTTGAGTAGGTACGAGTATTTGAAAATCATCTTTATGTTTCTTTTATCATTTTTCTTTTCGAATGACCATTTAGGATCTATAACGAGTTTAAGTTGAAAAAAACTAAAAAGTGAAAGTAAAATAAAAAGTTAATTTAATAACTTCTAATAATTTTTTTTCTCCATAACGTGATACTATAAGACGTTATGTTATATGTTTGTTGTTTTTCTATCCTATCCAAGCATTTTGGGTTTAAAGAAAATTCGGCATCGCACAATGAAACCTAAATATTTTGAATGGGGACATAAAACACAATGTCCTATAGTGTCACGTTATGGAGATAATTTAACATAGAGATTGCAAAATGACTCCCGACTCCCTTGGTTTGTAAACTTCTAGCATAGACGCGATAGATTTTTTAAAAATCGGTGTCGCAAGTTGAAACCTAGATATTTTGACATGTACTATACAGGGTGTCACAAAACACCCTTGTTAGATACTACAGGGGGTGCTTCAGACCATCAAACTGAACAAATTTCACTATGGGACTAAGAAATTGCGAAATCAAAATCTGCTGTTCTAAACATTTGCGTCGAACAGCTGATTTTTATTTTGCGATTTTGATATTGGTCCTATAGTGAAATTTGTTCAATTTGATGGTCTGAAACACCCTCTGAAGTATCTAACGCATTTAATTTTATACCCTGTATAATGTGAACTAAATAAGAACTCCGATAATGTCGAGAATAGTAGCTAGATGTGGTGTCGTGTGTACTATCAACTGAAATTTATATTTCAGGCGGGTCGTCAGTTCTTCAAGCGGCCATCTAAGCCTATTGACCTCGGAGATGGGCTGGAGATGTGGACAGGCTTGTTCCAATCTGCTATATTCACGTCAAGCCCTTTCATTAACATCGATGGTATGAAGAACACTAGCTTTTTGAAATTAGAATATCGAAAAATCCTTTCTAAGTCCACTGAAGCAGAGCGAGGGTACGGAGTGGAGAAACGAGGGAATGTTGGCCAATGGGATTTCATAAAAAGTCCGCTCCGAGATTTCACTGCCTTTACTTTACTTTAGGTGGATGGATATAAATACAGAAACTCATGATCAAGGGGTTATGCCCTTCGGTGTGACCGGAAACTTACAAATTCTCCTACTTTTTGGTGTGCAGATGTAAGTAGGAGTCATTTTCAGCATATTGAAGGTATCGGTAGGAAAGGTTTATTTGATTGGTACGGTCGCCATCAGATATGTCATAGCTAACAAGGTGGTCAAATATTTCTAAGCAGTTCTATTTTAAATAATTCCCTTACACATACCAATCAAACATATCTCAACACCTAGAACATCAAATATATCTACGCAGTCAGGGTGATCATATTATATTATTCATCAATCATATTATTCCTTTACTAAATTTTTCAATTTTAAATAAAATTGTAAATAAATTATTGAAAATAAGTTGTTCAGATATTTATGACACAATACACGTTTAGATAGAATTGGTAACATTTACTGTAAAGAATTTATTGAAAATTATGAATGAAATATTTGAACACCTTCCATGCTACGATATATCTGATGGCGACTGTACACAATAATAATCTGACAAATTAATAAAATTATTTTCCGAAAAATTACGAATAATTTTTCTCTTCATTCCTTCCCAGTTTTTTTTTCAAACTCATTTAATGTGATTTTATTATTTCAGTTGCCCATAAGGGATTCCCGAGGCAGCAGCCTATGATAGATGCAATATCTCGCGACTTTCGTTTGGAATTGACCAAACCTATAGACCAACAGAGGTCGCGTGGGGTTGAAAATTTCCGGATGTTTATCAAAGGGCTAAGGGTAAATATTATTTTCATCCCCTCCATCTCGGAAAGAGTATTTTTGCTCTTCGATATCTGAGTGCAAAAGTCCGTTTTGATCCGCTAGAGAATAAAGTAAATTGAATTTAGAACATCGTGTGCACTATGTTTGTGAATTCAAAACATCATTAAACTTATTTACTTCTCCCTCCATGGTGCCGAATTTATCATAGAACCTTTTTTTTTTTGCATTTAGTCATTTCCTCGCTGAGGTGGGATGAAAAGTTACGTGTTGCACTCGAGTGCAAAGATTTTTCACCTCGTGCTCTTTTGATTCCCTCGCTAACGCTCAGGATTATAATTTTTGAATTTTTGAAAATTTCAGAATCCTTCGCATGCTCGGTCATCAGAATTGAGCACGCGGTTAAAAAGCAACTTTGTACTCTTGTATAACAAATAACTATTATCGTATACAGGGTCTTTCTTAATATAACGCCTTACGGTTTTTTAAGGAGATGATCAGACCATCAAACTGAACAATTTTCTTTATACCATAACATGGAAACCGCGAATAAAAAACGTCTGTTCCATACCTAAAGCAACACGGCTCCTGTCGCCCCGGGGGGAGACGACATACCCTCTGCCAAAGTGCAAGCCCCGATGGTCCAGTGCCACAGATTAATAATAAGTTAACTACGTACTACGACAAATCTGACTGATTCGCCAAGTGAATGCATAGGGATGTTCAATCAATGCAGATCTTATCGATAAAATTGTACGTCAATTACAACTAGTTTTTTGTGATAAATTATTTAATCAATACATTTCTATCCATACAGCCAATTTCGGTCGTGGCGGCTGAAAATTCGGTACCAAAATAATTTGCACCTAAATTCTGGTCGTGGAGTCGTAATTTTCACTAATTTTTGCGGCTGCGTGAGGTTAAGACTAAAATGTAGTACTCACATTTTGCGTCTAAATGTGTCAGACGGAAGTAGTAAGCTACTACTTTGGGTTACTAACTTCACACCGGTTACTAAAATATCGTAATTTATCGATAACTACCAACCAAGAAGATATTTCTGCAAGCACGAAATCACAGATTAATAATAAGCTACTACGTACTAAATGTCAATGGCTATTACATCTATGGTTTATCTAAAAAGATTCGATACGTTTTATGTGTTATTGTCATAGCAACGGTTCTCCCCCTCCCACAAAAAACGTCAGAAAAATGTTTTATGGAGAAATGCGCAAAGGCACCTCACCTCCGGTCGCTGACGGGAGCCGTGTTGCTTTAAGGTTCCATAATAGACAGCGCTAAGTCAAACCATAGAGTAAAATACAAAAAGACTGCTATACTCCATACCTCAGAGGAAGGATCTCCATAGAGTCCGCATAAATTTACGATTGTAGTTAGTCTTTTTTTTGTCTTATGACGTACCTTTCATAGTAGAAGGAGATGGAACTATAGATATTTGTTTATGCGGCTGTCCACTTTTTTTTGAGCTAGTGTGTGTGAAAAGTGACCGTAAACATAAGGTCATATGTCACTTGGTGCCTTTTGTCCATACTACTTGACACCACACACTCAAACCTAAAAAAAAAAGTGGACACTCTACAATTGGTATGGCTCACTCTATTAGGTATAATCTCTTTGCTCCATACTAAGTGGCGTACACTGGCAAAAGGTCAAAATCCCGTTTCATAGATGGCGCTGACTCATTGCCCGCGAGTTTCGACAATTGCAACCATTTCGAATCTACTACTCTTTTTAGTTATCTAAGCAAGAAGACTAATCAAAATTTCTTAGCGTGTATTCGCAATTCATCTACTCGCGGGCAAGGAGTCAGCGCCGTCTAGGAAATACGGAACATTGAGGTTTTTCCGACGTTCGCCACTTAGTATAGAGAATAGCACTCTTCTTGTCTTTTACTCTATCTTCAAACTTAGAATAATTGTTTGTATCAGGTAATGGCGACAATCGGTGGAGACGTTTCAGCCGCGGGTCAAAGGCGGGAGTTCATCTGTAACGATTTGGTCGATCCTCCGGGCAAGATTAAATTCACTATGACCGATCAGCAGACCGGCAAGTCGCAGACTATGACTGTCGCTGATTACTTCCAAAAAGTTAAGGGAATCAGGTTTGTCTTTACACTATCTATTATAAAACCGGCGAAGTGTGTCGGGCCACCGGCGCAACGTAGGGTTCCGTAGTTTCGCGTCACAATATGCAGATTTTGAATTATTGTTAATATAAACATGAGCGAGAAGTTCTTTGAAATATCAAAAACATACGCCTAAATGATTTGTTTCATTGGTTCCAGGTTGAGATACCCAAA
The DNA here is from genome assembly GCA_963924505.1 of Agonopterix alstromeriana. Lineage (NCBI taxonomy): Eukaryota > Metazoa > Arthropoda > Insecta > Lepidoptera > Depressariidae > Agonopterix > Agonopterix alstromeriana. The sequence goes on from OZ004670.1 coordinate 11,993,624, forward strand.
TCTTAACTGTATGTGGGTTGGACCCCGAGATAAGAATATCTACTATCCGATCGAGTTATTGGAAGTGTCCTATGGGCAGGTACGTTTCCATTGACCTTAAATACAATAGACACCAAGTCTCATACAAAATCTTAGCTAATTTTTGTTCGAATGTGACATATAACCCACACAAATCAAGTATGCATGCTGTTGGGTGGCACGAATAATGTTGTTTTTTATTCATAAACTTAGTCGTATTTGCCATGTTTTTTGAGCTCTTTTGGTTCTGTCATTTTTCGAACGTTGGTTGTGAATCTAGTTCAATTATATGTAAACAACGTGTTAAAGAATTAACGCAAAAATAGAAAGTAGCTTGTTTAGAATCGAGAGCAAAATCGAATTATCATGGTTTCAACATAAGTATTTCTTTTTTTTTTCAAAATATTAAATAATTTGTTTGTAAAATTTAAAATTTACTGAGCTCGATCAGAACCCACCGCTCGAATACTCTCACCCTACTTACTATCAAAACAAGATTTTTAAAATGTATCCATGAGCACGTTACCGCTTTCATTCATTGCTGAAATGATAACAAATAATTTTTGCCTCAAAACTTAAAATGCGAAGAACTTTAAATTCTAACTACCAAAATAATGAAATTATTGTTTGAATCTAATTATTTTGTTCGAAGTTATTATTTCGCAATTTTAGGCTGTCTCGTTTAGTGATAAGGTGTAAAAATGAATGTAAATGCACAAGATCAATTGTGCTTATACCGTGGCAGAGGGGTAATGCTACCGCAAGGCTAGTCCTTATAATAATTAGTCAAAGCCTAGAAATGTCACTTCATACAAATTTTATGCAAGTGACATTTTCTTGGTCAATGGTTGTATGGCTATCGCTATCTCATACGCGGTTACAATGACATTCTGTCTACTAGCGCAAGTGACATTTCTTGGTCAATGGTCAGGCCTGTCTCACTCAACACTTTTGCTTTACAGGCATTGAACAAACAGCTGAACGAAATGCAGCTGTCGACGATGGTTCGAGAAGCCGCCACGCCTCCGGACCAACGCAAACGTAAAATTGAAGAGGTCATCCGTGACGTAAGAAAATATAATTTACCATTATGATTCATTAAATAACTTTTAGCCAGGCCGCACGTTGGCACCACCACAACTTGAAGCTGGAAGCGGCTGAAGCGCGCTTTAGAAACTTGCGATCGGTGGTCGGTGGCCGCCACAATTAATTACCCGCTACGGGGCTTAGCATGACACCACGAGAAAAAAAATTGTCAAAAATCGATACGTGCAAAGAGAGAGCTTTGTTACTTTGCGTATGCGAAAGCAAGCACGCATGAGGGTCGTGACGCGCATAGCATGCTAGCCCTACAGGTGAACTAAGAATAGGACATGACTATTTTTTTTTTGTAGTATTTCTTAGTTTCAATGAAATATATCGAGAAAATAAATGTATTGGTGCTTTTCTGTCTGTACCGAGTAAAAATGTTTTATTTCCTTTCAGATGAACTATTCTCAGAATTCGTTTTTCAAGCAATTTGGGCTTGAAATAAACAACGAATTCTTCCCAGTGCAAGCCAAGGTGCTTCAGCCGCCGAGGTTGGAAGTCGGCGGCAGACCAGGTGGCCCGCCCGAATTAATTGAACCCAGGTTTGACGACACGATAAACTATATCATTATCATCATCAGCTACGCAAAGTCTATTCTTAAGCACCTCCCACATAATGGGGATCAATTTGCTAAAACAGTGCACCACTCGTAATTTAAATTAATTTCCAAATGTTTTTAATTAATTTAACAACAAATAAGGTACGATATAGTGTTTAGGTGACCCTGACTCCAAACACTATATTTTTCGTCCGTCTGTTTGTTTGTTCGAGCATCACGCAAAAAGTACTGGAACGATTTTGATGAAAATTTATGATTAGACATAAAAACTGGTATACAGTATGCAACTTAATATGCTGACAGGTTTTAAGAGGGTGATCAGATCACCTGAACACCAATATCCATGGGACCAATATCGAAATCGCTAAAAAGAAATCAGCTGTCCGAAGTTTTATAAGTAACAGCTGAATTCAAAATAGCTTCAAAAAATCTGCTGTCCCATACATTTGGCTCGAGTAGGGTAGGTTCACAGTTTTATATGGAACAGCAGATTTTTTTAGCGATTTTGACTTTGGTCCTCTAGAGAAAGTTGCTCAGTTTGATGGTCTGATCACCCCCTTAAAAAAACCGTCAGCATATTATATTTTATTTCGCTAGGTAGACGGGAACCGGTGTTCTACTTGAATACAAGGTGTTACAAAAGTAAAAATAAATATTAAAAACTTTAAGGGGGTTGTTTAGAGCATCAAACTGAACAACTTTCACTATAGGAGCAACATCAAAATCTCAAAAAAAAATTGACTGTGTGATAAATTTAGCTCGAGTAGATTTGTAGTTTAGTATGGAACATCAGATTTTTCTTTCGCGATTTCGATATTGCTCCCATAGTGAAAGTTGTTCCGTTTGATGGTATAAACCACCCCCTTAAATGTTTATTTGTATTTTTGTAACACCATGTATAAAGATAACAAAAAGGGTGTAAGTAACAGCCTAGCAAATACTGAAACGGAGAACGGTAAACCTCACGCAACGCGAAAAAAAATCAGCTGTCCTATACAAAACTGCTATACCTACCTGACTCAAATGTATGAGACAGTGGATTTTTTTCGCGTTTCCTGAGGTAGGCTAGATAGTGAAAGTTGTTCAGTTTGATGGTCTGATTTCACCGTTTCAGTATTTTTTAGGCTGTCGCTTACACCCTGTATATTTTCATAAACTAATATAAACTTTATCTTCTCCAATTCGGCAGGAAAGGGCAGTGGCAGGCCAATCGTCTGCTGAAGCCTGAAGCCCTACTATCATGGGGCTTCATTGCTCTAGATCTCGACCCTCACAGCAGTAATGCAGACGCAATAATACAATTGGTAACTTTGTATTTTTACTTTGTTATTATATTTGTTATAGTCTCTTTTTATATTTTATTTAATGGCACTCTGCTTGTGTAGCAATTTGGCCAGTGTCAAGAGATTTATGTAGTCTCAGGTATACAACGTGTTAATGAATAAGCGCAAAACCTCATACACCCCAACTGATTTGTAACAAAATAATTTTGATAATTGAAACAAGAATTTCATTATTTTGATAGTTAAAATTTAATGTTATTCGCATTTTAAGTTTTGCGGCAAAAATGATTTGTTATCATTTCAGCAATGAATGAGAGCGCTAACGTGCTCATAGATACATTTTAAGAATCTTGTTTTGGTAGTAAGTAGGGTGACAGTGCCCGAGCGGTGGGTTGAGATCGAGTTCAGAAAATTTTAAATTTTTTACACAAATTAATTAATATTTTGAAAAAAATTACCTATGTTGAAACCATGATAATTCGATTCTGCTCTCGATTCCGAACAAACTATTTTCTAGTTTTGCGTTAATTCATTAACACGTTGTATATCAATGTTACTGACCGACGGAACTTCTAATTTTATTGGGACGCGTGAACTGTCATTTTCATACAAATACAAACAACGGATAGCTTACCCGTCCTCCCGTCGACAGATAGCAGGCAGAGGTAAGATTGCCTACCGTTGGTAAGTTTATTGGGACGGTAAAACAAGAGATCGATAGACTTTTCTTACTGCAGTAAGGCAAAACCAGAGATAGATCGAATATTGGGAACGGCCGTTAACGAAAACACATTAGAGCTGTACTAAATGGCGGAGCCACGTGCAAGCCTCACACAGGCCAATACGTACGTGTTCGCCCTCCGCCAGACTTGCGGCGCGACTCTATATCAGTCTCTCTAATCTCCATTCAGGAATTAGAGCCACTAATCGTCATTGTCAAAGTGACATTTCGTGGTCAGAAACCTATGGTATATTTTAAGAATAAAATTAGGTCGGCACGGTACTTACTAGATTGCGCTGATAATACAAATTTATTGTCGTTCTATAAATAATAACAACAATCGTAACAATTTGAATGATATTATCAAATTATGTTATGTAGCCCGCGTCTGTCTGCGTGGACCGTTTAATGTTACGCGGAACCCGTCTGCAACTGGCACCGAAATGGCAATAATCCGCTAAGTGGTTCCAAACCTGTCGTTTTGGTACCGGTTCCGAGCCATGCATACGGCAGGCGCGCACGTCTGAACTGGGATGGCGCGAGTGCCGACGCCAGGATATATGATTTAAATCAAGTGATTTTTATAAAAATCTATTATTTAAATCAATACTTTTTTACTGCGACCATATCAGCCAATATGTTTCAAGGGACTTCCCCTGACATAAGCTGCGGGCGCGCAAACACGTGTCCAATGCTGTTTACCTATACCGTGCAGTGGCGAGCACTCAGGGTAGACACAAATACAGTTAAACCCAAATAATTTCTAAACTATAAGCATTTTGTGTAATAAATGAATTTTAATTGTTTAATCAATACTTGTTTAATTGTGCTCGGCTTTCCTAAAATTACAGCACGACCAGGAAAATAATTCCGTTCGTCAATATTCGTTTGCGCAGTTATTTAGTAATAAAATCAGATAGCAGCGAATAGGGCGCGAAAACAATTAGATAATCGCAGCAAGGTATTTCAGGCGCGCGAAGGTGGCACATCCTGATTGGTCAATATAATTTAGCGCGCTATTAAAATTTCTCAATTGCGCAGGGAGGTCGGTAAAACTTATAAACCTGGTACTATTTTACCCTCTAATTGCGGGGTGAGGTTCGGTATCTAAAATTAATAAGGGGTAGTAACTACAATACTTAGTACTATCGTGAGATCATTGAGAATCTTCCCATACAAACTGTAGTACACACGGCGACACATCAAGCTATACGACAAAATTTTTTTGACTACCACCGTGCCGGAAGATGTTCCGTTGTAGAGAAGTTGCGGCCAGAAACTCGACCACATACATTTTTGAAACAAAATTTTAAAGATCGTTAATTTTAGAGTTAATAGAAAAGACGAAAATAATAATGAAAGCTTCCAAATCGATTCTGTGCAAACGGTAATAGGTTTTGATTTTTATTCATTTACGGGTTGTATAGGCTGATAACAATACCTTTTCAATCCCCTAACCATAAAAATATGTATCTTTTGTAACAGTTAAAGGACAACGGAGCCCAAATGGGCATGGCAGTGTCAGATCCCAAAGATACGTTCTTCAACGTCAGTATTAGGGGTCTCCAGGAAGTCCTATTCACGGCGCTCAAGAAGGAAATCAAATTCCTCGTGATCGTGGTTGCGACGAGGGGCCGCGATTATTACCATCAGGTAAACTTTAATTCCAGACTTTTTTGTTTTGGTAATGTTCTGTGACTAAAGGTGTCTACGCACTAACCCATGCACGGGTATCCCTCCAGGGTCGACCTTATGAGGAAGTTCAAATATTCCTTTTATCACCAGGGCATCCTTATTATAATCCTCAAAATTATTTTACTATACGTTGGTTTGGGGAAACCCGGTGAACAATTATCCGGGTACCTATCTATCTACTATCTATGGAAAGTGGTGGGGATCGACCAGATACGTCCAATTGATCTCCGGGTTCCCCTTACGAATTACGGTACAAGGATGACATTTAGGGATCATCATATGGATGCTGTGGTGATACAGGGAAAATTTTGACTTCCTCGGAAACTCCTGACGGATGAGGTCAACGAAACGCGGAAACTATGACAGGTAAGGGTATGGGCCTTGACCAAATGTAATAGTGGACCCTGGTCAGATTGACGGTGAAAAAAATCCAGAATTGCGAAATCGAAGATGGCTGCCATGGAAATTGCAAACGCCAAGCAGATTAGGTGTCGCTGATTAATAATATGACATCATTTTGTTTTTATCTCATGAGGGTTGCCAAACAAATACTAGAGTTAACCCGGCGACTTCGTCCGCACAAATTATATACCATATTTTAAATTAGATCATAAGCTATCAAACCAAAAAAGTTTCATCAAAATCGGTTCACAAAAAAACACACAAACAGACAGACAAACATTAAAATAAAGGTTCATTTGGAGTCAAAGACACCTAAAAACTATATCATCATCTTTTTTTTTTGTAAATATCTTCAATTTATGCAAAGCGATTTTGTCTGAAGTTATTCTTTCTTAGTATTTTAGTTCGCTGGAACGTATAGACTGATTAATGATTATAATAATGATCTTTTGTGCAGGTGAAACAGTTCGCTGAGAGAGATGTGGGCATCCTTACTCAGTGCATCAAGGAGTACACTGCCACACGCCGGATGAACAAGCAAACTGCTCGAAACATTCTACTAAAGGTTTGTAACGTGTTACCTTGTAAAAGCTTAGATCAAAGTGAAACTGCCTCCTCCTCCGCATTGGACTCTTGACACGGAGGTCGTGGGTTCGATTCCCACGGGGGACACCTAGTGATATCTCACTTTGTGCGTTTTTCCCCAGTTGGTTAGGACATTGCAGGCCGAATCACCTTATTGTCTGAAAAGAAAGATGATTCCGTGCTTCGGATGGCACGTTAACCATTGGTCCCTGCTACTATCTCTCGTGGTAGTAGTCGTTACATAAAAACCACGTCAGAGGCCGTAAGGCGGTCTGAAAAAACTGACACCAGGGCTTGCCCACACGATAAGAAGAAGAAGAAAGTGAAATTCATGGATAAGGCCTTACGCGAACATTTCAAACCAGAAAAATTTGGCAAAACAAATGAATATGGTAGATTCAAAAACATGACGTCAAAAAGTTATCTATGGTATATTATTTTGAATAAACAATTTTGACTTTGACTTTGACTTTGAATGGTATACTTCAAATTTGTACCGAGATGACAGACAATTGTACTAGTTTGTATGGACCAAGTGTACTAGTTGTGTGCTTCAACTTAACGCACTTTAGGCCTATCCATTAATTTTACTTTGATCTAAGGTTCAAAGTGCCCTTAGATGTTTCAATTCAATATTTAGTGTCATGGCCCCATAGGGCGAGTGAGATGATTCTGACAATAATTAATAATGATGGTTGATGGCAAGTTAAGAAAAAAAAACATTGAAGATAGTTCAAAGTTAAGTCATTCTGTAATAAAAATAGCGGTGATCGGTGAAGCTCAGGGGTCGTGAGACATAATTATCATGATAAATATACGTTGATAATTATCATGATAATAATAAAATTAATTGGAAAAACAAAAAGCTTGTGCTAGCTATGTCACGCCATGTTTAACCAATCACGATTCGCAAAAAAAGAAGCTCAGAAACGCGAAATAAAATTTGTCTCTGTTTTCAATTCAATTCAATTCAATTATACTTTATTGCACACCAAAACAGAACATACATTTGTTTTCGGCAGTTTTTCTAAATGATTTGTTATTTATTGCCATACGAAACGAAAATTTCGAATACTACATGCTGTTTAGGCGGGATACGAGTGTATTAAAGCGAAAACTACAATATTAAAACTTTTCGTGACATATTTCACTCCAAACTAAAAATAATTTGATTTATCGGATAATTATCAAAGAAAATTGATAATTTCGAACTCTGATTATTATGAAATTACTTATTTAACTTTTAATAAAAACAATACAATTTTTATAGGTGAATTCCAAGCTGATGGGAATAAACCAGGCGTTAGACGGGCGTAGTTTGCCGAAGTGTCTCACCGGGGGTGGAGTTATGGTAGTGGGGGCTGACGTCACACATCCGTCTCCAGATCAGGTATGTTACACAAACTAAAAAAAAAAGGTGCAACCTATTATCACATAGGTCCGTAATTCCGTATTAATAAACTGTCCGTCCGTCCATCCGTCCTTCCTCCCTTCCTAGTAGCTTATAGGTTCACAATAATCATACAATATGTTTATTGCATCAAAGTAAATTGTAAATATATATATTTTTTTAATAAAAACGTCATACTTGTGTTCTGTTTGGTGGTTTGTTGAGAAAATTCACTCTAAAATATTTTAATTTGTGCTTCCGAGAGGTTTCACAAAATGGAGCCAGGCTATACAAAAGCTGATAGTGCAAATCTGCCGAAAGTAGATTCATCTATGGTTGCAAATTTCTTTGCGTGTAATTCTAACTTTTACTCAGCCGAGTTTCGGAATCCAAAAACTTCCGTGTAAGTACCGAAATAAACAAAGTAATTATATTATGTAATTTATTTGGAAAAGTATTTATAAGCTTTTCACTGAATAAACTGCAAACTTTCCACTCAAAATATGCGTGAGAGTTGAAGCGTCGTAGTTGCCTTTACTTATTTATTGTGATGTGACGTCACAGCCAGAAATGTCACGTGACCGGCTTTTTTTGCGCGAATCTGAAATTACTTAATGAGAAATATATATTTTTTCGAATAAATAACAATAAGAGGTATAAATTAACCTACGCATATTTTAAAATAACTTTCCAAAAACTGTCAAATAGCCAATTTTCACAGAATGTGCGTTATTATGGCGGACTTGATAACAAATAAAAAAAATGTTAAAAATTAAGGCGCCGTTAATAGCAATAAACCATAATTGTTTGTAGATTCGTATAAAATAAACCAATATGCTTACAGATACTTAATCAATTATCTGTAAAATGTTGTTTAATTTAATAAAATGAGCGTCCGTTTCTTTCCTTTTCTGAAAACCCCATTGATTAATTCGATTTTGTGAAAAAATACGATACGAATAAAGTAAATATCGTCATCGAAATCGTAAAAAGAAACAAAAAGAAAAGAATTAAATAAACGTCGCGAGCGCATCGCTTACGATGGATGAGCCCACAGAAATAAATCAAGATAGAACGGTAAAGTGCGCGGGGCACGCGTGCCAACATTAAGCAATAAATTACTTAATTTGCCATAAGTTTACTCATTACCCACTGAGTCGCGCTTCGATAAACATCGGTGACAAATCAGAGAAAATACCTTATTGCTTGGTTTCTAACCGCATCAACAAAAGTTCTGAGGTGACTCTGAAGATTTGAGTACTAATTTTAATTTAAAAAGTTATTTAATGTCAATTAAAACCAAAATTCAAAAATGCACGGGTGGTCCGAAACTGGCCCGCGCGGAATAAAAGTAAAACAATGATTATGGCCGTTCTATCTTGATTTATTTCTGTGGATGAGCCCAAGTTTAGCTTATCTCGGTTCCTGCGGTTGAGTTAGGAGGCCTACGGAGGCCTGACCTTACTAGTTACACGATGGTGGTTATTTTATTGCAGCTCTAACATTATTGTTACAGTCAGCAGTGCCTAGTATCGCAGCAGTGACGGCGTCGATTGATCCGAAATGTTTCATTTACAATATCGGGCTCAGCATACAAACACCCAAGGTACGTGTTCTAGTATTTAAAGTTTCATGTTTTTGGTATTACTCTGCGATCTGGGTTTTAGCACCGGTCTCCGTCAATATACTGGGCGATTTTTTAATCACTTTTCATCGTAGAGTAAGTAGGAATAGAGGTCTAAATGTGATTTGTCCTATTTACTCAACAAGAGATGGGTCCTTCTTAATAATCTGGCACTTTTTAAGAGGATGATCAGACCGTTAATTTGAACAACTTTCTCTACGGCACCAACATAGAAATCGCCAAAAAAAATCAACTGTTCCATACAAAACTGCAAACCTACTCAAGCCAAATGTATGGGACAGCTGATTTTTTTTTCGCGATTTCGATGTTGGTGCCATAGAGAAAGTGTTCAGTTTTACGGTCTGATCATCCTCTTAAAAAGTGTCAGCATATTAAGTTGGACCATATAGCAAATTTTCTGTAGTTAAAAAAGGAGATCGCTATCTTATTGCTGTACTTATTGACGTAACCACATTTTTGTACTACTGCTGTTTTTTTTTCATTTAAATTGTATAACTATCGCTATCTCATACGCGGATACCCTGACCTTCTATCTACTAGCGTAAGCGAAATTACAACATGCGTCCATGTATGGACCGTTCGGCTAAATTGTGATATGCATGTGATAGCTTTGCTATACGCATTATAATATAGACGAATAAGATAGAAATACAATCCAATTGCAAAAATAGCCTTAAATAAAGTAGTTTTGTGTTACAAAATATTTAAAGTAAAATTATGACAACTCGAAATAATTTCAAATAGCGCAGTTAGCGATACAAAAAAAAACAATCTTTCCACTAAAACCGATCCGATTTTTTTCCGCCCTTTTTACACAATTTGAACAAAAATATCCATAACGAAATTCAAGAAATCTCGTTTGAACGACAAAATATATCGTTGAAATATACAGTTTTAGTAATATGTTTATGCAAACTATTATTATCATATTTTTATGACGCCGTACATAACATTCGGTAGTGCAAAAATGACCCGTTTTAAGGTTGTCTTTTCTTGGTCAATACTTGTCATATTTTCAGGGACGGTTCAGGTGATTAAACTGAACAACTGCTAAATGAAAAAAAATAAGTCAAGTGATTACCTCTTCTTTGCAGAAAGAGATGATAGTGGAATTCGAGGATATGATGGTAGAACATCTACAAGTGTACCGCAAGCACCAGGGGTCGCTCCCTAGGAAGATATTTGTTTTCCGTGACGGCGTATCAGAAGGTCAATTCGCTCAGGTTAGTACACTAAACATCTCTTTATGTTATATCATCAGCCTATATACGTCCCACTATACCTCGGACCGGCGTGGCGATTATGGCAAAACGTCCAACATGGCAAGTACGCCCATAACACGGCCCCCAATCCCCGGCGGCCCCGCTATTCCTGGCTATGATAGCGGCCAAGCTAACGGCGGGGCAGGGGGTACGAAGAATCTCCAGCAGAGATCCGGCTACTACAACCGACAACAGCTGCATCTGGCGACATTCAACACACGCTCATTGCGGACCGACGAGTCGACGTAGTATCTTCACGTCCCAAATTCCGCAGCGTCTTAAAACGAAAGTCTTCGACCAGAGTGTGTTGCCAGTGATGACATATGGAACCGAGACGTCGTCGCTCACTCAAGGCCTCATAAAGGCTGAAGGGCGCCACCCAAAGGGCAATGGAGAGGGCTATGCTCGGAGTTTCCCTACGAGCTGACATAACCCAAAGAATTGCTAAACTGAAGTGGCAGTAGGCGGCGCACATTGCTCGCAGAACCGATGGCCGATAAGACCGAAACGTTCTCGAGTGGCGACCGCGTACCGGAAAGCGCAGCGTGGGTAAGGTCCCCCACCAGGTGGACCCACGATCTGGTGAAGGCAGCGGAAACCCGTTGGATCAGGGCAGCGCAGGACCGGTTTTTATGGGGGAGACCTATGCCCTACAGTGGACACTCCGTAGTCCTGGTGAGTCGACCCATTAACGGGTCCATGACTAATTTTAATTACCAGTAGACCGATAACAAACAGATTACACTTTAATATAATATTATAATCGATAATATCGAGACTTTGGATGATAGAATAAGAAAAAGTGTAATTAGAGAAAAGCGTGGACTGAAAGAGGATATAGTGACAAGGATTGAAAAGGGAATGTTGAGATGGTTTGGTCATGTGGAAAGGATGAGTGATAGTAGACTGACGTATGAAATATATAAAGCGAGAGTGAATGGAACAGTCGAAAGGGGTCGCCCTAGACGTAAGTATGCAGACTTAATTGACAGCCTACTTAAGAAGGATCAGATCAAATGTACCCGAAACCGACGAGCCTGTATGAAACGACTTATGACTGTGGAAGAGGCAAAAGAGGTATGTCAGGATCGGAGCCGATGGCGATCAATTGTCTCTGCCTACCCCAATGGGACACAGGCGTGAGTATATGTATGTATGTATGTAACTTGTTTCCCCAATATTTCGCGGACCTACTGAGCATATAGTAGATACAAAATGGGTTGTTAATAAAATTGAAACTGCAGGTGATGAACAGCGAACTGACAGCCGTCCACAGGGCTTACCAACGCATGACCGGCAACTCTAATAAGCCTGAAGTACTGTTTCTACTCGTCCAGAAACGTCATCACACGAGGTCAGTCGAATTTTAAATTGTTATATCAGATTCCGCATGAACATTATAATTCTTATTCTATTATACTTACCCTTTTTGTGGCAGTAATATTTAGTACTCGAGTGAGCGAGTTTCACTTAAAAAATGTTTTTGCCGAAGATGGCGAGTTAAATATAAGAAACACGATAGTGGAACAATTACAAATATACATACAAACAAGAAATTTTATCAAGATATTTGGTTTTATTGTTTTATAATTTATTTATGATGAAATATTTAAGATAAGCTTTTAAACACAAAGAGTTTAATCAAAATCGGTACATTAGTTTTTGCATGATGCTTAAAAAAACAAGCAAATAAAAATTTGTGATTTGGAGTCAGGGATGTATAGACACAGACACACTCCTGTTACAGATTTATAATAGTGTAGATGTTAGCGTATGCTCACGACTATATTCCCCGAGGGGGTAGTCAAGAGATATTCTGAAAACTCGGAACATCCTCGTTTCACTAATAGTACCTAAACTCTGTCCAGAGTGATGGGGAGTGAGCCCATCGCCACTTGTAATGTACAGTGGGTACCAAACATGCCTCAAAATTAAAGCATGCCGCTTCCTTCACCGAAAAGCCAGTGGTGTTTCAAATCGTACATAAATTCCGAATAACTCATTGGTACGAGTCGGCCTGGACGGGGATCGAACCATCGCCTCCTGCACGGCAGGCAAGGTTACTCGCCACTGGACCACCACGGCTTATGTTAAAGAATGTAACAACAATAATTTTGCAGATTGTTCGTGCCATCGAGCCCACAGAACGTTGAACCGGGCACAGTGGTTGACACACACATAGTTCACGCACGAGAGCTGGACTTTTATCTGGTAAGTAATAATTATACTACGGCAAAGCAAAAAGAAAGGTAATGTTTGTTTTACCAAACCAACCGAAGTGAGATGTACAGGTTGGGACTAAAGCTGGCGCGTTCACAGACATACACAAATCTTCTTTTCGCGTCCGTGCTTGATAGAGATAGAGAAACTTTTCATCATGCGTGCAGTGAGACACAGGCATTGCGTAAATGTGTGGCAGCTTTAGTTAACCGAACTGTACACAGGGTGTAACTTTCAAAGTGTGCAATTTAAGGAGGTGATTAAGTCCCTTCATCATCATCAGCCTATCCGTCCAACTACAGGGAACATGCCTACCCTAAACAGATCCACCACGCGTGCACAATGCGGTTTGGTAGACTTCACAAACGCATCGGAATTTCTTCTTCAGTGAAAGCAGGTTAAGAACATTAATTTAAAAATGTTTGGCGTGATCCTATGTCAGCGCAGTCGCCTGCCCAAATAGGGTACAGGAAAATTATGTTAATTACTTCAATTATATTTCAATATGGATTTTAATATCAATAGAAATAATATAAGTATATAAGTGAGTACACACATAATTATGAACTCTGTAGTAGTAGAGTAGTTTGAATTAAATGAAATGACATCCAACTTATACTATAAATGTCAAAGTTTGTGATGAGTTGTTCAGTATCGTGGGTACAATTACCCCTTAAAGTAATGCAATTGTTTACCCTAACACCCTGTAGTTTTATAATAATATCTTTACCAAAAATTCCTGATGCAGGTCTCCCACCAGGCGATTAAAGGAACAGCGCGACCAACCCGCTACCACGCGGTCTGCAACGACGGCCGCATTCCCCACGACGAGGTGGAGCAGCTGACGTACTATCTGTGTCACCTTTACTCTCGCTGCATGCGCGCTGTGTCCTATCCCACTCCGACGTATTATGCGCATCTGGCTTGCTTACGTGCCAGGTCGCTTACATAGTGAGTATTCTTTCATATTATTGCTACTCTTATGTTCATTAATAAGAACGGATCGGTGCCGGTGGGCCAAATTAAGTAGCAAATTCCTTAGATAAAGTATATGTCTAGAGTGAGCCTAAAATAAACGCGCCAACTTTCTTATGTTGGTCATTTTGGACAGCGTCATACAACTTATCTCTGACGCATAGTGTGCGGGAAAGGATTTATCAGCCAACAGTTAGCTGATATTTTTTCGATGCGTTCACAGCTACGACTGTCCATCTAGACATAACTTTATTCACGGCAAATTTTTTAACAGCTGAATGGACAACATTTAATTTTAGGAAAGGTACCAAAATTCGAAAACCATTTCGAGATAATTGTCTCAATAATAATATTTTATATGTTAGAGAGTTTAAAACGAAAGGATTACATACTTTTTTAATAGAAACGTCGTTTTTCGGTCCGTGCAATGACGTCACTGGAAAACCTTCGAACTCGTTGGTAAACTTAAAATCAACTTAAAATATCTGGCCAATAAGAAAAAGAATACATTCACAATGTCAGAATTCGACATTTGATGTTGCCGTTTCTGTTTCCTTCTAGCCCCCCTAGACGCTATTGGCGTTGACGCTAGTAGAAAAAGATAGAATGTATGGCATTAGCGATCGTCAAAATGTTTCGATCGCTAATGTCAAATCCATACATTTTCTACTAGCGTCAACGCCAATAGAATGTCACTTTGTCTAGGGGGGCTAGCATAGATTTAGAAAGAGAGGCAGGATTTAAAAAAAAAATAAAGCTGTAGTTTTTCTCCATGGAGTTCGAATTATTTTCTCTCCACCATTTTTGCACTTAGAGATTACAGATCGAAGTCATTTAAAAATTAAATTTATATTCTCGAATTAGATTCTAGACTCGTTGAATCGCAATAAAAATTAAATGGTAAGTAAAATTTATTAGGTACACAGAAATAATATGATACAATATAATCCGATAGATAACAAAAAAAAAAACTAAGTAAAACTAACAATTAAATTGGTTTCTTAAAATTATTTCTTCTATCCGTAAAAAATATAAAATAAAGACCAATAAAAACTTGACATACTCGTACCGAACTCGTCTTCAGAAGGTAATTCAAGCGTGGGAATTTTTCGTAGTAACTTATAATTTTATCGGTTCCGCCAGCATATACAGGTTAATATGCTGACAGTTTTTTAAGAGGATGATCAGACCATCAAACTTTCAAGCTCAAGCTTTCCATAGAAAAAAAAAATCTGCTGTCCCATATCATTTGGCTCGATAGGTTTGCAGTTTTGACCAGCAGATTTTTCTTTCGCGATTTTGATGTTGGTGCCATAGAGAAAGTTGTTCAGTTTGACGATCTGATCATCCCCTTAAAAAGTAGCAGCAAATTAAGAAGGACCCTGTATTATACAGGCTTCATAATGATATTATGGTTGGATATTTTGAGTTTCAGATATGTTAAATTATATTTTTTTGTTTTCAGCGGCCAGAAATTTGACAACGTAGAGCTCGAGAAAAGGCCGCAGCGCTTGAGAGTCCTAGACAAGATGCTGGAGTTTAGCAGAATGTTCTTTGTTTAATCTTAGCAACGTACACATTGTTATTTAGTGTCAACACAATATTCACAAATGAATACAAAATCTATTTAATAAACAAAGAAACAGAAACAATTCAGTAATCAATACGGAGTTTATAAGGTTAATGTTCATTTTTAAACACATTGTGAAAAGGTTCAATAAAGACGGAATGAAATGAACATAAATAAAAGCAAGAAAATACACAAAAAAAAAAAACAAAAAAAACCGGAATCACGTCATCGGTTTTACCATAAGAATTTACCTATAGTTTTGTATTTAAATACAATCCTACCATTTATTTTAAGATTTTAAAAACCTAGACGCAAAAAGAAAACTAAAGGGATGGGTGAAATAATTCCAAAGAAGGTTTTATTGTTTATTTTATTAGTTTTAAGGTAACTTATAAAGAAAATTGATATTACAATTAGATCCCTTTGAAACTGATGATATTGAGCTGGTCATCATCGGAGCCTGATGACGGTGGATATAAATTCCCCACGATGCTGCCTCACATTCACACTCTTCTTTTTGCGGCGGGGGTTAAAAAAAAGATTTAAATTATGGCATTTACTGAATACTTATTTTTCTAATTTCGACTGCTAATAATCTAAAATAAAACTGAGTTTCAGTTTAATCGGTTTCGTATTTGATTCTGTAATGTTAGCCACGGTTTACACAGAAGAGACGTGTGGCGGCGGTGGATAATCTAAGTACCACAATATAAACCTTATAGTCCGTAGCATAGCGTCGTTTTTGTCGTAAAGGAGAATCGAGCCCTCCAGGTGACGTCGCCTGGAGGCGCGGTCGTCATTCTCCAAACGACGCTATGCTACGTACTATAAGGTTTATAATTGTGTTACTTTGACTATCCGCCACCGCCACAAGTCTCTTCTGTATAAACCGCGCCTTAGAGCTCTGAATTTAAATTTTATACTCTGATATAAATTACTAATCGAATAATAATTATAGTGATAATTGTAATAACTGTAATAATATCCTACTGAGTTTCTTGCCATTTCTTCTCAGTAGATTGGATGTCGAAATGGCAAATAGAATAAGAATATTTAACATTGTTCGTATATTTTATGTCATCAAGGAGAATGCATCAATCTCGTTAATGCTGAAAACCTATCCGCACATGATACTTGCTCGGGTGGGGAAGAAGGGAGTACAGGTTGCGGGGAATATCCGTGCTGTATGTAGTACCATACTCTTTCTTATACTTTGCCCGTATATCGACCAAAATTGATGCATTTTCCTTAATACTACGTAGAGTTAAGAAAATTACGCTGTAAATTATATTCATTGTGTAGATTGTAAACAGGATGCAGATACCAACAATTAACGGTTCTTTAGCATGCTCGACTTCAAACTGTGATACTGTCCGTTCAACATTATATAGAATCATGCAATTTTATTCTTAATGTCAAATATTTAAGAGTTTTTACTCTTACATGGGACAAATATTGATCAACAAAAGGTTTAAAACTTCCGATCAATTTTAGTCTCTCCGCCTGTGAATTAAGGATTAATTTCAATGTGACTATAAAACAAAAATAATACTGTAAATTGAACGGACTTTATCTGTAACTTCGGATATTATACACTAAGGGCCCGTTTCACCACTTGCTTAATAAGTTCTTGATAGCTCATATCTTTGACATATTCATCATACAAAATATGTCAAATGAGCTGTTAGAAGACTGAACTTATCCAACAGTGGTGAAACAGGCCCTAAATATACAGTACAATGTTGTGTGTCAGATTAAAGGTCCGCACTATTCGGCAGCGGCATTACGCGACACGACGCGTCGCAACGGTTTTGTATGAAATTGAGTATTAAAGAGTAGCCGGCGAACAACTTTGCAAAAACCTTAACTGCGCACAACAAATTTTTTAGGCGAAACCTGCTGCGCATCCCCTTACCCCCGCCCCATTGGTCAAGTAATCAAGTTGTTTGCCGGGCAGTGTATATGAACCATAACCCTTCCTTTTGTCGAGTAAAAAGCATTGCACGCGTAATTTCGGTCGCGTAATTTCGGCAGCTGTGTTCCTACCCTAGAGTAAAATGCTAGAATTCTGTTTACATAGGAAACGTGGATTGGAACTGATTGTGAAGACTGAATAAATGTTCGTGCATGGCGCGTTTAAAATGGTTTTTTATCGATTGAATTAAATTCTCGACATTAAAACTATTTTGTACGTAAGATTCGAGGCTTGTCTTAGATGAAAAGTAATAAATAAGAAAAAAAAAAAACTTTTTTTTGTCAGGGCACGCAAGTTTTAACAGTCTTTTACAGTTTCATAAAATTTGAGTTTATGGGGTAATATTTAATAATGTTTTTAATGCTATAACGAATGTAACAAATATGCGATGTCCAGTAGTCCTATACTGAGTTGACACCTGTACCATAGTGTAATTAAACTAGTGGACGCGCTCGGCAGTCGCGACGGTGCCCGGTGAGCGGGGGCGTGGTAGGGTCGCCGCGACCGCCGAGCGCGACCTCTAGTTAAATAAAATTACACTATGCCTGTACTAAAAGATAGTATTCTTTGCCTTTGCTTAACGTGTACTGGAGTTTTAACGTAACATTTTTTATCAATTGTTGGAACGAGTTCTTATAAAAACGTCAAACAGCACGTTTAGTATGATTTCTCTACACGCGCGCGACGCGCCTTTGCTGCATAGAAAATAACCTGTTCCCGCGCTTTTCGGAGAGTAAATGCCGTGCTTGCCGCGACTTTTAGTATGGAAAAAACCCGAGTCGTGCGCAAGTAGAGAAATCATGCTTGGCGTGCTGCTATAGTATACTACAGGATTATAGTATTCTGTGCTACAGATATTACGTTTAAACACAACATTACTATATAGTCCTTATAGTACGGCAACGATGGTACTTGCGCAGAGCAACGGAGGGGGCCTTGCGGAGAAGCGGGCGGCGCGGATTTTCCCAAGATTTCTATGAAAATTCAGTATTAACAAAGTAAATACGAGCGCATCGGCGGGGGGCGGCGCCTCAAGAGCGTTGCCATACTGTAAGCCTTATAGTAATATTGTGGTTTAACTAAATAGTTGCGGTAGTGGAGCGGTGCGGGAAGGTGTGAAACAATGACGTCTGTCGACTACAGCTTTACAGCGCGAAGTTGCTGTTACGTCATATTTCACACCCTCCCGCACTGCTCCACTACCGCAGGCACCTTCTCAGTTAGGGTTGAACCTCATCTGCCAGCACCGCATCGCATTTTTTCGTCGCTCCATCCTTTTCTGTCACTCGGGAACGTCATTTGCTAGAGCAAACAAGATAGCGGGAACGCGTTCTTCTATGCTAGCGTTTAAACGCTACCTATACCTGCAGCAGTGTCAACTCGCGGAGGGCTTACTCAAATCTCCTGCATTTAGTCATATTTTTTTATTTCTTCGGGCCTTGTTTTTATTATTGTCTACTTGTACCTCGTCAAACAGGGTGTAATTTTTAACATAATTTTATGTGACTATTTCCTTTTGAAGAGTAACTGTAAACAAGTTATAATAAAATATTTGATGACTGTCTTCCCAGTAACTGGTGCTTTATTATTTTGTAAACCCTATTTCCATAAACTTCAATTCCTAAATGTGAGCATTGTTACTACATTGTTTGGTAGTTATAACAATGTTTCTGACCACCCCGATAGGGTATGTATGTTTCCATAAACGTGTTTTACTAATATCTTTGCTTATGTCCAGGAAAAATTAATATAAAATGATAGGAAAGTCGGGAAGTTACCTAATCCAATCATCTCCCAATCAGTTAGTGAAACACCTGTCAGCACGGAATCGCATTTTCTCACGCGCTATCGTTTTATGTCGCTCTGGAACGTCATTTGCTAGTGCAAGAAAGATAGCGGGAATACTGCGACCTTTCTCGCTCAAGCAAATTACGTTTCAGAGCGACAGAAAAGGATGGGTGAAAAAATTCGATTTCGTACTGCCAGCTCAACCCTAAGTTTAGAGATTTTATGGAATGACGTAGGGTCGCTACTCACGCGCCTAGCATAGCGTCCCTACGTGGTTCTAGTACAAAGAGAAAAAAGGAGAAACTCCTACTCCGAATTCCGTATCTAACTCTACTCTTGTACGTACAGTAGTACCAGGTTTATAAGTCAAACGGTCAGTTGCACGTACGTTCATTAAAGTTAATCCTCCATTAAATTTCTTGCTAGCTTTTACTACCTCAACACGACAAAAAGTGACTGCAAGAGATTTAATGGAGGATTAACTTTAATGAACGTACGTGCAACTGGCAGTTATCCTTTGATTACATTTAAATAGCGGAGATAGGTGACGTTCTTGCATAACGTAATCGAACAATGGAACTGTTTTTCATAAACTTACGAGAGAAAAGAAAAGTAAAAGTAGATTTGTTTTTTCTTTTTGAGTGATTTGTACAACGAGTAAAAGCACACAAAGGCATTGTGGTACCTTTATTTAATTTATAATGTAATTTATATTTATTGGTTATCAAACAGCAAATTACTTAATTTCTAATACAACAAAATTTAAATTTTACGCCAATTATATGACAACACGTTTTAAAATCTGTTTAAGGTACAACGAGAAAAACAAAAAGTACAATTTATAAAAGTATAAGTTATTCCGCCTAAAAAAAAAATATCGCAATCACGCAATGCCGCTCGTATTGCGACTAAGTAAATTAGGCGACGGGGGCTCAACTTATGCGGTCCATGCGCTATTGGCTAGTCACCTACCTTTCGCTATTTTAATGTAATCAACGGTCTTACCGATGCGTATATATGCGATCTGCGTAATTGATAAATTATAATAGCGCGCGATCTTCAATCCCTTGCCGCTATTGTCTAATTGTTTCCGCGCCATTTTCGCTGCTTCCGGTTTTGATGGAGACTCAGGGCTACTCTGCACAAACGAAGATTGACGAGCGGAATTATTTTCCAGCACGGCTAGCATGCCACCCACGACAAAGCTTTTAAACGAGAAAACCGTCATGCGCGCTCTTTTTGGCATACGTAAAATAATAAAGATGGAGGCACGTCTCGATTTTTATCGTTTTCTCGGGGGTGGCATGCGAGGCCTACTGGTCGTACTGTACCGAGTTGGCGCCTCGATAAACGTTTTATCGCGCCTGCTAACTTGTTCGTTCGCGCGCAAAAAGAAAGAGAGCTAGGACGCGATAGCGCTTTATCGTGCAGCCATGCCGCGGGCGCTGGGTGTTTCTACTACTTAATGTTCTTCTAATCTAAACTTTAAATGCAATTCGTTCTTCTTTTGAAGCTGCGTGTTAATAATTTGACTACCTACAAATTAGTCAAATTACCAACATTCGGCGTCTAAAAAGAAAAAAATAATGTTGTAGTCCAATAAAACTTTTTACCATTTAGCGTTAACTACTACAACGTGTTAATGAATTAATGCAAAACTAGAAAGTAGTTTGTTTAGAATCGAGAGCAGAATCGAAGTATCATGTTTTCAACATAGGTAATTTTTTTAAAATATTAAATAAATTGTTTGTAAAATTTAAAATTTGCTGAACTTGATCTCAACCCACCACATGGGCACACTCACCCTACTTACTACCAAAACAAGATTCTTAAAATGTATACATGAGCACGCTAGCGCTTTCATTTATTGCTGAAATGATAACAAATCATTTTTGCCTCAAAACTTAAAATGCGAATAACTTTAAATTTTAACCATCAAAATAATGAAATTATTGTTTTAATATAATTACTTAGTTATAAATCAGTTGGGGTGTATATGTATAAGGTTTTGCGCTTATTCATTAACACGTATATTATTTGTATTTTTGACACAAATAATCAATTCCGGCGTTAATCATAAGTTAGATGCGTCATTAAACATGGAACAATGCTTTCCCGTGTTTCTGTCCTATTTCGTTTACCCTTGGCATCAACTAAGCTGGTGCATTTAATTAGCAAATCTGTGAGATGATGCACGAAAAACCCGTTGCATGCTGCGCTGTGCATACAATTGATAAAATTTGAAATTTGATGGTAAATTTTTTTGTCATCTTGATTTTGCGGTAGATTTTATTGAGTAATATTGTCTTGTGATTTTATTTGGACACGTTGCATGTCTGTAATTGCTTACAATTTATAAATTGCTTACCTAGTCTTTTAAATATGGGTAAATTTTGGTAACGTATAATTTTGAATCTTGACTATATACAGCGTCGAAGTCACTAATTAAAGTAAAAAAAAATTTAGGTAAGTATACCTACCTAAGGGTTCTCAGGTACGGTGTCGTAATATCTTACTTCTTTCAAGTCTGTCGGGGACGAAAAGACCTAAGATTCTGGGATGTAGGTAGTTAGGTACATAGCTTTTGATGTTTTACAATCTTTTGAAATAAATTTCCACATCGGTGCGTGTATACGGGTGTAAGGGAATTGCTTTCAAAAACTCAACAACTTTGGGATCAACTATGAGATCTCAAAAAAAAAACAGCAAGCAACACATTTTGCACAGTAGGAGTTTAATGTTAGTATGAGATCGTTGTTTTTTTTGAGATCCCATAGTTGGTCCCACAGTAAAAGTTGTTCATATTGATGTTTACTTTGACCCCTTTGAGTTTCCCCGGACGCAATTCCCTTACACCCTGTATGTTTAAATCTATTTTGAATATTAACCAATTTAATCATTCAAGTCAGTAGTTTATCAGATTTTCGGTATAATAATGTATAGTTTCAAAGTTACAGTGGCTCAAAGATTTCCATATACTTAGGTATTTATATCTTAAATTAATCATAGCATTTAAACTATGTATTTTAACGCTAATCTGATAATTTACTGATTTGTTTATTAATAGTGTTTTTAATAATGTCATTGACTTGAACTGGTTAATATTGTAAAGAGGATAAAACTTCGTTTGTACGCAGCGCACTCGTGCGCCCTGACGGTTAGGTATAAAGTAACTTACAGATACGGAACTTGCCTACAGAGAATTTTATGATTAAAAACTATTGTTTTATGAAAATGTAGAACACTAAGTAAGTAATTTATTGTAATATTGAAAATGAAACTTATTACCGAGATAGTAGAGTTATGATAAAGATTTCAACGTCACTAATAAGTGCTGTAAGTTTATCGGTCATGATCATTTCGCGCGTGCCGGCGGTCACGTAACCTATCTATTCCATGTTCTTGTTTAATTTTAAGCCTTTGTAATCATGGGGCCTTGTAGAAGTATCTACCTATACCCCGGTATATTGTTATATCCCGGTGTTTTAAAAGAACAGTGGCGAATCTACACCCAGTCTTACGAAACCTAAAATCTTACTGGGGTTATACTTATTTTAAACAGAAAAAAATAAGGAATGTTTTAATTAAAACTCCATATACTCTAAAAGTTGGGATTTAAAAGTAAAAATTACTAGTAAATAGGACTAGTCAGCCAAAAAACAGTAGCATAATGCAGCAATTACATTTTCTATGGTATTTTTAGGATTAATGGAAGTAACCTTTAACTTTAGCTTAAGAATTTATATTGTAATAGTTATTAAGTCGTGTTATGTTGTAGAGTTTCTGGCCGCATCTTCTCTACACGTTCCGACGCGGTGGTAGCTTTAAAAAAGATTTGACGTTTGATAAGTGTGCTGTAAGCTCCTATATTGAATAAAATTATATTGAATTGAATTGAATTGAACCGTCTACGGTTACGGTCAATGGTCGTAACTCTTTAAAGTAGGTGTACTTCTATAAATTTTTATATTAAATCTTTTATAAACCATAAATGCACAGAAGATCGAGTGGACTTTTCTAATGAGAAAGATTATGAGGTTAACACACTTGATTCAAAACTTATCATAAAGTGTAAAACCTTTGCTCAAAATTCTACAGGTTGTTTTCTTAGGAGGCCAAAATAACAGGCGCATCTGCCATTCTTCCTTACCGCAGAACATAAAATGGCAGAAAAAGAACAGAATAAAACACTGTAGGTTACCGATCTGTTATAGAGGTAGACAGTTACTAAAATAAAAGCGGAACCAACGCCAAACAAACTCGTGACTTATTCCGATCTCTTGTAAGATCCTAAACAAATTTTCGAGGTGACTGCTATCTAGCAACTGACGGAAAGACACAAAGTAAGTTGCTTGTCAAGTACCCAAGCCTATATTTCCGCTCTACCTAGTCACGTAATGTCATGTGAATGACTAATCAACAGACATGCGAGTTGCTAAACATCTTTATACGTAGTATTTTGTCACCTCGGCCATGGAAGCTGAGAGTTATTGACCCTGAATTTATATTTGTTTTGATGCGACCTGTCAATTTTTAGAAGTTTTGTAGTTTTCCTTGTGGTTTTTATAATATACATTTTTTGTAGTTTATGGATATGGATTTCAAGTCTGGTTTATCATCATCATCTCAGCTGAAAAACGTCCAGTACCTCCCATGTGCTGCGCTGCTCTCATTCAACGGATTACCGCCATCTTCGGTGCGTCGCCACCGGACAACTCTTCGGCTCCATCGGCCATCTGTTCTGCGAGCAATGTGCCCCGCCGCTTGCCGCTTGAGTTAAGCAATTCTTCGAGCTATGCGTCGGTTCCTCTGCGAATATCGTCATTTCTTATTTTATTATTTTTCTTTGAGTCTGGTTCATAGACTTTATTGCTAAATAATATGATGACGTCGCTACGTACCTATATACTCGTATTACTTGCTTCATCGACTAATGCTTTGACTCGACCTGAGTCTCAGTGATAATCTCGAGGTCCCACCACTGGAGATGAGTTGAAGAATGTCTTTGGAATAGCAAAGTCATATAAAATCTGTCATTATTTTAACGTGAAACCTCGCTTCGTCGTTTACTACGTACCGACGACACCTTACGGTGTAGTCACACGATCTATATAACTGCATTTCAACTTCAAATGCACAAGCAAACTGCATCCAACTGCAGTTGAAATGCATCTCGTGTGACTTGCGATTTACTTTTAGCTAGAAGAGTGTTCGCGGAATCCTAATCACGATCGCCAAACACGTTGGTTTGCGATCGTAGGTATATCTTCCGAGCATACGAGAAAAAAAGTCACATGAAAAATTATCAAAAATTATAAGTATTTCAGAATCCGGTCCCTTCAGCCAAACCTCTGTAACTATAAACGAGAGGTCAAAATAAAAAATAAATATTTAACATTGTTCAATGTTGTTAACTTGACATTGCTTTCCAAGCGCGTTCAGGCGTATTTCATGTATTAAATCCATAATATTCAGTTCATTAGCAATTTATCGGAGGTCAATAAGTGAACTTACGAGTTCCCTATCGACTATCACGTCGGAAGTACGAGTAAAGACAAGGCCTGCCATATCTCCATCCTTCCTTCCGCTACGGCTTATTATTTAATCGTCAAAGTAAGTCACTGGGTAATTAGCTTTTATATATATTTATCAGCTCATTTAAATCCATCCTGGCTTCTGTCACAACGTCGCGTAATAAACTAACGAGGCATGCAGTTCCAGTTGCATACGTTATTATTGGTTATTTGAAACTGTAATTTTCATTAAAATTATAATTTTTGGAAGTAGAGTTTTGTAGATGGGTTGTTTTTTCGATAAAGTATAAATTGGACACTTTATTTACGTAAATGCAACGTCACATTTTCGATAACAACCGTGTAGGTGTTAAAAGTCATTAACGTACCTAAATTGGTTGATCCACTTAGACTTAAGCCCTTCGTTTTTAATCGATGTGGGCGTCGGTAAGTGTTTAATGTTGTGGATGAATCTAACTTTCACACATGTCGCGGAAAATACTAATATGTCAAAGAATTAGATGAAGAAAGGAGAGCGGGCATTTTTTGACATGGTGGTTTTAATAGACGGCAGAGAGTGATATTCGATTTGGTTAGAGCTTCGTTTATCATCTCAGCCCCCTAGACAAAGTGACATTCTATTGGCGTTGACGCTAGTAGAAAATGACAGAATGTATGGATTTGACATTAGCGATCGAAACATTTTGACGTTTGCTTTCGTCATCATACGTCAAGTCCATACATTTTTATGTTTTCTACTGTCGTTAACGCTAATCGAAAGATACTTTGTCTATAGGTCCAGGACTCTAGGTAAGGCTTTCTTTTATTGTGACAATAGAATAGCGGCGAACAAAAAGCTATGGCGTTGCATTTCTCTTTTACGTCATCCAGAAGGAACAATCGACAGCATATCGACCTTGTAGTCTGCCTCCTACTTAGGTATCTCTGTTTTTCATAAAATATGTATTGCCATTATATTATATGTAACCTACTGGATAGGTGGTAACATAATTTTCTTAAAGTTCAATTACTTACCCTACACTACATACCACACTCGCTCTTCAATAATTTTCTAACTTTTAAAGAAAGTTACCATAAAATTTTTCGGGTACGCATTAAGCTTCCCCGAAAATAATGAATAATAGCATCTATCAAATATAATATTAATAGCAACACATAATTAATTAGATAGACTAGAAATAAACTTTCTTGGTCCGTTTTTAACTTTATACCTAATGCAACTAATTAACGCTTTTCAGGTTTTTTTCCACGTATTTCAAATACCTACTTATTGTAAACGTTCAAGGTTAGGTCATGTGCTTTTACTTTCCTTACAATGAAATATATTGCTGACTAAATTAGGTAGGTAATCTAAAAAAAGGTCGTCAAAAATTACTAAGTTATTTCAAGATACTAGGTACTAATTGAGACTTGAAGATTTGGGTTGGTCTATCCGTTATTTTGGATAGTGATCTAATACCTATCGTTAACAAACCACACAGTTTTTTTGTGTAGGTACTTACCTAATATCGTTTTGCTTTATGGAATGTATCTTTATGCTCACGACTATATTCCCCGAGGGGGTAGTCAGAGATGTTCTGAAACCTCAGAGCATCCACGTTTCACCAGTAGTACCGAAACTCTGTCCAGTATGACGTGGGGTGAGCCCGTCGCAATACCTAACAATAAAATGATTGAATTAAATTGAATAATGCTTGAAAGCTTGCTGTTTTTATCAGTCAACTGGATTCGTAACCCCAAAATAATCGAAATAAAAATCAACTGAAAGACTATTCGTCAAGTCCGGCAATACAACGGTTAAGAGTAAATACTCGACAGGGTTCCCGAGCGCGCTGCATACAAATGAAGTTTCCATTAAAGTAAAAAAAAATATTGTTAACACAATCTAGAAATCTGTGTCGGTACCATGTTAGATTTCCGTTGAAATATTTAGTTTCTTGTTGAGGACATATCGGCACGCCTTATAGAGACCACACGTGATAAGAGGGCTAGCAGTTACCTACGTCAGCGCATAAGCTTGTCGATCCAGAGGGGGAATGTTGCCAGCGTTCTTGGAACCATCCCTCGGGGAGAGGCTTTGGAGGAGGTTTATAGGTTGTAACGTCCCAAATGCTAGGTATATTTAAGATTTGTATGGAAATCGTTGAGCCACGATAACTTTGGAACTTACTATTTACACGGGAATTTAACAAGGTACTGCCACGTATATCTTTCTAGATCGTGTTTAACAACATTTTAATTTTATTACTGAACTAGCGGCCCGGCCCGGCTTCGCATGGGAAGATATAGGTATCAAACAATCAAATCTTTCCTCTTTATATCATTATGTCCAAACTATTTGTTTGTATGGAGCGCTTTATCAGAAATATCCTCTTAAATAAAAATTTCAAATGCCATTACTGTCCTCAAACGATTCTATTGTTCCTGCGAACGATGGTCGTCAATTAATACCACGAATAAATAATTCTTGGTCGGTGTAAACCAATGAACTTGGCCTCAATTCTCGGTTATTACTTAACAACGATGTTTTTGCGGTACTACGTCACGCTTGAATGGGACCCGTTCGCAAGGTGAAGGTTTAGATAACATTTCTTTACTTATATGCAATTGTATTGGAAGTTGTTAGTGATTGATGATTCGATACGAGTAATACGTACATTTAATAATTTTTAGATTGTGCCTTACTTAAGAAATTGAAGAATTTAGTAGCAGTCGATGAAAGCACGGTCCTGCGCCCGCGGCATGGTACCTCGATAAACGTTCCATAAACGTTTTAAAAAGAAAGAGAGCTAGGGCGCGATAGCGCTTTATCGCGCCATCATGCCGCGGGCGCTGGTTCAAGTCCCATCCAGTACCTACCTAATTTTTCAAACTTTAATTTGAATTCATATTTACCTACTCGTCCATACATACATTATGTGGTGCTTCAGACGATCAAACTGAACAACTTTTACTAGTGGACCTACATTGAAAATGAGACAAGAAATCAGCTGTTTCATAAATTTTGGTATTGAAATTTTCTAGAAAATGCATAGGCCTTGTCCGCCGTGCACGAGGCGATGGTTAGATTCCCGTCCAGGCCGACTCGTACCAATGAGTTTTTCGAGGAAAACATTGTGAGGAAACCTGCATGTTTCAATTTCGAGGCATGTACTGTACACAATGTCCATAGTCGTGAGCATATTCATGCATGCATGCGTTTTTTATACAACAGCAGATCTTTTTTCGTGATTTCGATGTTGGTTCAATGGTGAAAGAACAGACACAGACAAATAGACAGACAGACCATCAGACAAAAATTCTAAAAATAGTCTCAATGCATTCCATTACGTATTCCAAACACCCCCAAGGATATTCCCCCTTCAATGTACATCCACGGCTTTACAATTTTATTACTGATTTTTTACGCCTTATCGATGTTGGCCCCCTAGAGAAAGTTGTTAAGTTTGATGGTCTGGTCATCCCCTTAAAAAACCGTCAGCATATTAGAAAGGACCATGTATAATCTATACATATAATAAAATAGTAAACGCAAGTCTGTTTGAACGCACATCAGGCAAAAACCATGGATTTGGATGAAATTTAGTACACAGATAAAATATGATCTGGATAAACATATACTTTTTTAAGGTTTTTTACGCTGACGGAATCGCGGGCAACAGCTAGTATTGTAATAATCTAATAAAATTATCCGGACGGTCTTGGATGACATGGCTACATTTGCCTATATGTGAAGATTTTTACATGGTCCGTATACCTTACATGTTTCCTACTCAGTTTGTACCGTCATTATCAATTAAGGTAATATTATAATTGATGAAGCATACCAAAAGGTTTAGTTCAATGAACCGTGGTTGACAATTAGGTCAAAGTCAATCAGATCTCAAGTTCAATGTTCCATAAAGGAAAAATGTTGAAGACGGTTATCTAACCTTTTGTTAAGCTACATCTTAGGTATTGCGAATCATTAAAGCGAAACTTAGCCGTAATTTTTATTAAATAGCTATACGTTTCTTTCATAGGTCTATTGTCCTACAGACACGGACGGCCGTGTCCGTGTCAGTTCTAGCTACGGAGCTAGAACTGGATTGAAGGTAGGGCATAGGAGGTTTAAGGTAGGGCGGAAGCAAAAGGCAAGTTTTTTGGATGAGTACTCGTACCTACCTTACATAATCCAGTGTCTGTCAAATCTTCTCTCCAGAAAAGAACAGAACACACCAAAACTCAAAACGATGGTGATACTAGTTCGGACTAGTTCCATTAGCCTACATAGCTTGACAACATCATCCGGAGGCTAGAGCGAGCTAAGCGAGCTCGAAATTTCACACTACATACCAACACCGTATTGAGTCTAGGACTCATCCATTAGCCTACCTATGCTCATAATTATCATAGGCTGGAGCGAGCGAGACGAACTCGAAATTTCACACTCTAGGACTCAAAACGGTGTTGGTATGAGTTCCATTAGCCTACCTATGCTCATAATCATCATGGTCATGAGCGACCGAAGCGAGCACGAAATTTTACAGTTTAAGTCTGAAAACAGTGTCACACCCGAGGACTCAAAATGTTGTTGGTATGAGTTCCATTTGCTACCTTTGCTCATAATTCCATAGGCTGGAGCGAGCTCGAAATTTCACTCTTCGAGACTCAAAACGGTGTTGGTATGTAGTGTGAAATTTCGAGTCTGTTTAAGTATCAAAACATAAACATCCTCCCGAGTTCCATTAGCTATGCCATGCTCAAAACAATTGTTGTCGGAATTGGATGGAGCTCGAAATTTCACACGCCAAGTCCAAACGGTGTCAGTCCGAGTTCAATTGTAATTGAATCAGAATTGAATTGAAATTGAATCGGATTTGAATTGAAATTGAATTGGAATGGAAATTAAATTGAATTGAATCGTAATTGAATCGGTGTTAAATTGGAATGGAAATTAAATTGAATTAAATCGTAATTGAATCTGAATTCAATTGAAATTGAATCGGAGTTGAATTGTAATTGAGTCGAAATTGAATTGTAATTGAGTCGAAATTGAATTGGAATTGAATTGAAATTGAATTGAAATTGAATCGAAATTAAATCAAAATTGAATTGAAATTGAATTAAAATTGAATCGTAATTGAATCGGAATTGAACCAGAATTGAACTCTAATTGAATCGGGAATGAATCGGAATTGAATCAGAGTTGAATCGTAATTGAATCGTAATTGAATCGGAATTGACTCGGAATTGAATCGGAGTTGAATCGTAATTGAATCGGAATTGAACCGCAATTGAATTGTAATTGAATTGGAGTTGAATCGGAATTGAATTAAAACTGAATCGGAATTGAATCGGAGTTGAATCGGAAATGAATCGGAATTGAATCGGAGTTGAATTGTAATTGAGTCGAAATTGAATTGGAATTGAATTGAAATTGAATTGAAATTGAATTAAAATTGAACTGTAATTGAATTGGAAATGAATCGGAATTGAATAGGAGTTGAATTGTAATTGAATCGGAATTGACTCGGAATTGAATTAGAGTTGAATAAGAATTGAATCGGAGTTGAACCGCAATTGAATTGTAATTGAATTGGAGTTGAATCGGAATTGAATCGGAGTTGAATCGCAATTGTATCGGAATTGAATTGAAATTGAATCGTAATTTAATAGAAATTGAATCGAAATTGAATCGTAATTTAATAGAAATTGAATCGAAATTTAATCGGAATTGAATCAGAATTGAACTGTAATTGAATCAGAATTGAATTGAAATTGAATCGGAATTGAATTGGAGTTGAATTGTAATTGAATCAGAATTGAATTGAATCGGAATTGAATAGGAGTTGAATCGTAATTGAATCGTAATTGAATCGGAATTGAATTGGAATTGACTCGGAATTGAATTGGAGTTGAATCGTAATTGACTCGGAGTTGAATCGCAATTGAATCACAATTGAATCGGAATTGAATTGGAATTGACTTGGAATTGAATTGGAGTTGAATCGTAATTGACTCGGAGTTGAATCGCAATTGAATCGCAATTGATCGGAGTTGAATCGGAGTTGAATCGTAATTGAATAAGAATTGAATCGGAGTTGAACCGCAATTGAATTGTAATTGAATTGGAGTTGAATCGGAATTGAATCGGAGTTGAATCGCAATTGTATCGGAATTGAATTGAAATTGAATTGAAATTGAATCGTAATTTAATAGAAATTGAATCGAAATTGAATCGGAATTGAATCAGAATTGAACTGTAATTGAATCAGAATTGAATTGAAATTGAATCGGAATTGAATTGGAGTTGAATTGTAATTGAATCAGAATTGAATTGAATCGGAATTGAATCGAAATTGAAATGAAATTGAGATGAAATTGACTAGGAGCTGAATCTGAATCTGAATTGAATTGTAATTGAACTGGAATTGAATAGAAATTAAAGTCTAAATTGAATCGGAGTTGAATTGGAAGGCCATGGGTGCAGCAATGATTTTTCCCCTGGTCCACGTTAAGTAACAACCAGTGGCGTACACTGAGGGTAGACACAAAGACAATAAAACCCTAATAATTTTTGAACTAAAAGGACTGAAGGAAGGAGGATTTTATTTACTTAATGATTTTTAATTGTTTTTGATCGCCTGTATTAAAACAAATCAAAGTCATTTAATAAACAAAATGCTTTTTAGTTTAGAAATGTTTTTAGTTTACAAATTATTTGGGTTTTACTGTCTTTGTATCTACCCTGAGTGCACGCCATTAGACTGACAACCATGTAACAACAATAAAAACTCAAACCAAGAGCGAGCGAAGCGATTTTAAAACAATATGAATAAGTCGTTATAATACGATCTTAAACCTGGAGTGAGCGAAGGGAGGTCGAGATTTTTCTAATGGTGAATTCGAGGCGTATTCGAGGCGATTTCAGAGAGATCATACAAGAATTTGTATGATAAAAAAACCAGATGGAGCGAAGCTAGCTTATGATTTTGCTACCTAAGATATCGATTGTGGAGCTCATGCTGAAATGGAGTTGATTTGTGTATAAAACATATAAGATGGAACTTGCGAAGACAACAATATTTTCTACGATAATGGCTTGGTTCAGCTCAAGAGCAGAGAAAAACCAAATGAAAAAAATGAGAATCTAGAGAAGCGAGCTCAACATTTTGCAACACATTTCGATTCTATTTCCGACTTTCATTGACCACAATGATTTTCGAAGAAAGTGGATACGAGAGACGACAAACATGTCTCCTTTTATTTCTGGAGTGGTGCTGTCATATTGGCTCATCATTATCGTAGAAAATCTCTACCAACATTGTGCTAGTTAATAGGTATTATTCTCAAGGTGTAATTGCAAATAAAACAGAAATATTTTAACAACTTTTCTATGGCAACTGTAGGTGTAATGCTATGCTGTCTCAATTATCTTTTATTAAAGTTAATAACGAAAATGAAAGAAAACAATAATAATTATGTAATAGAAGAGTTGCGTGTCTATTTCAGAGCAAGGATAATTGGTGACGTTTTTTTATATTTTACCCAGAAGTGTCAGTGAGATACCTGTTATTAAAATATCAATAAATTATCAAGATTCAAGATATTTATCAAGAATTTAAACAATGGTGTCGAGTGTCCACTTAGAACGTTATTTTCTTTTGGATTCTCGGACTTCATTTATAAGTTTTTTCTTAAAAAAATGGGTAATCGTAATTCGATTTGATTAGTTTGTTCTCAATTTAATAAATATAGGTAATAATTTGATTGACATACCGATCAGAAGCATGACAAAATAACATGGAATACGTAGGTACTAATTCTTGGTGTCTACTACAGGTAGGTATAACCGAGTATTTTCGTTAACAATGAGAAACAGGTATCTACCTACATAATTTGGAAAGTCATAGAGTCTGAAAAATCTTCTAAATGTATAAAATCATTCTATACAAGGTGTGACTAAACAACCTACTAATATTTAAAGGGGTGATTAAGATCATCAAACTGAAAATTTTTCACTATGGATACAAAGTCGGAAAAAAAATCAGCTGTCCTGATCCTGTTGAGGTAGGTTGCAGTAGGCTGCAGTTTGTATGAAACAGCAGATTTTTATTTTTTGTCGATGCTGGCTCTATAGTGAAAGTTGTTCAGTTTGATGGTCTAAACCACCCCTCTAAATATTACTAGGGTGTTTTGTTACATCGAATAAGTATGTGTCTAATTACCGATAAATAAAACCGGTCGAGTGCGAGTTGGGCTACTCGCGCACCGAGGGTTCCGTACCACACCACCACACTACATTATTAACTTACAATTTTTTTTCTCCGGGGCCTTTAGCGGGAGACCGACTCACACTTGGCCGGTTTTTATTTATTTGTTGTTATACTGTATGTATTACCGTTTTCACGATGGAGCGAGAAGAAAAAACGTTGATAAAATCTAGTTTCTTTTATGAGGTCCCCCCTTAATGTTTAACTTTTTGGCATTTTTATTATTTGTTAGCAATTGCGACATACGTCACATTTTTTGAAAAAAAAAATCATCTATCTAGCTATTACGGTTCAAAAGTTACGGACCACATTTTCACCTTTTGGGTACGTACCCTTAAAATAAATAATTATACAACGTGTTAATGAATAAGCGCAAAACCTCATACACCCCAACTGATTTACCACAAAATAATTAGATTGAAACAATAATTTCATTATTTTAATCGTTAAAATTTAAAGTTATACCCATTTTAAGTTTTGAGGCAAAAATGATTTGTTATCATTTCAGCAATGAATGAAAGCGCTAACGTGCTCATGGATACGTTTTAAGAATCTTGTTTTGGTAGATAGTAGGGTGAGTGTGCCTGTGCGATGAGTTGAGACCGAATTCAGTAAATTTAAAATTTTACAAACAATTTATTTATTATTTTGAAAAAAATTACCTATGTTGAAAACATGATAATTCGATTCTGCTCTCGATTCTAAACAAACTACTTTCTAGTTTTGCGTTAATTCATTAACACGTTGTATAATCCATTAATAGTTATCATGACTTGATGTTAACATTGAAATAAAAATGACAAAACACAAACCTACAACTTAATTTTAAAAGGTACTTAAGGTAAGTAGGTACTGACGTCACATAGGATCAAGGGTGCACCACGTATTACATAAAAGAAAGATATAATACAGAAATAGTTTAAGGATATTTCGCGTCGCCATTCACTGGCATTGCCCGTTGTCCTGCCCCAGGCCATTCACCTTCGAGGACCAACACGCGGAAGTGTGGACAGCACTTGCAGATATTACTCCGGCGACAGACATATATTACGGTCAAATTATACCTTAATTTTTCATGTTATTGACATACCATTGTCATTGCGTAGTTGCTAAGTTGTGTGGCTAATCTACTCAACATGACTGGACTGTGGAGGTTTCAAGACAGCCCACTAACGAATGGATCGTTTATGCGAATCGTATTTTTTTTAGAAAACTTCCTTAGTTCTGTATGTTGTAAAACCCTAGCTGAGGATTGCTGATTTCTCAGAAACGTTGTTTAAGTATCGATAAAGTATCCAGTAAATTATCCCGCAGGTTTTTTATTTCAGTATGAATCAAAAATATAAAATTACCTACTTACATTCCGTAGCTCGAAATGTTTTGATGTAAACAATTTTACTAAAAAGTTTGTATAGAATTCGAATTTTCATGCGTAAATTGTCAGAATATAAACAAAATAAAACTATCTGTGTCGTAACGGGTACTGCTATGCTCATACGTTATTACTTAAAACAAACAAACATTTTTTTTTCATTCATATTAAATATCACATAGTACATGATTATCTCCGAATTCATCCTGTACTACCTTGACAAGGACATAACAGTATTATGTAGTTGTCCAGTTCCAGTCCCTTGTTATTTGAAACAACTTAAGCCTATTTTTAGATTTCCGAATGTTGAATAGCTATGGTTAAAGCAAGTAAACACATTTTTTTGCAGATTTAAGAGAAGTCAAATAAAGTACAGTCGAAACGTACCTAATAATTATAACCACCACACAATATTTTTTTTTTTTTTTTTTATCTTGGACATGTTCACACAAATTATCTAGCCACATTTAAAGTATCAGAATCTAGCCTGAACTTGTGTTATGATGACTAGACAACGATATAGAATACATATATAGATACAAACAGCCATGACTCGGTCACATATATTACATAACCAAAAAAAAAAAATGTTTTCCTGGGACCTTTAGCGCGAGACCGATACACTATTAAGTTTAACAAATAATAAAAACTGGCCAAGTGTGTATCGGTCTCGCGCTAAAGGTCCCAGGAAAACATTTTTTTTTTGGTTATGTAATATATAGCCCAAACTCTACAATGTAACTACATTGTAGAGTTTGGGCTATAATCACACCGTTTTTACGATAGAGCGAGAAAAAAATATGTTGAAAACTAGTTTCTTGTATGGGGTGGGGACTTCCCTTAATTATGTTCCTTATGTTTTTAGGATTCTGTAGCCAAAAGGTGAAAACGGGACGGTATTATTCATGAAAGAATTATTAAAATCGGTTTAGTTTTGGAGGATGAAATAATAAATAAGGACTTCACATCAGTGCGCTATTAACGGGACCGCTACAATGTGCTTAATTGTTTTACATTACTGCTTTGTGACAGAGGATATTTGAAAGGACTGGAATGTCAACGGCAATGTATGACAGCCGAGCATAACTAAGGCATACTAAGGTGACATTAAAGACATGTGCCATTTTTTGGTTTTGTTATTGTTTGAGTCCATTTGTGTATAGAATGTTATTGCACGAATACGATGCGACTAAAAAGAGAAACAACTTGGATGTAAACTTTAATGCATTACATGCTTAAAGGGTGCTTCAGAACATCAAACTGAACAAGTTTTACTATGGGACCAACATTGACATCGTAAAGAAAACAGCCGATTCCTACATTTTGGTAGAGTCGCCATTGACGTTTTCTATGGAACAGCAGATTTTTTTCGTACGGAGTAAATAAATTGTCTACTTTGTGACTAAATGGTACCAGTTTAAAAGTCCCATACACAAGTACTTCCCACCCCTCCTAACAAAACTTCGGAAAACGACTGGGTTATTTTTCTTTCTCTGTTTTCATCCTAAACGCATGAGTTGGAGAGGTAGGTGGTCAATAAAGTTTATTCCTGTTTAGTTTTTTTTTTTGAATGTTTTTTTTTGAGTTAAAATATATACTTTCATTGCTACTACTATGGCGACATACAATGAAAACAAATTATTGTTGAATAAAACCAAACTAGTGTCTAAGATTCACATCTCCCGGGCGTCCAGTGACGGACAACTTTTTTTTATAACTTACGGAATTGGTTAAACATTATACCTATACGTATAGCTATAAAACATTTCGAACATTTTCGATATTTCGAAGTGAAACTTACCAGTCTTAAATAACTTGAATAAAATTCTTAATCCTCGTACAATTCTCACCTGCTTCAAACTTATCTGATTGATATTAAGGCGATGAGATGGTATTTTCGTGAAATTTTTAGTTAAAGCTTATTATTACATTATTTTTATTGGGCTGTGGTCGGTGGCACGTTGCAGAGAGGTATGGATGCTCAATAATGAGGGCCCGAGTTCGAATCCCCACGGACGACAGAGATGCCAAATACCTGCTATACCAATGAGTTTTTCTAACTTACTCGTATGTACGTAATACTGATTTGAAACGGTGAAGGGAAACATTGTGAGGAAATCTGCAAACGCTGCTGAAGGAATTCTGATTCATAATGTCAATCCGCATTGGACAACGGTTGGTGGACTAATGCCCCTTCCTGGGAAGCCTGTGGCCTGCAGTGGGACGTGTATATAGGCTGTTGGTGATAAAGCAATATTATACATTTGTGATTGAATATAGTCGTGAGCATATCCTTGCAAAAGCACGTGAAAGAATTAAATATGTAACCTTTTACGAGGACCCTTTTATAAAATCCCTCTTTTTTTTCATCTAAAATTATCAAAAGTTTTGTTAAAGTCTGTTCCGCAAATTGCATGGACGTTCGCTACTCTTCCTTTATATAGGTGTAACAAAATACCCTAGTAATATTTAAAGGTGGAGTTTATACCATCAAACTGAACAACTTTCACTATAGAGTCGAAAATTAAAAAAAAAAAAAAACATCTGCTGTCCCATACATTTGAGTCGAGTTGGCAGGTACTGTAGATTTGTATGAAACAGTAGATTATTTTTTTATTACATTAATAAATTGGACTTGGTAGGACAACTATCCGCTGCTGTGTATAATTTTTTTTTTTATAACTATAAAAAATGAGACTTCAAGCATATTTCAAATGTTTTATTGAAATTATCATTTAATCGTCGCCTTAATCTACATACGCACGTAATAAAGTTAATTTTCATGTCTCTTATTCGAGATTTTGATCTTGAGTTACATTGTTTGACATTTTTTTGCAAAATATTCTGGAATCTAGCTTATAAAAATATTGTAAATAGTTATTTTGGTAGTTATAATGCTGGGGTCAGACTGTATTTTAAGCTGCAATTGCTGCTTTATTATAAGCATCAATTCACAATGCAAGGTTTTGTACCGAATTAGATAATAAAAAACACTGATATTTGTCTAAAACTGGACACTGGCAGAACAGAGCGAGTAATTAAAAAAAACTTATGCAAATAGCTTAGTGCCTTACAAAAAACAAAAGATGTAAAATTCTGAAACCTATGGCTGATAACTCTATGTAGTCTCTACATAATTTAGATAGGGCTCTGTTTTAACCTAAACAAAATCGGAATTAAACATAATGGATCTGTGAACAATATCACCAATATATGGAGTGGTCTTATCGCTTAAAAGTGATGTGTCATAAAAGTTTATTACTAGGGAATTTGCCCTAACTTTGTCTTTGTTCATATTTTACTTTGATATTTTTATGATACATCTCTTTTTAGCGATAAGATCACCTTATTTTTGTACCTCTTGTACTTGTCGTAAATTGTAATATGGTGTATATGAGTCGAAAAACGAGAATTTTTTTGTACCTCCCATATATATTTGATCGGCTGAACCGCACTTTTGTATAGATGGTCCAAAAAAAAATCTTGTTTTTCGATCCATGTTCCTTAGGGACAGTTGTTTACTTTAATTGTCTGAATACACCCTTAAAGTTATGTTTGTTATTAAAAACTAGTAAAGTATTTTTATGAACTTTTTGAAAATATAAATTTTATACAACAACTTAGAACGGTATTTTAGTTTAAATTTATGTTTTTCTATGCTAATTATATATCAGCAGTGTTACGGTCATTAAACATCACATAAGCATTTTAAATTATCACGTCAGGAAAATGTATCGTTCGTTGATGTCTTTTGTATGACGCTCTCTATATCGTGGAATGGGGGTCTTTTTGAAGCCGGAACAGACCATCAAACTGAACAACTTTTACTGAGGAGCCAATTTCGAATTCGCGATTCTAAAGTCAGCTGTTCAATATGTCAATAGATTATCGACAAAAATGTAAGAACAGATGAATTTTTTTTGCGATTTCAATGTTGGTCCCATATTTAAAGTTGTTCTGTTTGATGGTCTGAAGGTCTGTTTGACCCGATTACGCGGTGTATGAGTGCCACACCAAAAACAAATATAGTTAATTAACATTATCACATTTATAATTTAGGATATACCTAGTCAAAATAAAGAAATCGTAAGACAAAAATACAACTAGGATTTGTTATTTTACCAGAAAGTTAATCAAATAAAAATAAAAATAATAATAATACTACATAAAATTAGATAAGTAGTGGTACATCGTATATAGAGTGTGTAAAAGTAGAAAGAAGTTAGATCCAACGATATCCAAATTTTTAGTTAAGTTTGAATATTTGTTTTATTTACTTGTAGAGTCAAATTTTAGTCCCAGTCTATTAAAGCTTTTCACCTAACACTTAAAACGTAGATCATACATTATTTTCCCGTTCCAGACCTGACTCAAAAACCTAGGGGTTAGGAGCAAACGCACGTGGTTTACAGTAGTACCTACTTCCCGCTACGGAGGTCGCGCGCTGCCCTATATAACGTGACCAAACAGCTGAAGCGCTTACAACCCGCCTCACGCGCACGCCGCCAACACCTACCCGCACCCACACACCCAAACCGATAACCTCCAGTACGTAAATAAAAAAAAATTTGAAACTACCATCTAATCGTGTCTCTATTGTCAAGGTTAATTGTGAAACAGTTTCCTAATTTCTTTTCCTTTATTATACCTACACGTGATATAGTAAAGTTCGATTTATATCGTGCGGCATTGAGTACCACCACC
Source organism: Agonopterix alstromeriana (assembly GCA_963924505.1). Taxonomy (NCBI): domain Eukaryota; kingdom Metazoa; phylum Arthropoda; class Insecta; order Lepidoptera; family Depressariidae; genus Agonopterix; species Agonopterix alstromeriana. The sequence goes on from OZ004670.1 coordinate 12,032,667, forward strand.
GTTTGGTTTGCAGCGGGAGTTTTCCAGCTTTGCGCAGCACGCAGGCGTCAGTCTGCACTTACGCATCTACCGTTCGACCAGAGTGCGCGTGAGACGCCCCATCACCAGTGTTACTGTGAAGTGCCTGAAAAAATAAACAATCAACATGAGCAACAACATCAGAATTGTAAGTTTAAAAAATTATTAACAAAATATAATTTTAGAGAAAGTGCATTAAAATGCAGGAAATAAATAAAAATTTGACACATAATAAAAATTATAAGACAACTAACTGTTACTTTCGTTACGTATCCAATTATAACGTTAATTAATGTTCACTGAACATTTTGAAATTAAGAAATACTTTAAACGTAATATGTAATAAATAAACTTTTCCGCATAACGTTACGTAAAAGATTTGTATAATCCGTTAAAAGTTGACAAAGTTACGTCTAAAAACAAATAAGAATATAAAACGTGATGTGTGTGTACTAGAATTCAAAGCGTAATGATACGTTATTCATGGCCAGAAAGCCTTAATGCCCATATAATTATGTTAACATAACGTCGCATTAAAATCATAAGCATACCTGCCTTATTTAGAGAAACAATAGAGTATTGCAACAAAGCAAAATTCTCTAAATGGTCATTTTCCCATACTAGTCTGGTCAACTCCGATGACACTTGTCGATAAAAGTTTACATTCGAAAACTTGTCGAACAGTTAGTAACGTTTTGTAACAAGATTGATAATTATGGGTTAAATATTGACATAGATAAGTGAACATGTGAAACCTTCATTAATTATTGAGTCGTTAGCAAAAAACTAATTGACGAATTGTCTTGTCGACATCGTTGTTTTGTGATTTGACGAATGTTCTCATGAACTATTTCTATTGAGTAAGAGAAGTAAAAAAAAACGACTTCCACTAGAGCAAGATTTGTATGAAAATAGCGATTTGAATCGATATAAAATTAAGTACCTACATAAGATTAACAACATTTAAATATTGAAATCACAAAAAAAAACCAGCTGTTCCGTATTTAACTCCAATCCTAATTGACCCAAATGTATGACAGCTGATTTATTTTCGCGATTTCGATGTTGGTCCCATAGAGAAAGTTGTTCAGTATGATGGTCTGGTCATCCCCTTAATAACCGCCAGCTTATTAAGTTGGACCCTGTCAATGGAGTCTGGAGGTCTTTTTTGTGTTCCATATGGATGTCAAAATAATACCTACATACAAAAATCTCTCATTATAAAAACATCCAATTAAATGACAATCTTTCTCGCGTTTTCAAAAAAGAACACCCCGTCTCATATTTGATTCTGATTCCATTAAATTATTTATTACACGATTTATTATCTGGGTAAGCTGGCTACATCTTCGACCACATCTTTGTCCTAAGGACTGGATTGAGGTCAAGAGCAAATCCAGGAGCAATAAAAAATTGCTTTCATGTACAACAAAAATGAGTAATAGAGATTGATACGAGTATGTCTTTTGAATTGTTAGTTATTTTTGATTGCTGGTGGCTATTGATTGTCTAATTTTGTGATTTATTATGCTATCAGGATAAAGGCTTTCTTTGTAGACACAAAAATTTATGTGCGTCAGTTTTCTGTAATGTATTATTATAATTAATAAAGGGTAGTAAAAAGGTTAAATCTATCAACTGTATATGTCCATAAATTTCTGACCACACAGAAAGGGATTATGGTCGTAATTTTATGTATGTTATATTAATCATCGATTTATTTATCTAAACGAAACAATATAACACTATAGCTACTAAAGCAATACAAAGTCAATTGGCAGACCGATAGATTACTGTAATTCGTAAATCATAAATGATATAATTGAACATTTCGATAGATAACAACATTGACTTTATAACTAAATCACGAAATAACTACAGAGACTGTCTTTTGTTCGGCATAATTAAGTATTCAGAAATATGCTTATTATATTAAGGGAAGTATATTTTTTTATAAATGTTTTTTTTCAATACAACTGGTATATTTCAATTATTCTTACCGATGAAAAATAATCACAGAAATAGATATAAAAACATCATCGTTATGTTTTATTAAACAATAATTTGCTTTCAACTCACAAATATTAATCAAATTGTTAATAATCATGTCTTCAAAATATCAAATCGTAGGCGTAACTTGTTAACCATTAAACCCATAAAAATAACTCTTCATTTCCACTATACCATAATGTAATTGAAACAACAAAACTTTAATAAGCACGGTCTGAACCAGCAGACAGTAATAAAGGTGATGTGTAACAAGAACAGAAAAAACTTTAGATGTTCCATTAAGAAATATTACATGGAATATCGTTGTTACTATATACGTAATAAGACTAATGGTGCCACTTACGAGTAGAACGACTACATATTTTGTACGCCATTTTAAGGCGTTGATGTGTTATTTCAATTGCCATACATTCATAATAATTTAAATAAATACCTACTTTAGATAGATAAATGCCCCGTATATGATAGGATTTTGAGATAGTAAATATAGGTTGTAAGTGACAGCCTATCAAATACTGAAACGATGAACTCAGACCATCAAACTGACCAACTTTCACTATGGAGCCTACCTCAGGGTTTCGAAAAAAAATCAACTGTTCCATACAAAACTGCTGCACCTACCCGACTCAAATGTATGGGACAGCTGATTTTTTTTCGCGTTTCCTGAGGTAGACTCCATAGTGAAAGTTGTTCAGCTTGATGGTCTGAGTTCACCGTTTCAGTATTTGCTAGGCTGTAGGCTGCTCACTTACACCCTGTATAACAATCGGTGCCTAAAAAATAGCAAATACAGCTAAACTACCGCGATCTGCAGCCGGGGTTTTCTCGAAAATTTCTTGCTTGTATACAACGTGTTAATAAATAGCGCAAAACCTCATACACCCCAATTGATTTATAACAAAATAATTCGATTGAAATAAATCGATTATTCGCATTTTAAGTTTTCAACAAACGACTTTCTAGTTTTGCGTTTATTCATTAACACGTTGTATCAGACTCAACATTTTAAAATCTAATTCTCGAAAAAAAATTAACAACAAACATAAAAAGTCTGACAGCACTACTGTGACCGAAAACCGCGTTTATTTGAATAATCTGAATGCCTTACAAATTGACTTACGATTAATAGACATATTATGTCCAAAGTAATATTAAGTCATGCCATTTCTACATATTTCTGTTCTGTATGTAACAGTGGCTGTTAGAAGATAATGGCAACAGATTGCATAGCGCTCGATTTTCAATACATCTCACTGATTTACACCTCCACTTTTATTGGTAGTGTAGTGTAGCTAAAACTTACGTCATTACTCGCTTCCTCGAGTTAAGCAATGGAAGAACATCTTGTAGTTAAGATGTTATTTAATGAAATTTACTCTCCATGAATTCGCAGTTTGGTTAACTGGGCGTAAAGTGTTAAAAGTGGGTCGGACAGTATCGAAGTTTTAATTATAATACTAATGTGATGATACTTTTTGTTTTGCAATTTTTGTTCTCTGTTTATCATTATATTTCATTAAAATGTTAAATGTGAGCCTTGCTTAAACGGAATGCCTAAAAACTATAGTTGTAGCGTTCCAACCACCCTCAACGGGTATTATGGGGGATGTGTTTATTTTTGCTCGTATGTTTAAATATATTGTACAGGTCTAAGATTCACAATACGAAAGAAAGATGCGACTGTAAAACTTTTTATCCATAAATCATTTATGTATTTTAAATACAGAATATAAAAGTGAAGCAGCAAAGCAAAGCAGCAAATTATTTATTAATTATTAAATCCCAAAATAGCTCTATCTCGCCGTAATTTCTTGCTGCAATTATATGTTTACTGAATATAATCTCTCTCTTTCATTTTTTTTTGTAAAATCAACTCATAATAAGAATTGGCTTACTAAATTTTTATGTGCCAAATTCGATTATTTTACAAAATATTGCTTCATAAAACGGTCACCATATTTTACTTGTAATTGGTTCGACTGAAAATGTGCCTTGAAACATTTTATGTCAATAATTTTAATTTATTACGTTTCATTGGCGTAATAAAATTACTATTAAACAATAAATAAATCATAACTTTTACAATGTTTATTTTATGTTCTTGAGCTAATAACAACGACTTTTTATACGTCTCGCGAATCAGTTCTTTCCTGCATAATAATTAAATAGTAAGTACATGCAGGTATTGTACAAATGAATAAAATAACAACTATAATTATACATATTTTATTAATTACGGTCAAGGGCGTGAAGTCAACAATTGCAAAGATAGTTCTCATGATAATTGCAAAACTTTTGTGGTTTATTTGCGTATTTAAACTACAAGTTAGATGTGCATCAGTTAAATTCGTGACCGAGATATGTATAAAAATTTGCCGCCGCGACCTTTACGGCCTTCGAGGTTTAATGGTGGGGTGAATGACCTATTTTATAAATGAAAAGATTGCATTTTGGTAACCGGTCATGTATGTGCTACGTACTTAAACAATTAAATTATTTAGGTATACCTCCTAACTAGAACAAAGCGACAGTATAGTATTGTACTTGCAAAAGTGCTTGTGGCAATGTAAATATGTGACAAGACGAAAACGGGTATAATAAAAACAGGTTTCACAAAAGTTTTTCCTTATTATTTATTTGACAGTTTAAAGTTAGATGCACATTAAAGTAGGTACTAATGTAGCTTAGGTGAGCTTTTAGTCCACTAGACACGTATAGTGCGGGTATATAGAGTCCTTCTTAATATGGTATACTTTTTCAGAGATGATCAGACCGTCAAACTGAACGTCTTTCTCTATGACACCAACATCGAAATCGCGAAAAAAAACAGCTGTTGGGATGGGACAGCAGATTTTTTTTTTTGCGATTTCGATGTTGGTCTCATAGAGAAAGTTGTTCAGTTTGGTGGTCTGATCACCCCCTTAAAAAGTGTCAGCATAATTTCTTAATTATGCTTATGATTAATTAGGAACCTGTATAGGAATGTTATTAATTATTTGATCTTCTTTTGTCAACCAGCTTGCTTCCTGATTGTCTAGCCTGCGACAGTCGTGTATCCAGTCCTATGTCACTAGGGTATCCCCTATTACAACATACTAAACTCTGGACATCTATTCGTGTGATTGCTTTGACTAATTATTATAAGGACTAGCCTTGCGGTAGCATTTCCCCTCTGCCACGGTATAAACACAATTGATCTTGTACATTTACATTAAATTTTACACCTTATCACTAAACGAGACAGCCTATAATTACGAAATAATAACTTAGAACTTAGAACGTTTGGGGTTCACACGACACTACTTTTTATGATTTTTAACATTCAAAATTAGAATCTAAAGTTATGGGGGATAAAATCCAAAGTTGCGGATTTCATGTTACCTCGCCCCCCGCAAAAAGTGGCAGAAATGTTTGTTAGTAGAATTACACGCGTAACCAGTCCACATATAAATAGTCAAAGTGTGATTGATATAGTTTCGTATACTTTTGCCTGCGGCCCGCGGGCGCGACGACCAAAAAAATAGCGGGTTAGGAGAGACCTATGCAGTGACGATGATAGGCTGATGACGATGATGATAATCTCTTTGCCAAACCATGTTACTTTTCGTAAACAGTATAGTGAAACATTAAACTTCATCTAGCCGTTCTACTTTACACAGCTCCGGTTGTCGCTGTAAATGCATCTTTACGATAAAGTCTCTGGTACCTATACAAGCAAGCAACGATAATATCACTGCACCATAAATTAAAGATAAGCACTGACTGTGACAAACGAAGTATTGCGTTGTGGCAATAGTTTACTATTTAAAAAATATCCTTTCTCTTGGCTTTTCCATCGATGGTTTAGAAATACCTATAGATAAAGATATCCTTACTCAAGACATATCTACCTATATTTTTCATTACTAGACGAATACTTATACCAGACTTTATTTTGTTTTAGTAAGAAGGTATAGCAGATATACTTACTTAATTAATAAAAGATAAGTCATATAGAGGGTGTCAAACTAAACAACATTCACTGTAGGACCAATTTTGAAACCACGGAAAAGAAAATTAGTTGTTCCTTAGAAAAAGTCAATGGCTGCTAAACCCAAAATGTATTAAAGTATATTACCACTACCGTATACGTAACGTATATACAACGTGTTAATGAATAAGCGCAAAAGCTCATACACCCCAACTGATTTATAACAAAATAATGAGATTGAAACAATAATTTCATTATTTTGATAGTTAAAATTTAAGGTTATTCGCATTTTAAGTTTTGAGGCAAATACGATTTGTTATCATTTTAGCAATGAATGAAAGCAGTCAATGCATCAACCAACGTGCTCATGGATACATTTTAAGAATCTTGTTTTGGTAGTAAGTAGGGTGAGAATGCCTGAGCGGTGGTTTGAGATCGATTTTAGTTAATTTTAAATTTTAGAAACAAATTATTTAATATTTTGAAAAAAAAATATCTATATTGAAACCATGATAATTCGATTCTTCTCTCGATTCTAAATAAACTACTTTCTAGTTTTGCTTTAATTCATTAACCCGTTGAATATTTTAGTTTAGACACTGAGTATTTGAAAAAAAAAACTGTTATTACTTTAATTCTGCTTCAGTTTTAATACCAAATACAAAGTCCATGATAGTAGATGGTCAACTTAATTAGCAAAAACAATAAAGTTAGATGTAATAAAAAACGAGACAAATAAAAAATATTACTACTTCATTAGCGTAACATCTTAATGATTTTGCGTTTGATTATGACTTTTTTGATCTCGATGTACTGACAAAAATCGTAAACAACATATTATTCAGATACGCATATTTATGTGCCTAATTTACTTGCTTTTGACTTTGTAATTTCCAAATACAATATACTATGAAATATTCTTATTTTATTTATTAAGGACAACCAACAAGTTAAACACTATTACAATTTTATGTTACAGTGGTACACAGTAGGTGTATAGACTAAGTGCTAACTTAATTATAGGCTGCCACGTCATTCAAAATGCGGAAATGGACAATATTACTTATTAAGTAGATGATTTAATTTAATATAATTTGTGCGCTTAACTAGTGCAATAATTGACTTTTTTTTATTTATTTTAATTATTTCCAAAAGTTTTAGTCGTCGGTAGAAAAAATAACCTTTTCAAATTTGTTGATGCTTTTTTTCTTATTAATTGTCTCTTGAAGAAAAGGATATTAAAATTAACTTGCATTAGTGTGTACGTATATACGTACACACTAATGCAAGTACTATGCACTATTCAATCCTGTTTTGTCACAACAACTTTAGGAGGAGGTCATCAGACGAATTCCTTGCCGTTTTAATAGTTTTCTTTGTCATCAAAAGTTAAATAACAATTTTCTGTTTAAAACCTATTAAACCATGAATTATCCATTACCGAGTAATAAAGATAATAACCGTTAAGACAATGAAACTTAAACTTAAATTCGTGTGACAATTCCGAATCGCCTTGAGGCTGACAATTACGTGAATTCAGCCAAAATAATAGAAGCATGAAAATAATGATAATAGCTGAGAGTGAGACCTTAGACATAGTGCTATTATATTAACAAAAAACAGTTTAATTTTGCACAAGTATTTGTAAACGAAAAGCTCGATTTATGAACGAGAGTCCCATGCTGCCCGGTTTTCGAAGATGTAGAAATAAAAGTATTTCCCAAAACACATTTGTCTCCTGCTATTTGAATGTTCGATCACTATCAACCCCAAAACAAAACTGTACCTTCTTATGTTACAAAAGACTACAAAATAAAAATATTTTTTTTTTCTATACGTGGAAAGAGTGTCATATTACGAATCATAGTCAGGGTGACGAAAGCAAAAAGAAGGAAAATAATTCAACTAAGCCATTTAGTTCTATAATTTTACACGTACCATTTGAATTTTTCACAAAATACATGTTACTGGTAGAAATAAGCAAGTATTTTAATCTGCGCCCTCAAATTACCTACTCAAGTTAAGATGCTATTTTGTACAGTTTCTGTCAGTAGTAGTAGTATATTATATAGTATACAAAAATAAGTCCACGATCGCGTGTCCCGCCCCAAATTAATCAGGTAGTAAATGAATTAACATAAAAAAGGTATGACACTCTTCCGGGGGAAAACCTTTCTTTCTGAACTGGGGGAAAGTGTACTATATGCTCCTCTTTCCCCGCGCTGACCTGGCACATTTGCCACACTTGAGCATTTCGAAAAAATGAACCAGACAAAACAACGTAAAGATAAACTAAACATTCATTTGAACTTGACATTCATTGAAACTATTGTTTTTTAAATATTCTAAATCTTCTTGATCTTGAACTTGTCCCTGTAACTCTATTCTCAAAAATGTTGACACTGTCAATTTAAAATAAAAACATTTGCTATTCAGCAGCGATATAAGTGTTTTTATTCTGGAAATAATACAAGCACTTAACACTGTTTTTCTGACTGGACAAAAAGGCGCTAAACTCAAAAGTGTTGACTGTAGCAGCTTGCGTTACTCTTACCCCGTACCTACTCTTGCCCCACCTCACCTTATTATATATTACTAGCAGCCCGTCCCGGCTTCGCACGGGGTAGACAATTGTCTATTTTACCAAGGATCCCTAATTTTTTTCAAAATGAAATGTAGCCTATGTCAAATTGGAAGAATGTAGCATTCTATTGGTGAAAGAATTTTTTAAATCGGCCCAGTACTTTTTGAGCCTATTCATTACAAACATACAAACATACAAAAATAGGTACAAATCTTTCCTCTTTATAATATTAGTGTAGATATATATTTCTTCAATAAATTCAAAGAGATGTCATATAAAGTGGTATTTGATACGATGGTGAATTGATGCTACAAAGGTAATCTAACGCTAAAGCTTGCCTCACACTTTATTCCATAGCCATTAGTTATTTTGATTAAAGTATCGAAAATGAGCAAAGAGCTGAGTTTCTAGAACTTGTTATTTTAAGTTAGATGCTTTTAGCAGAGCTTCCCCGGCAGTGGTCGCGGCAAGATTGTGTAACACGGAAAGTGTAAAACGATTCATATTATTAATTTACTCGCAGAAAGTGATATCCGGCAACATTTAGACTTCTTTTCGTAAATATACGTAATTGAAAAAGTAAGTTTACTAAAAATTCTTGCTCATTATTGAGGCTACGACATTTTTATTCAAGAAGTTTTATTACTCTTATTTCTATTTCCCATAAATTGTTTGTGTTTATAGTAAGCGATTCCGTTATCTAAAATCAGAATTTTTCTACAAAGTTCATTAGAATTTACTACAAAAGTAAACTACTTCATTTAGATATACAAAATTGTTGATATTGTCTAAATACGTAGGTATATTATCTTTGTAAAAATCCTGACTACGATGCTATAAAATTGAGTTATAAAATTCGCGATCATAAAATCTATGCGCTGACATATCTAATTTATGAATCCAATACTTCGTAAAATTTCATGAGCTATAGTCATACAAACATTAATAATATTGCGTAAATCTTCTCCAATCAACACTTATTTGAATAAAACATACTTACTAGTAACAAGAACTAGTTTTCTCAGTCTGGTTTTTGCAGCATAAAGCACGTTGTTAGAATTATTCATGGAAAGTGCATTGCTATTCGTATTGCATATCTTACGACCGTGATCTAAAAACGAAATAGTGTCTATTTATCAACAACGATGCAACGCACAATACCTAATGAGGAGTTTTCTGACACCTAGTAAAACGTAATTCCAACAAACGGCGATAGATGGCGTTGACGCGAGACGGAAATCTGGGCAAAAAATTTAGCAAATGAATGCATGTCACCAAGTCAGGCGCAACCGTGGACGAAGTTGTCCATATTATTCTACTTACTTAAAAACACCAATTTTGACTATTTTATTTGTATTTTACTATCTGCAAGGCCGCTCATCCCTGTTGCGTCAACACCATCTATCGAGCCATTTGAACTTACTTTATCTTTATTAAAGGATTTTGGAAAATCTCTCATTTGTATGTATCTCTCAAATGTATTCGGATTAGACTGGACATGGTTAGAATGAATTTCAAAAACGGCAACTTTAGACAGTTTTACTAGTACGTTTGGGTATTGAACTAAGGTGAAGTACATTACAGTATAGAAAACAAACGGTACTTTTAAAATTTCAGCATTTTTTTTATTTTTTCTTACGGCGTGTTGTGATCTGTAAGACTTCGGTTTTTATATTAGTAATTTCGTACCTTACAACAATATCTAAACGGCAACCGGTAATCTTTTTGGTAATTAAAAAGTCCCAGGGCTACAGTGCTATATAGTATACGAAAGTAAATTCGTGTTTTAATTTTTCGGAAAAAATCGTAATCGGTCTAAAGCTCAAAAAAACATGAAACAAATATGCTTTTAGTACAATTAAAATAACGAAACAATTAAAATACACTTAAATCCAACACGACCTTGTCATTACCGGTGTCAATGACACAAACTACACTATAATTTGTGAATAGCAAAATTCCCATTGTAAGATGTCCACACTTCCTCTTATTCCGCGGCCTTAGCTTGCTGTATAAGAGTCAAGGCGAATCAGAAATGCACTTGTTACGTTTTAATGTCAATAGAGGCCTTGTTTACATAATAATTGACCTTGTCGATTCTAAGATTTCTGTGTTTAAAATATTGTTGATTATTAACATGTTATAGCCATGTTGTGCTATTTTAAATCAAATTAAAGATATTGGTCTTGGGACATGAATTACCCGCGATTCGTCCAATTAAGCTACCATTACATCAGAGGTCCAAATTTAACAATATCGTCTTTAAAGGAAGTAGCGCCATCTACCAGTGTTTTTTCAAACGACCAATTCACAAGTCCTGGTCCTAATGTTACAATTACAACTAGAATTCTGCGATTTAGATGACACATCTACATCTGTTCCATTTTCAAAGATTATAATACAAATGATACAGCCGTGGTGGTCCAGTGGCGAGTAACCTTGCCTGCCGTGCAGAAGGCGATGGCTCAATCCCCGTCCAGGCCGACTCGTACAAATGAGTTTTTCGGTATTTATGTACGATTTGTAACAACACTGGCTTTTCGGTGAAGGAGAACATCAAGAAGAAACCTGCATGCTTCAATTTCGAGGCATGTATTGTACCCACTGTACATTATAAGTGGCGACGGGCTCACCTCCCGTCACACTGGAGAGAGTTTCGGTACTACTGGTGAAACGTGGATGCTCTGAGGTTTCAGAATATCTCTGACTACCCTCTCGGGAATATATAGCCGTGAACATATGCTTAATAATACAAATGATACAGCCATTGTTCCGTCAGAGACAAATATTTCAAATTTTAATTTGATTTCTATGTTTTAGTTATATGCTCAGATAGTTATGTCCTACCTATAGGCAATAAAAAAATAATAACCGAATCAGTTGGCTTCGGTTATTAATTTGGCGGTAATAAAACTATTATGAATGGTATTTAAGAGTCATTTTGTTCAGTTTAGAGCAGGAATTTAATGTTGGTTTTGTTCTATAGTTTAAATTACTTTGTGTTCTGTTGATACTTTCTAAAGCGCGTAGAGTTATTTAAAGGCCGTCTAGACATTGTGCACTGAAAATTATTAACAGGGCTACATTGTTTTCGGTCTAGGGGAAACGTACCGACGTTTCTCAATATTTAAGTAAAGACCCTAATTATTGTTTCAAATATTACGTTTGGCAAAATGTTAACCTTAATTTATATTGTAATAAATAATCACTGAATAACTTAAGTGACAAGACATCAAAACCACTCAATGCAAAATCACATATTAGAATAGATAGTCCATAAATAAACTAAATCACGGAAGACGGAAGTTCATGGCATATACAGGTCCGACAACGCACACTACTCATGTGAGAACGAGTATGTTAATATGCGCCTGGGCAGCCTGAGGCTATAAGATCGTTCCACATACGTCGTCTCGCTAATCGAACCTTTTTCGTACTTACTAAGTAGGTATTAAGAGCTATGTCAAGGGATATCGTATGTGGGACGGATTATAGTGTAGCGAGCTAGTGAGCTTCCCGCTGCGTATGACGTCACAAGTTTAATCATTCCATTCATGGCTGCGCAAGGCTTTTTTGCGCACGCTAATGAAAGTGTTTTGACTTATGAATCTTACTATAAATTACAGTTTTTTTTATTTTTACTTTACTGTCAACTTGGTTACGGATTTACACAATTATATATTCCAGAAAAATTTAAAAGGTTTAATTATAATATGCAGATAATTAAACAAAACAACTTTCTATAAAAAATGGGTCAATATTGTGAAAATGTTTTGGGGCTTTCCTTACAATAGAGCAGATAAAAAAAAAGTTTTTTAGATCCAAATTCCTCTGGAAAACATTGTGGTGTATTAATCAATCATTTTTATATGCGTGAAAGGTAAATTAACACAAAGTGATGAACAGAGAACCAAATACACTAAACAATTAAGTTTATACAACGTGTTAATAAATAAACGCAAAACTAGAAAGTAGTTTGTTTAGAATCGAGAGCAGAATCGAATTATCATGTTTTCAACATAAGTAATTTTTTTCAAAATATTTAATAATTTGTTCGTAAAATTTAAAATTTTCGGAACTCCATCTCAACCCACCGCACGGGCACACTCAACCAACTTACTACCAAAACAAGTTTCTTAAAATGTATCCATGAGCACGTTAGCGCTTTCATTCATTGCTGAAATGATGACTAATCATTTTTACCTTAAAACTTAAAATGTGAATAAGTTTAAATTTTAACTATCAAAACAATGAAATTATTGTTTCAATGTAATTATTTTGTTATAAATCAGTTGGGGTGTATGAGGTTTTGCGCTTATTCATTAATACGTTGTAGGAAGGTCATAAAAATGTCAAAACTTTTACAGTCGCTGATCAATAATTATCGGACAATTTACATACGGAACGTTTAGTTACGAAACTGTTACAAAAGTACGTAATTTCAAATCGTAAGTACGAATTATGAATACAACGTAACCTAGTTTTTGGTTCGTAATTTTTATTGGAATTTAACAAGCCGGCAAATATTTGCCATACTTGGAATGTTACAGCTAATTAACTGATATTTAGAAGCGAGATATGAATACTTTACTACCTACTTTATAAAACTTAATTGAATATGATTCAATAACTAATTATAAGTAACATGTTGATAAACAAGATCAGCTAATCCAATTTGAGCGGAAATTATGGGTTTGACTTTAACTTCCTATAATATTTAAAACATAAATTTGGTGGTTGGTGTACACCAATGAATTATACCTACCTTCTTTCATAGCAAGAATATACCACCAAAAATGACTGAGAATGGAGAATTTGCACACTTTTATATTTTTAGTGTATCATAAAGATTTAAGGCTTACATAAAAATACCAAAAACAAAAATGGTAAAATATGCACAAATCATTTATTTATTGCAAATCAAAAGTTGACTTTTCAAATTCCACGCCATAACACTCACTGCCATGATGTGACATCATTCCTTTTCATTACGTGCGAAGCAAATCACAAATCATCCGCTATAATATGTTGCAGTACTCTTCTAACGCACGCAAGTTGCTAATTGCTTCGTTACTTTGCGCTGATTGGTGTTTGAAATTACGTTCCGATCCATGAAACTTACAATTGAAATATTTCGTAAAAATAAAAACATTAGAATAAATCTTTCAGTAATGTTCTATTCACAACTATTATCATTGAATTATTAAGATAATTTCTCATCATAATGTTGGTGCAAGTTCTCCATTATGGACTAGGAATAGGTCAATTTGTTATTTCTGTACAATCAATAGCTGTCACGAATTGAACGTTTTACTACGAATTAATACGTGCTTTAAAAACGTCGCTCTTAATTAACCTTCCCACATAACATCTTCCCTTTTCTGCTTGAAGCACCACAACTCGTTCTTCCTTACATAAAAACGAAACCATCCTAACATCTTTACGTAAAAAGCTATCTCAAAAGTGATAGTGCTTCCGGCATTTATACACAAAATCCGGTATGAAGTTGACTGAATGGCGAAACGGTATTAATTTGGCGTTTAGACCTCGGATTACGGAACTTTAGACAAGCTGACTTTTCCATTCATAGTGCACAACTTGTTTCACTAGAACTATTTTTATGTTTGTTTACTAAACAATTTAATAGGTAGTCTAAACGTTTATAGTGTCAATATAAAACTACATTATTATTAACGACTCAAAGAAATGACACATAATGCTTTGTGTATGACTGACTACATTAGAAGTGAGGCTATGAGCCCACTAAAGCCAGCAAAACAGTTTTGAGACGAGCCGTGACTGCAGGCCATATAAACACATTCGAGTCTTAGCAAATACACGCAATGTCATTATGTTATGTTATCATATTGTAACACAATGTGAAGGCTGATAATAACAGTTTCTTAAAATTGTGTTTCTGGTCTCCTTTAGAAACGGATCCTCATCGGAAGCATTATTAGTGAAAATGTAATGCTCGAAAACGATCCCGGCGCGGCGTTCGATTGCAAGTTCCGTGTTATTTTTTTAGTGCGTTTCTTTCAGGATATATGCAATTTGAGTTCAGTCCAAAACGCTTGTTCTCGACTGTGCTGGACCGATTCAACACTATTAAATTTTAAATTAAATTAATTATACAATACATTTTGTTTGTAATGAGTTTGTAGAAGTGCTCGTCGACGTATTGGAAACCATCACCGAAGTTTTGCAATGTCAGGTACATTCAGTCTATGGATGGGTGACTGGTTAGTGGTATTTTATCTCGAGTGTTTCCGTGCTTCGGAAGGCACGTTACGCAGTTGGTCCCGAATATGTCCATTAGATGACAGTGTAATTATTCGTTTAGCCTAGCCAGGGGACAATTAAGGCGGCTTGAAAATTCTCTGGCAGCACGTTGACCACTAACTTGGCTCCAACAATCCGCACCGGGCCCACGCGGTGGAGTTTGGCCCACTCCTTCTCTCTTCGAGAGAGGAGGTCTTTGCCCAGCAATATGATCCTACTGGCTATATCACTAAAATTTTGTTTGATGTAAGTAGGTAGTTACTTACCTAATTATATCTTAGTTCGTTCGCTCCAGCTGAATGTTCAAGCTTTAGTAGGTAAAGGTAAGAATGCTAAGTACACTCTTCCAGAATAACACTTAATAAATTTCGTAAAGTCAATAAAAGTTTATTTATAATACTTAATTGATATCAGTTAACTGCGCTCTAAACAGGATTAATTCCAGCATAAAACCATAAATCAAAGAATCGATTACGTTATTTTAATGCTCTTATGTAAAACCATCAGTTATTTGCAAAAAATTATCGTTATATTATATTAATAGCACTAATGGAAAGCCAGCAATGTGTTTATTATTATAATGTCTAAAAATAATACATGTCACGGGTTAGGTTACGGAGTTTTTTACATAATGAGAGGATAAGAGTTTTGGTTGCTTCATTTTGATAACCTAAGGACCTGTTTACAATGACAAGTTTTAAAACAAAGGTTTCAAAAGGGATTTAATTATTTTGTTAATTTTATAGTCCACTAGAGTTGACCCGCGACTTCGTCCGCACGTGTTTCCGTCAACGTAGAGATAAATGATTTTAAGTTTGAGACCAGATTTTAAGTCTAAACATAAGCTTAAAACATAAAAAGTTTGCGAACAAACAGACGGACAAAAAATCCAAAAATTAGTAGTTTGGAGTCAGGGCAATTTATACTTCTGGCACAGTTTTATAATAATAGAGAAGATGATAGCTTTTTAGCAATAAGACTACTTGCTGTCTGTTTACTCATTATATACTATGTTTTTGGTGTAAACAAAGTATAATTGATTGATTGATTGAGTAAAGATGGTGTGACCCATAAAATGAACAATAATAAACATTGCTTAAAATTAAATAACAATAAAATTTTTCACATAAGATTTTTATGCAGAAGAGTCGTTTTTTAATAATTAAATTAAAACGCGTAACTTCTGTTCACTCTGTACAAAACAACGGGTCATTATTTAAACTTCTAGCTTTCGATACCGACCAATTTTATAACAATGTGTAACGATAACTAAATTGCACTACAACTGGACGTGTAACGGTTCAAATAGCACTAAATATGTAGGTGTGGCAAATAATACAGACGTTAGTGCATTGAAACACGGTAAAGGTAATTTTGCACTGGACTGTAGTCTTTGTTTTGATAATGGCCAGTGATTTGACTAATTATTAGAAGGACTAGCCTTGCGGTAGCATTTGCCCTCTGCCACGGTATAAGCACAATTGATCTTGTGCATTTACATTCAATTTTACACCTTATCACTAAACGAGACAGTCTATAAT
The DNA here is from genome assembly GCA_963924505.1 of Agonopterix alstromeriana. Lineage (NCBI taxonomy): Eukaryota > Metazoa > Arthropoda > Insecta > Lepidoptera > Depressariidae > Agonopterix > Agonopterix alstromeriana. Next base: position 12,049,072 of record OZ004670.1, read on the forward strand.
TGCGAAATAATAACTTCGAACTTAGAACGTTTGGGGATCACACGAGACTACTTTTCATGATTTTTAACATTCAAAATTAGAATCTAAAGTTATGGGAAATAAAATCCAAAGTTGCGGATTTCGTGTTACCTCGTCCCCCGAAAAAAGTGGCAGAAATGTTTGTTAGTAGAATTACACGCGTAACCAGTCCACATATAAATAGTCAAATGGCCAGTGAGATTTGATATTTGAACACTGGAATTTCAAAAGTACAATAAATTATTTTAGGCTGCTTTAGAATGAAAAAATAAATAAACAAATACACGGAGTAAAGCTAAATAAAATGATTAAAATCGCTGAAAATCTAAACAGTTAAGTTAGAAAAGACACAGTAGGCATATTTTAAATATGACTTGATTAAAGATGACAGTTGTATTTAACTTCTATAGTCTGGTAAGCAAAGCAATAGTCGAACGAAAAATGAAAATTGGAAATGTATTTCCCATCAAAAACCAAAACTATTTAAATGAGAATATGTAATATTAGGTAATTTTATCTGTTCCAACCTTTACATAACTAATAACCTTCACAATGTAGGTGACGACTTGACTAGCATTGCTATGGACATAGTTATTTCTACATACGAAGTCTCTATAATCATGGCATTTTAATACTAATCGCATGGGTATAAGAGTTATGTCAAGGTTCTTCTTATTTGAAGTGAGGTACTCAGCATTACCGCGTTCTTGGCTGACTGAATGTCTATGCGGTTTTTGTCGTTTTTCTACTGTTTTTGTTGAATGTTTTTGCATTATTCTGATCACATCCTTAGGCCTGTTTAAGTCGATTAAGTATTCGCAACTACAACGAAAGTCTTTGTTAGTTTTTGCTTAAAAAGCGGGGAGTTTTTTACCAGACTTAACTTTAAGTTCAGTATACATAGTGCTTCTTGTTTTTAGGGTTCAGTAATCAATAAGGAACCCTTATAGTTTCGCCATGTCCGTCTGTCCGCGGCTTAGCTCAGAGACGCTTAGTACTAGAAAACATATTAATCACGTCGATAAAGTGGTGAAATAAAATCTTCCAAAATATTTTTTTAGAGTACCTCCCCTAAACCAAAAGTGAGGATGCAATTTTTTTTCTCGTCTATCCCATTGTGTAAATTTTTTTTTAGAGTCATGTGTCCAAGTCTAGAGTCAGGTGTAGAATTAGTTTTGTTTTTGGAAAAAAGGATGTCTATCACCACACGTTATGAACTATAGGCAAGTGGGATAAAAAAAACAAAAGCGCTTTTGAAATAAATTATAGATTCATTTTACCTATAGGAAACGAGATGACTGTTGTTTAAAAATGGTGATAGTTACAAGGAGAAAAACATCTGGTAGTAAATGAGACAAGTATTTATTTTAGAACATTAGGTACTAGAAAGTTTTTATGAGTAGATTTTAGTAAATCTCCCAGAATTTGATTTATAACAACAAATTGTTTAGTAAAGTCTGATCTAATAAAGTCTACAAAAATAAAATAATAGTTGTCACAATGTAGATATTTTCTCCGTGCACCATATATTGTAATTAGTACGGAAGTTTTCCTAAAATGAATATAATAATAAACACAATTTTTCTTTTATAACATTTAGATATTTTTGATACGAAACCACGAGGCGTAAACCAAAAGTAAATGTCATCATTATGCAATAGTTACTAACAAGAGGCATGTTTCTAAGTTAAGATTGATGCACTTTCAGACAAGTTAACCCGAGTAAATGTTAGTTAAGATACCATTAAGTACGATATGGTTAACTACAGAAGTCAGGTCAAGTCATTTGTGTATTATTTTGTTTTACACAAACATACAGGGTGTGAAGTTATGAGCTACAATTTACAAAAAGTAAATGAAGAGCACTAAAAGTATGTTACATTTGATTACCTAAATAAATGACTAATTTAAGAAAAATTCACTTTTTTTTAGAACTCTTATACAAACCAAAATTATATAGGTAATTATTAAACATCATCCAAATAATTGATCGAATTGATTGATAGTTGCTCATCTATACCACACCTACCAGAAGGACCCCTTCTTAATATGCTGACACTTTTTAAGGGGATGATCAAACCGTCAAACTGAACAACTTTCTCCATGGCACCAACATCGAAATCGCGATATAAAAATCAGCTCTTCCATACAAAACTGTGAAACTACTCGAGCCAAATGTATGGGACAGCTGATTTAATTTTCGCGATTTCGATGTTTGTCCCATAGAGAAAGTTATGCAGTTTGATGGTCTGATCATCCCCTTAAAAAGTGTCAGCATATTAAGAAGGACCCTGTATACTTACAAAAGAGTTCCGTGACGATAATGCACAACCTAAAACACAAAAAATAAAAACATGAAATTTGAAATAAGTAGAGGAGTAGGGGTGCACTATTTGAAAATTCCCTAAACGGGTAGTCCACGCCGCACGGACGAAGTTGCAGGCATATCCTTTGTAGTGTGACCTAACCGGCTCCCGGTATATGACATTTGTTCCTTGTCTGTGGTCACACCGGCAGCCGGTGTAGATGTTTTTTTTAAACTACCATTATTTTATATTCTCTCTCTATCGGAATTATCACAAAATGTATAAGAAGAAACAGGCTAGCTAATTCAACCATTTGTTCTGTGTGCTTTTGTTCGAAATATGTCACAGAGGCAAAATCTCATGACTGTGGCTATACCGGGAGCCGGTTTCACAGATAGGGTTAAGGTGGATGGATGACTGCTCACTGTCAAGAGGGTAAGCTAGTTTTGTATAAAATAATTGTATTTTTAATATTGTCCTTTCCTTTAACTGCACAAAAATAAAGACAGTCAATGATTCTTCATGCAGTAATTATGAGTAGGCAGGCTTACAAAACAGTATCCTATAAAGTTTGAAAAGTCGCTTTTAGTTGAATTTTAGTTATGCTGGTTTTAGGTTTCCTGGTATGTTTCTGATTGTGCTATAAAAGTAAATCAATAATATAAATTTGCTTAACATAAGCATAGAATTTGCTCACGACTATATTCGCCGAGGGGGTAGTCAGAGATATTCTGAAACTTCAGAACATCCACGTTTCACCAGTAGCACCGAAACTCTGTCCAGTGTGACGGGAGGTGAGCCCGTCGCCACTTATAATGGACAGTGGGTACAATACATGCCTCGAAATTGAAGCATGCAGGTTTCCTCATGATGTATTCCTTCACCGAAAAGCCAGTGGTGTTACACTAATTTGCTTAACAAACTTGACAAATAAGAAATGCATGGCGACTTACGATGGCATATTTCTTCGCATCGAAGTATATTTTTCACTCCTAGTACCTACTTTTAATTAGGTACGGAACGATTACTCTTGTATCGAGTAAGCCGGATCGGATGTGCTGATCTTGTTAAGGCGTGCCGGGGTGATAATTATCATGATAAGATTTGTAATCAGTCTTATCATAATCGGTTATCTTCGTTGTAAATAAGGCTAATGGCAGGTAAATTATATTCCGTACGGCTTAGATGCTTCCTTTTCTTTGTATGAGTAAAGATACTATCAATTATTGAGATTAGATAAAATGGAAAACTTATTTGTTGTGAATTAGACATGAACTTAGGTCTTCACGGAACAACAATTTATTTTAAAAGTCTTTACTAGAAAATGGCAGACTTTACTAAAGTAGTTATTAATCTAATTCTAGTCAATATATCTACAATTTACTTATAACAGTACTTTTTATAGTTAAATCGTGAGAAAAAAATTGCTGATATAATGCTACCTCGCCCCCCGCAAAAAGTGGCAGAAACGTTTGTTAGTAGAATTACACGCGTAACTTGTCCATACATAAATAGTCTAAGATGCGGATCGATGATTTGAGATCAATGTTTTGTTAATGTGTTATTCTCATTCTATAAATAATTATGTCATTCTAAAATTCATAAATGATAAGAAACAGCCAAAGCACCTAGAAATTTCAAAAAAAACATCAGTCTAATATAGGGTCCTCCTTAATATGCTGACACTTTTTAAGAGAATGATCAGACCATCAAACTGAACAACTTTCTCTATGGGACCAATGTCGAAATCGCGAAAATAAAATCAGCTTTTCCTTACTAAATTGAAATCTTACTCGACCCAATTGTATGGGACAGCTGATTTCTTTTTCGTGATTTCGACATTGGTCCCATAGAGAAAGTTGTTCAGTTTGATGGTCTGATCATCCTCTTAAAAAGTGTCAGCATATTAAGTTGGACCCTGTATAGCATAGCAATTTATACAATAGCTAATAGTTACAATATCGATTGAGAAGTGCAGTGCACTTTTTCTCGATAGTACCTACTTTTCTGTAATGTAGGTAATTATGTTAAGCTAGTAATGTTGTTACGTAGACTGTCAAAGCATAACTTTTCTCACACTTATAATTTTTGCCGTTAAATCTGTGGAGACACGAGTTCACGATTACGGACAACGTCACGATTTCACGATTGCTGTCCATTTTGGAAGTGGCCGTAAATGGTGATTGTTTCTCAACATGCTAAGTGACATTTTCTTAGTAAGAAAACCCTTGTAAACACGGCGACACATCAAGCTAAACAAAACCAACATAAGCAGACCGCGCGACGTTATACGTTATTCAGTCTACGCGCGGTCAGCTTATGTTGGTTTTGTATCGCTTGATGTGTCGCCGTGTGTAAATTTCAGGTAGGTATGGAGTACCTATACAAGGTGTTACTAAAGTAAAAATAAACATTTAAAATTTTTAGTGGGTTGTGTAGACCATCAAACTGAACAACTTTTACTATGAAACCAACATCGAAATCGCGAAAAAAAAATCTGCTGCCTAATTCATTTAGCTCGAGTAGATTGATAGTTTAGTATGGAACATCAGCTTTTTTTTCGCGATTTCGATATCGGTCCTATAGTGAAAGTTGTTTAGTTTGATGGTCTAAACCAACCTCTTAAATGTTTTTGTAACACCTGGGGTATTGTTAATAGTTAGCGCTATTTTGGTCAACGTACCGGTCTTGTAATAGAAAGGATGAAACGTAACTTAAAAGAAATTAGTTGAATACACTTAACTTATACCAATATGGAAAGCTGGCACGGAAATGAAAAGCTGAAAATGTTTCAAACCATTAAGGTTTTTGTCAACTCGAAAACCAAAATCAGTAATTGCTTGGTCCATCATTCGTTTATGCAGCATAGTGTGTCATTTATTCATAGATCTATTATTAAATAGTTCTCACTTAATAGTACCTATTAGTACCTAAGTGATTGAGCTTCGTACGGCGTCTTTTTTGCGTGAAAATTATTTTCTCAAGGATGACACCGATCTAGACAAACTTGGAAAGTAAAACATTATCTAAATACGAAATTTCATTAAAATCGTAAGAGACATTACCGAGAAACCAATAAGTATAAAAATAAATGTATATACAGAGTCTAACAAAATACCCTAGAACTAATTTAAAGTGGCCGATCAAACTGAAAAACTTTCCCTATGGAGTCGTAGAGAGTCAAGCAGGTAATGCCGTTTTGTATGAAACATCAGATTTTATTTATTTTTCCTCGATGTTGGCTCCAAAGTGAAAGTTGTTCAGTTCCTTTTAGGATTATATTATTTTATTTTTTATTTATGATTATATTATTTTATGGACATATTATTAGGATATTTTATTAAATCCTGTATAGATTAGGACTTAGGCTACATTTTGAATGACCCGAGTGAAACCGGGCTGTTCGCTTGTAACCTTATAAATTACAAAATGAAGAGTAGTGAGAGGCATTCGTAATCAATGTAATAAATTGGGAGCTTAAATTTTATGTTTATAGATCCATTTTAAGATGTCTCGGTTTCGTAAGAGCCCTAAACTCGATTTCACAGTTTCCTGTTAGAAAATACAGACTGTTGTCTCCGATCAAAAACTTTATGCCCTGGACATAGTAATGAAAATGGTCTAAATCACGGGACTAAGTAACTGAACATAAAATTATACACTGTTGTTATACACTGCTTTTGCAATTCAAGTAGTATTTGTAAATTAAGTCATAGTTAAGTTTAGTGTAGCTATTACGTATCTATTTCAGTGGTTGTGGTTGATATAATAGTCAAACTTACATTTTACAATAAATGTTATGGATTTTTAAGAAACTGTGAATAATTAATTGGGTTAGTTATAATAACTAACCTAACCTAACCTAACTGGCGTAGAAAATTCTGTAACTTTAACATGATCAATACTTATTATAACTAGTTACTTCTTTGATTTGACTGTCTAAATACTGTCATATCGTTTCTTCAGACATAAGATACCTCATAATATCTCATGATAACTGTTAGGCTTACCTTGAAAACCTTACCTTACCTTGAAACTGATCTTGAAATCGTTGATGAACTTATTTTTCTATCATGTCAGCATGAGCAATATCCCATGATAATTACTCATGCTGTAGTGGATATATTAGCCAGTCAGTAATGGTTGTATCGAGGCTGACTGCCCAGGGTGTTTCAGGGGTTGATGCTAAAACATGCAAGTAAATTAAGTGTTCTGAACCTTCCGAGGAATCGGGGTTCGAGTTATTACGATATTTTGCAAACGGTAGCCTCAAACTAGTTGGAGTTTAAAAAAAATCGGTGGACTCTGGTCTATACTTACTGTTTCTCGTGGCCTACGACCAGCGCTGGGACAAAATGTTTAGTTTACATATTGATCGATATCAACGTCAACATTAACCTTTCGAACCTTAATTTACCGTAGCGGCCTTTAAAATATTCTATAGACCAACATTAGACAAACCTAAGTGGATACAACATCTTAGCAACCACAATAACCGTCGTCCAGTTGCGTCAGGATTTCGAAACATTGCGTTTTACACTTGATTCGGTTTCACCGGCACGCGTGATTCGGCATTGTTTAGTGCGCGTACGCAGGTATGCAGGCTTTTAGATTTAGTCACACCATTATTGGATTTTATGTGTCAAAGACTTTGACACTAGTAATTGTAAAGGCGGCTGGCACAATCAGCTTTATAGAGTGTCAAAATTATCCACAGTTATTGACAATATAATGTATGTATTGAACTCCCAATGGGTCAATGTTAACATTTTTAACACAGTACGGTGCTAAAGAGTAATAAAGGGCATTAAGGCTACGCTAGTCAAAAATCTGACCTATATTGTTTTCTAACGGATGATCAAATATGTAGACAATATTTTCAGTCACGTGAGATGTCTCAAGTCGATGTCACTTGGTGACGCTTATACAACGTGTTAATATTTTTGCGTGTTAATTTCTTAGAATAAGCGCAAAACCTCATACACCCCAACTGATTAAAACAAAATAATTAGATTGAAACAATAATTTCATTATTTTGATAGTTAAAATTTAAAGTTATTCGTATTTTAAGTTTTCAGGCAAAACTTATCTGTTATCATTTCACCGATGAATGAAAGTACTAACGTGCTCATGGATACATTTTAGGAATCTTGTTTTGGTAGTAAGCAGGGTGAGTGTGCCCGTGCGGTGGGTTGAAATCGAGTTCAGTAAATTTAAAATATTACAAACAAATTATTTAATATTTTGAAAGGAATACATGTGTTGAAACCATGATGATTCGATTCTGCTCTCAATTCTAAACAAACTACTTTCTAGTTTTGCGTTAATTCATTAACACGTTGTATAAGTTTTTTCCGACGTTTTTTAGAATTTTTACGCTATTGTATTAGTAGCCTACCTATGATTTGAGAGGAAGCATACTAATGTATTATTACCGCGACGAATTTTTAACTCTGAAGACTTATTGACTGTCTCAGTAATTACAATGTCACAATCGTCTTTTTGTCCATAAATAAACGTGAAATGACTTTTTAATTTCATATTAATAGACAATTCGCTGAAAAAAGATGATAAATGCATTACTCCATTTCAAATAGCAGCGAAATTTTAAGGCTATTTAGGATTATAGAAGCAGAGATTTGAAACACTTCCTCTCACTTATTCTTAGAACAGCTTTAGGAACGTCCAAGATATGTCGGATAGTACGAGTATATCTTTCTGATAAATAAATTATATTTGCAAATCAGAATTGGCCAGAAAGCTATATAGGAATCGGAACATCTTTTGCGTCCTTATTTGAAATGAAGTACAGCATGTTTTTACTTAATCGCTCTTCCTGTAGGCGTCACCGGAATCGTTTAAAATAGTCTAGCTTTGTGTAGAAAAAATGGATTAGAGAGTCAGGAATCAATGCTTAGGTCCATTTCGTAATCGCCCTTGTAAAGATCCGTTCGGTTAGTGGCTCATTTAAAATGAAATACTAGTTTGCCAAAATTATGAATCATCAGGCTATTTTTTATTTATCACTTAATTTCATCATCATCATCATCATCTTATAAACGTGCAGGGAACCTCGGCGAATCTTCTATCGGATGTCAATAGTAAGAATTGTTGTCTTCCTAAAGTCTCTCCGATATGACTTCTTTAATGTCTAATCCGCAGTTTTACCTCAATTATTCCTATCATTATGGTATTAGGTCGCGTCTTTGGCAGGTGGGGTGAATTAACGCCCATACTCATCACCATCATTATGAGGGAAGCTTATGCCTCATTAGTGGAAATGTAGAGTCTGAAAACTATCTATAACTATAACGTCAATCCTCTTTCCCTTAAGGGTAGGCAGAGACCTAGGCACGCTATTCTTTCATATCTCTCTCGCCTCATTCAAATCCATGCGTCTCTACATACATGCTTGCCGCCGGATTCGAGTAATATTGATTGATTGAGCTCTGTCTATAACCAAATTCGTAGAGCAGAAAAAAGTCGAGCACGCTTTGCTCGCTTTACGTTTCTGTATTAATTACTGTACCTACACATAATCCTGAAGAGTTCTGACCATAGCTAAGATATTATGGTGCAAAAATTTCGAACTGGCTTTGCTCGATCCATCAGGTTACTTTGCACATGTTTACACTCTGGGTTCATCCAACCGATTCATACAGGGTCCTTCTTAATATGCGGACACTTTTTTAAGGGGATGACCAGACTATGGGACCAACATTCAAAACGCGAAAAAAACATAGCTGTCCCATACAAAACTGAAAACCTACTCGAGCCAATTGTATGAGACAGCAGATTTTTTTTCGCGATTTGAATGTCGGTCCCATAGAGAAAGTTGTTCAGTTTGATGGTCTGATCATCTTCTCGAAAAAGTGTCATCATATTAAGTTGGACCCTTTATATGAGGAGAAAAATCGAGTTCGCTTCGGACGCTCATGGATAAACCAAACGATGTCTGACTATAACCCGAGTAGTAGTGTTAACAATTTTGAGCTCGCCCCGTTATTTTTGTGTAGGTCTTCTTATAAAGATAAGGGGCGGCAAAATCAGTCTGTGCCCCGGGCGACATAAATCCACGCTACGCCACTGTTGGATCAGAGTATGTCTTACGAGGGCGCTCTCTACCGACACTTCCCTTTAAACATATGGATCCGAATTTCAATCTAGCTCTTTTTCAAATGGTTTTACCAACAACTGCCTTCGTCGTCTAATGGTTAAGAGCGTTGGGCTTTTGACACGGAGGTCGTGGGTTCGATTCCCACGGTGAACAACTAGTGATATGTCACTTTGTGCGTTTTCCCCAGTTGGTTAGGACATTGCAGGCTGAATCACCTGATTGTCTGAAAAGTAAGATGATTCCGTGCTTCGGATGACATGTTAAGCCACTGGTTCCGGTTACTATCTCTGGTGGTGGTAGTTAATAGGGAATATAGTTAGGGAATATAGTCGTGAGCATATTCTTATGCTGCTTATGCTATGCAAATTGTGTTATTAAATGGAGTTTAATTGCAATTTTAATTAAAACAGTCAATATTAAGTGAAATGTAAATTTAATTGTACTGTTACCATTGTAATAATTTCTTCTTTTCTACATTGTTATGCCCTTACAGGGTGTTCCATTGTAAAATTATTAAGATCTATGTACGATTTCCTTACTGTGTACTACAATGTAGCAAAGCAATAAATATTTGATTTTGAATTTGAATTTGTTAAAGTAAAATCGAAGATTTTTGTTTTCTAATTTATTCTTAAGTACCCACCTCTTTCTTTGTAGGGTAATTGCGTCCTATAATAGATAGTTGATTTCATAGCAAAATAATCCAATCAGAGAATCGCAATAATGAATTTCCTTATTTAAATGAGAAAATGGTTACGTATTCTCACTGCATTTCAATAAAGGAATGTTGTATATTGGGGGTGGACAATATACAATTATACATGGTGTAGAAACCAGTCGTGGAACAAGTTTCGTTCCTAAGTTAGGCATAGTTTTATATCGCAACCAATGTTTCATCAATAGCTTACTAAACTTTCTGCTTCTAGAGTGCTTTCAAACTTTAAGCTGCTTGTTATTCGAGATTGAATATTCAATCGTTCGGTGCTTTATGTTACTCTATCGGGTTTATTTATGAAAGATATTTGAAGATGCAGAACATTTTTCTGAAAACTTAGAACATCTTCCGTAGCGTAGAGTATTTTAAACCTTAAGTTGAATTTAACTCGAATAGATATTCGACTTAACTTTGTGAAACGGCAGCTTTTTCTGCGTTATCGATAATGGTATTGGCGTGAACCACTTCTTAACTTTTTGGATCTTTTTTTCTATTTTCTTGTGAAATAATGCCTGCTGCCTACAAATTTTTACCTCATCTCTTCTTGGTAGGAAACGTGGCAGAAAATGTAAGCAATTGGTGTATTCTTGTCTCACTCGAACTTCCTCTGTATCGAACTTGCTTGCTTCTTGTCACTGTTTCCCATTTGTATGAATTGACAGCCAGTGTCCAAGGTCTGGTAGGGCAGTCATTTCTAAGCTGGGAACCATACTGCAGTTATTACAATTTATTTATTATATTATATGCTCACGACTATATTCCCCGAGGGATTAGTCAGAGATATTCTGAAACCTCAGAACATCCACGTTTCACCAGTAGTACCGAAACTCTGTCTAGTGTGCCGGGGGTGAGCCCGTCGCCACTTATAATGGACAGTGGGTACAATACATGCCTCGAAATTGAAGCATGCAGGTTTCCTCACGATGTTATCCTTCACCGAAAAGCCAGTGGTGTTACGAATCGTAAATCAATTCCGAAAAACTCATTGGTACGAGCCGGCCTGGACGGGGATCGAACCATCCATTTATTTATTATAATATCCAGTATTTAGTCTAGAACGACTTGAATACAATTCTAAATGCGCCTATAAAGTACAAAGTGTTAACGGTACAAAACAAAATTAATTTGATCGCAGAAAATGCATTTAAAGTTTCACATTTGCACAAGGCAATGACAGAGAGAATTTTATTCATTACGAATTGACCCTGACTCATGCGACAATCTCTTTAAACGTGTCGTATATAAATAAATCATTATAGTTGAGGAATGTACCTATAACTGATATATTAAATATATTTACTTTAATAATACTGTGCATTGTATTTTGTTTGGTGTAAATAAAGTATATTTCATTCATTTCATTCATTCATACTGTCAACGTATCATTAACTTGCCTTATAAATCTTATAATAAAATGTTAATGATCTTATAAAATGATAGATGACGCATCTAGGGTTTTTAATGTCAAAATATGCTTTTTCCAAGTATGTAAGAATTACCATTACTGCCGAAGTTAAGATTTTCTAAAAGAGAATAAGAGCAAAAGCGTGATCGTTCAAAATTCATAAAAAATCAAATTAAAGATCAGAAGAAACATTTAGTCTAGGACGAGACTTGAACCAGCCCATGAAAAACTGGGCCCCAACATCACAACATGCTGTGTAACATGTTAATGATCAATAATGATCAAATTAAAAAAAAAGTATTCTTATTTCGCACTCATGCAATTATGAGACCTAATGAATGATATGTTGAGGAAAAAAGTTATACTTAGGTACTAGAAAAGTACAACAGAGCGCTTTAAATGTACAAATTTCAAGAAAATTTCAAACCGACCATAAAATTTATGGCGAAAATTAATTTGAATTATCAATTTGTAACGAAAATGTTAATAGCATTGCGTAGCCATTGGACTAGGAAGGGCGTCAAGAAATCAAGACTGCTATCTAGATGGTTTCACAACACCTAAACAGATAGGACAAGTTAGTATTGATCAGTTTATTTATGTAGGTTAACCTATAAGTGATAGGTACTAATTAACATTTCAAACTCTTATGTTACATAGGAAAATATATTACTACAAAAGTTAAAAAATGTTCTATGTTCACATTTTCAGACAAATACTTTCAAGACACGACAACATGCGTCCATGTATGGGCCGTTCGGCTAAATTGTGATATGCATTTGGTAGCTTTGCAATACGCATTATAATATAGACGAGTATGACAGAAATACAATCCTATTGCAAATAAAGTAGTTTTGTGTTAAAAAATATTCAAAGTAATATTATGACAACTCGAAGTAATTACAAATAGCGCAGTTAGCCATTAAAAAAAAAATCTTTCCACTAAATCCGATCCGATTTTTTTTCTACCATTTTTGCACAATTTATCCATCATGAAATTCAAGAAATCTCGTTTGTACGATAAAATATATAGTTGAAATATAAAGTTTTAGTAATATGTTTATACAAACTATTATTACCATATTTTTATGATGCCGTACATAACATTCTGTAGTACAAAAATGGCCCGTTTTGGAGGTTGTCTGAGAATCGAAAGTCTCTGACAAAACACCTTGTTGGTAGTTAGATATTACGCTAGTGAATTTGAAATCTTCCTTAATCAAATCCTTACATAATACAATTAAAATCATATTCAATACCGTCATCCTAAATTCGAAACTTTCAAGATGACTTCACAACATTATAATATGCACCTTTTCTAATTTAAATATACACTTATTCGATCAAAAGTGTAAATAGACACATGCCCAAATAGATCTCTTACGTAAAAACCGGAAAGTCATAGTCATAAAATGCTCTAAAGATATAATAACCAATACGTTTCCAAGCACAAACACGTGCTTTACAGCTGATCATGTGTAGGCTTATATAGTTATATATAGGTACATAAGTTCAAGCAAGCCTTAACAGAGGTCACATATCAAGTTCAGCCACCTGTTTGGGTTCTAAAACCAGTTAGTTCAATATGTGTTGCATTACGCAATTCATTCCTAGAGTTCGCTCTACATACGAAGTCTCACCGATCAAACCATTTTTGTACTTATTACTTTGAAAAATGCGTCATGTCAGGTTACTTCTTTGATCTTGTAGTACGTTGCATACGCTTCCGTGGTTTCCCTTCCTACTAGTAAATGGCTATAGATAGGTTACAAAACGGCTTTAATTGTTTCTGCTTTTATGTTAATTTATCTAAGTACACTGTTGCGATATTTTGACGGTTTGTATTTATGTAACTTGACGTTTTATGTTTGACGGAAACGGTGCGTTTCCTTGATAGAGTTTGAAAGGTTTGAATGTTGTTTTTTGATAACATTTTGTAGGTACGTAAGTCACAGGCGCTAAATGACAGAAATAATTAAAAAAAAATATGTTAGATCGTGGGCGTCGTTGTTTATAATACATAATTAGACTTTTTTAGGTTTCTTAAATCGATTTTGGAATCAGTTATTCATGCGAAAAACAAAACATATAAATATGCAACATAAGTGAACGGTATTCCGAAAAAAGTTAAATGTTAGTTCACAAAAATAAAGTGAATAATGTCGCATAAATAAATCTTGTAAAAGATTTCCATAAAAAAATTTTAGGTCCTAAAAATGTTAATCTGAATGTTAAATTGAAACTAATTAGCTATAAAAAACTAAAGAAACTAAAATTGTCTCTATATTAATGAATTTAATTTGTTTTTCTTTCTTTAATACCTACTAAGGTTCGATTTACCTAAACCGGTTCAAAGATAACTTGGAAATACTAAACTAACCAAACCAACTATCGGCAAAGTAAATGCATTGGTACCTAATAAGTATTTGAAAGTGGGTATATGGACTAAGGTCGCGGAAGACCTACTGCTGCGTTTATACAATTAGATTGATAGGTTAGTTACGAGATTGAACGAATTACATGCTAGTTAATTGTATCACCTACGTAACTTAATTGTAGTTTTAAATTGTTTGATTGATCGCTGTCAGTCGAATATTACTTACATTATATTTCTTAATAGTCAACCATTATATTTAATCGAGTGTTCCTATGTTTGCAAATGTCAGTAATCAATAAATGCAGCTTCTCTACTTAAGGCTCTATCGCCCGATTTTACCGTAAAATTGGGTAACTTTGTAACCATTTTATACATTAACTATGACAATTTTAAAGCAGAAAAATAAAACTGAATAATCTATAGGAGATGCGAAGTGATTTGGTTTTTCTAGAAATCTATTTTAATTAATAAAACTGAAGCAAAAAGGAATCTAAAGTCACCCCGTTTTTCTAGTTGTAACCATTTTACTCTTACATTGTAGATCGCAAGAAAATGAAAATTTACAATATAATTCACAATACAACACAGTATGATTAGATTTTCTTATTTTTAGAAATCGCGAGCTAAACGTATGGGACAGCAGATTTTTTTGCGATTTCGTTGTTGGTCCCATGCAGAAAGTTGTTCAGTTTGACGGTCTGATCATCCTCTTAAAAAAGTATCAGCATATTAAGAAGGACCCTGTAGAGTTGTTCGAGGACTACATTTTAAACATCCAAACCATCGTATTTAATTACTCGAAATTTCCAAACTACAATACCTTTATTCTTTGTTACAGGTTTTAGTAGTGTGCGCATGCATAGCAGTAGCCCTAGCGCAGTATGAACATTACGTGGACTTCTCCGACGGATACTTCGGCGCCAGCTTTGGTGCACCTAGTCTGAACATGCTCTCACAAGCGGCCGCAAGGGACCCTAGAGGTAACACAGGTGAGGCTTGATAGCTTTGGTGCATAAGGTCAAAAAAATTAATGAGCAATTTAATTTTAAAAACGAAAGAGCTTTAATAATTGGCACTATTTTAATATTTATAAAGAAATACTATACCTACACGGTGTTAGGAAAACTATCATTAACCTTCAAACCACATTGTCTACCCATCAAACTGAACAACTTTTACTATGGGAGCAAACCTATCAGCAGATGTTTTTTTCTTCTGGTATGTTTGCTCCCATGGTAAATTTGTTCAGTTTGATGGGTAGAGTATGTGGTTTGAAGGTTACTGATACTTTTCCTAACACCCTGTATTATTCCATTTTGGAGTGGTCAGAAACATTGTAAATACAAATTTTATTATAAGAATAATGTTATACTGGATGGTTATTGTCGTGTCAGCTTTGAAAAAAAAATCTTGCCTAAGACTGATCCGCCATAAATATAAGATTACTCACGAGTAAATAAATAATTTCTGTATGGATAGTAAAAATTGAAATTAAACATTTGAAGATAAATGAGGACCAAACACATTTTCCTTCTTAATATGCTGTCTTTTTCGCGATTTCGATGTTGGTCCCATAGAGAAAGTTAGTCAGTTTAATGGTCAGATCATTTTCAGTATGTAAAGTTCCTTTACAGGTACGCAAAGATTTTTAAAATCAAATCCCGTATTGGAAAAATCAATTAAAAAGTGACACTTTATGTAGGTCTCGTAATCCCTTATTATCTCATTGCAAAAAGAAATGAAATGACGAAAAGAAAAGAGTCATTTCAAAAAAGAACTGAAATTTATCTACGAATGTTAGGCGATGTGCCTTCGAACATAAGTAGGGGAAAAGGAGCGCCAGCGCAGACAGTTGTAAAGATATTTTCGACAAGTTGTAGCAGATTAGGCCAATAAAACTACCAATTACTTTGGTTCGATTGATTTAAACTAAATCTTTGCAGAAAACATAATTTACGAAGACTGTAAATGTTAGTCTACATTGGAACGATGCTGTAAATAGGAATATAATAGGGACTATATTATTAGTATAACACACACACCCACTAATTGTAACTTGTACTAAATGAATCATTTATTATTGTCCAATCAAGGACTAAAACCGATTAATGATTAAATTTTAACTATGGAAGCAAATTCGATGTAGAGATAAAATGGAAAAGTTGATTTTTGTTTTCTTGATTTAGGTAGAAGAAGCTAGCTATTTCACGTTGAGTACTTTCTAATTTTGAATAACACCTGAGTTTGAGCATACATGCATGGATTGGTTCTCTTCGTCAGCTAGTGGTTTTTTGAATGATTTCAAATTGCGACTAGTAACTTAATATTAGATTTGTCAAAGTCCATTACGAACAAAATACAACTTAGATGATACATTTTTTGTGTCACCGACATGACCTTTCAATCAAAATATTTCGAGTCATTAGATAACCATCTCAAAGGAAACGATTATACGTAATTTTGACGATAATTGTCCATTAAGACACCAACACCAGCCTGAAGGCTATGAGGAGAACAATCGCTGTCCGATTCTTATCGTTCAGTTGGCGAGAGTTACGAAAATGCATAATTTTATGTTGGCAGTACTGTTCACGCAATCCGTCATCGTCGAGGCTGTTTTGCCACAGAGCACAGAAAATTAAAACGCTCTTACTATTCCCACTTTATTATGCTCACTATATTGCCTAGGAAACGAATACAGAATAATCTAGCGTAGGGTTCAAATTTAGAGTTTCTCCAGGACATTATTATTATATGTATTACATAATCATGTCATCTAAACTCACGGTTTAATGTCGTAGATTGTCGTGCTGTTAATCTTGGGTACTGTAACTCCAGTGAGTTACAGTAGTTTAGATTAATACTCCATGGGATTATCACAAAGCTATTTAATACCTAGTGATTTACACAAGCCGTGTGGTTCCGGCTTAGACTGGACCACTCGATTTATTCCCGTGGGTGTCGTATGGTTAGCATCCGAGAAATCGAACTCCCTTGCGCATAAAAAGATTTCGATACAGAGGTCAGGTTTCTCTGATGATGACGAGGCAGTTAAGGGATAAGATATGTTTATGTAGTTTTCCTGAAGGCGAAAGGCTAGCTAGCCCCTTATCACCACTGGGCGTAATGAGCCTCGCTTCAACTGCATTTTGTTGGTAGGTTGAAGCAAGAATTTTTGACCACCCCGAAATAAATTATATTCGTGTTTTTTATGTATGTATGCTTTAAATATTATGACAGCAGCTTTCTTTCTAGTGGATGTTTTGAGTCAAACATTAATGTTAGCTTGACTTTCGCTTCTAAGTGGACGCCGTGCGAAATATTCTTTGCTCTGTAACTAACTCTGTTTACGCAGTTAGCTTATCAGCCACGATTAACTATTCAATCACTGGTTCCTAGTTAAACTATTTCACAATAATATACGAATTTGTATTATGACCGCGAAACTAGAGATTTTAATCTTGATGCATTAAAATGTTTTGTTTATTACGAAAAGTTGTTGAGTATAATGTCCAGTCAACTGTCGTACTATGATTGTCATTCTTTATGGATATAACACGATATAGTGATTATTTTGACTCGCTTAAACGATATTTTACTAGGGCGCGGCGGTAATGGATTTGTCAAAGTGGGAGGAACTATGTTAAGACCGTTGAACTCAAATTAATTGCTCGTTACCTTTATGCTTGTGTGTTGCGACAGTGGGCATTAAAATTATTATATAAGGTTATGGTATGGCTAGTTTCAAGGGCTACGTGGGCCCTTTTACTAAAGGCTGACTGACATTTGCATCCGTCTGATCAAAATTTATAGTCAACTGTATCTGCGACTTTGTTCGAATTGCCTCATAGATTGTGCTGATTATTACATTATACGACATTCTATCCTGAAGTTAAATTGTTAAAAGTGAACACAAGTCTGGTTGATAATTGCAGCACATTCTGACCACACGCATAAGATTCACGCATATGAGACTGGTCGTGAGTCGTGACTGATACTCTATGTATGTACCTATAGTATCACCACAGAGTACTATAAAGTTATAACTGTTGTGAGAATACTTTTTTCTTATACAGGGTCCTTCTTAATATGCTGACACTTTTTAAGGAGATTATCAGACCGTCAAACTGAACAACTTTCTCTATGGGACCAACATCGAAATCGCGAAAAAAATCAGCTGTCCCATACATTTGGCTCAATTAGGTATGCAGTTTTGTATGGAACAGCTGAATTTTTTTCGCGTTTTCGATGTTGGTCCCGTAGAAAAAGTTGTTCAGTTTGACGGTCTGATCCCTGGGACCCTGTATAGTTACGCATTAGATTTACTTCTTCAGCGTATGCAGGTTTCGTCACGATGTTTTCCTTCACCGTTTGAGAGCAGTCTGTAAAAGGTACGATAAGTTTCAAATTCGCGGATTCAAATCAGAGTTCAAACTCGGACCTCATGTTTGAGTGTCTACACATATCCGCAAAGCGCCACCGATGCTTTGTAGTAAAATGCGTGTAGTAAAAGTAGATAAATAAAGTAAATCAAACGTTGAGTAATATTATAAATCAGCTATATATCTCGCAAAAGCATTTACTTGATCAACATTGTGTATTGAATTGATCAATATGCGCTATTGATGCGCCTTAAGCAAGTATACAATCGAGAGCAGCATTTACTCTTACGCAATGAAAATGCAAATTGATATGCCTTGAGGTTTGTTTAAGCGGAGACCGATCTCGTTTAAATTATGTTTAATTTTCGTGGAGTTGGGGATTGTGTAAATACTCCTTACAATACTGTTTTGTAAGGTATTTTATGAGGCTGGTATAACTGATTCATATCTAATTTATTTATTTAAAAACGAAAAGAATGTTAGTTCTTAAAAAGTGTGACGGATAGACGGACGAACGGACAACTTCGAGGTGTAATCTCATAAGTATTCTTTTTTACCAATTTCTATACATTAAATAAAAAAAAATCACAATATATTTTATTGCGTTTGGCAGAACAAACACTATAATTCATGTTACCTCAAATGTTACAATAGTCATGTAATGACAAAATAAGTGACACGCACATTTCTTTTACTAACAGCACACTATAATTTAGTAAATGCTGTCTACAAATGTAGACCAAGAATCAAGGATGAGAGTAATGACATATCGTTATTATACTTATCTAATACGACAATTTTATGACGATTCTAATATTCATTTGTGTCCAGGTATATTATAAAAATATTGCATAAGGGACACATTAATTTTCGATTTCGTTTCAATCCCTTTTTTTTAGGGTTCCGTACCCCAATGGTTTAAAACGGGACCTTATTAGTAAGCCTACGTTGTCCGTCCATCCGTCCTACCTATTTAGGGCTGTAACTTTTGAACCGTAATGGCTAGACAGTTGAAATTATCACATAATATACGTTATTACGACGGATAAAAATGACAAAAAGTTAAGGGGGTTGCTCATACAAGAAACTAGTTTTTATCAACGTTTTTTCTTCTCGCTCTATCTTAAAAACGATAATACCACAGAGTACTAGTAATAGGTACAAGCGTCAAACTTGGTGTGATTATAGAGCAAACTCTACAGTATAACAACAAATAATAAAAACCGGTCAAGTATGAGTCGGTCTCGGCCTGAAGGTTCCGGAGAAAACAAAACTTTTTTCTAAATTAATATGTTGTGTGGTGGTGTGGTATTCGGAACTCTCGGTGCGCGAGTAGCCCGACTCGCACTTGATCGGTTTTTATTCTTTATTTGTTTTTTTTGAGGACAAAAAGAGCTACAAAACAGCTACAAAACAGAAAAGAACGACATTAAGTAGTTCTTAAAAAATCAGTTCTTGAAATAATTAAACGAATTTTGCATTGTAACCTATAGTACATACTGTACAGTCGCGTCAACATAAAATATTTGAATGCCTAAATTAATTTTCGCATCCCTGTTTGTCGAACATTGTTAGAAGGGTCCGATCTAATGACAAAATCATGCTCGACAGAGCAAAAACCGACGAGGACGTTGCACAAGTGTTCAGAGCACAGCGCCAGCGTCCCTCAATCAGAATTAATTATAGTGGTCACACTGTAAACAGATATTCGTAGTTCAACTGCCGATCGAGTAAAGAATGTTTTCAAATACAGATGAAAAAAAATTCGAAGAATGGACCACCGCATTGTTTCCCAATGAATACTATACAGGGTGAAAAAGGAAAAGTATCATTAACCTTTAAACTACACACTCTACCCATCAAACTGAACAACTTTTATTATGGGAGCAAACCTGCACGGTTAGCATGCCACCCACGACAAAGCGTTTAAACGACAAAAACGTCATGCGTGCGTGATGGAGGCACATCTCGATTTTTATCGTTTTCTCGGGGGTGGCAAGGCCTACTGATAGAACAAAAAAAATCTGCTGTCTCATACATTTTAGACGAGTAGGCATTGCAGTTTAGTATGGAACAGCTGATATTTTATTGCGATCGCTGATATTTTTTTGTACTTACAGGTTTGCTACCATAGTAAAAGTTATTCAGTTTGATGGGTAGAGTATATGGTTTAAAGTTAATGATACTTTTCCTTACACCCTGTATACATATAATCTCCACGTACCACGTAGGGTGTTGTACGAGATGACTAAGGGATAAGATTTCTGAGTCTTTGTGGGTAAAAAGCTAGTCACTTTGTCACCACGACACATCATTCCACCCTGAAACTTTTAAAACCCTAGAGGTGAGTCTTCCTACGGCTGCTTAAAAAGATAGTTGTAGAAAAAGCTTCTGAACACCCCAAATTGAATTATCGTCTCAGGATGCCTTGTCACCAACACACAACAATCCCGCAAAAGTGGGTAACCTACGCAAAAAAAAACGCAAATCGACGTACAGGATAGCCGTTTGGTAGACATGTACTTTAGGTTCGAACAATCATTTTGATCGGAAGTTCTTAAAAATATTTCCCTTAGGGAATTTATCCCTTATTATTCCCTCAGGGAAATTAAAATAGTAAATATAAATATTTCTGAAATTGCTTTATTAACGATAGATATGAGGATTTTACGAGACATTTGGCGTATGCTTTACAAAAATTTACTAGGCTGTTTCCTAACTGGAGAAGACCAAACTTGATATATTTTGAAAATACTTTTTGTATTTTTAGAAAACAAGTGGCTGACAGGTAATGATGTAGTATATTTTTAGAACTGGCTCATGCATTACTTTCATTTGATATCCGACACGACAGGTTCCAGAAAAAAAAATCTAGTCCCATACAAAAATGTATGACGTTATAACTAAATACAGGAAAATATTTTTGAGAACAAACACACAAAAATGTATGACGTTATAACTAAATACAGGAAAATATATTAAGAACAAAATGAAAAAGAAAATGAAAAAAAAAATCAAAAGAAAAAAAAAATTCAAAATGATTGTTTTAACCTAAAGTGTACCATGTACCTGTATACCAAACGGCTATCCTGTACATCGATTTGCTGCTTTTTATCGATTTTGGCTGAGACTACATGGGAAGAGCAGCGGCAGATATTCTAGCTGGAACCACATAGCCATTCCAGATGCAAAGTCCTTTGTGGCCTCCTCTGATTTTTGTTTGACTGTATCTTTATTGAGCGGAAACTGATAATCGTTGCATTAAACAAATTAGATGTAACACGTTATTACTTAATTTATATAAAATTTGCATAGTTTAAATTAGCAAACGGAACACCTACTTGTTCAATAACGCAAAGGTTAGGATATTGCAGCAATTAATCCTTCGGCATGTCTTAGAGGATTTTTACGATTTCCGCATCTATTATTAAAGGCATTGAACTGGTTAGATAATTAATCATAGCAACAAAAACATTGAATAATCGATTATTATGTTACTATGTGCCTAATGTGAAATGATTAACATTCAGATATTTTCCACTATATATTTTTTTTTGACTTGATGTAGAATTGATTGTTGTAAAAAGTGTAGGAATTTATCATCAATTAATCACTGACAATTTAAAATGTTAATAAAAAACAGTAAGGTCATTCTAAAACCATACAAAATTTCAAATGCTTTCAAATTATTACCTAAATAATCAATTCTTTGATGAATTTGAAACTGCCATGCATTCTTATACTGTCTTAAGTAGTTCTTATTTTATATATCTTTTTACGATTTTCGTATACCTTTTGTAGCCTTTTCTTAATTTATATTATCAAGTAGATACCTACTTCCTTGGCCGACTGGACACAATGGCGACACATCAAGTTATATAAAACCAATATAAGTTGGCCGCGCAAGGTAATACTTTATTCTACCTATGCGTGGCCAGCTTATTTGGTTTTGTATAGCTTTATGTGTCACCGTGTGTAGGTACATCAAATAATATTGTTTGTATTCTCATTTAGTTAACTTCACAAACAATAATAAAATTAAGATTGTTACATTAAACTCTTACATCCGATACCTAATAGTTTATTCTGAGTAGATAAGAAATTGCAATGTAATGAATGTGTATGTGCCTAAATTTATTACACTGCAATTTAAATAAAAGCTTGTAAACCACTTAGAAGCAAACAACAATTAAATAGATAAAACTATTACACAAGCAGATGTAATCACTTAATTATAATTGTAGAATTAATTGTCTAATCCGCTCTGTGCGAGAAGTCTCATGTCAGAACCTTTATTCTAATTTTCATTAAAGCGAAAATGGCTTGATTCGGGGGCTTTGGAGTTAATTTCGAAGTTGCATGCGTGTGCGCATCAGTTATTGCGTTAGGTCCGCGCTCTGTTTCGCGATTATTTCAATGTCATAATGTGCGTAGGCCGTTAGGAAGTAGAGCGTATTATGAAGCACGAAGGACTAAAGAAAGGTCCAATAATTTCCTGGAATTTATGTGAACTTACTTTATTACAGTAATAACTTCGACATTAAATGTAAGGACCAACTTTTTTTTACTCTGTGTAGCCTTTTTTTACCTCTGGTTACCGAATTAGAAATGAAATATAGCTAATATAGCTTATAGCAATATGACATTGAAAATAACAAATAGAAATAATTTTGCAGCACAACATTTTGCAACGTTAAAAATTACTTATTGCATCAAGCTAAATCGTTAGCGAAATAATATAATGAATGGGCAGCTACCGACTGACTGAACAAAAATATAGTTTATGTATTTATAACACGGAGATTTTGATAACGTATTTAATTATTTTCAGTCTACATTGTAATTAATACAGTCATGTAACAATTAAAATTAATTGCGAAATAGTTTGATATAAAAATTGCTTTTAATTATTCTGTGTGAATTAATGATTCAGATTAATCTTAAAATTACAATATAAAAAGTCAAGTAAAAAATTGAAGTTCTTGTTTTTACGAAACTGATTTGAAATTGTAATTTTAAGTTACGTCTTAATACGAATATAACCATGTTTTAATAACAGCGATTGGTTAAGAACGAATTGTAATTTAAATAAAACCTATAATAACTCAATGATAAGTAAGAATTAAAATAAACTCAAGTTGTGATTAAATAAATTAAGAACGCAGGATTTCTTAAAACCAATCATAAGTTCGTAAATTTTTACCATTAAAAATGAAAGTATGAAAATGTACGGTTACCAGCCGTAATTGTTTTAAATGTTTTAATAATTGAGTTGGTATATCTTGGCCTGCCTATTTAAATATCCTTGAGTGGTAAAGTGAAGTATAATTATTGGCCACTTAGTACAGCTATTTAGATTGCTTGGTTACATCTTATTTATCATAGACCTACATTTGATACACTATAATTTTCTGAGCAATCAAATATTTTATAATTGATCTTTATTGAATTGAGGCCAATGAAAGCAGTAGCAATTTGATTTCGAAGCTTTGTTTGAATAAGTTACTTAATTCATTGATTTAATCTATACATATAATAAAATTGTAAACTTAGCGATGATGTAGTAGTAGTAGTGGGGAGCTCAGGATACGTAACGGAATACGTTAAGACCATTTTTATAATGTTTGTCTGTTAGTCTGTTTATTTGATTGTTTTGTGCGCGCATCTCTTAAACACTACTTAACCGATTTGGATGGGGTTTTCACAAAAACATAGGGCTTAGTTTGGATTAAGATGTAGGCTTTATTTCATCGCAATCGGTTCATACAATGAAAAGTTATGAGGATTTAATGTCAGTTGTCTGCGCGTACGAAGTCGACGCTTTGAAATAACGTTAGCTAAATTTCAAAAGGTTTATTTTATTTGGGTGATTAATATATTTTAATTTTTGCGAATGTGTATCAAATACTTAATAAAGATTACGTTAATTAATTAAATCATTTATAAATTTAATATCGGTCCTAAAATTGGGGCCAATCTTATTATAACATCAAAACAAAGTTAATTCGATTACATGATATACTGTTTATCGTTGAGGAGACTAAGAATCGATGATCCGGTTCAATTTGCGATATTATGTAAAAAGAAAGTTCGGAAATTTTCAAACAGTAAAAACAGAGAAAACGAGAATAAAATCGACGACTTTAGCAATTTTAAAGCCAATAAAAAATTGCTGGACAGTTTATTGTTGAATATCAAGTAATAATACGAGTATATACGAAAGTAAACTTAAAACAAGTATTATGTAGTTATATTTTATTTTGACATCTTTATTTTGTAGACTTTCGTATGACGGCATTGCGGCTTTCGACCGTATCACTGAGAAAAAAATGCTACGTGTATGTAGCCCGTCGCAGCTTATACGTAGCCCGTCGCAGCTTACGTACCACGTAGCTTACGACTGATGCAACGCTCGTAATCAGTATCGCGTCGTAAGCTACGTGGTACGTAAGCTACGACGGGCTACGTATACGTAGCATTCTTTTCTCAGTGCAGTAAAAGTTTTTCGCAAATCTGTCCGGCATGATAAAATTGACTACGGACCCGTATGGTTATTGAAACATTAGGAATGTACTTTCTTCAAGAACATTATTATAACGTTTTTTTAATAAGTAAACGTCGAATGTTTAGGCTCCCACTGCGATGTCGGGTTGGATGAAAAACTGACAATAGGGTATTTAACGGGATTTTTAAAACTTTTCTACGTTTATCGCTGATGTCTATGTCCTCTAATATTAAATGTATATTTTACGTTCCATTACATATAGTGCAAAAAAAACGAAAACAAAAAATGTTATTTTAATATCCCGTAAACGCTTTTCCTGACAATATACGTGGCAACAACCAGATGTCGTCACGATGACGTAAACTTTGTACGACACTCACAGCAGCTGTTGCAGTTTACAAGCAGTTGACGTCATAAACCAAACCGGCCAATCACAGTCCTTTATGATCACGTGACTAAAGTAGAAAAAAAAATATTTTCTATGTCGATTTTTTCTTAAAATATCCAGTATTTTTCTTAACTGACTAAATAGTTGGTTTCCAAAATTCATATTTAATACGGGTGCCATATGAATAAATCCTATAGTTTACATGCTGTCAATTACCCTATTATAGCCTAATTAGCCTATCTGCTTTACTAACTTTCTCCTGACGTGTGCGTTTAAGGCTAGATTTAAGGGTATATTACTGTTGGTGCGCTCCATATACTCACAAATTAAAGGCAATGTAATTTTGCAGAAACAGTCTAGAAACTAATTTCTATGCTGTTGCTATCAGATTTTGAAACTGTATATTTTAAAGTGAAAATCGTACAGCATACAGCCCAGAGATTTGTTTCTTCAAAATTTCATTGACTTTCATTGTTTAGTATTGAAAATATAACTAGACTAGACTATTTTGTATGGAGCGCGCCAACGGTAATATACCCTTAATATAGGCACATTTAATTTACCATTTCAATGTGAACTTCATATTTCGAAACAAAGTCCTTCCACCGCGTTCCGCACACGCACGTGCTTGACCGTGGGAGGCCGGCCCGACTCCTGGCAGTTCAAGTAAATCAAGTTTTTTCTGATAATTCCAGGTCCAGTAGTCTTCCCCCCCTCTCCCCCCGGTGACCCGTCCCAGACCAGCGGTGTCGTCGTCGGTGCCTCCGGCTTTGGCTTCGTGCCCCCTGGCTCCCAAGGTAAACCCTACCGTCGATGAATAACCCTAGTCAACATGTAGTTAGTACTAATCATGGTACAAATTTAATTTTGGAGGATTATATGCTATTCTGTTGACATCGCTGCCTATTTGTTGATTTGATTTATAAAGATTATTTAGCTACCTAGTTTTCTTTCTTAATGTTTTCTTGAGAACATTGTAACAAAACCTTTAACTTTTCTAATATGCCCATTTATTTAGATTATAACATTTGATTGAATATTGTAATCAGGTTATTGTACAGTATGATTATTATTTTAAATAATACTTCAAAACAATTTACCGCAATTACTGTTTTTGTTATTTATCACATTTTTTTGAATCAAAGAACCTCTTAGACATGTACGGTGTAAGAATAGCATATAATCAATAAATTATTTGTTAATTAAATGCATGGGTAGTTTTTGCATGAGTCGTCCCTTTTAGTCAATCCCAGGAAATGGTTTTAATTCTCTTGTAGATGATAAATTAATAAAAAAAACAAAATTATGTAAATGAATCAGTGTGTGTGAAGATGTAAAGATTGTACGTTCATTTAAGTTGTTATTTAATCTGTAAATAGCCCTGTGTACATATTTATATATTTATGAATAATAAATTTTAAGAATGGTTGCCTGTTTTATTGATACCTTTTAGTAATAAACTGCAATGTATGCATGCTTGCACCTCTATCCAGACTAAAGCACGATAAGTATTTAGCACTAATTAAAATAATTTTAATAAAGTTTCAACTAAAATACCTAATAGTAAGTAGTTACTGCATAACGTAAGTTCCTTACGGATCCTTGATACTATTTTTTAGATTGAATATTCGTTAAGGACAATTATAATCTTCCTAAAGCTTGAAAACACACCGATAGATAGTCAGCACTTTGTGCTAAATAATCTCCTCAAATATATATCTCTCTCTATCTCTATACAGGGTTTAAGGAAAAGTATAATTAACCTTTAAACCACATACTCTACCCATTAAACTTGCTTGGTTTGCTCCCGTAGTAAAAGTTGTTCAGTTTGATCGGTAGAGTATTTGGTTTAAAGGGCAATGATACATTTGAGTCGTTTAGGTACAGCAGTTATGTATGGGACAGCTGATTTTATTTCGCGTTTCCTGAGGTAGGCTCCATAGTGAAAGTTGTTCAGTTTGATGGTCTGAGTTCACCGTTTCAGTATTTACTAGGCTGTCACTTACACCCTGTATAGATACAAACATCCATGATTCGGGTACAAATGTTCATATATTCAGAATACAAATATTTGTCCCTTACGGGATTCGAACCCGCGACCCTCGGCACAGCAGGCAGGTTCACTACCGACTGAGCTACCGGGTCGTACAATAAGTGCAATTTCTTCCGTCCTATATATTTTTTTAGATTTGCGCATTCGATATCAGTAGGTTATTAATTAGTTATTATTGTGTGCTGTTACAACACCATTATGGTCTTCTTTTTCCTTTCTGTCTATCCTTACTTCATGGCCTTAGAAAATAATCATGGTGTTCAATCTCAAAACACAACTGTAAAAAGTTAAGTTATTCTCTTTGACTATTTATATGTGGACTGGTTACGCGTATATTTCTACTAACAAACATTTGTGCCACTTTTTGCGGGGGGCGAGGTAACATGAAATCCGCAACTTTGGATTTCATTCCCCATAACTTTAGATTCTAATTTTGAATGTTAAAAATCATGAAAAATAGTCTCGTGTGAACCCCAAACGTTCTAAGTTCGAAGTTATTATTTCGCAATTATAGGCTGCCTCGTTTAGTGATAAGGTGTAAAATTGAATGGAAATGCACAAGATCAATTGTGCTTATACCGTGGCAGAGGGGAAATGCTACCGCAAGGCTAGTCCTTATAATAATTAGTCAAAGGTTATTCTGTTAAAGTTAAGTTGAAAGGGTTTTAGGGGTCCTAATATTTGGTTACTAACAATTATAAATATTAAATATAAGTACGAGTAATGTGTAGTGGGTATGGGTAACAAAAACTATCATAAGGGTATTTAAATCTAATGTTATCTGTAGATGTTATTATACAGGGTCCTTTTTAATATGCTGACAGTTTTTTAAAGGGATGACCAGATCATAAAACTAAACAACTTTCTCAATAGGACCAACATCAAATCGCGAAATAAACATTTGGCTCGAGAAGGCTTGCAGTTTTGAATGGAACAGCTGATTTTTTTTCGCGATTTCGTTGTTGGTCCCATAGAGAAAGTTGTTCAGTTTGATGGTCTGGTCACCTTAAAAAAGTGTCAGAATATTAAGAAGAACTCTATAGATTTCATGGTATACAAATTTTGCTCTAGTGTCATTATCCAGGGAGGAAACAGGGGAATATGTTTGTATGGACGAAGCGGCGCTAGTGTATCCTCTTAAGGACGTGAGGTCTTATATATTATTTAGGTTAACACCCGGTATGAAACTCTCGTTCCGGCAGCGTGCGTCAATGAGCTGGTGACCTTCAAATTGCCGCTGCCGGATCAAAATGCCATTCTTTTCCCTGTCGGTTGATATTCTATTTTTATTTTCTTTTGTCACATTTGTCAGCGGATATCAGTCGTGATTTATTTGGTTTGGTCTATTAATGTAACTGTAAACGTTAACCGGACGAAGTCAGGTAATTTTTTTCAAATAAAGATAAAATAGTCGAGCGGGGTAATTACGTCAGTCGGGTAATTACGTTAAATGGCTATAACTTTAGTTCTATTAGCTTTTATACAGTAGCTTGGGAAAAAGCGTATTTCTTCGATAAATACCTACCTGTACTAGTCATCGCAAAGCTGAATAAAAGCTTATATAACCATTATATAGCCATTTAACGTAATTACTGGCCGAATTGACCGCTCGACTATAAATGTAAAAAATTGTAAATAAAGAAAATAAAAAATTCTGATCACTAATAAATGAAGAAGGTTCGGTTGCTCAATAGAAGAACGAAGACATCAACATTATTAGACTGTTATATGAAATTCGTTAGTAAGCGACGTTGCTTATTATAAAAAACCGGTCAAGTGCGAGTCGGGCTACTCGTGCACCGAGGGTTCTGTACCACAGCACTACGCAAGATATTAAACTACAAACAACTACTACTACTATTAACTTACAAAAAAGTTTTGTTTTCTCCAGGACCTTTAGCGCGAGATCGACTCACCGGTTTGCGCTATAATCACAACAAGTTTGACGCTTGTATGTATGGCCGTTTGTACGATAGAGCGAGAAGAAAAAACGGTGATAAAAAATTAGTTTATTGTATGATCACCCCCCTTAATTTTTAACTCTTTGCCGTTTTTAAGCCGCCATAATAACGCACATTATGTGAAAATTTCAACTATCTAGCTATTACGGTTCAAAAGTTACAGCCCTAAACAGGTAGGACGGACGGGCGGACGGACGGACGGACAACGTAGGCTCAGTATTAGGGTCCCGTTTTCACCCTTTGGGTACGGAACCCTAAAAATCTACGAATAGTGAATCCGTGAGATACCTACTTATTGGGCGTAACCTATTATCATAACAAAGAATCTAAATACACTGTAATAGAAGTGTGTCTGTGCATTGTAGATGTTACCGGCAATCTGTATAATTCAGGTATTCTATACAATACCTAGGCAATGTATAGAATACCTGGGGCGTCCAGGCAATGTATGAAATATTGGTAATAATTTTCCATTACACACTTTACCTAGGTAATGTATACAATGCCTAAGGATTGTATAGAATACCTGCTGGTCCACGGACTTTAAACAGAGGCATAAATCAAAACAATCGGTTGATGTTAGTCAATTGTAGGTTGTTAAAATTAATATTGTTCCCTTAACAAATTTGGAAGCCCTGCTAAACTTGACTATACTCTTGCGAGAACTTTCAATTCCAAGGAAAATTACGACGGTTCACGATGTTGTGAGAACAATGAAGAACATCAACACTCTTATTCTCAACCTTTCTTGTCTGTTCTCGGTGAGAATGTTGAGCAGGCTAAAGACGTTTCTAAAAATAACAGTCCAGTAATTC
Organism: Agonopterix alstromeriana; assembly: GCA_963924505.1. Classification (NCBI taxonomy): domain Eukaryota; kingdom Metazoa; phylum Arthropoda; class Insecta; order Lepidoptera; family Depressariidae; genus Agonopterix; species Agonopterix alstromeriana. The sequence continues at coordinate 12,079,114 of OZ004670.1, forward strand.
ATAATAATATTGTAGTCTGAGTTTAAATAAAATACAGGGTCCTTTCTTAATATGCGGAAAGTTTTTTAAGGGGACTGGTCATCCCCTTAAAAAACTGTCAGCATATAAAAAAGGACCCTGTATAATAACATCTACAGATAAAATTAGATTTAAATTTGAAGCAAAGGCAATTTGAAGGTCACCAGCTCATTGACGCACGCTGCCGGAACGAGAGTTTCATACCGGGTGTTAACCTAAATAATATATAAGACCTCACGTCCTTAAGAGGATACACTAGTGCCGCTTCGTCCATACAAACATATTCCCCTGTTTCCTCCCTGGATAATGACACTAGAGCAAAATTTTTATACCTTGAAATCTATAGAGTTCTTCTTAATATGCTGACACTTTTTTAAGGGAATGACCAGACCATCAAACTGAACAACTTTCTATATGGGACCAACATGGAAATCGCGAAAAAGAAAATTGTTGTACCATACAAAACTGCAAACCTACTCGAGCCAAATGTTGGGGCAGCAGAATTTTTTTTCGATTTCTTTTTTGGTCCCATACAGAAAGTTGTTCTGTTTGATGGTCTGATCATCCATTTAAAAATGTGTCAGCATATTAAGTTGTACCCTGTATATTTATTTACAACGTCAAAAATAGAATAACAATTCAATTATTCATCACAAACCTTTTTAATTGTGTTTGAGAATTCGATGACTCAATTTATATTTTCGGGGTTAAAGTTAACCCGTCCCAAACATTCAATTTGGCCCGCTCTTAATCTCGCGGCCCCCGGACTACGGTCAAACGCATTTTAATTATGAAATTGACATATCACAAGTCCACCGTCCAGCAGCAAGCAGTGGCGCGTTCATTTCATGATTTAATAAAAGAGTTTGTACTTATAAAATTAATTGCAATACCCCGCCTCCGCCATTTCTGGACGGACCTTTTGTGATATTTATCTAATGCATATTTATATGTTTGTTCACTGAAAAAGCGGGGGGTCTGTCATGTGTGTTTGTTAAATTAATACAGTTTATGAATACAAATGTTTTATTTTTGCTTCGTTATTAAAATGGTTGTTACTTTTTGTAGTAATTTAAATGTTTATAAGTTATGTTACAGCTTTATTTTACTACACAGTTGGCGTGTTGCTTTTTACATAGGACTATAAACCGATCATTATAAGCCTATACAGGGTCTAAGGAAAAGTATAATTAACCTTTAAACCACATACTCAACCCAACAAACTGAACAACTTTTACTCTGGGAGCAAACCTGCCAGCGCAAATAAAAATCTGCTGTTCCATACTAAGCTGCAATGCCTACTCGACTAAAATGTGTGAGACTGCTGTTTTTTTTCTGACAAGTCTGCTCCTGTAGTAAAAGTTGTTCAGTTTGATGGGTAGATTATTTGGTTTAAAGGTTAATGATAGTTTTCCTTACACCCTGCATAGGGTCCTTCTTAATTTGCTGACAGTTTTTAAGAGGATGATCAGATCATCAAACCGATCAACTTTCTCTATGGGACCAACATCAAAATCGCGTAAAAAATCTGCTGTCCCATACATTTGGGTCGAGTAGGTGTGCGTGTGTATGGAACAGCTGATTTTTTTCGCGGTTTAGATGTTGGTGCCATAGAGAAAGTTGTTCAGTTGGACGGTCTGATCATCCCCTTAAAAAAGTGTCAGCATATTAAGAAGGACCCTGTACATACATCCCGATACAAGGCACAACAGGCCTCTCGAGAAGCGTTAGACCACCACTTGTGTCCAATGTGGATTTGAATTCACATAGGTCCTCATCAGAATTTCTTCTCCAGCGTATACAGGTTTCCCTCCTCACGATTTGAGAGACTTCACCGTTTTAGAGAAATCAGTGGATGTTTTATATCCCACTATGAAAGTTTGTGACGATGTTTGTGGCTCAATCACGCATAAACGGCTCAACGGATTTGGATGAAATTCGGCATACAGATAGAATATGTTCTGGATTGACACATAGGATACTTTGTTAATACGTTGAACGCCGTCGGGTCACAATAACAATAGATTTTACATTGTTTGTCGGTCATTTGGCAGTCAAAGACCTTAAAGTCCAATGAAGACATAGACATAGTCGCGGGCAACAACTAGTATACCCATAAATAAACTTCTTGTTGTACAGCCAATCGGCTTTCATTTCGAAGCATGGAGGAGTGAATTAAATTACTGCTAAAGTCACTCATCCAAAGATTACGTTAATCTTTTATGAAGTTCAACACCACCAGCAACAGACTTTTTAAAATCTTCGTACCTACTAGAGACCACTTTCATAATTTCTTAAGTAGAAGTTGTACTCGTAGATTGTAACTACACCTATGCAGGTACCTACCTCGGTACCTATATCGTACCCACGTTTTTATTTTATTTGGAAAAGAAACAATCATTTTAACAAGAGGGTGGAAAAACGGATATGTCTCGGAAAGTTTCACAAAGTTTCCAACTCGAGACAGTTTCATAAGCTTTTTTGCTGACAGCTTAGACATGTATTTCCCTTTTATGAAGGAATTGTTTGTTTTCGATTGCATTGGTTCTGTAATAGAAAAAAGATTTTGAAACTGATTTGTTATAGTACTCTGTGCTGATTTGTTATAAATTTAAGAACGAAGACTTGTGAAGAATGACCGTTGTATAGAATGCTTAGACTATTTATATGAGGACAAGTTACGCGTGTAATTCTACTAACAAACTTTTCCGTAATTTTTTGCGGGCCGCGAGGTAGAATGAGATACGCATCTTTGAATTTAATTCGATTAGTTTAGATTCTAATTTTGAAAACAGTGTCGTGTGAAGCCCAAACGTGATAAGTTCGAAATTATTGTTCGGCAATTATAGGCTGTCGCGTTTAGTGATAAGGTATAAAATTGTTTGTAAATGCGGATAGAATGTGTTTAAATCATTAATTCAATATCATCGTACCTACTACGTGGGGTACACAATCCTTATCGTACGAAAAAGCGGAAAAGAGGCTCTTTGCCCCAATCATATTATAAGTAATTATACTTTCATGGATTGATTGATTTTTTGTTGGATGCAAGGGTCGTTATGTAACACTGCGACCATCGCTGGTCTATTGTGTTCCCCTCATGCTCACTCATATTTTACACATACCTCCGAACTTATGGTATTTTCTTTTCACTCTCGGGAATGCAGGTTTCCTCACGATGTTTTCCTTCACCGCCGAGCTATTGATAATGATAAATACAACCGTACATAAATTCCGTAGAACTTAGTGGTACAGGCCAGGAATCGAACCGCCGCCTCATGATTGAGTCGCTAGCCCTCTTTCGTATGGACTATAATCGCTCCCGATAATATCAATGCTTTGCCCCTTTTTTTTGTGCCCAGAGCAAGCAGCTGGTCAAGAAAGTAGCTTCCCGCCAGAGTATTTTCTTTCATGCTGTCTACTGACTTGGATTTACGAATAAATCCAGCTAACGTCAGCAACTAAGATAAACACCGGAGCTTTAATAGGATACCTCTATATGAGAGCCTCAAATAAAATTTTGCCTGTAAACGAAACAAATTATACGAGCAATAAAGTTGCCGCTGCTAGATTGACATTATAACAGTAGATTCTTGTTTTTTATAAATTTTGCCTGTAAACGAAACAAATTATACGAGCAATAAAGTTGCCGCTGCTAGATTGACATTATAACAGCAGATTCTTGTTTTTTATAAATTTTTCCTGTAAACGAGAAAAATTATACGAGCAATAAAGTTGCCGCTGCTAGATTGATATTATAACAGTAGTTTCGTGATTTTTATGCTATGTACAACTTCTTTCGTGAAATTCTACTTCCTAATTAAGTTTCCTAAGGGGAATAGATTATTATTAGTGTTCGGTAAGGAACTGAAAATCACAAAAAACAATTGTTTAGATCACTCGCGTAACTTGTTTGTCTGCTGATATCAAAGAATTTGCTATAGTAAAGTATTATGTGGTGTTATCCTATCTCAAGTGTAAATTCTTAATTTCATATAAGGATGAATATATATTAAGATTCTTATTTAGCTTTCTGGCCAATTCTGATTAGCAAATATATATAATATTCACGGCCAATACGAAACTCCAATGCCTACTCGACTTTAGTTTACAAGGATGCTAATGATATCAATTTCACCCCGTATATTGTCCTACCATCCGACATATTTTGGACGATACTGAATCAGTTCTAAGAATTAGGGTATTTCAAATCTCTGTTTCTGTAATTCAAATTGGCCTGAAAATTTCGTTGCTATTTGGAATGGAGGATAAGTCCATATTCGAAATTTGACTTCTTTCTGATAAGTATCTTCGATCTATCGTTAATGAACTAGTTTTTAGGAGATTTTGTTATTTGGATTAGAAACAACATATTTAAATTGGTTTAATCTCTAGTGTAGCCGCTGTACTCATTTACATAAACTTAATGACCATTTAGTTTAGTTTTCTGTACATTAAACCTCAGAAATCCTAAGTTAATTTGAATTGCCAATTCGTTCGAATAAAACTTTGCCTTGCTCGCATTCCTAGGCGTCCTATAAATCTAAAATTAAAAAGTAAGCGAATAATCATTTTAATGTAAAACAAGAATAAATAATCACCTGAAAAATCTTTATGAAAGTATAAACATTATTAAAAAAATGGTGTTCCTTTTAATTATGTAGTACAAATGTGTCTAACGAGAAAAACGTCATGCGTTCAAATCTGGATTTTTATCGTTTTCTCGGTGGTTGCATGCTAGGACTACAGGTGTTTTGTTACACACCTTTTACGATGCGCAATTGATTTTTATTTTATTTCGTAGTGAGTCTTCTGTACTTACTAGTTATTCTGTGACTCGGCGGAAGCGACGCGTCTCGCCGCGGCGGCGCCACGCCGGAACCAACTGAAGGGTTACCCTGTCGCAAATCAAGTTATGAGAAACGCCACAAAAGGAAACTTTGTGCATTTCCGAGCGAGCGAGCGTGAAATCCGAAGCAGGCACACGATTATATTCCCTAAAGTTAATTTTAACAAGCGTTGTTATCGCTTGGGTTAACACAAGTGCTGACTTTGTTGGTCTAAGAGAAAAAGCATGGGTGTTATTGGTTTTTGTAATATTCTTAACGATATAGGATTCATACTAACATTTCTACTGTGAAATTAAGTTAAAAATTATGTCAAGCTATTAGGCGATTACAGATGGAATATACAGAGTGTTAGGGTGTAGACAGTTGCTTTATTTTAAGGGTTGATTGTACTGATAATACTGAACAACATTTCCAACAAAAGGAAACTCACAAAAAAGAATTTCGACTTTTCTTACAAACGATCGATCAACTTGCATTCAGTATGGAAAATCCAAAATTTGTGTTGCGAATTTCCTATTGGTTTTTAGGGAAAGTTGTTCAGTATCATGAGTACAATTGCCCCTTAAAAAAATGAATCTGTTTAACCAAACGACCTGTAAATGTAAGACGTAGGTATAATAACTTTTAATACCTGAAAACGATCCGAAACGTCGCTTCATACAGCTCAATACATGGCTCTGTACTGGACCGGATTAAACATTTTTTTTCAAATTGTGATAATAATAGAAGTTTTAAAATATTATACAGGGTGTAAGGGACATCCTTCCGAATATTGAAACGGTGAACTCAGACCATCAAACTGAACAACTTTCACGACGGACTCTACCTGAAGAAAAGCGAAAAAAAAGGTATTTTTCACGATTGCTGAGGTAGGCTACATAGTGAAAGTTGTTCAGTTCAATGGTTCAAGTTCACCGTTTCAGTATTCGGGGGGCTGTCCCTTACACCCTGTATTAACTTTTGGATGAACGTAACAACTAATAAATTAAAAATGAAATATTATTATTTTGCAGGACCTGCGGTACCCAGATTTTTTTACCAGGGATTTTACTTAAGAAGATAGAAAATGAAATATTTAGCTAAAATAAACTACAGTGAATGGTTTAACGTATAAGTAAAGTGTACAAATAATTATTTAATTCCGCAAGTACCTTTTTAAATAATTAGATTAATTTGTATAAATCATTAATATTTGAATGTTAATTTGTTCGATATAGTTTCAGGGTCATTAATACTTATTATCTAGGTATATACTAACATAGTACTTTCATTTAAACTTTCGAGTAGGTACACACGGCGACACATCAGGCTGCGCAAAATAAACATAAGCTGGCCGCGCGATGTTATACATTACTCTACCTACGCGCGGCCAACTAATTTTGGTTTTGCGTAGCTTGATGTGTGGCCGTGTGTACTTAATTTCAAATCTTCCTAAAAGTTTATTTGATTATTAATGCGTATGACCCTATTATATTTCAATGACTAAATCTGTGTAAATTATTTATTATAATCTTGTTTTACATCAATTTGGAGCTATTTATAAATGTGTGTTCTGATAGCCTACAGCAAAAAAGTTTATATTGAAAAAGGGATCTCCACCACTTCATTTAATTATTGACAATAATGTATCCTCTCTCAATATCTTTAAGAGTCCTTTTCCTAAGAGTTTTACCTCATCACAATTTTTGAGATTTCTCAACCATGAAATTATACATTTAAAAAGTGCTACTCCAACTTATTACATAAGCCTTAAAACAATTTTATGCTATTCTTTTAAGTTTGAAACATACGAACTAAGAAATACTAATAATAACTACTTTTATTTCGATATTATTAGTATTTATGTAAAATAGTTTTTAGGGTTTTGTATTAAGTTGGCATAGCAATTTTTAATTTGGGTGTTATACTTGAGAAATCTCTAATATTGTGATGCCGCCAATGAATGGTAAAAGGACTCTTAAAGCAGACATATTAAATGGGAAGTTCAGGATAAAATATCTTTAAAATGTTTATAATTAAAAGGGCAATTTTTTTTTACTTAAAGTTTTGGTGCATTTTCTTTGAATTGTGTAACATCGTTTTCGTAATGGGTTGAGAAATAATTATTTATATGTAAAAGCTTGCTCAAGAATATATAAAAAGTCGACAATCTCATGAAGACAATTGTAAATTTTGGATGGAAATAACTTTTTGACATATGTCAAACAGTGCAATTTCTGTCATTTTTGGTTCAATTGTGCTATGTAAGGTTTATTTCCTATTGAGCGGTGTGCGGTATTCTGCTATATTTGTGATGTCTAAAGATCGGAAAGCTATTTCCTCACAAGCACTGCAAAATTGAACACCTGTATATTCCAGGTGTAAGTGAGCGAATATACAGGTGCGAATTTGACCCACCTGGGTTTGAAATATTGAACCAGAAAAAATGAAAATATATTTAATTTTCAATAAACTTATTGTACATAGTTTTAACACACTAGCCCTTAGTCTAGGAATCCCTTGTATTCCTAGGTATGCCTCATTGCAAAGAATATATCTAAAATATTATAGAAAAAAAAAACACAATATTACGATGATATAATCGTGAACACGCTTCATATAAGCGAAGTTTAATTATACAGGGCGAAATTGATAATATCATTAGCGTCCTTGTAAACTAAGAGTCTACCCATCAAACTAAACAACTTTTACAATGGGACCAATTGAAGGGAACAAAAAAAAACTGATGTTGGATACCTACGTTTGAGTCGAGTGGGCATTGCAGTTTAGTCTGGAACAACAGATTTTTTTTGCTCTGACTCAGTTTGCTCCCATAGTAAAAGTGAGCCTCTTAGTTTTAAAGCTAATGATATCAATTTCACCCTTTTCAAACACGATCTAGAAACAAATCTATACCTATGGTTTGTCAAATTTTCCTTAGATTTTCGTTAAAATGTTATAGTTTCAATGTTGCAGTGGCTCTCATGCAATCCTGACATTGAAACTATATATTATACGGAAATCTGACAAACCACAGACACAGAGATTAGTAACTGGATTGTGTTAACAAAATTTCATTGACTTAATTTTTTAGTATTTTACTAAGGTATTGAAAATAGGATCTAACTTCGTTTGTATGTAGCGCGCACGGGCGCTCTGGAATATATAACACTTGGATATTCCTTCCATTCTGGCTTGACAGCGCTGTCATATAGTACATGCGTCAAACTTTGAGCATTGAAGAATATAAGCTGATTTGCATTTGAACATCACGAATTTACAAGACTGCTGCATCGCTCATTGGGGATTAGACCATAGCATGACCTTTTTCAAAAACATTTGTGCCTGGTGTTTTTCAATCAACGACAAATTCCTCTCTGGCGACTTGAGAGTCCTAAAAATTAATTGAAAGGCGTAGCAAAAAGGACACTAAATAGCTAACGTTGTACATTGAAATTGGTCAAAATAATTTAGTTAATTTGCTATTATTTTCATGAGATTCCGGTCGACCTTTATATCGTTAAACTAACTCATTCTATGTTTATATAAAGTATGTAAATTATTTAATACTGTGATAAGTGTACATTGAGTAAAAACATAACATTATGTCGTTTTTTTGTGTATTTGGATGTAATAAATATTAAGACAAAATAAATATGTCATTAAAAAGGAATACATGTAAATACTAAAATAAATAAAATATTACAATGTTCTTTAAGTTGTTATTACCCTTGTCCTTTCGTGAAAAAACTCTCTTGTAGTTAAAAATCGAGTTATTAGATCTTTTTTTATCAGATTTTCTGCTTCCATGACTTAAAGGCAAATAGGTTCGATTACTTCGATTACTTCAAAATCTGATTCAGTTCGGGTCGGCATAACGATGTTCTGAATGGTTGATATAACTGAGAAACTGCCAGTTGCACGTACGTTCATTAAAGTTTAAATAAAAATAGTCAATGGACTTGTGCGTTAGCGGAAGATAGGTGACGAGGTTATAGCCAAATTCGACCAAACGCGAGTAAATTTTATTCTTAGAATAAGACGCCGGTTACTCAAGAGTAATCTGATTTTGCATTTTACCAACCTATGAATAAGTCGATTGATGCGAGAGAAAATTTTACACGGCCAATTTTGACGGCGGCGTAAAGCTTATACCGAGACAAATGACATGCCAATATCACTTGTGTTGAATTAAAGATTGAAAAAGTCGGGCGGCGATTAATAAATTAATTTGATTAAGCTAACATGGCATACATGTAGAATCAATAAATTCGATTACTTGTGTTGGTTTGATTTTAAAACGTGACGTATAAACCTAACAAATTAAAAATGTATAACCTCACATAGCATTAAGTACGGATACAACGACCTCTTTCTTCAGGTGGATTCGTTCATTACATTTATTCGAGAATAACTTTAGTCTGGGTTTAGTGTAGTAGAACACAAATAAAGTATGAAATATATTAGAAATATTGTAAATCATTGTCTATTTTCGAGGCAGTTTTTTTTTGATATTCAAAGGTTGTACTGTGACTCGTTGAGTGTGTGAGTCGTATTTGTGTTAAAAACAAAGACAATTTTCTATCATATCTATCTTCGACCATAATCACGTCATTCTAGTCTTCTAATGGAAAATTGTTTCTTCCTTTTTGCGATTTTCAATATCCTACTAAAATTACAAATGTGAAGGTTGTTATTATTTATCATAAATGTTAATAAATTTGTTTTAGCTGAAGTAGACCAACATAATTTAATGTTAACCGGTACTTTATTCTCCTATTTTCAATTCATAAGACCACTTATATGTCCGAGTATACTAGATAAAAGGTCCTAACACAGTTTCTAAATGAAAAAAATATATATATATACGTAAGCTACCTATAAATTCATTTTATAAAAATGTATTAGTTATGTATTTTCAGACTTACAACAATAGTGTCTATTGAACTATCTACTAAATTTTAATTTCCATTAACGTTTTCTTCTTTATGAACTCTTTTCTGCTTTCGATTTGATCCTGTATGCCAATCAGACTTTTGATCATCATCTTCTGACTCTCGTCTCTTTGATTTTAATCTTCCATGCTTTTGTGAGTCACTTTCCTCGTCGCTTTCTTCGGATTTATCCTTTTTGTTACATTTCTTTTTGTCTGAATCGTCATAGTCATCATCCTCACGGTCCCTACTTTTTTTAAATTTTCCGTTACGTTCGTCTTTTGATTTTCTTTTATTTTCATCTGAATATCTTTCTTCATCTTTTTGAGATTGCCCCTGTGATTTTTTTCTGGTATGTTCGTCCTCGTCTTGATCAGATTCCCTCTCGTCTTCTTCATTATCATCGTGTTTTCTTTCTTTATTGGATTTTCTTCCTCTAACTGTTTTGTCCTCACATTCTTTATCTGATTCTTCACTGTATTCTTCATCATGTTCATGATTATTCCCCTTTTTTGACTTTCTCCTGGATTGTGTACGCCGATCAGACTTTTGATCTTGATTATCATCTTTGTCTGATTCTCGTCTCCTATATTTTGATCTTCCATGAATTTGTGATTTACCATCACCTTCGTCAGATTCATTACCATTGTTAGATTTGTTATTGGATTTATTTTCGTCTGAATAGTCATTATCCTCATGCTCACGGTGTCTATCTTTTTTAGATTTTCCGCTACCAGTGTTGCTTTCTTCGTCATCATTTTCACTTGAATCTCTTTCTTCACCTTTTTTAGAATCTCCTTGTGATATTCTTTTGTAATGTTCTTCCTCATCGTGTTCTCTCTCTTCTTCGTTACCATCATTGTGTTTTTTATCTTCATCAGATTTCCTCATATTGCTAGATTCTTTCTCACATTCTTGATCTGATTCCTCATTGTCTCCTTCATCACAATCATGCTTAGATTTAACCTCTCCTTTTTTTGACTTTGAATTATTCGAAGAACCACCGTCACTGCCGCCTCTTGCTGGCGAATTCCCAGCGGTGCTAGTATCAATAAAAATATTGTTGGTTACTGATATAATTGGTTCTTTTTTAGCTTTTTCTGGTGCACCTGAAAGCGATATAGATATACAAATTTAGGTTTAATTCATTTAATATAATATAAAATGCTTTTATGAATCTTCAATTTAATAATAAGTACATAAGTACTTTTTCAATTCCTTTCTTACATTACTATACTATATAATTAGTATACAGAGTATAAGCTTAAATGCGTTACATAGGCACCTGTCTAATTTAGGATGTGCTTCAGACCATAAAACTGAACAACTTTCACTTTTGCAACAACATTAAAATCGCGAACATTTTGGTAGAGTAGCTATTAATATTTCAATGAAACAGCTGATATATTTAAGATTTCAGTCTGAAGTATTCCCTTGAATATGGAACGCATTTAAGGTACACCTTATATAGGTAGAATAGGTACCCACAGTCGATACATATTCCAATAAAAACCACAAGCAGTAAAACTATAAAAACATTACTCTCCATATTGACGTAGCAACAGTCTGCAGGTCAAGTTAAAAATAAATGTGTAAAGTACGATTTAACTATTAGTTTCATAATATTGATGGATCACGAACTGTTTAACGCAACACGAAGGAACGTGATTTTACGTCACTGGTAAAGATATAAACTACTTATTTATTATCCGTATCCGAAAATACATAATTTACTTAGGTAGGTTATGTACGTTCGGTACCTAAACGGAAACGCATGTTTATTACCATGACGCCAGCGCATTAAGGGAATATAATTCGGAGCGGACTCCATACAAACGAAGGCTGGTGATATTTTCAATACTAACCAATTAAAATTATTGACATTTTTCAAAAAAAATCTAGAAACGAATCTCTATGCTTGTATGAAGTCGTTAAAATGTATGGTTTTAAAGTTACAGTGCCTCAAAGATTTCCATACAAATCTTAAAGTAATCCTAGCATTAATACTATATATTTTAACGAAAATGTGATTTCATACAGGCATAGAGATTAGTTTTTAGATTGTTTCTTAAAAATTTCATTGACTTTAATTGATTAGTATTGGAAATATCACCAGACTTCGTTTGTATGCAGCGCACATTTACGCATTCGGAATAAACTTCTCTTAAATATGATATGTTTAGGGTTCCGAACCCAAAAGGTTGGACCATATTATATAACGTGTTAGTGAGTAAACGCAAAACTAGAAAGTAGTTTGTTTAGAATCGAGAACAGAATCGAATTATAGTTATGGTTGATAAATTTGTTATTTATTTCATGTTGTAAATTAAAAAACGTTCATAACGAAATTTAACAAGTTAAGTAATAATATGTTAAATTTCATACAAACGTTCAATACAAACTGACAGACAGACAAAAATTCTAAAAAAGGTTGATTTGGAGTCCGGGATACCTAAAAACCATATCGTAATCTTTTTCATGTAAATATCTTCAATGTACAGACACACTTCTGCTACAGTTTTATAAAAGTTAAGATGAGTCTTAAGTTTGCCGCCATTGGCGGCACTAGAGGCGATACGAGGTCGCAAAGTGAAAATTGGAAAAGAGCACGTCAAAATAAATAAAAGCACAAATTTTCTAAACTCCTGAAAAACTTTCCAGTTAACCCCCTTTTTGACTACCATCTTCCTTATAATTTTTTTAATTCCATATAATTACCATAATTCCTTTTATTATTTATTCTGTAATATCGATTACCTACAGGATGGCAGCTGGCAGCATTCTCTCTCTGAATTGTCATTTGACAACATTAAATTTTTTAACCACCTGTTTTCAATAAAAAATATTAAAATAGGTTAAAATACGTATCTATATCGGATTTTATTTTTGACCGATATTTCTAGTTTTAATTTACTATTGAATTTTCTGAAAAACGAAGGATTTATGGCTAAGATACCTTGGCCGCAATAACATTAAAAATAAAAACTGTCAAATACAATAGAAAAGCCAAGCAGGCAAAGGAATAAAATCTCATTCAACCTCTATTAAATTTTTCAGGATTTTTCAAATTAATTTTGATATATAAGCTTTGAATCACATAATCTCCAAATGGTTTTCTTATTTTGGTACCTTTCTTAAAATTAAATGTTGTCAATTTAATTCAATATACAGGATCCTTTTTAATATGCTGACAATTTTTTAAGGGGATGATCAGTCCGTCAAACTGAACAACTTTCTCTATAGGACCAACATCGATAACGCGTAAAAAAACAGCTGTCCCATACATTTGGCTCGAGTAGGTTCACAGTTTTATATGGAACAGCAGATTTTTTTTCGCGATTTCGATGTTGGTTCCATAGAGAAAGTTGTTCAGTTTGATGGTCTGATCATCCCCTTAAAAAGTGTCAGCATATTAAGAAGGATCCTGACCTGTATACTTAAGGGGATATAACCGTTGGCGCGCTCCGTACAAACGAATTCTGGTTATATTTTTTCAATACTAACCAATTAAAGACAATTAAATTTTTCATAAACAATCTAGAAACAAATCTCTATGTTTTTATATTGTCCGATTTTCAATGCTAGGATTAATTTAAGATTTTTATGAAAATCTTTGAGGTACTGTAACTTTAAAACTATCGATTTACGAAAAACGGATATAAAAGCATAGAGATCTGGCTTCTAGATTATTTCTGAAAAATGTCATTGACTTTAATTGGTTAGTATTGAAAAAATATGACCAGACTTCGTTTGTGTGGAGCGCGCCAACGGTAATATATTCTTAATGATTTTTCTTACAAACTCATTCATATTATCTTAACTTGTAAGTCAAGATTTAAGTAAGTAGTACACACGGTGACATCAAACTATACAAAACTAACATTAGCTGGCCTCGCGACGTTATACGTTATTCAGCCTACGCGAGGCCAGCTTTTTTTGGTTGTATAGCTTGATGACATTTTGTTAAAGTAACGTTTCGTCTTAACTCACTACTTTTTCTTTCAAATAAAAACAGTCCATGTACAAGGTGTAACAAAACCACAGAATAGGTAAAATATAGTACACAATAGGTAATAGTATATAGTTCTATATACAGAACGGCCACTCCCCGCCCTCCTAAGCTCTGACTTCAGATACCCCACCTCACCTTACACTTTCTGGGAAACTTGAAGGAAGCCGAGCAATACTTCTCTAGCTCAAATACTATTTTCAATAATAGAACGAACAATAAAAAGTATTGAAATGTCGATGACGTTAAATGCAAAGCGTGGCTTTCAACCCTACTTGCAATGTCATGGACGGTTTGCACAAAGTGCGCATGTGCAGACGCCATTTCGAAATTCAAAAATGTTCTTGAGAGTGCCGGACTTGTGACAAAACATGCTTGTAACATTACCTACTAGTGTGTTTTATTACACCCTACCCTATCATGGGCGACTCGGACACTCTTTTGGCAGATTCTTATTTCGCGATTTAGTTGTTGGTGCCATAGAGAAAGTTGTTCAGTTTGACGGTCTGATAATCCACTTAAAAAAAGTAAAGACTCAAAGAAAGTAAGTCTATATCTTCCATTCAAAAATTACTCAAGTCCATTCTCGAATCATACAGGCTTGACAGTGAATCTGATAAAAACTAATTAATGTTTTAATGTTTCACTATTTTAGAGATCTCAGAACATCCACGTTTCACTAGTAGTACCGAAAATCTGTCCAGTGTGACGGGGAGTGAGCCCGTCACCACTTATAATGGACAGTAGGTACAATACATGCTTAGAAATTGAAGCATGCAGGTTTCCTCACGATGTTTTCCTTCACCGAAAAGCCAGTGGTGTTCAAAATCGTACATAAATTCCGAAAAACTCATTGGTACGTGTCGGCTTGGACGGGGATCGAATATCTCTGACTACCTCCTCGGGGAATATAGTCGTGAGCATATACTTATGCTTATGTACTATTTCATTTGTATTTTGAAAATAGCAAGGACTTGTCTTGTGCTTTTACACAGCCATCTCGTCTACGCCTTCAATCAAAAAATTTTGAAACTGTTTTTTCAACACACTTGCTCGTAAAGTGGCTCTTATAGCACTAGTGCGGTAATGTTACTTTTTATTCTATAGTTTGTTTTTAAATCTCAGCAAAGAGTTTTGTAAGTAAGAAAAAAAAATCTTAATAAATAATCTGTGTTAATATAAATCTTATAAAATAAACGTTTCATTCCTCAAATTATTTATTTTAGTTAACAAATTACCATTAATTTATGGTATAAACACGTAAATATTAAATGTATAACGTTTTTAATATTAAAGTTGTTTGCAACAAAATGTCGTTGGTTGAGTGTCGGCCAAGTCATTGTCTCTTCTCTGACCGCGCGCATAGTTATTTCTAAAAAAAAAAGAAGCCTAGCGCCATTTTCCACAAATATTGGTCTAAAATGTTGTGTTCCTCGCAAGTGTGTTAAAAAACGTCGTATAAAACGAGTGAGCATTGTTCATTACAGCCTCGGTTAGATATGCAGCAACTCGCCTGCGGCTCGTGCTGCAATCCCGCCTCGGCTGTAATGACCAACTTTGCTCACTTGTATTATAATGTACTATTGTAATTGGCTGTCAGAAAATCCCCCATATTATGAAAATAACTTCTGTCGATAGCTCATTTAGTTAATAGAACACAAATAAAAGAAAAACAGTTCGAATTGATATTTTATTAAACACCTTTGTAATTATAAATTTATTGGAAGATACATAAATACAGATCAAACAATTATAGAGTTTTAAAGAATAGCATTGATACCTAAATATGGTTCAATTTTATGTAAACATTATGAAAATATTCAGGATAAGAAGTTACCAGTGGCACAGATCTGTAGAAACGTACATGAAAAAGAAAAAAATGTGTTAAGGTACTTAAGAGAAGTTAATTCCAAAGAATGCGTAAATGCGCGCTGCGTTATATTTTCAATACTAACCAATTAGAGTCAATGACATTTTTCAGAAACAATCTAGAAACTAATCTCTATGCTTGTATGAAGTCAGATTTTCTTACAATAAACAGTTTAAATCTTTGAGATTCTACAACTTTAAAGCATTTTAACGGAAATCTGACTTCATACAAGCATCGAGATTAGTTTGCAGATTGTTTCAGAAAAAATGCCATTGACTCTAATTGGTTAGTATTGAAAATATCACCAGACTTCGTTTGTATGGAGCACGCTCCGAATTATATTCCCTTAACACAATGCGGTGATGGGCGTAACTCAAACGATTAGATTGAGTTCAGACGTATAATGTGTCCATAATAATGTGAACAACTGGCTTATATGTAACTTAAGGCTACGTGTGAGTGACCACCAAAATCCAAAATTCACCATGTCAAGTTTTGTTTAGAGGCCTAAATCGAAAAAAAAATCGAGATATGTACCTATACTCAATTGAAACACCTTGAAAAAATGGTGAAGATGATGGAAAAGCACAAAACGAATGAAAGAAATACTCACAGAAAATAGAGGATCCAAAAAGGATATATCTTTGAAGAAATCACCACCCTGAAAGTAACATTGGCTAGATTAGAACATTATTTTAAATCACCTTTTTTCATTAAATTTTTAATTACTTTTCACTCTATTATTATTTTAACAATTTATTGTACACTAGGACACAATGATAATGTATATAGTTCAGCACTTCTAGCATGATTTCTCTACTTGCGCGCGACTCGGCTTTTTCCCATACTACAAGTCGCGGCAAGCGCGGCTTTCGCTCTCCTAAACGCGCGGGAACAGGTTTTTTTCTATGCAGCGAAGGTGCGTCGCGCGCGTGTAGATAAATCATACTAGACGTGTAGAAAACATGTACAAAGGGCAATCATTACTCCGAAGAGATATCTTCCATCCGAATCGCAAAAGAGGCAGTAAAATATAACCACAAGACTAACTTGGTGTACAAACAAACAGTAAATAAATGTTAAACAATAATATACCTACAATTTACAAATATACAATAAACCTCCTGTAGGTATAATTATATACCCTATTAGGTGTAACTAGTAATATTTATAGGAGTGGTTTAGAGTAAGACCAATAAAATCTACAACTTTCGATTTCGAAGTTGGCTCCATAGTGAAAGAAAACTGTTTAGTTTGATGGTCCAAACCACCCTTTTAAATATTACCAAGGTGTTTTTTACACCTTGCGTATAAAATATCACTTAGGTTACATAAATATAGTGCTCTTTAGTTTTAGGGTTCCGTAGTCAAACAAGGAACCCTTATACTTTTGTCCATTCTGTTTGTCTGTCTGTCTGTATGCCCCGGCTTATTTACTGCCTCATTTTGGAACCTATTAAATCGAAATTTGGCATGAAGTCAGAGAATAGTAACCCTAAAACAGAAACATGAACACATATTTTTCGACCTCCCATACAACAAAAAGGCGGTTGGAAAAATTTTATTTTACTAAAAAAATCGAGTGAGGTGTCGTGTCGAATTCCTCAAACAGGAAAAAAAAATTATCAAGGTTTTTTCTTCTCGTTATAATCGTATAACAACAAATAATAAAAACTAGCCAAGTGTGAGTCGGTCTCACATAAAGGTCCCGGAGAAAAACATTTTTAGTAAGTTAATACGATATGTGGTGTGATACGGAACCCTCGGTGCGCGAAGTAGCCCGACTCGCACTTGACCGGTTTTATTATTCTTACTTACTCGGGTTGAAGGACAACGAGAATTTCCTGGAAACAAAATAAGTACCTATTTATAGTTTGTACACGAACAATAATAGACATCATATTATTTTGGTCCAAAATCTGAAAGAAACAGCGAAATAAAAATCGGTTTTCTGTCTGTATTTTATTATTAACGCATCAAAACTAGGGCCATTGTCCTTGGTTCTCTTAGTTAATAATAATTGCAAAAGCCAAAATTAACTAATCTAAACTACGGTAATCAGCCTCGATACACAGCTGATGAGTGATGTGATGACGTAAAACCCCGGCCGGCGCACTAGCGACCCGACCAATTTACCAGTGACCGCCCGCCGCTACTACCCAGGATTTGATTGACTTAAATCTGTACAAATACCGTAAAATTTATTTAGAAATCCTCCACTTTACACAGTCACAGATTTAGGTTCACTCACTGCACCAATAACGATGTATTAACCACAGTAAATACACAGAGCAACGCACTGTACCGAGCTCGGGGAGGGAAAGTCGTATGGTTAAAAGATGTGTGTTGTAGAGTTTCTGGCCGCTTATCCGCTTCTCTACAACGGAACACCTTCCGACGCGGCGGTAGTCTAAAATGACGTCAGAAAGCTATCCATGTGATATTATTTTGAATAAAACATTTTGAGTTTGTGTGGTCAAATATTAGTTTATCGGTAAGGAATTCGTTTCGATTGTGCTTTTCTCTGTTAACAAATGCAGGAAGATTTTAATATTTGGTACAGAAAAAAAAACTTCACTTTATTGCCACACAAAAATACAGACTAGGTACTAAACAGATTCATCACACAGGAAAATTAAAAATAACAACAGATTATGGCATGGCTGTACCATACGATTTTACTCTTCTATCCATGCAGCTAGACATACTAGGCACCCATCCATGTCATAAAATATAATACAAACCAAACAAACATAGAACATAAAAAGGTAGTAAATAAAACTAGACAATTTAGCATAGCTTGACAAAAAATTTGAAAAAAACACATTGTGGCAATGGTATAGGACTCAGTGTCCGCTGGCAGGACCTATTGATCTACTGCTCAGCACTGATTTGCAGTCCTAACCTGCTCTTATATCTGCATGCATACATCGAGGGTACAGGGTAACTAGGTACTACACATAAGTTACACTATATCACAATCAGAATCAGATCTTAATGTATTTGGTAGGTAGGTTATTTTATATTCGACTTGACCGGTAGAGTTCCATGTGGCTATTAGATAGAATAAGTTTATCATTGTGGTTTTTTCGGGGGGATTAAATCTGGTATATTTTGCAGTTACAAAAATTACTGGGTTTTTCCGAAGGAATTTACATAATTATAAAATGTTCATACTTTTGATTGTGAAATTTTGTAGTCTGATAAAGTGGGGTTTACATAAATGTCTATATTTAATATATTATTTATCATTTTTTTGGTAACATGAATAGATCTTTCGCGTCCGTACTGTTTCCCCATAATTGAGCCCCGCATGAGCGTAGGAGTAAGAATAATAAGAAGCAATCGTTTCTTTATCGGTGCTTAATTTGAATTCAATCAGTGAGTATGTAAACCTTGACAGTTTTACTTTAATTTTCTTTATATGATTTTTCCAGTTGTTTAAGTATGTGTCCATTTCTATGCCTTGTGCAGGTCTTATTTTTTTCCAAAATTGTATCATTTGTTTTAAGTGTGACATTTAAGGGTGATTTTTGATACGGTCTAAATTCTGTTAGTTTAGTTGTTGTGTAGTATACGATAGGTACCTAAGTAAATAAAAATCTTGGAGAAAAATGCAACAAGTACCTATTGATAGACTAATAAACAGACGGACGTTTATGTGAGGTTATAAGGGGGTTATAAGGTAGTGAAATAACTAACCTTGTGTGTTTTGTCCAGATGAAGGTATGAAAGATTGGACACCTTGGCCTGTGAAAAAAATTTTGTTATATTACATTGAGCATCAATTTCAAGTAGTGTAAAAAATATGTTTAAAAATAAATATTTCCTAAAAACATGTAAACAACATGTTAATGAATTAACGTAAAACTAGAATGTAGTTTGTTGTTTAGAATCGAGAGCAGAATCGAATTATCATGGTTTAATTTTTTGAAAATATTAAATAATTTGTTTGGAAAAATAAACTTTACTGAGCTCGATCTCAACCTGCCGCTCCGGCACTCTCATCCTACTTACTACCAAAACAAGATTCTTAAAATGTATCCATGAGCACGTTAGCGCTTTCATTCATTGCTGAAATGATAACAAATAATTATTGCCTGAAAACCCAAAATGCGAATTATTTTAAATTTTAACTATAAAAATAATGAAAATATTGTTTCAATCCAATTATTTTGGTATAAATCATTTTGGGGTGTATGAGGCGTTGCGCTTATTCATTAACACGTTGTATATTGGGTCCTTCTTTATATGCGGACACTTTTTTAAGGGGATGATCAGACCGTCAAACTGAAGAACTTTCCCTATGGCAACAACAGCGAAATAGCGAAAAAAAAATTAGCTGTACTATACAAAACTGCAAACCTTCTCGAGCCAAATGTATGGGACAGCGGATTTTTTTTTCGCTATTTCAATGTTGGTCCCATAAAGAAAGTTGTTCAGTATGATGGCCTGGTCATCCCCTTAAAAAAGTAATGTATGTGATAGACTCATCTAGATAAAATCAGCGTGCTTAAATAAATAAACGAATTACTGAAGCGAGATTTTTAAATAAGGAACTATTTTTATTTTAGTTCCAAATATTTTTCATGTTACAGTCAAACCCGAATTGATTTAAAAACGAATTCAGTTAAAACTGGTTCTCTAGTTGGAACCAGTTTTAACTGAATTCAAATAAACGCGATTAAACGAAATCACTCAAAAAAATTCTCATATTAAATAAAAAAATTATCATCAATATGGCGAAAGCAAATTGAATAGGACAAGGAAATTATTTGAAAACCTTAAATAGGTAATTTTTGTTAGTAAACTGCATTCGCAACATACCTTGTCGTCCAGGTGTCAGCGAATTACCTGTAATCATAGCTAATCTGTGAGATACAAAAGTTAAATAAAAGGCAGAAATGTCTGATAAGTTCGCGCCCTAATGATGAGCATGAATGCAATGTATGGAAATTTACCCCATATCTATACAGGGTGGAAGTGACAGCCTAGTAAATACTGAAACAGTGTATTCAGACCATCAAACTGAGCAACTCTCACTATGGAGCCTGCATCAGGAAACGCGAAAAAAATCAGCTGTCCCATACAATACTGCTGTACTTACCCGACTCAAATGTATGGGACAGCTGGTTTTTTTTTGCGTTCTCTGAGGTTTGCTCCATAGTGAAAGTTGTTCAGTTTGATGGTCTGAGTTCACCGTTTCAGTATTTGCTAGGCTGTCACTTACACCCTGTATAATTTTTTCAAGAGCCCAAGCCAAATTCTATTCGGTTTATGTTTTTTTTTTGTATTTATTTTGTTTTTTACCCTACATAGTGGCGCCCATCGTCAGCCACCTTTGACTAATTATTATAAGGACTAGCCCTGCGGTAGCATTTCCCCTCTGCCACGGTATAAGCACAATTGATCTTGTGCATTTACATTCAATTTTACACCTTATCACTAAACGAGACAGCCTATAATTGCGAAATAATAACTTCGAACTTAGAACGTTTGGGGTTCACACGAGACTACTTTCATGATTTTTGACATTCAAAATTAGAATCTAAAGTTATGGGGAATAAAATCCAAAGTTGCAGATTTCATGTTACCTCGCCCCCCGCAAAAAGTGGCAGAAATGTTTGTTAGTAGAATTACACGCGTAACCAGTCCACATATAAATAGTCAAAGTCAGCCACCCTACAACCTTACATTATGCCGCCGATAAGATCTTTAAACTGAATCTAATCTATCAAAATAAGATAATGTATAAGACTTACCGTTTTGATCAATACCCTGTTCAGTAATGACGTATTGATCTGAAAAATATTATTTTTGATATTAATTCGATTATGAACCAAGCAGTCTCCATACAAAAACTGACAACGCTTTTTTCTAATTTTATTAGTTAAAGACATTCGGTCAGTTGCACGTACGTTCATTAAAGTTAATCCTCCATTAAATCTCTTGCTAGCTTTTACTACGTCAACATGACAAAAAGTGACAGCTAGAGATTTAACTGAGGATTAACTTTAATGAACGTACGTGCAACTGGCAGTTAGACTCACTAACTAATGATTGTCGGGTCTAATACAACATTCTCGTAAAAAGTGTTCATACACTGCAACATAAGTTCGTGTAAGTAGTGTAAACCAAATAAAACATTGAAAAAGATGTTCATTTTGCTTGCATAGTTTTTAAAAATTCTTACAGCACTACGGCACGGTATTATAGACGTGCGTGTGGTCGATCGATCAAACAAAGACTGTCGCGTAATTGTTACTCTTTTGGTTCGGACACTTGAGCGCGGACCCTACGTCCAGTATTTGGTAAGTCAATGGTTATACATTTTCCCGCGACTTTGTCCGCACATAATTATATCATAAGCTATCAAACAAAAAAAGTTTCATCAAAATCGGTTTTGTAGTTTTTGCGTGATGCTCGAACTAACATACAAACAGACAGACAAGAATTCTAAAAAGGTTCATTTTGAGTCATGGACACCTATGCAATCATTCTTTACTTTCGAAAAGCCTACATTTATAATCGTGAACAAAAAGTAATTGAGTTGATGGCATTAGCCGTATTTTATAAATTATATTCTATGAAAACATAAGTAAGATGATCACCTGTCCAAAGACCGACCGGACATAACGTTGCTTAACCTCGGTGATCTTAATCGTTATACCGAAGCTCTGAAACGCCAATAAGAGCCTTCGAGTTGACATTAGTAAACAATGTTTACTAAAAAAATGCAAAAATGAGTAAGTATATTATGACTACTATGGGACGAAGACTACTATGGGTTTAGGACGGCATTGACATAGGGCATAGTGCACTAAAACATCAAAAGACAACCTCCAAAACAGGCCATTTTTTCACTACCGAATGTTATGTACGGCGGCGTCATAAAAATATGGTAATAATAGTTTGCATAAACATATTACTAAAACTTAATATTTCAATAATATATTTTGTCGTACAAACGAGATTTCTTGAATTTCATTTGGATGTGTTTTTTTCATATTGTGCAAAAATGGCAGGAAAAAATCGGATCGGATTTAGTGAAAAGATAGTTTTTTTGTATTGCTAACAACGCTATTTGGAATTACTTCGAGTTGTTACAAGATTACTTTGAATATTTTGTAACTCAAAACTACTTTGTTTGGGGCTAGTTTTGCAATTGGATTGTATTTCTATTATATTCGTCTATATTATAATGCATATAGAAAAGCTATCACAAGCATATCACAATTTAGCCGAACGGCCCATACGTGGACGCATGTTGTCATTTACCAAACGGGCTAGTACCCCAAATCGTCTAGTCTCAAAATGTCTTATGGTAGCCTGGGTAGCTGGTTGCTTTTGATATAAGTACTAGAATTCACGACCGTTTTGGTGGAAGTTTGAGTATATTATTATTATCAAGAATGGTTTTCTTACCTGAATTAGGATTTAATTCTACAGCCTGGACAGACGGCCAGGGCGAAATTATAAACGTTCCGTTTTTTTAACTATTTGGTTACGGAATCCTAAAAATTATTTACTTACTTGAACCGGGAGCTCCAATTTGATTTACAGTGCTAGTTTCTTTATCTGAAATACAATACCGTAATTTATTTGGCAAGATTGGTTAGATACAGGGTCCTTCTTAATATACTGACACTTTTTTACTATGAGACCATCAAGCGCAATGATGTTAATAAGCTCACTGATGAAACTGTTAAACAAATGTTACACTATGTAATTCAATATTGTATTTGTAAGTGTACTTTATATATATATATATTTTTTTATAGATGTGTGTTGTAGAGTTCCTGGCCGCATCTTCTCTACAACAGAACACCTTCCGACGCGGTGGTAGAGTCAAAAATAACGTCAGAATCCAGGTGATATTATTTTGAATAAAACATTTTGAATGTTGAGTTTTGAGTTTGACTGACCAACTTTATCTACCAAAATCGAAATATCGAAAAAAAATCAGCTGTCCCATACATTTGGATCTAGTAAGTTTGCAGTTTTTTATGGAAAAGCTGTTTTTTTCGTCGCTATTTCGTTGTTGGCTTTATAGAGAAAGTTGTTCAGTTTTACAGTAGGTCTTAAAATTACAGCATATTAAGAAGGACCCTGCAAACTGTGATTAACTCAGTCTGATAATGGATTATTAAAATATTAATTAATTATACACGATGTAAACTTAAAAAATTGCCTTAGGTACATACTTTACGGGGTGCGTCAGACCATCAAACTGAATAACATTCACTATGGAACCAAAATTCTAAACACGATAAATAAAAATTTGCAATTTTGGTCTCGTAGTGAAATTTGTTCAGTTTGATGGTCTGAAGCAACCCCTTAGTTATATAACGCAATTAATTATACACCCTGTATTTTTTAAAATTCGCGCTTAAATTGGGCTGTAAATAAATATAAAAAGTCAAAAATTCAACTGCGTAAAAACTTAACTTTAAATAAAAACTGAAAAGAAAAAAAGAACATGTCCAGTAGTTTAGAATTCTGTTAAGTATATTGAAACGACTTCAGTCGGGACCCATCATTGGGATTGGGATTGGGTCTAAACTGACAGTCGGGATGAAGTCGCTTCAATATTACTGTTTCGGAACGTGTATCCGTTCTCAATCTGCCGCGGTTTTGATTAGATTTGACAGCTAGCATTGTACATTCTTTTCATAACCTAAGAACGATCATGCAGATGCAACACTTTTATTATTCTGAAATATAATTATTCCACTAATAAATTAGTCTTCTTATTGATAAAAGAATTAAAGTATATCATTGATGGATTTCCAAGATATATCTCGGACTTACCTGAAGAGCTGAAGGTGTACCACAAACATAACTGTGAACTATCTACAAAAGAAGGACTGATTTTCAGAGGTAATCAGGTTCTAATACCAGATCCACTTAGAAAACTGATGACTGAAAAAGTTCATCTAAGTCATAATGGGGTTGCTAGTACTCTGCGCTTGGCAAGAGAGAACATGTTTTGGCCAGGAATGTCACATGATATCAAAGAACATGTTGGTAAGTGCCTATTTTGTGTGTCTAATGCACCATCTCAGCAAAGATTACCATTGATTAGTCATGATGTTCCGGTGTACCCATTTCCATATGTATCTATGGATGTATTTTCAGTAGGCGACTTAAAGTTTTTAGTCACTGTTGACCACTACTCAGATTTTTTTGAATTGGATAAACTTTCAACACTCAGTTCCAATGAGATTATACGAGTTTGTAAGAAGAACTTTGCGCGTCATGGCATTCCGCAAAGAGTATGTACTGACAATGCAACTAATTTTGTTAATGAAGAGTTTAAGCTATTCTCGCGTTATTGGAATTTTGAACATGTTACCTCATCTCCACATTACCCACAAGCTAATGGCAAAGCAGAAGCGACGGTCAAGATTGCTAAAAGATTGGTTATACAGAGCATACATACAAAGCAAGACTTGCGGTACAGTTTATTACATCAGCGGAACATACCTATTGAAGCAGATAAAGCCAGCCCTACACAAACATTATTTTCAAGACACACTCGAACAGGTTTACCTTGCACACAAGAACATCTCAAGCCTAAGATTGTACCTAATATTCCTACTTTGATAAAAGAAAGGAAGGAAAAATATAAACATACTTATGATAGTAGAAGTAATGATTTGTCTGATTTGTCAGTGGGTCAAAATGTTGCCGTGCAATTGTTCTCTGAAGTAAATAAAAAGTGGACTTTAGGTAAGGTCTCTAAAGTTATTGATAAAAGATCTTACATAGTTGATATCAATGGCAAAGAGTATAGAAGAAACAGAGTGCACATCAGACCATATTTTGGCACAATAAAGAATTACAATGAGCCGGGAGAAGGTATAAGAACTGAGGTCTTAGAACCTCCAACACCTGAATCTTCCTTTACAGATTTTCATATCATCATTCCTGAGCCTGATTCATCAGCTCCTGCAACGCCAGATCCTTCCGTGGCTGCCGAGTTCACCCCTCCGGAGATGCATGGAACTTCTGATGGCATAAGGCGAAGTGGACGAGCACGTTCGTCTCCCCAGTATCTTAAGGACTACCTATGTTCTATCTATGCGCGACCACTAAGTTAGAAAGAAAAGGGGATGTTTCGGAACGTGTATCCGTTCTCAATCTGCCGCGGTTTTGATTAGATTTGACAGCTAGCATTGTACATTCTATTCATAACCTAAGTACGATCATGCAGATGCAACACTTTTATTATTCTGAAATATAATTATTCCACTAATAAATTAGTCTTCTTATTGATAAAAGAACTACAATACAATTACTTAACAGAATTCTAGACAACTGGACTTGTTTTTTTTTCTTTTCTGTTTTTATTTAAAGTTAACTTATTATGCAGTTGATTTTTTAAATTTACTTTTTATTTCACACTTAAGACATGGTTGCTAACCAACTTTAAATCGTTATAGATCCTAAATGGTCATTCGAAATGAAAAATTATAAGAGAAACCTAAAGAAGATTTTCAAGAACATATTCAATGATACTCTACTTTCATTTTTTTTTTCACAATATGGCGTCTGGTTGTCGACATATTGAATTTTGATTACTGTCGTGTCTTTAGTGACACTCGCAAGATTAAGACAAATCGATTGACGTAAGAATCATCAAAATCGGCCCAAGCTTTTGGTCTCTAGAGTGCCACAAAGGAACAAACTTACACACATACATAGGCTGCTAAACACAATACTCTCCTTTGCGTCGCGTAGTCGGTTAATTAAAAAAAAAAGGGTAAAATTTTATTTAGGAAAATTCTGATAATAATGTCTTACTCTCACTCGAAGAGGTGGTGGAGGAGGGGCCGCTGGGGATGATAATCGGGACACCTGAGTTAACGCTGCTGGTGGGGCGGCTCGGAAAGATAGTCGGGACACCTGGGTTAAGTAACAAGATTATTTATAAAATGAGAAACAAGTGTATGAAATTTTTTATAAAAGTTGTGGTACAAATAAACTTGGTATAAAATGTTATACCAAGAATAAACTAAAAATAAGCAAAATAAGCATAAGCATATGCTCACGACTATATTCCCCAAGGGGGTAGTCAGAGATATTCTGAAACCTCAGAACATCCACGTTTCACCAGTAGTACCGAAACTCTGTCCAGTGTGACGGGGGGTGAGCCCCTCGCCACATAATGGACAGTGGGTACAATACATGCTCCAAATTGAAGCATGCAGGTTTCCTCACGATGTTTTCCTTCACCGAAAAGCCACTGGCTTTTGTTACAAATCACCACTCATAAGCAAATCGTCTACTAATAAACCCGGAATAACTTAAACCTAGTATAACGTCGGCGTCACTGTTATGTATCATAGACACATATCTGTTTTTTGCTTAAGTTTATCTACGAACCGCGACGTTGCCACCAACGTAGTTACGAATTTGTAAGTAAGAAATTATGATCTCCTTATTCTTAGCTTATTCTAAACATAACTATTCCTAATATAAGGATCGAATAAGTAAGTTTTTATTTGTACCACAGTAAGAGGACGCTCCATACAAACAAAGTTTGGTTATAGTATTTTCAATACTAACCAATTAAAGTCAATACATTTTTTCAGAAACAATCTAGAAACTAATCCCTATGCTTGTATGTATAGGTCACATTTTCAAAAAATGAATATTTATAAACTTCGATCAAATTCGAAGGTTTTAAATTATAGTCCCTCAAAGATTTCTATACAAATCTTAAATTCATCCCAGCATTGAAACTGTATATTTTAATGAAAATCTGACAACATACAAGCATAGGGATTAGTTTTTAGATTGTTTTTGAAAAAATGTATTGACTTTAATTGATTGGTATATACATACAAATATAAACAAACTTCGTTTCTATGGAGTGCGCAGTAAAAACGATCCTTTTAAAGTGATACATCTAGAACTACATACTATATTACCTATTCTGTGGTGATACGATAAATTGCGTTTTCCAATGAATAAAATTGTTAAAAAAATATAATAGTTTTGAATATTTGTATAATTATTGGTTGGTTTGCAGTGATGGTAATCTTGGTTGGTTGTACCGCCGTTATGTCGCGCCGCAACGGAATTACCGCCATTTTCACTGATTGATCTCAGAAATATCGTGGTGATATCGCGGCGCAATCCCGGCGATACCGCCACGATATCGTTCCAACATCAGTTAGGTACGCCAAAAAATTGCTTGTGTGATATGACTCTTACCTCGAAATGACTGTGGTTTTCAAACAGTTGTAAGAATAAAGTTAAACAAATTTAAAAAAAAAAAAACTCCGGCAAATATAAGGCAACAAGTAGTTTAACAATTTTTAAATTCTTCTTTTCATTTCTAACCATTATGAAACGATTGTAAATAACATCTGTAGCAAACACAACATTTTCGGAAGAATGTGTGTTCCACCTTATCGATAGTATTAATCAAACCTTCTTACCGCTGACTAATATCCCAGCAAGGGAAAGAATGAAGAATTTCGCCAACATGATGCTAACAGACAACAGCCGACAACTGCAATATCGATCAATCGTCGAGATCCGTATTTATACTCCCTGATCATATATTTTATGATGATTTTAATGACATTCAATTTTAATAGACCACGAAATAGCATTTTGAGGAAAAGGACATTAGCTTTCAGCACGTGTAACGGTAATAGGGTTATGTTAAATAATAATTAATAAAAGATATCTTTACACAGTGGAGGGCGTAGCGTGGGTTTCTGTCCGGGGCACAGACGAACGATGACGAAGAGCGAAGCGAGCTCGACTTTTCTCCTCAGTACGAATGGGTTAAAGAGCTTTTTACGCAAAGTAACCTAGGTTAAAGCTATGGACCGACTCTTTAAAATTATGGGCAGGTACAGTAATCAACACGGAAACTACTGGCTGGCAGTACTGGCAAAATGTCAAGAGCCCCGGGCATGAAAGGGCCCCGATATTCAAACCTTTTAAAAAAATTCAAATTACAAATGTGACCTTTTTGATACATATTTAGCAAAGACGCATCAAGGAAGGTGATGGGCTCAGTCCACCCAATGCCCTCGTCCCTTCTGATTATAGACTGTTTGCAATGACCTAGTTAGACTGCAAAAAAATCTCGAGATCAGATCGCCCGTTCATAAAAGTAGAATGTTTAGAACCTATAATAGTATTCTTCAAAAATAGCTTTCAAGCTTTTGTAGCAAGTTGGAGTAGCGCTTTTTCATTTCGGGGTTTCGTTATTAAGCAATTGAGGGCGCCACTAAACGATAAAAGGATTTCTTTTGGATGTCTTTTAGAACAGCAGTAGAATTTTATTCTGGTAGTTCACTCAACTACATACAAAATCTCGCCTGTTTTATCGGATTTGGATGTTTAGATATTTCACTAAAATCATCAAACAATTTTTTAGCAAGGTTTTTTTAGAATATTTCCTTTTTTACAAAATACATCACATATTCATTGAAATACATAGTGTATATACATAACAGGCTAGATAGGGGCTGGTTAGAATTAGGGCCTGTTTCACCACTTCCGAATAAGTTCTTGTTAGCTTATTTTGTATGAAGAATATGTTTAATGAGCTGTCGGATAAGCTAACAAGAACTTATTCGGAAGTGGTGGAACAGGCCCTAAGTATTTTAAATAGATACAATAAATAAATGTCTTGGACATTGTCACAGTTTATGTAGTCCCATTGAAAGTACGAATTTGTATAACAACCATTAAGACTAGACAACCATTAAGACTAGACAACCATTAAGAAAACATATATGGTCCTCCTCTTAAGGACGCGTATGCAGAATTCGTAAAAATTTCCTGTTTTCCGGTACATTTTCACAAGAAACCGCATCGTTTTAGGAATAGTTATCGTTACCTACAGATACATGAAACCTTTATCTATAAATTGTCGGGAAAATAATTCTTTCCCTTTGTTCCTGTGGGAAAGTTGTTCAGTATCATAAGTACCAATCACCCATTAAAGTAATGCAACTGTCTACCTTAACACCCTGTAGATAATTAACAAACTATCTACAGAAAACAGGTTCCTATTACAAGCATAAGCATATGCTCACGACTAAATTCCGACGGCGTAGTCAGAGATATTCTGAAACCACAGAAAATCCGCGTTTCACTAGTAGTATTGAAACTCTGTCCAGTGTCACGAGAGTGAGCCCGTCGATACTTGTAATGGACAGTGGGTACAATACATGCCTCGAAATTGAAGCATGCAGGTTTCCTCACGATTTTATTTACTCATTGATTTGGCAGTAGGTTTGCAGATTTGTATGAAATAGCTAATTTTTGTTTCATGATTTAGATGTTGGGGTGCCAGACAGAAAGTTATTCAGTTTTACGGTCTGATCATCCCCTTAAAAAATATCAGCATATAAAAAGGACCCTGTATATGGATTTTAGGTTTTAAGTTTCAATTAACAATGTCTCAAGTGGTGACGAAATCGATGGCTTCTTAAAGAACTGGCCTCATGAAGCGCGAAACCGGAAACGGAGGGAGGCCTTTGCCCAACGATGGGACAGATACGGAAATAATGTAATAAAAGTGGTGATGAGGGGTAATGAGTGATTGTACCCATTATACTGAACAACTTTCCCTTAGAAACCTATAGGAAACTAGTAACAATAATTTAGGACTTTCCATACTAAATGAAATCAGCTGATCGGATGTTTGAAATCGAATTTCCCTTTGTTCCTGTGGGAAAGTTGTTCAGTATCATCAGTACCAATCACCCATTAAAGTAATGCAACTGTCTACCCTAACACCCTGTAGATAATTAACAAACTATCTACAGAAAACAGGTTCCTATTACTAGCATAAGCATATGCTCACGACTAAATTCCGACGGCGTAGTCAGAGATATTCTGAAACCACAGAAAATCCGCGTTTCACTAGTAGTATTGAAACTCTGTCCAGTGTCACGAGAGTGAGCCCGTCGATATTTGTAATGGACAGTGGGTACAATACATGCCTCGAAATTGAAGCATGCAGGTTTCCTCACGATGTTTTCATTCACCGAAAAGCAAGTGGTGTTACAAATCGTACATAAATTCCGAAAAACTCATTCTCGTCGGCCTGGACGGGGATCGAACCATCGCCTCCTGCATGGCAGGCAAGGTTACTCGCCACTGGACACTGGACCACCAAGGCTCCCTATTCATATTACTAAGTTTTAATATATTTTATGAAAAATAAAAACATCTTTTGTACAATTCGTAACATCACTAGCTTTTCGATACGTAAAAGAAAATATCGCGACGGATTTTGAATATGTTTCATTTCGAAGAATATAATATATTTGACTACTTCCTCGGGGAATATACTTAGTCATAAGCATATTTTATACTTCTGCTTTTTTAGATACTTACATATTTTTGTAAGTTTATCCTTTTTGTTAGTTTTAAACGCGTTACATGCTTAAAATGGTGCTTTACTATTGGCATAACGATGAAATCTTGAAAAAAATCTTTGGTTTCATACATTTTGATCGAGTGGACACTGACATTGTCTATGGAAAGGCAGATTTATTTTCTCGCTATTGCAAAGTTGGTACAATATTAAAATTTGTTCAGTGTGATGGTTTGAGTCATTCCCTATGTAACGCATTTAAGGGTATATTACTGTTGGCGCGCTCCATACAAACGAAGTCTGGTTATATTTTCAATACGAACCAAATAAAGTCTGTGAATTTTTTTCAGAAACAATCTAGAAAGTAATCTCTATGCTTGTATCATGTCAGATATTCATTAAAATCTATAGTTTTAAAGTTACAGTGTCTCGAAGATTTCCATACAAATCTTAATCTTATCCTAGTATTGAAACTGTATATTTTAACGAAAATCGGACAAGATACAAACATACAGATTAGTTTCTAGTTTGTTTCTGCACAATTTCATTGACTTTAATTGGTTAGTATTGAAAATATCACCAGACTTCGTTTGTATGCAGCGCGCATTTATGCATTCGGAATAAACTTCTCTTAAGTTTATACAGTGTATAGGTACCCGTATTTACAGTTCATTGTAGTAATTAAATCGATGTCACGTATCAAAAGAAAGCACGTGAAACATAACAAAATAAGTAACTCACGACAAATATCAGTAATTTAAATTTAAAAGGCTAATTTTATATTTTTTCGTGATTAAACTTGCGTCAACTAATAAAAACGTTGCCGTTGGCACGTTTGTTTAGTGGTAATTTAATTATGCGAGAATTCTTCGATTCTCTTATCTTATCATCGTCACGCCAATGAGACTATCAGTAAGGCTAGTATGCCAAGCACGAGAAAGCGACAAAACGAGTAAACGATTATAGTGCGTCCAAGATTTCTTCGTGATTACGACAGATCGTTTTAGTTCTAGGGGTCGGGGATCGGGTTTAGTTTTAGGGTTCCTTGTTTCTGGATACGTGAAAAAATTTGCGGCAGTAGTGTATACAACGTGTTAATGAATAAGCGCAAAACCTCACACACCCCAACTGATTTATAATAAAATAATGAGATTGAAACAAAAATTTCATTATTTTAGTAATTAAAATTGAAAGTCAATCGCATTTTAAATTTTCATGCAAAAATGATTTGTTATTATTTCAGCAATGAATGAAAGCGCTAGCGTGCTCATGGATACATTTTAAGAATCGTGTTTTGGTAGTAAGTAGGGTGGGTGTGCCAGTGCGGTGGGTTGAGATCGAGTTCAGTAAATTTTAAATTTTACAAACAAATTATTTAATATTTTGAAAAAAATTACCTATGTTGAAAACCTTATAATTCGATTCTGCTCTCGATTCTAAATAAACGACTTTCTAGTTTTGCGTTAATTCATTAACACGTTGTATAGAGTCCTTCTTAATATGCTGACACTTTTTTATGGGGATGATCAGACCGTCAAACTGAACAACTTTCTCTATGACACCAACATCTAAATCGCGAAAAAAAATCTGCTGTTCATTACAAAACTGCATACCTACTAGAAGTAAATGTATGGGACAGCTGATTTTTTTCACGATTTCGATGTTGGTCCCATAGATACCTACCCCACCCCACTTAACTTTGTTAAGTTAAACGGAAAACTATCACCCCTAAGTAGGCTTTCCAAGTTAACGAGTAATAATCGACCAACCTGCAAAATGTACTTTTTAGACTTTAGCCGTTAAACAAGTCCGTATGTTGAGACGGGCAACTACGGAACCCTACCCTGCGCGTGGTCCGACACGCATTTAAATGTACTGAGTGAAAGATTTTATTTTTACGAAATTTTTCCCTGCTAAGCGCTCGTTGGCGTAGTGGAGCTTCGGTATTGGAAACGATCACCGAAGTTAAGTAACGTCAGGTCCGGTCAGTCTTTGGATGGGTGACCGTTTAGTGCTATTTCATCTCGAGCGTTTCCGTGCTTCCGTGCCGTCTCGGATAGTTCCGTCAGACGGCGTTGTAACTATTCGTTAAGCCAGGTCAGAGGTCTATTAAGATAGCTTGAAAATTCTCTGACAGCAAGTTGACCACTAGCTTGCCTCCACCAATAAGCACTGGGCCTGCGTGGTGGAGTATGGCCCACTCCCTCTCACCCTTATTCGTGAGAGGAGTTCTTTGCCCTTCAGTGGGATTCTACAAGCTATAGCTTACTCTTAATTTATACCTACCAAATTTCTTCCCGAGAATGTCTTAAGAGGTTACTAATAGACCGTTTTGTAATTAAAAGTTTCACCTTTCAAGTAAGTGATAGACACGCCCCTCACATCATCCCGCAAAACGTTAAACCTTTTAGTTTAGTAGAGGTGAGGCGGTTCTGAAAGGGTCAAGGTCGTTCAGTGGGGGATACGTCTTAATTACGAACAAAACGAAAAACGAGATAAATTTAGTTTTTGTTACGTGTTCGTAAATCGATTCCATACCGGAAATGCATCATTGTGAAATAAACGATAGTTGGCTTAAATTGACTCATGCATCACTTCACCTCGCTTCTACTATGTATTTTTAATTTTACCCGATGATTACATCCATCAACTCATACCTACTATGATTTATTTTAGTCATGTGTTTTCACCCTTTCTTAAAGCATTTATTTATGCGTTTATTGTATTGAAGGAGCTTAGTTAACTGTTCAGGGTCGATCTCAGTTAACTCTACGAAGTGTCTATCAACTCTAAGAACTTTGGCCGATAACTGAATGTATTTACGTCGATAAAGTTGTTATGAGGTGACCACAGTAATTCTTCATTGTTTTCGATTTTAACTTTCCATCCAAACATCTTCCAATCATTAATACATTTAAACCCTTTGTACTGTGATACTTTTTCTATAAGTATGGTCATTTATAATGTTATTATTTTTAAGATACATATACATCACAAATAAGGCATATTTTACCCTATAAAACATTTGTAAGGTATAAAATAAACGTTTTCAAGTTTTAAAGAGTTCTTTTTATTTTAACAGAATGTGTAGTATGTGTTTTACATGAATTCTTGTACACACGGCATCACATCAAGCTGTACAAAACCAACATAAGTTGGTCGCGCGACGCGACATTATTCGTTACTCGTCCTACGTTAAACGAGCGGCCAACTTATTTTGGGTTTGTATAGCTTGATGTGTCGCTGTGTACCTATATTATAGATTGAACTTTTTAGTTATATCATAAACTGTTTCTGTCTCAGTATTAGTAGCTTCATGACAATAATGTCAAAGTAGTGTGAAAAAATACCACATTATTTAGATTATGTTTATGGGAAAAATATACAATTCAAACAAAGAAAAAAATTATAAAATATTTTTATTTAAACCATGCTTAAACGTAGATTTATGTACAGTTAAATAAATCACTTCATAATCTCTTATATACTCAAATAGTCCTTTCTTAGTGCACCCCTACTCCTCTACTTATTCCAAATTTCATGTTTTTATTTTCTGTGTTTTAGGTTGTGCATTATCGTCACGGAACTCTTTTGTAAGTATACAGGGTCCTTCTTTATATGCTGACACTTTTTTAAGGGGATGATCAGACCGTCAAACTGAACAACTTTCCCTATGGCACCGAAATTGAAATCGCGAAAAATAAATTAACTGTCGCATACATTTTTGGCTTGAGTAGAATTGCAGTTTTGTATGGAACAGCAGATTTTTTTTTCGCTATTTCGATGTTGGTGCCATAGAGAAAGTTGTTCAGTTTGACGGTATGATCATTCCCTTAAAAAGTGTCAGCATATAAAGAAGGACCCTGTATACTTACAAAAGAGTTCCGTGACGATAATGCACAACCTAAAACACAGAAAATAAAAACATGCATTTTGAAAAACTAATTCTTAATTCGTGGTGCAGATGTTTTCTTCTTGGGAGCAGCTGGTAACTGCTCCTGTTCTTCAACATCCGAATCAAACGGATTGAACCACCTGAATTTAAAATTAAAAGATAATTAGTAAGGATCTACTTAATATATTTTTAAAATTGTAGTACTCATTTTTATTTTTAAAGTGTGTAGCTGTAATGTTGAAGATTTAATAATAAACAAAAGTGTTTTAGATTTGTACAGAAAAAATGTACATACTTACTCAAAATGTTACAAAATTAAAAATGTGTTTGCAAAACTTTTGAGAAATAAAAAATACTTACACACTTCAATTTTTTAGGAAAGTAGGAGTATAATTGAACATTTTGACATAGATATTGCGTTTTGAATTTGTGGGGCAGAATAATCTGCTTCTTATCGTGTGGCAAGTACGAGTAGCAAGCCCTGGTGACAGATTTTTCTGTCAGAATTTTTTGTTTCAGAATATCTCTGACTACCCCCTCGGGGAATAAAGTCGTGAGCATATGCATGCATGCATCTAAACTATTATAAAACAGTAACTTAAGTGTGTCTGTAGATTAAACATTTTTATAAGAAAAAGATTACGATATGGTTTTTAGGTGTCCCTGAGTCCGAATCAATCAACCTTCTTCATTTAGAAATTTTATCTGTCTGTTTGTGTGTTTGTTTGTGCGAGTATCACACAAAAACTACTCAACCAATTTTGATGAATCTTTTTTTATTTCATAGCTTATGATTTGACTTAAAATCTGGTATATAATTTTTGCGGACGAAGTCGCGGTTAAACTCTAGTAATCAACTAAAATTAAACAATTTCACAGGTTATTACCGCGCTTTTTAAATAACTATTTGAGATTCCGATATTTGTGCAGCGTTAAAACACTTAGGTACAACAGCCATGATCCATCCATTTTTCACCCTACCACTAGTCGAATAAGAGGCTTCCTACATTGCATCGTTCGTTATTTCGTTCAACATAGATAAAAGAGGGTTATTTATTTTTAAATTAGATTCTTTTTCGGGTGCAGCCTACTCTATCGGATCCTGCTTTGTATTCGGGATCCGACTATTATCGCCACAACTGAGGTTCCATTTCGCTTCGGGTAAAACACCTATTTTAGGACACCTTCAAAGAAATATTGTAAATGCATTGTCTATCTTCGGGACAGCTTTCTTTTGATATTCAAAGGTTGTCGTGTGACTCGTTGAGTGTGTATGGTGCTCAGTTTTGTTGTGGTATTTGTGTTAAAAACAAAGATAAACTTTCACATCTTTCTTTGACTGTAATGATGTCATTCTAGTCTGTAATGTACAATAGTTTCTTCCTACTTGCTATTTTGAAAAAACGACTAAAATTATAAAACGTGAACGTTTGTGACTAAATTTTGGATGAAATTCACACGGATAGAATATGTGCTGGATTAATACATATAAATAGGACACTTTACATTAGGAAAGACAATGCTGACGAAGTCGCGGGCAAAAGCTAGTAATAAATAAAATAAAAGAGTTATAGATAATTTGATTATATTGATCAAAAGTGTTGTGTATCTTCTTTTCATGATTTTTGGCACTTCTGTAAAAGAAAACAGCTTACGTGAAACCCAATGTTGTAAATATGTACTGTTTAAATTTATGAATCCTAGAGATTGGTAAATTAGGTTTGACTAAAGGTGCACTTCCGATGCTAGCGGCCGATGCGACTGACGCGCGCGGCTCGCGGCCGACGGCTAATGCGGCTATACTAGTTACTATGAAAGCGTATGGCGCCGCTTCCGATGCTAGCGACTGACGCGTGCGTCAGACGCGCGCGGCCGATGTGATAAACATTTATGGCATATGATATGACAGAACCACGCGTCAGTCGCATCGGCGGCTGGCATCGGAAGTGCACCTTTATCTGACTGTTTTTTTTCTCTAAAGAGAAATCATTTACGAGTATGATTTGCTTACCATTCCGATTACAGAAGCTATAAGTTTGTAGGCAGTTACCTAAAACAAATAAACAGTGCATACAAGGAGAGCAAAATGTGATCTATGGCAGTTATGAGGAATCCATATTGTGTAGAATCATCATTGAGAACTTTGACTAATTATTATAAGGACTAGCCTTGCGGTAGCATTTCCCCTCTGCTACGGTATAAGCACAATTGATCTTGTGCATTTACATTCAATTTTACACCTTATCACTAAACGAGACAGCCTATAATTGCGAAATAATAACTTTGAACTTAGAACGTTTGGGGTTCACACGAGACTACTTTTCATGATTTTTAACATTCAAAATTAGAATCTAAAGTTATGGGGAAGAAAATCCAAAGTTGCGGATTTCATGTTACCTCGCCCTCCGCAAAAAGTGGCAGAAATGTTTGTTAGTAGAATTACACGCGTAACCAGTTCACATATAAATAGTCAAAGATTGAGAATCACGAATAGGAAGAAAAGCGATTAACTATGTAATTACACGTCACACCTAACTCAATACTTGTTTACCTATATTTAAAGGAAAGTAGGTGATATTTTCCATTAGACTCACATTACCTAATTTTTATTTATTAAAACTGATTATAAAATGTGTTTTATAGACCAACATAATAACTATTCATAAGACACTTACAAATGAATTCTAGGTACTATGGCTCGATGTTCTAACACACTTTCGAATATAATACATTATGATACAAGTGAGCAAAGTTGGTCATTCCAGCCGAGTCGGGATTGCAGCACGAGCCGCCAGGCGAGCGCTGCATACTAGCCAAGGCTGTAATGACCAATGCTCACGCGTTTCATACGACGTTTTTCAAAATACTTGCGAGGAAAAAGTAATAAAATTTCGTAAAATACAACAATTTTAGATAATCATTTGTGAAAAATGGCGCTGGTAATTTTTTTTGCGTCCGTGCCTTTGGTTGACATAGCTATGCGTGCGCAGGTCGACGAAGAGGCAATGACTTTAGCCGCCATTCAACCAACGACATTTTGTTACTAAACTTAATATTTATGTATTTATAACACAAATCAATGCTAAATTGTTAACTAAAATAAATTGTATGATGAAATTAGGCGTTTATATATCATATTTTAACTAAAACAGAAACAGTATAGTAACAGTATTTTAGCTAATTTATTCAGATTTTTTTTTTGACATAAAATCTCTTTATAATAATCATTTTCGCGTGTTCTATAAGCTGGATTATGTACCTAAAAGCGGTTCAATAAGAGCGAGCCACTTTACGAGCAAGTGTGTTAAAAAAATATTAATAGGTAAGCTACCTATATTATTAAAATTGATTAGTTATGTATTTTCATACTCACAACAACAGTTACTTTTTGACTATCTACAAGACTTTACCCGTCTTTATGACCTCTTTTCGGCTTTCTATTTGATTCTTTTTGCCAATCAGACTTTTGGTCTTCTTTGTCATATTCATTGGACTCTCGTCTCTTTGATTTTGATCGTCCATGCTTTTGTGAGTCACTTTTGGATTTTTTCTTTTTGTTTGGTTTCTTGTTGGATTTCTTTTCGTCTGACTCGTCATAGTCATCATCCTCACGGTCCTTACTTTTTTTAGATATTCCTTTACGTTCGTCTTTTGATTTTCTTTTTTTTTCACCTTTTTTAGAACGGCCATGTGATTTTCTTTTCGAATGCTTGTCCTCGTCTTGATCTAATTCCCTGCTCTCGTCTTCTTCATCATCATCTTGTTTTCTTTCTTTATTGGATTTTCTTCCTCTACTTGTTTTTTTCTCACTTTCTTCACTGTATTTGTCATCATTTTCATAATTATTACCCTTTTTCTTTTGCTTTTTCATCGATTGTGTACGCCGATCAGACTTTTGATCTTCGTCTGATTCCCGTCTTTTTGATTTTGAACGTCCATGTTTGTTAGAATTACCTTCCTCAGATTCATCCCCATTGTTCGATTTATTGATGGATTTTTTCTTTTCGACTGCATCGTCATTATCCTTATGCTTACGGTGTTTATCTTTTTTTGATTTTCCGCTACCATTATTGCTTTCATCGTCATCAATTTCACTTGAATCTCCACCTATATCAGATTTTTTATTTGAGAGGCCGCATAAATGTATACTCCTCAAACGAATAATAATATCGCATAGTCCTGGTTTCAGATCGTTCTGTGCGATCTACCTAAAGCTCGTCAGGTAGGCAGGGAAGACTGTTTCTAAAATGCCCAGTTCGGTCCTGGTCACAGCAAAGTGATTTAAGTCTTCTTCTGTCGGTTTGTTAATGAAAGTGACAGAGAACCTTGTTTTGGTAGTAAGTAGATGAGTGTGCTCATGCGGTTGGTTGACATCGAGTTCAGTAAAATTTTAAATTACACTAAAGACTACGGAAATAAACAAATTATTTATTATTTTGAAGAAATTGTAACCTATGTTGAAACCTTAATAATTCGACTCTGCTCTCGATTCTGAACAAACTATTTGATAGTTTTTGCGTTTATTCATTAACATATAAACTAAGTTTTTTGTAGATACTAAAATGTATATCTCTAGATGAGCCCAACAAATTATTTTCTCTTAACTTTATCTACAGTCAACCAAGTTGAAATATAAGCCTACCTTATAACTTTGTCTCAGTCACTTATATTAATAACTCGACAGAAGAAGACCTAAAAACAGTTTTCTGTGACCAGAGTCGGACTGGGGACCTGATACCGGCCCAGGCATTTTAGAAACAGTCGGCCCTGCCTATCTGACAAGCTACAGGTAGATCGAAGAAATACGGTCTTAAACCAGGAGTAAACGAAGCGAGATCGAGATTTTGCTACATTATTGTTCGATTGAGGAGTATTAATTTATGAGGCTGCTCGAATGGCCAATAGCTCGATAAGAACCTAAATTGGCTATTACATTATGTCCAGACCGGGACAGGCTGTGACAAGATTCTAAGGTAGGCTCAATTTAGTAGAATGTACAATATAATTGTGTAGCGGTGAACCACCTGGAGGACTGCGAAACGAAATAAAATTACTATGGTTTTTCTACAAAAGTTACAATGACAGATTATGGTTGTAATCTTCATTATAACAGCCGATAAACGTCCACTGCTGGACATAGGCCTCCCCCAAGGATCGCCACAACGACTGGTCCTGCGCTGCCCTCATCCAACAGCTTCCCGCCGCCTTCACCAGGTCGTCGGTCCACCTCGAATCCCATGTGGGGCTATCAAAGCTGCGCTTTCCGGTACGCAGTCGCCACTCGAAAACTCTTCGGCCCCATCGGTCATCGGTTCAGCGAGCAATGTGCGCTACCCATTGCCTCTTTAATTTAGCAATTCTTTGGGCTATGGGTAGATGAATACGAATATTCGTATTCGTTGCATTGCATTGAATATACGATACTTAAATAAATAAAATTCTGTGAGAAAAATACAACAAGTATTGATAAACAAACAAACAGACTGACCAGGTGGAGTTTTTCCAGGTGAAATTCGGCCTGGTGGAGTTTGTCCAGCTGGAGTTTGTTCATCTGGAGTTTGTCCAGGTGTAGTTTGTCCAGCAGGAGTTTGTCCAGCTGGAGTTTGTCCAGCTGGAGTTTGTCTAAGTGGAGTTTGT
This sequence comes from Agonopterix alstromeriana, assembly GCA_963924505.1. Taxonomy (NCBI): domain Eukaryota; kingdom Metazoa; phylum Arthropoda; class Insecta; order Lepidoptera; family Depressariidae; genus Agonopterix; species Agonopterix alstromeriana. The sequence goes on from OZ004670.1 coordinate 12,119,664, forward strand.
CCAGGTGGAGTTTGTCCAGGTGGAGTTTGTCCAGCTGGAGTTTGTCCAGCTGGAGTTTGTCCAAGTGGAGTTTGTCCAGCTGGAGTTTGTCCAGCTGGAGTTTGTCCAGCTGGAGTTTGTCCAGCAGGAGTTTGTCCAGCTGGAGTTTGTCTAAGTGGAGTTTGTCCAGGTGGAGTTTGTCCAGGTGGAAATTGTTCAGATGGAATTTGTACAGGTGTAATTTGTTCAGGTGGAATTTGTCCAGGTGGAATTTTTTTAGGTGGAGTTTGTCCAGCTGAACATTGTCCAGATGGAGTTTGTCCAGGTAGAGTTTGTCCAGGTGGAGGTTGGACAGGTTGGCCTGTAAAAGAAAAAAAATCATATTACATTGTGCATCAACTTCAAATAATAGTGTGCAAACATATTTTGTATATTTTTATAAAGGGAATGACAACATTATTTATCTTCGAACCGAAAATAAAATCTAAGCATTATTGAAAAAGCTTGAATTATGAATAAAATTATTCTTGGTCTTGAATTGATATCCTTTACATCTAAACTTAAATGCATTTACATTTCAAACATGGTGCTACAGACCATCACACTGAACAACTTTTACTTTGGAACCAACTATGAAAACGCGAAAATAAATCAGCTGTTTCATACACTTTGGTCCAGTAGAAATTGACATTGTTAAGTTTGAAGGTCTGAAATAACCTGGTCGATATGTAACGCATTTTATTTAACATCCTGCATGATAGGAAACTTACGTACCTACACAATAGCTCTACATGCCAGAGGCCTTTTGACTGTAAAGTTTAAAATAGTCTTGCTACAAGATGGCTGCTAAGCTTCTACCGATCGGCAATAGGCTCATGTGGTTAAGGCTCTACCTAGTAACTATTTTATACATTAACTATGACACTTTTTAAGCAGAAAACAAAACTCAAGAATCTATAGGACATGAGAAGAATAGAATATAATTTATTTGCTTTGAAACAGGTAAATATTACAAAAGATGGCATAGAATATGAAATAAGTTTCTTCTGTTCAGCTGTAGCAACAGCGTGCAAATATGTTAACAACTTATACTAAACCTGCTTACAATATTTAACACTTTATATTTTACATTATTTTATTTACACTTTAAATTTAAAAACTAAATTTGGTTTTTCTCGAAATCCATTTTAATGGATGAAACTGAAGAAAAAGGAATCTAATATCACCTCTTTCTTTCCAATTGTAACCATGTTACTCTTACATTATGAATCGGAATCAAATGAAAATTTACCATATACTTCATAACAAAACAAAGAATGAATAGGTTTTCTTAAATTTTGAAAATTCATAAAAATCATCTAATTTTTCAAAGAAAACGTCTAAATTCTGACTGGAGCCACGTGCTCGTTCACATCGATTAGTATGGACAGTCGTGTTCCCGGGCAGATATGCCTTAAGTATGGGTATATATTGGGTGGAACTTATACAAATGTTGATTACGATGAGTTGAAATGGCTGGACACCTGTATTAGCTGACATGGTTGTTTCGTTTAGTGCGTATTAAAAAAAAGGATTCGCGAACCACCCACTATAGGCCACTACCACAGGATAAATACAAACTGAGTCATTAGATATGAAAGCTTCCTTTACATAGTGTCCCTCTTTCATTCTTTCACGTAATGGCAGCGTGACATCGCTAGGGTTTTCAAGTCTCGCATTGACTACTCACAAAATGGCGGCAGGTTTAATGAGATTTGACCCAGAAGTTTACACGGTATACCTAACCTATTGCCATTCAACCCTCGGTGAGGATCTGCCGTCAAGTGTACCTGTGCTGTGGAGTGAGATAGGCCTACCACTACTCTCGCTACAAAGTGAAAAATTTCGTGTACTCGATGACGTAGGATAATTTGCAGCACCCTCATAGTCTATGCCCTAACATTCTCAGCAATGTACCCTGAATTGTCATTGTAAACTACAAATTGGCACGTTTATTAAATTCCTGTACTAACTAAAAATATTAACTGTTATTTCGTTAAATTCTAATTAAAAATAAGGATTCGCGAATAATCAAACACACATACACACACAAACACAGAAAGACCGAACAAACTTATTTATAAACTAATTACATCGTACAACGTGTTAATGAATTAACGCAAAACTAGAAAGTAGTTTGTTTAGAATCGAGAGCAGAATCCGAAACCGAATTATCATGTTTTCAACACAGGAATTTATTTCAAAATATTAAATAATTTATTTAATTTATAAATTTGAAATTTACTGAACTCGATCTCAACCTACCGCACGGGCACACTTATTAGGATTAATTGAAAAACGTGTATTGCAGGTGATGTGTATTCACAGGAACGGAGTTACATAATCAATCGAAAAACAAAAGCTCACGTTTTCTTTACCTACGCGTAGGTATTGTCATAGACAATGATACAGAAAGAGTTTACACTCTATCACCAGCCCTTAAACTCTTGATATCATTTCAAACACAACAGTTCACAACTCACCCTACTTACTCCCAGAACAAAATTCTTAAAATGTATCACTATCATTCTAGCACTTTAATTTATTGCTGAAATGATAAAAAAATCATTTTTGCCTGAAAACTTAAAATGCGAATAACATTAAATTATAACTATCAAAATAATTAAATTATTGTTTCAATCTAATAATTTTGTTATAAATCAGTTGGGGTGTTTATTCATTAACACGTTGCTTATCTATTTTTTTGCGCCGGCAGCGGCGACGGTTAAAAAATGAAAGATTACGTACCGGGTGTAGTAGTCATTTGTGTCGTTCCACTTGTAGCGGCGGCGGTAGCGGCACTTGATGCGGCAGAACCTAAATATTCCTTTTTTGTTTAGTATTTTCTAATAAATCCTCTCTTGAATGTTAAGATTTGTTAATAGCATATGTAAACTTATATTTTTAACTAAAGATACTATTTGATCTGTAAATCTTCCTGTAAGCAAATAAATAAATGAAAAAATTTTATACACGTTGTAGCAAATCTCCTTCGTAAGTTTTAGCAGTGACAAGGTTCTTGGTACAAGGGTAAAAAAGTAGGTCGACAACAACTTGTAGTAAAGTATCTAATGACACCGAAAGAGAAGACGTTCGTGAGTAATGTTAATATAATTGTATATGTTTGTAAATTTTAAGAGGCGAAGTTTATTTGACTAATTTTAGTAATGCATACCAGAGGGTCCTTGCCATGTTCCTGCTACTGCTGCAGCTGCCGAGGCCGCGGTGGTGGTAATTTGACCTTTAAAATATACGACAAATACAAGCATTAATATAAAGTTTATTTAAAAAATTAAAAAACTTGACTGCGTAAACAGTGAACTTTAAATAAAAACTGAAAAGAAAAATACAAGTCTAGAATTATGTTAAGATAATATTATATTGAAGCGAATTTAACAGTCGGGTCCCATTATTGGGAAAATTTGGTCCGGTCTAGAATTTTAATGGGTTGCGACTGTTAAAGTCGCTTCGAATTGTAGACTCTGCAAGTCAAGCGAATTAAACGCTCTTCTTTTAATTAATTTCTATTTATTAAAACGTCTTTCTTCATTTGATAGACAAACAAACAGACAGACCAGGTGAGGTTTTTCCAGGTGGCATTCGTCCAGGTGGAGTTTGTCCAGCTGGACTTTGTCCAGGAGTAATTTGGCCAGGTGAAGGTTGACCAGATGGAGTTTGTCCAGATGAAGTTTTTCCAGGTTTAGTTTGTCCAGGTGAAGTTTGTCCTAGTGGGGTTTGTCCAGTTGGAATTAGTCCAGATGGAGGTTGGACAGGTTGGCCTGTAAAAGAAAAAAAAATCAATACATAATTATTTTGTACATTTTTTATAAGGGAGGGAATCTAAGCAATATCGAAAAAGCTTGAGTTATGGATAAAATTATTCTTGATCTTGAATCGATATCCTGTACATCTAAACTTAAATGCATTTACATATCAAACATGGTGCTACAGACCATCAAACTGAACAACTTTTACTATGGGACCAACTATGAAAACGCGAAAATAAATCAGCTGTTCCATACACTTTGGTCCAGTAGAAATTGACATTGTTAAGTTTGATGGTCTGAAAGAACCTGTTCGATATGTAACGCATTTTATTTAATATCCTGTATGATAGGAAACTTACGTACCTACACAATAGCTCTACATGCCAGAGGCCTGTTGACTGTTGAGTTTAAAATCGTCTGGCTACAAGATGGCTGCTAAGCTTCTACCGATCGGCAATAGGCTCATGTGGTTAAGGCTCTACCTAGTAACTATTTTATACATTAACTATGACACTTTTTAAGCAGAAAATAAAACTCAAGAATCTATAGGACATGAGAAGAATAGAATATAATTTATTTGCTTTGAAACAGGTAAATATTACAAAAGATGGCATAGAATATGAAATAAGTTTCTTCTGTTCAGCTGTAGCAACAGCGTGCAAATATGTTAACAACTTATACTAAACCTACTTACAATATTTAACACTTTATATTTTACATTATTTTATTTACACTTTAAATTTAAAAACTAAATTTGGTTTTTCTCGAAATCCATTTTAATGGATGAAACTGAAGAAAAAGGAATCTAATATCACCTCTTTCTTTCCAATTGTAACCATGTTACTCTTACATTATGAATCGGAATCAAATGAAAATTTACCATATACTTCATAACAAAACAAAGAATGAATAGGTTTTCTTAAATTTTGAAAATTCATAAAAATCATCTAATTTTTCAAAGAAAACGTCTAAATTCTGACTGGAGCCACGTGCTCGTTCACATCGATTAGTATGGACAGTCGTGTTCCCGGGCAGATATGCCTTAAGTATGGGTATATATTGGGTGGAACTTATACAAATGTTGATTACGATGAGTTGAAATGGCTGGACACCTGTATTAGCTGACATGGTTGTTTCGTTTAGTGCGTATTAAAAAAAAGGATTCGCGAACCATCCACTATAGGCCACTACCACAGGATAAATACGCGCGCGTGCAAACAAGAATGAACTGAGTCACTAGATATGAAAGCTTCCTTTACATAGTGTCCCTCTTTCATTCTTTCACGTGATGGTAGCGTGACATCGCTAGGGTTTTCAAGTCTCGCATTGACTACTCACAAAATGGCGGCAGGTTTAATGAGATTTGACCCAGAAGTTTACACGGTATACCTAACCTATTGCCATTCAACCCTCGGTGAGGATCTGCCGTCAAGTGTACCTGTGCTGTGGAGTGAGATAGGCCTACCACTACTCTCGCTACAAAGTGAAAAATTTCGTGTACTCGATGACGTAGGATAATTTGCAGCACCCTCATAGTCTATGCCCTAACATTCTCAGCAATGTACCCTGAATTGTCATTGTAAACTACAAATTGGCACGTTTATTAAATTCCTGTACTAACTAAAAATATTAACTGTTATTTCGTTTAATTCTAATTAAAAATAAGGATTCGCGAATAATCAAACACACATATACACACAAACACAGAAAGACCGAACAAACTTATTTATAAACTAATTACATCGTACAACGTGTTAATGAATTAACGCAAAACTAGAAAGTAGTTTGTTTAGAATCGAGAGCAGAATCCGAAACCGAATTATCATGTTTTCAACACAGGAATTTATTTCAAAATAATAAATAATTTATTTAATTTATAAATCTGAAATTTACTGAACTCGATCTCAACCTACCGCACGGGCACACTTATTAGGATTAATTGAAAAACGTGTATTGCAGGTGATGTGTATTCACAGGAACTATATAATACACTTTGGTCCAGTAGAAATTGACATTGTTAACTTTGAAGGTCTGAAATAACCTGTTCGATATGTAACGCATTTTAATTAACATCCTGCATGATAGGAAACTTACGTACCTACACAATAGCTCTACATGTCAGAGGCCTGTTGACTGTTAAGTTTAAAATAGTCTGGCTACAAGATGGTTGCTAAGCTTCTACCGATCGGCAATGGGCTCATGTGGTTAAGGTTCTACCTAGTAACTATTTTATACATTAACTGTGAAATTTTTTAAGCAGGAAACAAAACTTAACAATCTACAGGATATGAGAGAAGTGATTTGGTTTATCTCAAATCTATTTTAATTAATAAAACTGAAGAAAAAGGAATCTAAAGTCACCCCCTTTTCCGGTTGTAACCATGTTAATCTTTCATTTTGGATCGGAAGAAAATGAAAATTTACGATATACTTCATAGTAAAATGAATAGGTTTTCTTATTTTTTGAAAATTCATAAAAACTCATCTAATTTTTCAAAGAAAACGCCTAAATTCTGCCCGGAGCCACGCACTCGTTCACATCGATTAGTATGGACAGTCGTGTTTCCGGGCGGATACGCCTTAAGTATGGGTATATATTGGGTGGAACACAAACGTTTATTACGATGAGTTGAAATGGCTGGACACATATATTAGCTAACAAAATAAATGGTTGTTCCGTTTAATGCGTATTAAAAATAAGAATTCGCGAACAACCCACTATAGGCCACTACCACAGAATAAATACTAGCACTAGTCGTACAGAAGAATCACTTCGAAAACAGATTTAAATAAATAGCGACTCTCTCTGCACGGCAAGTTTAATGAGATTTGACCAGCAAATTCCTGTACTAGCTGAAAATATTAACGGTTATTTCGTTTCATTCTAATTAAAAATAAGGATTCGCGAATAATCAAACACACATACACACACACCTACAGAAAGATAGATCAAACTTATTTATAAACTAATCACATCATACAACGTGTTAATAAATTACGCAAAACTAGAAAGTAGTTAGTTTTTTTAGAATCGAGAGCAGAATCGAATTATCATGTTTTCAACATAGGATTTTTTTTCAAAATATTAAATAATATGTTCGTAAAATTTGAAATTTACTGAACTCGATCTCAACCCACCTCACGGGCACACTCACCCTACTTACTACCAAAACAAGATTCTTGAAATGTATCACTATCATTCTAGCACGCTAGCGCTTTCATTCATTGCTGAAATGATAACAAATCATTTATGCCTGAAAACTTAAAATGCGAATAACTTTAAATTGTATCTATCAAAATGATGAAATTATTGTTTCAATCTAATAATTTTCTTATAAATCAGTTGGGGTGTATGAGGTTTTGCGCTTATTCATTAAGACGTGGCATATCTATTTTTTTGCGCCGGTAGCGGCGACGGTTAAAAAATGAAAGATTACGTACCGGGTGTAGTAGTCATTTGTGTCGTTCCACTTGTAGCGGCGGCGGTAGCGGCACTTGATGCGGCAGAACCTAAATATTCGTTTTTTTTTGTTTAGTATTTTCTAATCAATCCTCTCTTGAATGTGAAGATTTGTTAATAGCATATGTAAACTAATATTTTTAGCTAAAGATACTATTTGATCTGTAAATCTTCCTGTAAGCAAATAAATAAATGAAAAAATGTTATACACGTTGTAGCAAATCTCCTTCGTAAGTTTTAGCAGTGACAAGGTTCTTGGTACAAGGATAAAAAAGTAGGTTGACAACAACTTGTAGTAAAGTATCTAATGACACCGAAAGAGAAGACGTTCGTGAGTAAAGTTAATATAATTGTATATGTTTGTAAATCTTAAGAGGCGAAGTTTATTTGACTAATTTTAGTAATGCATACCAGAGTTTCCTTGCCATGTTCCTGCTACTGCTGTAGCTGCCGACGCCGCGGTGGTGGTACTTTGACCTTTGAAATATACGACAAATACAAGCATTAATATAAAATGTATTTAAAAAATAAAAAAACTTGACTGCGTAAACAGTGAACTTTAAATAAAAACTGAAAAGAAAAAAACAAGTCTAGAATTTTATTAGGATAATATTATATTGAAGCGAATTTAACAGTCGGGACCCATTATTGGGAAAATTTGGTACGGTCTAGAATTTTAATGGGTTCCGACTGTTAAAGTCGCTTCGAATTGTAGACTCTGCAAGTCAAGCGAATTAAACGCTCTTCTTTGAATTAATTTTTATTTTTTAAAACTTCCTTGTCCGCCAAAGACCTAGGCTACCTATCGATACTAGTTATAATAAAATCTTCTCACCGCTGACTAATCTTCCGGCAAGGGAAAGAATGAAGAATATCGCCAACATGATGCCGACGAACAACAGTCAAAAGCTACAATGTCGATTTGTCGTCGAAATCCATATTTATACTCCCTGATCATATACTTTATGATTATTTTATTGATGTTAAATTTTAATAGACCACGAAATATCATTTTGACGAAAAGGACATTAGCTTTCAGCGCGTACGTGTTTTTTTTTCTTCTGACAGGCTTGCTCCAAAAGTAAAAGTTGTTCAATTTGATGGGTAGAGTATGTGGTTTAAAGGGTAATGATACTTTTCCTTCCACCCTGTATATTCTTAAAATTTGCTTTGCGTAAAAACCTACACTTTTATACCAAACTAAGACCTATCCGTCGTACAAAACCAGACAGTACAATCTACTGATGAGACCGCTTTCAAAATTAGAATTACCCAACTCAGGTCCACATGCAATGTAAGTCTAAATGTTTTATAGGTTACCTGACTGTATTTAAACTGTTAACAACAAGCAATTTAATAATAGTCTGAAACAAATAGTAGCTGATAAATGTTATTACAAATTGAACTACTATACGAATGACAATAAAATTGTATTATACTATATTACCTTAGACTACTTATGAGGACAAGTTACGCGTGTAATTCTACTAACAAACTTTTCTGCCACTTTCTGCTGCGAGGTAGCACGAGATACGCAACTTTGAATTTTATTCCATCAGTCTAGATTTGAAGAATATTGAATGTTAAAAATCATGAAAAACAGTGTCGTGTGAACCCAAACGTCATAAGTTCGAAATTATTGTTCCGCAATTACAGGCTGTAGCGTTTAGTGATAAGGTATAAAATTGTATGTAAATGCGTAAGATCTTTTGATCTTGCACGTTGGCAGAGGGGAAAATTTGTTACTGTAAATATTGTAAATTGTAATCTAATTTGTAATTTAATTTTGTTAGTCGATGTAAGATGATTAAAATACCTATGTTGCCGTGCCCTTGCAGGGCTCATGTATACCTACATTGGCTACATTTTGTTACACCTAAGATGAACATGAACGCAAATAAGTATATATTGAATTAAAAAAATAGTGGTATATTATTGTGTGTACAACTGAAAGAAGTATAATAATAATAATTGTAACGAGTAAACGAGATTCACTACCAATTATTATCATTCGTGAATATTGAGGTTCAGGAGTGCGATTTCTGAAACTCATTCGTTGAAGTCAGCAGTTATAAATGTTAAAATTACTATAATAATAATAACAATAAATTCGTTTATTACCATAAAAATGTTACAAATTAAAAGTTTCCTGGCGGACCCCGCACAAGGCAGCGAAGGCCCGATTTGTGGCGGCCCAGATTTACAGAATATAGTTATTACTAGTACACAGAATACAAAATACAAACTCGGTTGACACAAATTATTGATTAATTATATGATATTATTGATTGACTATGGAGATATATATCTTTCTACTGCTGATTTGACTTTCAAAAATTACACTCCACACTTTCAGTACGCTTTTTGAAAGTCAAATCAGCAGTAGAAAGGTAGCAGTTAAAACAATTTTTAACGATTTTGGTATGGACAATAACGAAAGAGGGGTTGGAAAAAAATAGTTTTTTTTAAATGGAGTCATAAGTCGTTGGATAGGTCTTGTCCAATGGAACAAAGCTCCCACAGAAACTAAATCGATATAATGCTTCTCTCTCGAGATATCTGCGCTCAAAGTCAAAAATAGGGAAAAGAAAGAAAGATCAGTCAGATTCATAATAATAATAAAAAAATCTACACTATTAAACACACCCTAGCGTTTTATTGTCTTCGCTTCCCTAATAGCCTAAGAAAATTTATGAAATAAGCCCAAATAATTCTATACTCCATTCAAAATAGCAACGAAATTTTAAGGCTATTTTGAATTACAGAAACAGAGATTTGAAACACTTCCTCTCACTTATTCTTAGAACGTCTTTAGTAACGTCCAAGATATGTCGGATAGTATATGTATCCAATAAATTAATTACATTTGGTAATCAGAATTGGCCAGAAAGCGAAATAGGAATCGGAAAAACTCGTCGTCCTTATTGATGTATATGATAGTATAATTATGATGAATAAACTAAAATTCCTGGAGTGTGGGAAGTGAGCTGCGGGAGGGGTTTAAATGTCATTTTTAAGGTAAGGTAAGGCTCATATATTGAAAAAATACAGGGTGTATCAAAACACCAAAATAAAACTTAAGGGGTGGTAAAAACCATCAAACTGAACAACTTTAACTATGGAGAAAAAATCTCTATAATAACACATACAAACGCCAAACTTGGTGTGATTATACGCAAACTCTACAGTACAACCACAAATAATAAAAACTGGCCAAATATGAGTCGGACTCGCGTTAAGGGTCCCGAAAAAAAGCAAAAATTTGGTACCTAGTAGTCTATGGAACAGTGGATATTTTTTTCGAAATTTAAACGTTGGTCCCATAATAAAATTAGTTCAGATTGATAGTTTGAAGGACCCCTTAATTACGTCACGCATTTAAGTTTACATGTAACTATTTAAAGTTCATTGTAGTAATTGAATTGATAATGATTTAATCACGAATCAAAAAAAAACACGTGAAACAAAAAATAAATAACTCACGATATTAATAGCTGTAATTTAAATGGCTAATTTTATTTTTTCCATGATTAAACTTGCGTTAACTAATAAAATATTTGCACGTTTGTTTAGTAATGTAATTATGCGAGAACTCTTACGAGTAGTTTCTTTTTTTTCATTTATAAAAGTTTCCACTATATTTGTTTAAAAATGACTGTCCGCAAGTTCAAAGACTAAACGGCAGCAGATATGTCGTAAGGCCACTGCGATGTCACCACTATCTTGCAATTACTTAATTTAAAAGGCAATTATTCTCTAAGTTATCTTCATTACTAAAACTAACTTAAATATTATGACATATATATTTTAAAAAAAAAATTGACAAAAAAGTAATTTATTGTTACAAAAATAAAGAATAAAGGATAATTTCAATAAAGAATTCATATTTTTCATCATGTAAGATAATTTAAGCATCTTACAATAAGTTTTATCGAAAAAGAAAGTTTCTTCGTCTCTTTCTTCTGAAAAAATAGTCTTTGTTTCAGATTATAAGCTGTCTCGTTTAGTAATAATGTGTAAAATTGAATGTAAATGCACAAGATCAATTGTGCTTATACCGTTGCAGAGGGGAAATGCTACCGCAAGGCTAGTCCTTATAATAATTAGTATGTGTGCCTCGACTTCGCCTCGGCCTACATTTACACGTTCGTCCATCAATGACTCTATTGCTGGCCGCTGCGCTGCAGTAACGTACTAATGTTGAAAAGTAAAGTAGTTTTGAACGCTGGCCCTAACTTGTAGGGTCCTTCTTAATATGCTGAGAGTTTTTTAAGGGCATGATCAGACCGTGAATCTGAGCAACTTTCTCTATCGACACCAACGAGCACCAACAACTAAATCACGAAAAAAAAACTGCTCTTCCATACATTACTGCAAACTTACTCGAGCCAAATGTCGCCGTCGTCGAAATCTGGCTGTACTCCTGGAGTTCTGTGTGGACGCGGTCGGAAAGGGAACTGTTTACCATATTTTTTATTATTTGACCTACGTAATGTTTCTAATGGTATCTTTTTGGTATTTTTCCAAATATGTGTTTTCCAAGGATTAGCCTAAAAATTTAAAAAATAATAATGTGTACCTACTAGTGCCTACATTTTACAGGAGGATTGAAAAACAGATTTGAGCCAAAGAAAACTAACAGTCTAGATTTATAGTTAACTACCCTATAATGTACTAAATAAAAAAAAATGTAGTTAAGAGGCCTGTAATCGTTTAATGGCGCTTTATTACATCTTACCATCTTTTTACAAAACCATAAAATATATTTTTAAACAACACTTTTATAGGTTCGAAACATTCCACTTTTGAGACACTATCAATAAATATAATATTAATTAACTATTAAGATTTAAATTTTTTATTATTAGTATATTTTATAAGATAAAAACCTATAAAACCATTATAAAATAGCTGTTAGGTCTTTGTAGTTGGTGTTGTACTTTTTTATTTCGAGTAGGGCGCCGCGCCGCACCACTGAACCGTAAAAGGCCTCTTAATCTACTAGATATATTTATATTATACCTACTTAAGGTATGTGTAGTTTAGTTAATTCATAAGAATTATTGAATTTTATTTATTTGAAAGGAATAATCAAATAGCTACGAATTTATAATGCTCTCGTTGTTAGGAAATAGCAATGTTTTCAAAAAACAATGTGGCAACAAAAACTGAAACACATATTATGTATTTGCTTCCAATATTTATTACGTACTTTTATATTTAACATCATCTTTTTTTTTTGTATTTTTTTAAATTTGCTGTGATTATAATAAATTGATTACAATATTTATAAAATCAGGTTCAGTTTCATAGCACGGTGGTCGTTAATACGTCGATCGCATCGACGTATTCAGATGCTTCTTATCTCCTTGCCTATTTAAGAGTCTGGGCCTAGAACAAAAATAAATAATTACTACTCACAAAATAACAGTTGATAAATAAATATACAGGATGTAAAAATAAATGCGTTGCTTATCGAACAGGGTGCTTCAGACTATCAAACTGAACTACTTTCACTACGGAGTCAAAAGCGAAAGCGCGAAGAAAATTACCTTTTCCATAGAAAATGTGAAATATATGAATGCCCGACCCAAATATATGAAGAAGCTGAGTGTTTTAGCGTTAAAAGTTGTTTATTTTGATTTAAGCACCCATGTAACGTATTTTAGTTTACACCTTGTATAGATTCCAATGCAGGACACAGGCCTGTCACTAATAAGAGTGAGAGGGACGAAGTTTATTGTTATTGTAAAAAATATGGACAATTGTAGTCTGAAATAAAGATATATATATATATATTTTATATATAAAAAAAAAATATATATTTTATATATATATATATATATATATTATAGGGGCTTTTAACCCAGAGGTTATGCCAGCCCTTTTTTTAATTATGCATGGAGATGCAACAGTAAAAGGGCACACGTAGTGTGCACACGGCGAATGCACACGGCAACATCCGCGCGGCCAGCTTATGTTGGTTTTGTGTAGCTTGATGTGTCGCCGTGTGTACACCTACGCTACGAATGTAGGTCTGGCCGTAGTGGAGGAACTACTGGGTAGTAGGTTTAACTACTGGTTTCCTCCAGTGAAAAGGGAACCAGAGGTCCTACGGTTCTTAGCTGGGAGCTTGAATATTATATCGAATCTCTGTGATTATTTCTCATGCGCGATTAATGTCTTGAATTCTTGGACTTAACGAATGGACGCAGGGTCTCATACAAATTCTCGAAAAAAATGTCTTAGACTAACTTACGTAAACGCAAGTACGTTTTAGTAATTTATACAAAAACATTGAAACTGTTGAAATTCCTTTTTCATTTTGCTTGCGTAGTTTTTACAAATTAGTCAATCGATCAAAATGAAGACTGGCAGTAATTGTAACTCTTTATGGGTTTTGTTACTCTTTTGGTTCGGACACTTTTGAGTGCGTCCCGACGTCCAGCAGTTAAGTCAATGCTTGCATTCGATTGTGAACCTTATTTGTTGTAGGTTACGGGTTACGTATTCGTGTTGAAAGTGGTTTTGTATAGAGCATATTTGCGAGGGCCACAGTAGAGTCATCTGTTGGTTTTGCCGCTATAACTTGACTTGTGGGTGTTTACGTATGATGCTATCCCACAAGACAAATAGCTAGCTAGAGGTTAATGATAGCTGTGGGTGAGAGTTATATTTAAAAAACTAAATTAATGCAATTACCGAAGTAGTGCCGCTAGCTGAAGAACCAACAGTAGTCGGGCAGACACACTCTTTAGTCCTCGAGTTGTATAGGCCTCTCAATTCCTCATCTACGGCTGAGACTGCATTATAAATAATATAAAAATAAGACAAGTGTATTTTAAACATTAATTTTGATATTGATATTCCACAGACTTTACCATACATTAAAATATTTCACAACAATGACCGGCAATATCAGTTAAACAAATCTCACCACTTTTAAGCAAATTTTAACCTTAAAGTATGGACATAATGAAGTCCTCCAGCTGGATCCGTGGTGACACAAGGTATTAAAATCTCATCTACATACTATTGGTATTGACTATAAATTGACATATCGCTTATTCTAATGGACGGTTGTCATAAATGTGAATAGATAACAACTTTTACAATGGGAGCAAACCGCATAAGCATATGCTCACGACTATATTCCCCGAGGGGGTAGTCAGAGATATTCTGAAACCTCAGAACATCCACGTTTCACCAGTAGTACCGAAACTCTGTCCAGTGTGACGGGGGGTGAGCCTGTCGCCACTTATAATGGACGGTGGGTACAATACATGCCTCAAAATTGAAGCATGCAGGTTTCCTCACGATGTTTTCCTTCACTGAAAAGCCAGTGGTGTTACAAATCGCACATAAATTCCGAAAAACTCATTGGTACGAGTCGGCCTGGACGGGGATCGAACCATCGCCTCCTGCATGGCAGGCAAGGTTACTCGCCACTGGACCACCACGGCTTTTTCAACAAACCGAGCAGAGTTTGGGAGCAAACCGAGGGGAGCAAAAACAAAAAAATCTGTTGTTCCATACTAAACTGCAAAGTCTACTCGACTCTACCTACTAATGCCCACACTACTTTTGTAGTGTGCGATACTGACTCACACTTTGCCGGTTTTATTATTTGCTGTTATACTGTAGAGTTTGTTCTATAATCACACCATGTTTGACACTTGTATATATTACCGTTTTTACGATAGAGCGAGACGAAAAAAAGTTTATAAAAACAAGTTTCTTGTATGAGGACACCCCCCTAATTGTTTAACTTTTTTTATTTGTTAGCAAATACGCCATACTAACGCACATTCATTGAAAATTTCTAAAACTAAATAGGTAGGACAGACAGTAGGCTTAGTAGGGTCCCGTTTTCAACTTTTGGGTACGGAACCCTAAAAATGGAAAACGAATGAACTTACCATCTTTAATCATTTTGTCAACGATAGGTCGCATACGTTGACGGTACAATTGGAAGCTGGGCAGTACTTTTACTTGAGGCTGACCAGTAGATACCGCTGAAAATAAAAATTGAAAGCATCTTACCATACAGAGTTTGAATAGGTATCGTCTATACGGAGAGCAGATTTCCTTGCAAGCGGTGAAACATGAAAATACTCCTTGGCGGGGCGGTAATGTTCGTCCGTCTTTCGTAAATTCCCGTCGTTGTTTCTGACATCAACTTTGTCCCTTTCTAATCCAACGACAAAAAATTATAGAAAGGGACAAACGTAAAATCAGTAATATCGACGACGGACACGTACGAAAGAAGGACGAACATTACCGACCGCCATGGTCAATTTTCGTGTTTCTATGCTTGTAAGGAGGTTATGGATCCATCTTATCTTAATCTTAACTATTATAAAACTGTAACGAAAGTGTGAACATTGAAGATATTTACATGAAAAAGATTACGATCTAGTTTCCCGGAGTCCAAATCAACCTTTTTTAGAATTTTTGTCTGTCTGTTTGTTTGTTTGTATGTTTGTAACAGCATCACGCAAAAACAACTGAATCGATTTTGATGAAACTTTTTTGTTTGATAGATAGATTATATGATTATAGATTTTTTTTTAGATAATTAGGTAAACTCTAGTTGGTATAAATCCATGTTACCGTACTATGATAAACCCGTGCAAAGCGCATGTGTAGTCCAAGTGTATTGTGTCTATGAGAGTATTTGCATGATATATTTAGGAATAGATTCACTATTGGTGCATCCCATTGCATTTAGGTAGCCAACACCCATTTTAATGGAGGATAGGTTGAAGTTATTGCTAACCGATAAAGTTAAAATATAGAGCGTCGGTGGCGCGTTGCGGAGAGCTATGGAAACTCAACCTTAAGGTCTAAGTTCGAAACCGCACGGATGAGTTTTTCTAACATACATATACTATATTCCCCATATACGTTTCCTATTTTTTTAACTTAAGTTACAATAAGAATTTCAGAATGGGTGTTCTGAATCGAATATACGATTAGAGAATGTAAAAAAAAACAGAGCAAATGCAACAAGTTTTTATAAAAAATAAATATATATATACGTTTTTTGCTGTTAAGGTAATGCAAATATATCTTGCTTGGCCACTGTGATGGTTCAGATGGGTTTTCCCCAGGTTAAGGTTGAACTGGGACAGATTGGGCAAAATGAGAAATATAAGAGATTGCATCTGTGCATACACAGCACTGCAATTCACACTTTTTGTGCTTTCAACAATAATTATGTCTTGGGTACCTACCTAAGCTTACCTACCTGATAAGCTAAGCAGTTGCTGTATCTAGTAGCAATCGTCTATTCGTCTATGACCATGAATATGTATACAATAAAATGATATTACCAGAGGCTGAGGCGGAGGCACTTGCATCAGCTTTAGTGTTTGTACCTGTAAACAAAATTAAATTTTGAGGATTTGAATATATATTCATGATTCATATCAACATCATCATCTCAGACGATGGACGTCCGCTGTTGGACATATGCATCCCCATGGCAATATGGCATTGACTATGTATACAATATATTGTTATTACTGGAGGCTGAGATGGTGGCACCTGCTTCAGCTGTAGTATTTGTACCTGGAATAAATCCGAATGCCGATATACTGAGTCAATTATACGATTTGTAATTGAAAAAAATTAACATGACTATGACAATTAAATATTATTTATTACCGGTGGCTGAGGCGGAGGCACTTGCATCAGCTATAGTGTTTGTACCTGTAAACAAAATTCAATTTTATGGCAAAATATTAAGATGACGTAAATAGCTTTCAAAATCGCTCTCTTGATCAATATAGTGACCTTATCTACATTTACTTTTTTGGGACAGCAGAATGCCGATATACCGAGTCAATTATACGATTTGTAATTGAAAAAAATTAACATGAGTGTGACAATTAAATATTATTTATTACCGGTGGCTGAGGCAGAGGCACTTGCATCAGCTATAGTGTTTATACCTGTAAACAAAATTCAGTGTTAATAATGATGACGTAAATAACTTTCATTATCACTCTCTTAATCAATTTAGTGACCTTCTCCACATTTAAACTTATTTGGGACACCGAAATGCCGATATGCCGATATACTGGGTCAATTTAATACGAAATGAAAAAATTAAGGAGTTATAAATTCAACATATTTTATAGACCACAAAATAAAAAAACGTTTTCTGTTGCTAAGGTAGGTAAAGAAATTAGTTCTTACTTGCAGAATCAGAGATTTTTATCAATTTAGTGACCTTATCCACATTTTTCGGTGATATACCTACTAAGTAAATTGTATGATTTGTAATTCAAAAAATTTACATGACTATGCATATAATACAATATTTTTACCGGACGCTGAGGCGGAGGCATTTGCATCAGCTATAGCGTTTGTACCTGTAAACAAAATTAAATTTTAAGGATTTGAATATATATTCATAATTCATATCAACATCATCATCTCAGCCGATGGACGTCCGCTGCTGGACATATGCCTCCCCATGGCTATATGGCATTGACTATGTATACAATTATATAATATTATTACTGGAGCTGAGGTGGTGGCACCTGCTTCAGCTGTAGGATTTGAATAAACAATTAACATAGAAAATCGCTCTGTTAATTAACCTGACCTTATCCACATTTACACGTATTTGGGACACCTAAATGCCGATTTGCCGATATACCGAGTCAAATATACGATGTGAAACAAATTAGGAAAGATAAATAGAACAAGTTTTATAGATAAAAAAATTTAAAGACGTTTTCTGTTGTTAAGGGCAGTTCAGGGGAATATTTTCTATGAGAAACGCGATTGCCCAGCCCTCAAAAAAATTGAGTGCGTGTGCCGTATTTTCGATTGAAAAAAATTAATAAAAGTACCTGCTTTTGTAGATTTTGTATGATTTCACTAGATAAACTAAATTTCTTTACTTTTCGAAAAGAAATTCTATCGTGTGAAGTAATTTCAATCATATGTTTAATTCATGATTTCACTAGATTAACTATCCAAGAATACTGTGTTATCTTTGAATATTTCATATTTTACGAATCATTTTAATCGAAAACATTTTAATACAGTTTACGTTTGACATGGTTATATAGGCTCGATCCCTTGGCCTTTAGAAAAAGGCAGGCACAGTCTTCACACACTCACTTCACATCTCGCGAACGTCTCTGTCTCGAAACATGCCATATGTCGAGTTTTTTAGGAACTAAATTTAAAAAAGAAAAGAAAAACGCGAATTCCGGGCGTATGGCTCCTTAAGGTAGGTGAAGAAATTATTTCCTACTTACCCATTGTGGTGGGTGGTCCAGGTGGAATTTGTCCAGGGTGAGATTAAACTGAGACAGATTGGGCAGGTTGGGTGGGGTAATTGGTCAGGCAAACTCCATAAGAGATTGCACCTCTGTGTACACATCTCTGAACAGGACACTTTTCGTGCCGCAGTTACCTAAGTCGCAATAATTGTCTATTCTATGAGCTAACCTATAACATACATAGGTAAGTATACAATAAAATATTATTACCGGAGGCTGATGCTGAGGCTGATGCGGAGGCATTTGCACCTGTAAACAAAATAAAAAATATTATGGATTTGAATTTACAATTAACATAGAATGTTTATGATGCATAGCATTTATAATCACTCTCTTAATCAATTGAATGACTTGATCTCCATGTTTCTCTTTTAGGGACACCCCAATGCCGGTTTGTCGAAATACCGAGTCTATTACACGATATGTAAATGAACAAATAAAAAACTGGCCAAGAGCGTGTCGGGCTCGCCCATGATAGGGTTCCGCAGCCATTGTATAAGTAGGAAAAGAAGAAAAGATTTTAACCTGTTTATCTTACCTAAGAGAAATTTTTCAAACAATGATAGCGCGATTTATTTTCTCGCAACACCATCTAGAGAACAAATCTATTTTACTGTTTTTTTTTCGAAACATGTTGAGCTACAGCATCCGTTGAAAGTATTTACATTAAAAAGCTATATTTTATAAAATGTTTCTTTCTATGGGAGATTTGTTCCATTAGACAAGAGCTATCTAACAAAACGCCACTCGATTTAAGAAAAAACACGGTTTTGGTTCCATCTGCTCTTTCTTTGTATGGGAGGGGGTGTTGGAAACAATTGTTTGAGCGAGTTATTGAGGCGGGGCATACAGACAGACATACAGCAGACAGACTGACAGAATGGACGAAAGTTGAACCCTAAAAACGATTAGTATTTATAGAAAAACAAATAGACTTACGTTTTATGTTCTTAAGTTTAGTAATGCAATCATATCTTGCTAGGCCACTGTGGTGGTTGAGATGGGATTTCCCCAGGTTAAGTTTGAACTGGGACAGATTGGGAAAGATAAAAAAGGACAGGTTGGGCGGGTTTCTGGGTCAGGCAACATCTACAAGAGATGTGCATACACAGCACTGCACTTCACACTTTTTGTGCTTTTATATAATTATATTCTGGCACCTACTCTAAGCAGTTGCTGTAGTAGCAATCATCAATTCGTCTATAACCAGGATTATGGATACAATAAAATAATTTTACCGGAGGCTGAGCTTTGCAGACAATAAAATAGAAAGACGTTTTCTGTTGTTAATGTAGGTAGATAAAGAAATTACTTCCTATATGACCATTGTAGTGGTTCAGGTGGAATTTGTCCAGGGTGAGTTTAAACAAGGACAGGTTGGGCGGGGTGCTAGATCTGGCAAACTTTATAAGAGATTGCACCTGTTTATAAGAAGCTATGCAGAGCAGAATTTTTGGGCTTTTAAGTAATTATGTCCTGGGTACCTAAATAATTTGTTGTAGTCGCAATCGTCTATTCGTCTATGACTATTTTTTGGTAAAATATTTTTACCCTTGCATAAACGTTAACCTATCCTACCAAGTGACGTGGTGAAAAGGTCTATGTCATCTCAAAGCTAGGACCGTGGGCGTGGGTCTATTCTAATGTTGTTGAAGAAAATATTAAACGTAATTATATGTACGTACTAGAACTAGGTGTTGAACTGCCTGATGGTTGACCGCTTGTTTGTGGACTGTTTGGTGGTGAATCGCTTGGTGGAGTATCGCTTGGTGGTGTACCGCTTGGTGGTGTACCGCTTGGTGGTGTATCGCTTGGTGGTGTACCGCTTGGTGGTATACCGCTTGGTGGTGTACCACTTGGTGGTGTACCGCTTGGTGGAGTACCGCTTGGTGGTGTACCACTTGGTGGTGTACCGCTTGGTGAATCGCT
Organism: Agonopterix alstromeriana; assembly: GCA_963924505.1. Taxonomy (NCBI): domain Eukaryota; kingdom Metazoa; phylum Arthropoda; class Insecta; order Lepidoptera; family Depressariidae; genus Agonopterix; species Agonopterix alstromeriana. The sequence goes on from OZ004670.1 coordinate 12,140,141, forward strand.
TGGTGGTGTACCGCTTGGTGGTGTACCGCTTGGTGGTGTACCGCTTGGTGGTGTACCGCTTGGTGGTGTACCGCTCGGTGGTGTACCACTTGGTGGTGTACCGCTTGGTGGTGTACCGCTTGGTGGTATACCGCTCGGTGGTGTACCACTTGGTGGTGTACCGCTTGGTGGTGTACCGCTCGGTGGTGTACCGCTTGGTGGTGTACCGCTCGGTGGTGTACCACTTGGTGGTGTACCGCTTGGTGAATCGCTTGGTGGTGTACCGCTTGGTGGAATACCGCTTGGTGGTGTACCGCTTGGTGGTGTACCGCTTGGTGGAGTACCGCTTGGTGGTGTACCGCTTGGTGGTGTACCGCTTGGTGGTGTACCACTCGGTGGTGTACCGCTTGGTGAATCGCTTGGTGGAGTACCGCTTGGTGGTGTACCGCTTGGTGGTGTACCACTTGGTGAATCGGTTGGTGGAGTACCGCTTGGTGGTTTAACGTTTGGTGAACCGATTGGTGGTATACCGCTTGGTGGTGTACCGCTTGGTGGTGTACCGCTTGGTGGTGTACCACTTGGTGGTGTACCGCTTGGCGAATTGGTTGGTGGAGTATCGCTTGGTGGTGTACCGGTTGGTGGTGTACCGCTTGGTGGTGTACCACTTGGTGGTGTACCGCTTGGTGGAGTACCGCTTGGTGGTGTACCACTTGGTGAATCGGTTGGTGGAGTACCGCTTGGTGGTTTAACGTTTGGTGAACCGCTTGGTGTACCGCTTGGTGGTGTACCGCTTGGTGGTGTACCGCTTGGTGGTGTACCGCTTGGTGGTGTACCACTTGGTGGTGTACCGATTGGTGGTGTACCGCTTGGTGGTGTACCGGTTGGTGGTGTACCGCTTGGTGGTGTACCACTTGGTGGTGTACCGCTTGGTGGAGTACCGCTTGGTGGTGTACCACTTGGTGAATCGGTTGGTGGAGTACCGCTTGGTGGTTTAACGTTTGGTGAACCGCTTGGTGTACCGCTTGGTGGTGTACCGCTTGGTGGTGTACCGCTTGGTGGTGTACCGCTTGGTGGTGTACCACTTGGTGGTGTACCGATTGGTGGTGTACCGCTTGGTGGTGTACCACTTGGTGGTGTACAGCTTGGTGAATCGCTTGGTGGTGTACCACTTGGTGGTGTACCGCTTGGTGGAGTACCGCTTGGTGGTGTACCGCTTGGTGGTGTACCGCTTGGTGGAGTACCGCTTGGTGGTGTACCGCTTGGTGGTGTACCACGTGGTGGAGTACCGCTTGGTGGTGTACCGCTTGGTGGAGTACCGCTTGGTGGTGTACCGCTTGGTGGTGTACCGCTTGGTGGTGTACCACTTGGTGGAGTACCGCTTGGTGGTGTACCGCTTGGTGGAGTACCGCTTGGTGGTGTACCGCTTGGTGGTGTACCGCTTGGTGGTGTACCACTCGGTGGTGTACCGCTTGGTGGTTTAATGTTTGGTGAACCGCTTGGTGGTGTACCGCTAGGTGGTGTACCGCTTGGTGGTGTACCGCTTGGTGGAGTACCGCTTGGTGGTGTACCGCTTGGTGGAGTACCGCTTGGTGGTGTACCACTTGGTGAATCGGTTGGTGGAGTACCGCTTGGTGGTTTAACGTTTGGTGAACCGCTTGGTGGTGTACCGCTTGGTGGTGTACCGCTTGGTGGTGTACCGCTTGGTGGTTTGCCGCTTGGTGAATCGGTTGGTGGAGTACCGCTTGGTGGTGTACCGCTTGGTGGTGTACCGCTTGGTGGTGTACCACTTGGTGGTGTACCGCTTGGTGGTATACCGCTTGGTGGTGTACCGCTTGGTGGTGTACCGCTTGGTGGTGTACCGCTTGGTGGTGTACCGCTTGGTGGTGTACCGCTTGGTGGAGTACCGCTTGGTGGTGTACCACTTGGTGAATCGGTTGGTGGAGTACCGCTTGGTGGTTTAACGTTTGGTGAACCGCTTGGTGGTGTACCGCTTGGTGGTGTACCGCTTGGTGGTGTACCGCTTGGTGGTTTGCCGCTTGGTGAATCGGTTGGTGGAGTACCGCTTGGTGGTGTACCGCTTGGTGGTGTACCGCTTGGTGGTGTACCACTTGGTGGTGTACCGCTTGGTGGTATACCGCTTGGTGGTGTACCGCTTGGTGGTGTACCGCTTGGTGGTGTACCGCTTGGTGGTGTACCACTTGGTGAATCGGTTGGTGGAGTACCGCTTGGTGGTTTAACGTTTGGTGAACCGCTTGGTGGTGTACCGCTTGGTGGTGTACCGCTTGGTGGTGTACCGCTTGGTGGTGTACCGCTTGGTGGTTTGCCGCTTGGTGGTGTACCACTTGGTGGTATACCGCTTGGTGGTGTACCGCTTGGTGGTGTACCGCTTGGTGGTGTACCGCTTGGTGGTGTACCGCTTGGTGGAGTACCGCTTGGTGGTGTACCGCTTGGTGGTGTACCGCTTGGTGGTGTACCACTCGGTGGTGTACCGCTTGGTGGTTTAACGTTTGGTGAACCGCTTGGTGGTGTACCGCTTGGTGGTATACCGCTTGGTGGTGTACCGCTTGGTGGAGTACCGCTTGGTGGTGTACCGCTTGGTGGAGTACCGCTTGGTGGTGTACCGCTTGGTGGTGTACCGCTTGGTGGTGTACCACTCGGTGGTGTACCGCTTGGTGGTGTACCGCTTGGTGGTGTACCGCTTGGTGGTGTACCACTTGGTGAATCGGTTGGTGGAGTACCGCTTGGTGGTGTACCGCTTGGTGGTGTACCGCTTGGTGGTGTACCGCTTGGTGGTGTACCGCTTGGTGGTGTACCGCTTGGTGGTGTACCACTTGGTGGTGTACCGCTTGGTGGTATACCGCTTGGTGGTGTACCGCTTGGTGGTGTACCGCTTGGTGGTGTACCGCTTGGTGGTGTACCGCTTGGTGGTGTACCGCTTGGTGGAGTATCGCTTGGTGGTGTACCGCTTGGTGGTATACCGCTTGGTGGTGTACCGCTTGGTGGTGTACCACTTGGTGGTGTACCGCTTGGTGGTGTACCACTTGGTGGTGTACCGCTTGGTGGTGTACCGCTTGGTGGTGTACCGCTCGGTGGTGTACCACTTGGTGGTGTACCGCTTGGTGGAGTATCGCTTGGTGTTGCACCGCTTGGATTTGATCCTGTAAAAGCACAACAAATGACTTTGGTTTTTAACGAAATGCTCACTGTCAGATTATGGTAAGAATTTCAGATTGTGTGTTCTGAATCTATTATACGGTAAGTGAATGCAAAAATCAGAGCAAATATAGCAAGTATTTATAACAAAACAAATAGACTCAAGATTTGTGTTTTTAGGTAGGTTATTTCTTGGCCATTGTGGTGAATTTGATGGGATTTCACCAAGTTGAGGTTTGGATTGGGACAGATTGCGCAAGATACAGATGGATAGGTTTTAAGAGTTGCTAGCTAAAGCAACATCTATTAGAAATAACACCTGTGCATACACAGCAAAGCCCTTATTCACACTTGTGGTGCTTTTAAATTGTAATTATTTAAAAGCACCAATAGTGTGTTGAGCACTGATACTATGTCCTGGTACTAGACACTATGTCCTGGCTACCTACCGAAGCAGTTGATGTATTCGTAATCATCTATTCGTCTATGACTATGACTATGTACATAAAATTTAATTACCGGAGGCTGAGGCGGAGGCACTTGCAACAGCTGTAGTGTTTGTATCTGTTAATAAAATTCAATTAAGATAGAATGTTATTGATGACGTAAATAGCTTTCAAAATCGCTTTCTTAATCAATTAAGTGACCTTATCCACATTTACATGTATTTGGGACACCTAAATGCCAATATACCGAGTCAAATTATACGATTTGTAATTGAAAAAAAATTACATGACTAAGACAATAAAATATTTTTACCGGTGGCTGAGGCGGAGGCACTTGCATCAGCTATAGTGTTTGTACCTGTAAAAAAAATTCAATGTTATGGTATAATATTAATGATGACGTAAATAACTTTCATTATCACTCTCTTAATCTATTTAGTGACCTCCACATTTACACACTTATTTGGGACACCGAAATGCCGATCTGCCGATATACTGAGTCAATTTTATACGAAATGAAAAAATTAAGTAGATATAAATTCAACATTTATTTTATAGACCACAAAATAGGACGACGTTACCTGTTGCTAAGGTAGGTAAAGAAATTAGTTCCTACTTATAGAAACAGAGATTTTTATCAATTTAGTGACCTTATCCACATTTATCAGTGACATACTAAGTCAATTTTATGATTTGTAATTCAAAATTTTACATGACTCTGAATATAATACAATATTATTACCGGACGCTGAGGCGGAGGCACTTGCATCAGCTTTAGTGTTTGTACCTGTAAACAAAATTAAATTTTGAGGATTTGAATATATATTCATAATTCATATCAACATCATCATCTCAGACGATGGACGTCCGCTGTTGGACATATGCATCCCCATGGCAATATGGCATTGACTATGTATACAATATAACGTTATTACTGGAGGCTGAGGTGGTGGAACCTGCTTCAGCTGTAGTATTTGTACCTGTAAAAAATCCGAATGCTGATATACCGAGTCAATTATACGATTTGTAATTGAAAAAAATTGACATGACTATGACAATTAAATATTATTTATTACCGGTGGCTGAGGCGGAGGCACTTGCATCAGCTATAGTGTTTGTACCTGTAAACAAAATTCAATTTTATGGCAAAATATTAAGATGACGTAAATAGCTTTCAAAATCGCTCTCTTGATCAATATAGTGACTTTATCTACATTTACTTTTTTGGGACAGCAGAATGCCGACATACCGAGCCAATTCTACGATTTGTAATTGAAAAAAATTAACATGACTGTGACAATTAAATATTATTTATTACCGGTGGCTGAGGCAGAGGCACTTGCATCAGCTATAGTGTTTATACCTGTAAACAAAATTCAGTGTTATTAATGATGACGTAAATAACTTTCATTATCACTCTCTTAATTAATTTAGTGACCTTCTCCACATTTAAACTTATTTAGGACACCGAAATGACGATATGCCGATATACTGAGTCAATTTAATACGAAATGAAAAAATTAAGGAGTTATAAATTCAACATATTTTATAGACCACAAAATAAAAAAAACGTTTTCTGTTGCTAAGGTAGGTAAAGAAATTAGTTCTTACTTACAAAAGCAGAGATTTTTATCAATTTAGTGACCTTATCCACATTTTTCGGTGATATACCTACTAAGTAAATTGTATGATTTGTCATTCAAAAAATTTACATGACTATGCATATAATACAATATTTTTACCGGACGCTGAGGCGGAGGCATTTGCATCAGCTATAGCGTTTGTACCTGTAAACAAAATTAAATTTTAAGGATTTGAATATATATTCATAATTCATATCAACATCATCATCTCAGCCGATGGACGTCCGCTGCTGGACATATGCCTCCCCATGGCTATATGGCATTGACTATGTATACAATTATATAATATTATTACTGGAGCTGCGGTGGTGGCACCTGCTTCAGCTGTAGGATTTGAATAAACAATTAACATAGAAAATCGCTCTGTTAATTAACCTGACCTTATCCACATTTACACGTATTTGGGACAACCTAAATGCCGATTTGCCGATATACCGAGTCAAATATACGATGTGAAACAAATTAGGAAAGATAAATAGAACAAGTTTTATAGATAAAAAAATTTAAAGACGTTTTCTGTTGTTAAGGGCAGTTCAGGGGAATATTTTCTATGAGAAACGCGATTGCCCAGCCCTCAGAAAATTGAGTGCGTGTGCCGTATTTTCGATTGAAAAAAAATTAATAAAAGTACCTGCTTTTGTAGATTTTGTATGATTTCACTAGATAAACAAAATTTCTTTACTTTTCGAAAAGAAATTCTATCGTGTGAAGTAATTTCAATCATATGTTTAATTCATGATTTCACTAGATTAACTATCCAAGAATACTGTGTTATCTTTGAATATTTCATATTTTACGAATCATTTTAATCGAAAACATTTTAATACAGTTTACGTTTGACATGGTTATATAGGCTCGATCCCTTGGCCTTTAGAAAAAGGCAGGCACAGTCTTCACACACTCACTTCACATCTCGCGAACGTCTCTGTCTCGAAACATGTCATATGTCGAGTTTTTTAGGAACTAAATTTAAAAAAGAAAAGAAAAACGCGAATTCCGGGCGTATGGCTCCTTAAGGTAGGTGAAGAAATTATTTCCTACTTACCCATTGTGGTGGGTGGTCCAGGTGGAATTTGTCCAGGGTGAGATTAAACTGAGACAGATTGGGCAGGTTGGGTGGGGTAATTGGTCAGGCAAACTCCATAAGAGATTGCACCTCTGTGTACACATCTCTGAACAGGACACTTTTCGTGCCGCAGTTACCTAAGTCGCAATAATTGTCTATTCTATGAGCTAACCTATAACATACATAGGTAAGTATACAATAAAATATTATTACCGGAGGCTGATGCTGAGGCTGATGCGGAGGCATTTGCACCTATAAACAAAATAAAAAATATTATGGATTTGAATTTACAATTAACATAGAATGTTTATGATGCATAGCATTTATAATCACTCTCTTAATCAATTGAATGACTTGATCTCCATGTTTCTCTTTTAGGGACACCCCAATGCCGGTTTGTCGAAATACCGAGTCTATTACACGATATGTAAATGAACAAATAAAAAACTGGCCAAGAGCGTGTCGGGCTCGCCCATGATAGGGTTCCGCAGCCATTGTATAAGTAGGAAAAGAAGAAAAGATTTTAACCTGTTTATCTTACCTAAGAGAAATTTTTCAAACAATGATAGCGCGATTTATTTTCTCGCAACACCATCTAGAGAACAAATCCAGTTTACTGTTTTTTTTTCGAAACATGTTGAGCTACAGCATCCGTTGAAAGTATTTACATTAAAAAGCTATATTTTATAAAATGTTTCTTTCTATGGGAGATTTGTTCCATTAGACAAGAGCTATCTAACAACACGCCACTCGATTTAAGAAAAAACATTGTTTTGGTTCCATCTGCTCTTTCTTTGTATGGGAGGGGGTGTTGGAAACAATTGTTTGAGCGAGTTATTGAGGCGGGGCATACAGACAGACATACAGCAGACAGACTGACAGAATGGACGAAAGTTGAACCCTAAAAACGATTAGTATTTATAGAAAAACAAATAGACTTACGTTTTATGTTCTTAAGTTTAGTAATGCAATCATATCTTGCTAGGCCACTGTGGTGGTTGAGATGGGATTTCCCCAGGTTAAGTTTGAACTGGGACAGATTGGGAAAGATAAAAAAGGACAGGTTGGGCGGGTTTCTGGGTCAGGCAACATCTACAAGAGATGTGCATACACAGCACTGCACTTCACACTTTTTGTGCTTTTATATAATTATATTCTGGCACCTACTCTAAGCAGTTGCTGTAGTAGCAATCATCAATTCGTCTATAACCATGATTATGGATACAATAAAATAATTTTACCGGAGGCTGAGCTTTGCAGACAATAAAATAGAAAGACGTTTTCTGTTGTTAATGTAGGTAGATAAAGAAATTACTTCCTATATGACCATTGTAGTGGTTCAGGTGGAATTTGTCCAGGGTGAGTTTAAACAAGGACAGGTTGGGCGGGGTGCTAGATCTGGCAAACTTTATAAGAGATTGCACCTGTTTATAAGAAGCTATGCAGAGCAGAATTTTTGGGCTTTTAAGTAATTATGTCCTGGGTACCTAAATAATTTGTTGTAGTCGCAATCGTCTATTCGTCTATGACTATTTTTTGGTAAAATATTTTTACCCTTGCATAAACGTTAACCTATCCTACCAAGTGACGTGGTGAAAAGGTCTATGTCATCTCAAAGCTAGGACCGTGGGCGTGGGTCTATTCTAATGTTGTTGAAGAAAATGTTAAACGTAATTATATGTACGTACTAGAACTAGGTGTTGAACTGCCTGATGGTTGACCGCTTGTTTGTGGACTGTTTGGTGGTGAATCGCTTGGTGGAGTATCGCTTGGTGGTGTACCGCTTGGTGGTGTACCGCTTGGTGGTGTATCGCTTGGTGGTGTACCGCTTGGTGGTATACCACTTGGTGGTGTACCACTTGGTGGTGTACCGCTTGGTGGAGTACCGCTTGGTGGAGTACCGCTTGGTGGTGTACCACTTGGTGGTGTACCGCTTGGTGAATCGCTTGGTGGAGTATCGCTTGGTGGTGTACCGCTTGGTGGTGTACCGCTTGGTGGAGTACCGCTTGGTGGTGTACCGCTTGGTGGTGTACCGCTTGGTGGTGTACCGCTCGGTGGTGTACCACTTGGTGGTGTACCGCTTGGTGGTGTACCGCTTGGTGGTGTACCGCTCTGTGGTGTACCACTTGGTGGTGTACCGCTTGGTGGTGTACCGCTTGGTGGAGTACCGCTTGGTGGTGTACCGCTTGGTGGTGTACCGCTTGGTTGTGTACCGCTCGGTGGTGTACCACTTGGTGGTGTACCGCTTGGTGGTGTACCGCTTGGTGGTGTACCGCTCTGTGGTGTACCACTTGGTGGTGTACCGCTTGGTGAATCGCTTGGTGGTGTACCGCTTGGTGGAGTACCGCTTGGTGGTGTACCGCTTGGTGGTGTACCGCTTGGTGGTGTACCGCTTGGTGGTGTACCGCTTGGTGGTGTACCGCTTGGTGGTGTACCGCTTGGTGGTGTACCACTCGGTGGTGTACCGCTTGGTGGTGTACCACTCGGTGGTGTACCGCTTGGTGGTGTACCGCTTGGTGGTATACCGCTTGGTGGTGTACCGCTTGGTGGTGTACCGCTTGGTGGTGTACCGCTTGGTGGTGTACCGCTTGGTGGTGTACCGCTTGGTGGAGTACCGCTTGGTGGTGTACCGCTTGGTGGTGTACCGCTTGGTGGTGCACCGCTTGGTGGTGTACCGCTTGGTGGTGTACCACTCGGTGGTGTACCGCTTGGTGGTGTACCACTCGGTGGTGTACCGCTTGGTGGTGTACCGCTTGGTGGTATACCGCTTGGTGGAGTACCGCTTGGTGGTGTACCGCTTGGTGGAGTACCGCTTGGTGGTGTACTACTTGGTGGTGTACCACTTGGTGGTGTACTACTTGGTGGTGTACCACTTGGTGGTGTACCGCTTGGTGGTATACCGCTTGGTGGTGTACCGCTTGGTGGTGTACCGCTTGGTGGTGTACCGCTTGGTGGTGTACCGCTTGGTGGTGTACCGCTTGGTGGAGTACCGCTTGGTGGTGTACCGCTTGGTGGTGTACCGCTTGGTGGTGTACCGCTTGGTGGTGTACCACTTGGTGGTATACCGCTTGGTGGTGTACCACTTGGTGGTGTACCGCTTGGTGGTGTACCGCTAGGTGGTGTACCGCTTGGTGGTGTACCGCTAGGTGGTATACCGCTTGGTGGTGTACCGCTTGGTGGTGTACCGCTAGGTGGTGTACCGCTTGGTGGTGTACCGCTAGGTGGTGTACCGCTTGGTGGAGTACCGCTTGGTGGTGTACCACTTGGTGGTGTACCACTTGGTGGTGTACCGCTTGGTGGTATACCGCTTGGTGGTGTACCGCTTGGTGGTGTACCACTTGGTGGTGTACCACTTGGTGGTGTACCGCTTGGTGGTGTACCGCTTGGTGGAGTATCGCTTGGTGTTGCACCGCTTGGATTTGATCCTGTAAAACGACAACAAATGACTTTGGTTTTTAACGAAATGCTCACTGTCAGATTATGGTAAGAATTTCAGATTGTGTGTTCTGAATCTATTATACGGTAAGTGAATGCAAAAATCAGAGCAAATATAGCAAGTATTTATAACAAAACAAATAGACTCAAGATTTGTGTTTTTAGGTAGGTTATTTCTTGGCCATTGTGGTGAATTTGATGGGATTTCACCAAGTTGAGGTTTGGATTGGGATAGATTGCGTAAGATACAGATGGATAGGTTTTAAGAGTTGCTAGCTAAAGCAACATCTATTAGAAATAACACCTGTGCATACACAGCAAAGCCCTTATTCACACTTGTGGTGCTTTTAAATTGTAATTAATTAAAAGCACCACAAGTGTGTTGAGCGGTGATACTATGTCCTGGTACTAGACACTATGTCCTGGCTACCTACCGAAGCAGTTGATGTATTCGTAATCATCCATTCGTCTATGACTATGACTATGACTATGTACATAAAATTTAATTACCGGTGGCTGAGGCGGAGGCACTTGCATCAGCTGTAGTGTTTGTATCTGTTAATAAAATTCAATTAAGATAGAATGTTATTGATGACGTAAATAGCTTTCAAAATCGCTTTCTTAATCAATTAAGTGACCTTATCCACATTTACATGTATTTGGGACACCTAAATGCCGATATACCGAGTCAAATTATACGATTTGTAATTGAAAAAAAATTACATGACTAAGACAATAAAATATTTTTACCGGTGGCTGAGGCGGAGGCACTTGCATCAGCTATAGTGTTTGTACCTGTAAAAAAATTCGATGTTATGGTATAATATTAATGATGACGTAAATAACTTTCATTATCACTCTCTTAATCTATTTAGTGACCTTATCCACATTTACACACTTATTTGGGACACCGAAATGCCGATCTGCCGATATACTGAGTAAATTTTATACGAAATGAAAAAATTAAGTAGATATAAATTCAACATTTATTTTATAGACCACAAAATAGGACGACGTTTTCTGTTGCTAAGGTAGGTAAAGAAATTAGTTCCTACTTATAGAAACAGAGATTTTTATCAATTTAGTGACCTTATCCACATTTATCAGTGACATACTAAGTCAATTTTATGATTTGTAATTCAAAATTTTACATGACTCTGAATATAATACAATATTATTACCGGACGCTGAGGCGGAGGCACTTGCATCAGCTTGAGTGTTTGTACCTGTAAACAAAATTAAATTTTGAGGATTTGAATATATATTCATAATTCATATCAACATCATCATCTCAGACGATGGACGTCCGCTGTTGGACATATGCATCCCCATGGCAATATGGCATTGACTATGTATACAATATAACGTTATTACTGGAGGCTGAGGTGGTGGAACCTGCTTCAGCTGTAGTATTTGTACCTGTAAAAAATCCGAATGCTGATATACCGAGTCAATTAGTATGCGATTTGTAATTGAAAAAAATTTACATGACATCATCATCTCAGCCGATGGACGTCCGCTGCTGGACATATGCCTCCCCAACGATCGCCACCACGACCGGTCCTGCGCTGCCCTCATCCAACGGGTTCCCGCCGCCTTCTCCAGGTTATCGGCCCCCCTTGTGGGGGGCCTACCCACGCTACGCTTTTCGGTACGCGGTCGCCCCTCGAGAAATCTTCGGTTCCATCGGCCGTAGGTTCTGCGCCTTGCCACTTTACTTCGATTGAATGTGTGTTCTCAGAGGATGCTTCTGTACATCCTCTGGTGGTTCTGCCGATCCTTTTGTCGCCTTTTTCGACACTCACAGGAAGAAATGGGACGAAGCTATTCTTAGCCAGCACCACACGGACAATAATTCACATACGCATTCAGAATCGCTCTCCTGATCATTTGAATGACCTAATCCACATTTTTCTTTTTTTGGGACACCCCAATCCCGATATGTCGATATACCGAGTCTATTACACTATTGTAAGTAAACAAATAAAACACAACAAGTGTTTAGAGAAAAGCAAATAGACATACGTTTTTGTTGTTAAGTTTGGTAACGAAATTTTATCTTTCTTGGCTATGTTGTTGGTTGAGATGGAATTTACCCTTGTTAAGGTTGAACTGGGACAGATTGGGCATGTTAAAAAGAACAGGTTAGGCAGGTTGCTGGGTCCGGCAACTTCTATAAGAGCCCTTGTTAACGAGACGGTTTCTATCTGGTCCGGCGCCGGGGCGGTGCCGGATAAGCTTGTTCTCGAGCACGGTTTGTACCCGGTGGCTAGCCGGCTGAAGTGCGGCCTCATTCGGTCGATTGTCATTGTTTTGTCCGCACGTAAATCAAAACTTCACGTTCATGCTTAGTGCTATGCACAAAAACATTATCGCTTGATGTATGAACAGGAAATGCATAATATAAAGCCCAATAGCAATATAATTATTCATAATATTGGGCATTATTGAATTAATGTAATGAGCGAACCTTTGTTTATTTCCATTTTGCGTAGGTAGGCCGGACCGCGCCGTGCATGCACCTGGCCTCGTCAACAAGCTCACATAGACGGCCATACACGACTGCGCGCCAGGCGTAGACACACGGCCCGTTCCGTGCCCGGAAGATAACTAGCGCCGGCGCCGTTAACAAACCTTCATAGTGTCCCATACATAACTGACGACCGGACGTAGGCACGGTTTAAAACCGTGTGTAGCCCCGGCGGAAAACCGTCTCGTTAAAGGTGCACTTCCGATACCAGCGGCCGATGCGACTGACGCGCGCGTCTGCCGCGTGGTTCTGTCATATGCCATATGTCTATCGCATCGGCCGCGCGCGTCTGACGCACGCGTCAGTCGCTGGCATCGGAAGCAGCACCATACGTTTTCATAGTAACTAGTATTGTCGCAACGGCCGTCGGCCGCGAGCCGCGCGCGTCAGTCGCATCGGCCGCTGGCATCGGAAGTGCAGCTTTACAAGAGCTCTAAGAGATAGCACCTGTGCACAGCAGTGCACTTCACACTTTTTGTGTCTTTATATAATTTTATTATGCCCTCGGTACCTACCTAAACAGTTGCTGTAGTAGCAATCGTCAATTCTTTTATGGCATTGAATATGTATACAAGAAAATGTTATTACCGGAGGCTGAGGTGGAGGCACCTGCCTCAGTGGTAGTAATTGTACTTGTAAAAAAATAAATGATATTGATTTGAATATACAATTAACATAGATTATTAATTATGAGGGAAATAGCTTTCGAAATCGCTCTCTTAGGTAATCAATTTAGTGACCTCATCCACATTTACACGTATTAGGGACACCTAAATGCCGATTTGCCGATATACCGAGCCAATATACGATATGAAAATGAAAAAAATTAGGAAAGATAAATAGAACAAGTTTTATAGACAACAAAATTTAAAGACTGATTAAAAGATTTCTGCTGTTATGGGGCCATAGGTTCAGGCGAGTATTGTCTGTCGAAACTATGAGAAACGCGATTGCCCAGCCTTCTGAAAATTGAGTGCGTTTTCCCTTATTTTCGATTGAAAAAAATTAATAAAAGTACCTACTTTTGTATATTTTTTATGATTTCACTAGATAAACTAATGGTGAATATGTGAGTAAATTTCTAGTAATTATAAACGGTTGCAAGTTATTCTAATCTGAGAAAATAATGATAAAATGCGTTATTTTCTTAACTTTTCGAAAAGAAATTCTATCGTGTAAAGTAATTTCAATCATGTATTTAATTCATGATTTCACTAGATTAACTTTTCGGTAACGTGTATAAATCTTGTAGAAAAAGAAAAAATAAGGTCCCAGGTCATGAGCCTTTTTCTTTTGGTTTTCTATGGGATCGATCGATGGCACTACGGTCTGTGTGAATAAATGTGCGATCAACATTTCAATAAGTGTTTCTTTAAAATAATAAAGAGAGAAAAGATGATCAAAAAAGTGCCAACGCATCTTTTGATTGAATATGTCATTATTCACAAATCATTTTAATCGAAAACATGTTACTGTTTACGATTGACATGGTTGTATGGGCTCGATCCCATGGCCTTTAGAAAAAAGGCAGGCACAGTCTTGTCACGATTTTGAAAGGATCTCGCGAACGTATGTATGGAGCGATAAACATGCCATCTGTCGAGTTTTTTAGGAACTAAATTTAAAAAAGAAAAGAAAAACGCGAATTCCGGGCGTATGGCTCCTTAAGGTAGGTGAAGAAATTATTTCCTACTTACCCATTGTGGTGGGTGGTCCAGGTGGACTTTGTCCAGGGTGAGATTAAACTGAGACAGACTGGGCAGGTTGGGTGGGGTGATAGGTCAGGCAACCTCCATAAGAGATTGCACCTCTGTGTACACATCTCTGAACAGGACACTTTTCGTGCCGCAGTTACCTAAGTCGCAATAATTGTCTATTCTATGAGCTAACCTATAACATACATAGGTAAGTATACAATAAAATATTATTACCGGAGGCTGATGCTGAGGCTGATGCGGAGGCATTTGCACCTATAAACAAAATAAAAAATATTATGGATTTGAATTTACAATTAACATAGAATGTTTATGATGCATAGCATTTATAATCACTCTCTTAATCAATTGAATGACTTGATCTCCATGTTTCTCTTTTTGGGACACCCCAATGCCGGTTTGTCGAAATACCGAGTCTATTACACGATATGTAAATGAACAAATAATAAACCGGCCAAGAGCATGTCGGGCTCGCCCATGATAGGGTTCCACAGCCATTGTATAAGTAGAAAAAGAAGAAAAGTCTGTATGGAGCGATAAACATGCCATCTGTCGAGTTTTTTAGGAACTAAATTTAAAAAAGAAAAGAAAAACGCGAATTCCGGGCGTATGGCACCTTAAGGTAGGTGAAGAAATTATTTCCTACTTACCCATTGTGGTGGGTGGTCCAGGTGGGCTTTGTCCAGGGTGAGTTTAAACAAGGACAGGTTGGGCGGGGTGCTAGATCTGGCAAACTTTATAAGAGATTGCACCTGTTTATAAGAAGCTATGCAGAGCAGAATTTTTGGGCTTTTAAGTAATTATGTCCTGGGTACCTAAATAATTTGTTGTAGTCGCAATCGTCTATTCGTCTATGAACATGACTATTTTTTGGTAAAATATTTTTACCCTTGCATAAACGTTAACCTATCCTACCAAGTGACGTGGTGAAAAGGTTTATGTCATCTCAAAGCTAGGACCGTGGGCGTGGGTCTATTCTAATGTTGTTGAAGAAAATGTTAAACGTAATTATATGTACGTACTAGAACTAGGTGTTGAACTGCCTGATGGTTGACCGCTTGTTTGTGAACTGTTTGGTGGTGAATCGCTTGGTGGAGTATCGCTTGATGGTGTACCGCTTGGTGGTTTAACGTTTGGTGGTGTACCGTTTGAAGGTGTACCGCTTGGTGGAGTATCACTTGGTGGTGTACCGCTTGGTGGTGTACCGCTTGGTGGTGTACCGCTTGGTGGAGTATCGCTTGGTGGTGTACCGCTAGGTGGTGTACCGCTTGGTGGAGTATCGCTTGGTGGTGTACCGCTATTTGGTGTACCGCTTGGTGGTGTACCACTTGGTGGTGTACCGCTTGGTGGTGTACCGCTTGGTGGTGTACCGCTAGGTGGTGTACCGCTTGGTGGTGTACCGCTAGGTGGTGTACCGCTTGGTGGTGTACCGCTTGGTGGTGTACCGCTTGGTGGTGTACCACTTGGTGGTGTACCGCTTGGTGGTGTACCGCTTGGTGGTGTACCGCTTGGTGGAGTATAGCTTGGTGGAGTACCGCTTGGTGGTGTACCGCTTGGTGGTGTACCGCTTGGTGGTGTACCGCTTGGTGGTGTACCACTCGGTGGTGTACCGCTTGGTGGTTTGCCGCTTGGTGGAGTATCGCTTGGTGGTGTACCGCTTGGTGGTGTATCGCTTGGTGGTGTACCGCTAGGTGGTGTACCACTTGGTGGTGTACCGCTTGGTGGAGTATCGCTTGGTGGTGTACCACTTGGTGGTATACCGCTTGGTGGTGTACCACTTGGTGGTGTACCGCTTGGTGGTGTACCACTTGGTGGTGTACCGCTTGGTGGTGTACCGCTAGGTGGTGTACCGCTTGGTGGTGTACCGCTAGATGGTGTACCGCTTGGTGGTGTACCGCTTGTTGGTGTACCGCTAGGTGGTGTACCGCTTGGTGGTGTACCGCTAGGTGGTGTACCGCTTGGTGGTGTATCGCTTGGTGGTGTACCGCTTGGTGGTGTACCGCTAGGTGGTGTACCGCTTGGTGGTGTACCGCTAGGTGGTGTACCGCTTGGTGGTGTACCGCTTGGTGGTGTACCGCTTGGTGGTGTACCGCTTGGTGGTATACCGCTTGGTGGTGTACCGCTTGGTGGTGTACCGCTTGGTGGTGTTCCGCTTGGTGGTGTACCGCTTGGTGGTGTACCGCTTGGTGGTGTACCGCTTGGTGGTGTACCGCTTGGTGGTGTACCGCTTGGTGGTGTACCGCTTGGTGGAGTATAGCTTGGTGGAGTACCGCTTGGTGGTGTACCGCTTGGTGGTGTACCGCTTGGTGGTGTACCGCTTGGTGGTGTACCGCTTGGTGGTGTACCGCTTGGTGGTGTACCGCTTGGTGGTGTACCGCTTGGTGGTGTACCGCTTGGTGGTGTACCGCTTGGTGGTGTACCGCTTGGTGGTGTACCGCTTGGTGGTGTACCGCTTGGAGTTAATCCTGTAAAACGACAACAAATGACTTTGGTTTTTAACAAAATTGTCACTGTCAGATTATGGTTCGAATTTCAAGTAGTGTATTCTGAATCTATTATACGATAAGTGAATGAAAAAACGCAGAGCAAATGCATACAACATAGAATGTTTATGATGCATAGCATTTATAATCACTCTCTTAATCAATTGAAAAACTTGATCTACATGTTTCTCTTTTTGGGACACCCAATGCCGGTTTGTCGAAATAACGAGTCTATTACACGATATGTAAATGAACAGATAAAAACCGGCCAAGAGCGTGTCGGGCTCGCCCATGATAGGGTTTCGAAGTCATTTTATAAGAAGGAAAAGGAGAAAGGTTTTTAAACTATTTATTTACCTAACCTAAGAGAAATTTTTGAAACAATGATAGCGCGATTTATTTTCTCGCAACACCATCTAGAGAACAAATCTATTTTACTGTTTTTTTTTCGAAACTCGTTGAGCTACAGTATCCGCTATAATTTTCACTGAAAGTATTTTTACCTAAAAAAGCTGTATTTTATAACATATTTAGTTTCTATGGGAAATTTGTTCCATTAGACAAGAGCTATCCAAGAACACGTCACTCGATTTAAGAAAACAATTTTTCTTTCCAATCCCTCTTTCTTTGTACGGGAGGGATGTCGAAAAATATTGTTTTCTTTATAACTACTACATTTCTATTTTTGGGTTACTGTTATCTGTCTTCATCCCTAATTTCGATTCAATGCAAAATGAGCGAGTTATTGAGGCGGGGCATACAGACAGACTGACGGACAGCAGACACACAGACAGAATGGACGAAAGTATAAGGGTTCCTTGTTTGACTACGGAACCCTTAAAACGATAAGTATTTATAGAAAAACAAATAGACATAAGTTTTTTGTTGTTAAGTTTAGTAATTCAATCATATCTTGCTAGGCCACTGTGGTGGTTGAGATGGGATTTCCCCAGGTTAAGTTTGAACTGGGACAGATTGGGAAAGATGAAAAAGGACAGGTTGGGCGGGTTTCTGGGTCAGGCAACATCTACAAGAGATAGCACCTGTGCGTACACAGCACTGCACTTCACACTTTTTGTGCTTTTATATAATACTGGCACCTACCCTAAGCAGTTGCTGTAGTAGCAATCATCAAATTCGTCTAGGTCCATGACTATGGATACAACAAAATAATGTTACCGGAGGCTGAGCTTTGCAGACAATAAAATAGAAAGACGTTTTCTGTTGTTAATGTAGGTAGGTAAAGAAATTACTTCCTACATAACCATTGTAGTAGTTCAGGTGGGACTTGTCCAGGGTGAGTTTAAACTAGGAAAGGTTGGGCGGGGTGGAGGGTCAGGCAATGGTGAAAGAAAAACCTCATGACAGGAACTAAAAGGCTTGAATTTGTTTCCAGGGTTTTTTAAATATTTCAGTCCAGGCCTGGTTATTTAAGTTATAGTTGTTCTTCGATCATCTACTTACAATGTTCTACAAAGTGTTTGTCCATACCCAATTAACGTTGACTGAAAACTACACTTAAAAATTACTGCAAGATAATTAAAGTACTGGAGATACATACCACTGGCTATAGCGAGCGCATTAGCTGATGCATCGCCACCGTTTCCTATAAAACAAGTTAAGTCATTATCATCATCAGATTGTACATGTCCTACTGTAGAGCAGAGGCGTACCCACAAGGAGGGTGTATCAGCTTGAGTAAGCGCGTGCCCAATGTGGAGTTGTAGATTTCATCTACGCATTGTCATTTCTTTTTCAGCGAGTGTTAAGTATATAATTATATAAAAGAATATTAGCACTCAATACAATAAATATTCTCCGTGAATGTAAGGCCTTATCAAATCGCCGTACCCAATTGGTTTCCGAGATATACACAGAGATTTTGCCGCCCCCTTATCTTTTATAAGAAGTCCTACATAAAAATATCGAAATATTTCTCTATGCAAATCTTTCTCAACTTTTCTCGTCAATACGAATCGGTTTGAGCCAGAGCTTTATACGTACAAAACATGTGCTAAGTTACCTAGGTAAAAGCTATGGATCGAGCGAAGCCTATGGAGCGCCCGAATATTCATATTCATTGATTGTCATAAAACACCACGCTCGCGTCTTAGCTGTGGGATCTTTAATTAAAACAGAAACTTAGAGCCACCCAAGCGAGCTCGATTTTTCTCTACTCTACGAATTGGTTATAAAAAGAGCTCAATCAATCTATATTATCCCTGAATTTACCGCCCCTAGGAAAGTGCCGCCCGGCCCTTTGCTCCACCTAATTCAACGGTGAAAGAAATACATCACTAGAAAAACTAAAATATTTTATTTCCAAGCGTGTATTCCGCTGTCCTTCAAAGCAATTTAAAAAACACAGACTTTAGGTATTGCTAGTGGAAGAAGGATGTTCAGATTATAAATTTTGAAAATTTAGGAATAACTCTGTCTGCTTCACGTGAACGTTTTACAAATTAACTCTTACCAGACGCCAAAGCAGCGGCAGTTGCGTCAGCTTGGTTTCCTGTAAAATTTTAACATTTAGAAGAGGATGATTAGTAGACATATATGTTGCTGAAGTAGAACATTTGTAAGAAATTTGACGACGCATGTTGCTGAAACAGATTTTGTTTCTATCAAGTTGGTTGGCATATAATGAGAACGTCGGCTGCGCGCTGCGGAGAGCAAGCTATGGTAACTCAATCTTTAGTCCGGGTTCGAATCCGTACGGATGATATGCCATGTACTAATGAGTTTTTCTAACTTAAATATGTAATACTGACTCCTCTCAAACGATGAAGGAAAACATCGTGAGGAAACCTGCATGCTCCCGCAACGCTGAAGAAGAAATTCCGATTCGTGTGTGCAGTCTACGAATGCGCATTGCTTTCGCGTGGTAGACTAAGGCCTATTCACCCTCCCTGAGGGTAGGCCTGTGCCCTGCAGTGGAACGTATATAGGCTGTGATGATGATGATGAAGTTGGTTGGCGAATTAACAGATAATTAATTTGTTTATTTTTTATTTTTTTTATTTATTTTTTATTTTATTGTTTTTGGAAGACCAACAGCACAATGCAATACATTAAACAGTGTTATATAAGTAACAGAAGGCCAATTAAAGGTCCTCGCTAATATACATCAAACTAAAAAGAAAGAATTATCCAGTACAGCACCATACATGATTGATTAACATCCTATAAAAATAGGTAAGTTTAAATAAATATTAAACTTTTTGATCTTATTTTCACGCACAATTTATATTATTTGTACAATATTATTTAAACAAATCGGACAACGCAGAGACAGAGGGGCGCATGGCGTGAAATGCAATACTAATTTACGATATGTCAAACCATTTTAAATCATGATGCGACAAAGTGTTTAGCTGGGAATATTGACAGATAGGTTTCTCTAATTGATTCACCCGACTTTCTATTATTCATAATTAAATAATCTGCCAAATCATGAAAAGACGGCGTATCATGACATGCCCAGGCAGATTTCGATCTGCCCAATTCTGCGATCGGACTACGATATAGGACATGAATCCCCATTATATTCATAGACATAAAATTTAATTCTGATTACTGACCTGTAGGTACTACCTTAATGTAGGTAGCTAAAGAAATTACTTCCTACATAACCATTGTAGTGGTTCAGGTGGAACTTGTCCAGAATGAGTTTAAACTAAGACAGAATGGGCGGGGTGCAGGGTCAGGCAACGGTGAAAGAAAAACCTCATGACAGGAACTAAAAGGCTTGAATTTGATTCCAGGGTTTTTTTAAATATTTCAGTCCAGGCCTGGTTGTTTAAGTTATAGTTGTTGTTCGATCATCTACTTACAATGTTCTACAAAGTGTTTGTCCATACCACAATTAATGTTGACTGAAAACTACACTTAAAAATTACGGCAAGATAATTAAAGTACTGGAGATACATACCACTGGCTATAGCGAGCGCATTAGCTGATGCATCGCCACCGTTTCCTATAAAACAAGTTAAGTCATTATCATCATCAGATTGTACATGTCCTACTATAGAGCAGAGGCGTACCCACAAGGAGGGTGTATCAGCTTGAGTAAGCGCGTGCCCAATGTGGATTAGTAGATTTCATCTACACATTGTAATTTCTTTTTCAGCGAATGTTAAGTACAAAATTATATAAAATAATATTAGTAAGGCCTTATCAACTTGGATAAACACTTTGTTCATCCGAGTGAAGTTAAATCCTTCACTGCTAAAGAAATCCTACAATTCCTAAAGGAAGTGGGTATTAGCAGTGAACTGTAATCATTGTGGCGATCACAAAAGATCTACATAAGGTCGAAGTGATACTAGTCTGTAGAAGACTCGAACAGCCGCTTTACAATAATAAAAAAAAAAAGGCCTTATCAAATCGCCGTACCCAATTGGTATACACAGAGATTTTGCCGCCCCCTTATCTTTAATAGAGAATCGATTTTTCTCTACTCTACGAATTTGGTTATAAAAAGAGCTCAATCAATCTATAGTATCCCTGAATTTACCGCCCCCAGGAAAGTGCCGCCCGGGGCCTTTGCTCCACCTAATTCAACGTTGAAAGAAAAACATCACTAGAAAAACTAAAATATTTAATTTCCAAGCGTATATTCCGCTGTCCTTCAAAGCAATTTAAAAAACACAGACTTTAGGTATTGCTAGTGGAAGAAGGATGTTCAGATTATAAATTTAGAAAATTTAGGAATAACTCTGTCTGCTTCACGTGAACGTTTTACAAATTAACTCTTACCAGACGCCAAAGCAGCGGCAGTTGCGTCAGCTTGGTTTCCTGTAAAATGTTAACATTTAGAAGAGGATGATAAGTAGACATGTATGTTGCTGAAGTAGAACCTTTGTAAGAAATTTGACGTCGCATGTTGCTGAAACAGATTTTGTTTCTATTAAGTTGGTAGGCATATAATGAGAACGTCGGCTGCGCGCTGCGGAGAGCAAGCTATGGTAAATCAATCTTTAGTCCGGGTTCGAATCCGTACGGATGATATGCCATGTACCAATGAGTTTTTCTAACTTAAATATGTAATACTGACTCCTCTCAAACGATGAAGGAAAACATCGTCAGGAAACCTGCATGCTCCCGCAACGCTGAAGTAGAAATTCCGATGCGTGTGTGCAGTCTTCGAATGCGCATTGCTCACGCGTGGTAGACTAAGGCCCATTCACCCTCCCTGAGGGTAGGCCTGTGCCCTGCAGTGGAACGTATATAGGCTGTGATGATGATGATGAAGTTGGTTTTGCGAATTAGCAGATAATTAATTTGATTAACATCCTTTATTGTTTTGATCATATTTTCACGCACAACTTATATTATTTGTACAATGTTATTTAAACAAATCGGACAACGCAGAGACAGAGGGGCGCATGGCGTGAAATACAAAACTAATTTACGATATGTCAAACCATTTTAAATCATGATGCGACGAAGTGTTTAGCTGGGAATATTGACAGATAGGTTGCTCTAATTGATTCACCCGACTTTCTATTATTCATAATTAAAAAATCTGCCAAATCATGAAAATTCGGCGTATCATGAAGTGCCCAGGCAGATCTCGATCTGCCCAATTCAGCGATCGGACTACGACATAGGACATGAATCCCCATTATATTCATAGACATAAAATTTAATTCTGATTACTGACCTGTAGGTAGGTAGGTACTACCTTAATGTAGGTAGGTAAAGAAATTACTTCCTACATAACTATTGTAGTGGTTCAGGTGGAACTTGTCCAGGATGAGTTTAAACTAGGACAGAATGGGCGGGGTGCAGGGTCAGGCAACGGTGAAAGAAAAACCTCATGACAGGAACTAAAAGGCTTGAATTTGATTCCAGGGTTTTTTTAAATATTTCAGTCCAGGCCTGGTTGTTTAAGTTATAGTTGTTCTTCGATCATCTACTTACAATGTTCTACAAAGTGTTTGTCCATACCACAATTAATGTTGACTGAAAACTACACTTAAAAATTACTGCAAGATAATTAAAGTACTGGAGATACATACCACTGGCTATAGCGAGCGCATTAGCTGATGCATCGCCACCGTTTCCTATAAAACAAGTTAAGTCATTATCATCATCATATTGTACATGTCCTACTGTAGAGCAGAGGCGTACCCACAAGGAGGGTGTATCAGCTTGAGTAAGCGCATGCCCAATGTGGATTAGTAGATTTCATTGTAATTTCTTTTTCAGCGAATGTTAAGTATATAATTATATAAAATAATATTAGCACTCAATAGAATAAATATTCTCCGTGAATGTAAGGCCTTATCAAATCGCCGTACCCAATTGGTTTCCGAGATATACACAGAGATTTTGCCGCCCCCTTATCTTTTATAAGAAGTCCTACATAAAAAATATCTAAATATTTCTCTATGCAAATCTTTCTCAACTTTTCTCGTCAATACGAATCGGTTTAAGCCAGAGCTTAATACGTACAAAACATGTGCTAAGTTACCTAGGTAAAAGCTATGGATCGAGCGAAGCCTATGGAGCGCTCGAATTGATTGTCATAAAACACCACGCCCACGTCTTAGCTGTGGGATCTTTAATTAAAACAGAAACTTAGAGCCACCGAAGCGAGCTCGATTTTTCTCTACTCTACGAATTGGTTATAAAAAGAGCTCAATTAATCTATATTATCCCTGAATTTACCGCCCCTAGGAAAGTGCCGCCCGGGGCCTTTGCTCCACCTAATTCAACGGTGAAAGAAATACATCACTAGAAAAACTAAAATATTTAATTTCCAAGCGTGTATTCCGCTGTCCTTCAAAGCAATTTAAAAAACACAGAGTTTAGGTATTGCTAGTGGAAGAAGGATGTTCAGATTATAAATTTAGAAAATTTAGGAATAACTCTGTCTGCTTCACGTGAACGTTTTACAAATTAACTCTTACCAGTTGCCAAAGCAGCGGCAGTGGCGTCAGCTTGGTTTCCTGTAAAATGTTAACATTTAGAAGAGGATGATAAGTAGACATGTATGTTGCTGAAGTAGAACATTTGTAAGAAATTTGACGACGCATGTTGCTGAAACAGATTTTGTTTCTATTAAGTTGGTAGGCATATAATGAGAACGTCGGCTGCGCGCTGCGGAGAGCAAGCTATGGTAACTCAATCTTTAGTCCGGGTTCGAATCCGTACGGATGATATGCCATGTACCAATGAGTTTTTCTAACTTAAATATGTAATACTGACTGCTCTCAAACGATGAAGGAAAACATCGTGAGGAAACCTGCATGCTCCCGCAACGCTGAAGAAGAAATTCCGATGCGTGTGTGCAGTCTACGAATGCGCATTGCTCACGCGTGGTAGACTAAGGCCCATTCACCCTCCCTGAGGGTAGGCCTGTGCCCTGCAGTGGAACGTATATAGGCTGTGATGATGATGATGAAGTTGGTTGGCGAATTAGCAGATAATTAATTTGATTAACATCCTTTATTGTTTTGATCATATTTTCACGCACAACCTATATTATTTGTACAATGTTATTTAAACAAATCGGACAACGCAGAGACAGGGCGCATGGCGTGAAATACAAAACTAATTTACGATATGTCAAACCATTTTAAATCATGATGCGACAAAGTGTTTAGCTGGGAATATTGACAGATAGGTTTCTCTAATTGATTCACCCGACTTTCTATTATTCATAATTAAATAATCTACAAGAACTACAAGAACCACATCGAGCGTATTGAAAAGGTCCAACGAAAGTTTACGAGGTACATGAGATACAAAGACAGAACATGTTCTAAAGACTCCGATTATGTGGCAAGATTATCTCACTTCAAAATGAGTTCACTGGAACACCGTAGGAACCTCATAGACCTAGTAACGTTTCATAAGATTATCAACAGCAAGCTACTGATCCCAGAATTACTGGGCCAAATTAATATAATCGTCCCTCGAAATTGCAATGTTAGGTGTTCAAAGAGACGTATGCTATTCCATTTAATTACATTCCGCACAAATTTACGCTTGACATGTCCCATAAATAGAATGATAATTTATTATAACAATGTACACTCACGGAACCATAGTATCGATATATTTGCAGACTCAGTAAATAAATTCAAATTTTTAGTTGAGAAAACCAACCCATGGTTGACGGCTGCTACATTGCAATAGTTTTCTAAATGATATTGTAAGTTTATTTTCTTTTTTTTATGTTGTTTTATTTCTGTTTTATTTCTGTCTGTCTTTGTCTTATGTTATTTTATAGCGAATGTTGTGTTTGCTTCTAAGTGATGTGTTCATCTACTTTAAAACCACTGTGTACTTAAAAACATGTAAAATTGTGAATGTATCGTTAGCAAACCTTTAAATAAATTAAATAAATTAAATCATGAAAATTCGGCGTATCATGAAGTGCCCAGGCAGATCTCGATCTGCCCAATTCTGCGATCGGACTACGACATAGGACATGAATCCCCATTATATTCATAGACATAAAATTTAATTCTGATTACTGACCTGTAGGTAGGTAGGTACTACCTTAATGTAGGTAGGTAAAGAAATTACTTCCTACATAACCATTGTAGTGGTTCAGGTGGAACTTGTCCAGGATGAGTTTAAACTAGGACAGGATGGGCGGGGTGCAGGGTCAGGCAACGGTGAAAGAAAAACCTCATGACAGGAACTAAAAGGCTTGAATTTGATTCCAGGGTTTTTTTAAATATTTCAGTCCAGGCCTGGTTGTTGAAGTTATAGTTGTTCTTCGATCATCTACTTACAATGTTCTACAAAGTGTTTGTCCATACCACAATTAATGTTGACTGAAAACTACACTTAAAAATTACTGCAAGATAATTAAAGTACTGGAGATACATACCACTGGCTATAGCGAGCGCATTAGCTGATGCATCGCCACCGTTTCCTATAAAACAAGTTAAGTCATTATCATCATCAGATTGTACATGTCCTACTATAGAGCAGAGGCGTACCCACAAGGAGGGCGTATCAGCTTGAGTAAGCGCATGCCCAATGTGGATTAGTAGATTTCATTGTAATTTCTTTTTCAGCGAATATTAAGTATATAATTATATAAAATAATATTAGTAAGGCCTTATCAACTTGGATAAACACTTTGTTCATCCGAGTGAAGTTAAATCATTCACTGCTAAAGAAATCCTACAATTCCTAAAGGAAGTGGGTATTAGCAGTGAACTGTAATCATTGTGGCGATCACAAAAGATCTACATAAGGACGAAGTGATACTAGTCTGTAGAAGACTCGAACAGCCGCTTTACAATAATAAAAATAAAAAAAGGCCTTATCAAATCGCCGTACCCAATTGGTATACACAGAGATTTTGCCGCCCCCTTATCTTTAATAGAGAATCGATTTTTCTCTACTCTACGAATTGGTTATAAAAAGAGCTCAATCAATCTATATTATCCCTGAATTTACCGCCACTAGGAAAGGGCCTTTGCTCCACCTAATTCAACGTTGAAAGAAAAACATCACTAGAAAAACTAAAATATTTAATTTCCAAGCGTATATTCCGCTGTCCTTCAAAGCAATTTAAAAAACACAGAGTTTAGGTATTGCTAGTGGAAGAAGGATGTTCAGATTATAAATTTAGAAAATTTAGGAATAACTCTGTCTGCTTCACGTGAACGTTTTACAAATTAACTCTTACCAGACGCCAAAGCAGCGGCAGTTGCGTCAGCTTGGTTTCCTGTAAAATGTTAACATTTAGAAGAGGATGATAAGTAGACATGTATGTTGCTGAAGTAGAACATTTGTAAGAAATTTGACGACGCATGTTGCTGAAACAGATTTTGTTTCTATTAAGTTGGTAGGCATATAATGAGAACGTCGGCTGCGCGCTGCGGAGAGCAAGCTAACTGGTAACTCAATCTTTAGTCCGGGTTCGAATCCGTACGGATGATATGCCATGTACCAATGAGTTTTTCTTACTTAAATATGTAATACTGACTGCTCTCAAACGATGAAGGAAAACATCGTGAGGAAACCAGCATGCTCCCGCAACGCTGAAGTAGAAATTCCGATGCGTGTTGCACACAATACTAATTTACGATATTTCAAACCATTTTAAATCATGATGCGACAAAGTGTTTAGCTGGGAATATTGACAGATAGGTTGCTCTCATAGATTCACCCAACTTTCTATTATTCATAATTAAATAATCTGCCAAATCATGAAAAGACGGCGTATCATGAAATGCCCAGGCAGATCTCGATCTGCTCAATTCTGCGATCGGACTACGACATAGGACATGAATCCCCATTATATTCATAGACATAAAATTTAATTCTGATTACTGACCTGTTGATAAAGCTATACTCTGCGCAGTAGCAGAACCGCCACCAGCTGTAAATTATAAAAATTAAAGATGAAGATTTCACAATTTCGCTCCCTCAGTCGACGGCCAATCTCCTTATCGAAGGTCTTTGCTTCACGGTGACAGGTACAAAAAGATAGTCGGCCACCAGGGCCGAGTACGTGTCCCACTTCCTGATTGCTGCCAACTACGCGGCTGCTCCAGGCGTCCGCGACGTGCGACTTAGGTAGCTGGCGGCGAAAGTGCTGACGTACGTTGCGTCCCATTAAAGTCACTTGCCTTCCTGCCAGGGCATCAATGTCAAGCCTCTTGCCGTCGGTATGGCTGAGGCCAGGTGGCTCAAGCACGTACGGGACGTTTTGGCAGATACGAGAGCCCTCCTGACGATATCATTGAGGGCATGGTGGCGAGGAAACCTTTCCGAGCAGCGACGGTAACTACACGCTACGGCTACTTGAATGGCGGTTTGAATTAATTAATTAAATATAACTATGGTGGTTTGTTACACCCTGTAGTTTTACCTGCATTTTTTCTGTTGTAAATGTAGGTAGGTAAAGAAATTATTTCCTACATAACCATTGTAGTGGTTCAGGTTAAATTTGTCCAGGGTGAGTTTAAACTAGGACAGGTTGGGCGGGGTGCTAGGTCAGGCAAACTCTATAAGAGAGTGCGCCTGTTTATAATAAGCTATGCAGAGTACAATTTTTGGGCTTTTAAATAATTATGTCCTGGGTACCTAAATAATTTTTTGTAGTGTCAATCGTCTATTCGTCTATGAACATGACTATTTATATGGTAAATATTATTACCCTTGTTTTATCATTTTGTATCTCAGCAAATAAACGATAACCTATCCTACTAAGTGACGTGGTGGACATGTCTATGTCATCTCAAAGCTAGGACTGTGGGCGTGGATCTTTTCTAATGTTGTTGAAGAAAATGTTAAACGTAATTATTTATACGTACTAGAACTAGGTGTAGAATTGCCTGATGGTTGACCGCTTGTTTGTGGACTGCTTGGTGGAGTATCGCTTGGTGGTGTATCGCTTGGTGGTTTAACGCTTTGTGAATCGCTTGGTGGAGTATCGCTTGGTGGTGTACCGCTTGGTGGTTTGCCGCTTGGTGGTTTACCACTTGGTGTCGATGGTGAACCGCTTGGTGTTGCACCGCTTGGAGTTGATCCTGTAGAACGACAACAAATGACTTTGGTTTTTAAGTTAAGTTAAGTCATTATCATCATCAGATTGTACATGTCCTACTGTAGAGCACAGGCCTACAAGGAGGGTGTGTCAGCTTGAGTAAGCGCGTGCCCAATGCGGATTTGTAGATTTCACCTACGTATTATAATTTCTTTTTCAGCTAATTTTAAGTATATAATTGTTTAAAATAATATTAGAATAAATATTCTCCGTGAACATAAATCCTTTTCAAATCGTCGTATTTAAATGGTTTCTGAGATATAAGCAGTAATTGCGAGGATTGTTGTCGTTGCTTTAATAATTATTATTAACTCTGTGGCAGTTCAGATTGAGTCAACACGTCTAGGGATATCGTAAGGTCCTTAATTTGGTTTAGTACCTAAGTAGTTTAACGGTGAAAGAAAAACCTCATGACAGGAACTAAATGGCTTGAAATTGATTCCAGGGTTTTTTTTAAATATTTCAGTCCAGGCCTGGTTATTTAAGTTATAGTTGTTCTTCGATCATCTACTTACAATGTTCTACAAAGTGTTAGTCCATACATAATTAATGTTGACTGAAAACTACACTTAAAAATTACTGCAAGATAATTAAAGTACTGGAGATACATACCACTGGCTATAGCGAGCGCATTAGCTGATGCATCGCCACCGTTTCCTATAAAACAAGTTAAGTCATTATCATCATCATATTGTACATGTCCTACTGTAGAGCAGAGGCGTACCTGTAAGGAGGGTGTATCAGCTTGAGTAAGCGCGTGCCCAATGTGGATTAGTAGATTTCATTGTAATTTCTTTTTCAGCGAATGTTAAGTATATAATATTAGCGCTATATATAATTATATAAAATAATATTAGCACTCAATAGAACAAATATTCTCCGTGAATGTAAGGCTTTATCAAATCGCCGTACCCAATTGGTTTCCGAGATATACACAGAGATTTTGCCGCCCCCATATCTTTAATAGAGAATCGATTTTTCTCTACTCTACGAATTGGTTATAAAAAGAGCTCAATCAATCTATATTATCCCAGAATTTACCGCCCCTAGGAAAGTGCCGCCCGGGGCCTTTGCTCCACCTAATTCAACGGTGAAAGAAATACATCACTAGAAAAACTAAAATATTTAATTTCCAAGCGTGTATTCCGCTGTCCTTCAAAGCAATTTAAAAAACACAGAGTTTAGGTATTGCTAGTGGAAGAAGGATGTTCAGATTATAAATTTAGAAAATTTAGGAATAACTCTGTCTGCTTCACGTGAACGTTTTACAAATTAACTCTTACCAGTTGCCAAAGCAGCGGCAGTGGCGTCAGCTTGGTTTCCTGTAAAATTTTAACATTTAGAAGAGGATTATTAGTAGAGATGTATGTTGCTGAAGTAGAACATTTGTAAGAAATTTGATGACGCATGTTGCTGAAACAGATTTTGTTTCTATTAAGTTGGTAGGCATATAATGAGAACGTCGGCTACGCGCTGCGGAGAGCAAGCTATGGTAACTCAATCTTTAGTCCGGGTTCGAATCCGTACGGATCATATGCCATGTACCAATGAGTTTTTCTAACTTAAATATGTAATACTGACTGCTCTCAAACGATGAAGGAAAACATCGTGAGGAAACCTGCATGCTCCCGCAATGCTGAACAAGAAACTCCGATGCGTGTGTGCAGTCTACGAATGCGCATTGCTCACGCGGTAGACTAAGGCTCATTCACCCTCCCTGAGGGTAGGCCTGTGCCCCGCAGTGGAACGTATATAGGCTGTGATGATGATGATGAAGTTGGTTGGCGAATTAACAGATAATTAATTTGATTAAAATCCTATAAAAATAGGTAAGTTTAAATAAATATTAAACTTTTTGATCTTATTTTCACGCACAATTTATATTATTTGTACAATGTTATTTAAACAAATCGGACAACGTAGAGACAGAGGGGCGCATGGCGTGAAATGCAATACTAATTTACGATATGTCAAACCATTTTAAATCATGATGCGACAAAGTGTTTAGCTGGGAATATTGACAGATAGGTTGCTCTAATTGATTCACCCGACTTTCTATTATTCATAATTAAATAATCATGAAAAGACAGCGTATCATGAAATGCCCAGGCAGATCTCGATCTGCCCAATTCTGCGATCGGACTACGACATAGGACATGAATCCCCATTATATTCATAGACATAAAATTTAATTCTGATTACTGACCTGTTGATAAAGCTATACTCTGCGCATTAGCAGAACCGCCAGCAGCTGTAAATTATGAAATAAAGATGACGATTTTTAAAATCTATCAATCAATCAATCATAATTATTCTCGTGTATTCTAAATTGTGGATTAGACTTACATAATTAATATACATAGTGAAAAAAGGCAGTTTTTTATGATAAACGAAAAATCGCGTAGAAAGTATATTTTTATTATAATTTTCATTAATGTAATAATTTAATACGTTTGTAAATACTGATTACATACCTGTGGATGAAGCTATACTCTGTGCTTTAGCAGAACCGCCCTCAGCTGTAAATTATAAAAATTTAAGATGAAGATTTCACAATTTCGCTCCCTCAGTCGACGGCCAATCTCCTTAACGAAGGTCTTTGCCTCGGCAACCGAAACCCCCGTGGTCACAACGGCGACAGGTACAAAAAGATAATCGGCCACCAAGGCCTAGTACGTGTCCCACTTCCTGATTGCTGCCAACTCCGCGGCTGCTCCAGGCGTCCGCGACGTGCGACTTACGTAGCTGGCGGCGAAAGTGCTGACGCACGTTGCGTCCCATTAAAGGCACTTGCCTTCCTGCCAGGGCATCAATGTCAAGCCTCTTGCCGTCGGTACGGCTGAGGCCAGGTGGCTCAAACACGCCACATGGCAGATACGAGAGCCCTCCTGACGATATCATTGAGGGTATGGTGGCGAGGAAACCTTCCCGAGCAGCGACGGCAACTACACGCTACGGCTACTTGAACGGCGGTTTGAATTAATTAATTAAATACTACTAGGGTGGTTTGTTACACCCTGTAGTTTTACATGAGTCCCCAAAATATTTATTATTCAATAACACCATGTAAGTACTGATTACTCGCCTGTGGATGAAGCTATACTCTGTGCTTGCGCAGAACCGCCACCAGCTGTAAATCATTAAATAATTTTTTTAATCTTGGATTTTATCACAGAGACGAAACGTTTTTTAAACGAAATTCAAGATTGAAATATTAAGTCTCGGGTATCTTGAAAAATTTAATGGATAATTTGATTTAAAATGACACAGCATGGCTGTAACTTTTTTGTAATAAATAAAATTTGGAATTGATTAACATTGTACAATGATGATTCAAAACCCAACAGACGCATATAAGTGAAAAAAAAAATGGGCGAATTTTTATATGATAAACGAAAAATCGCGAAGAAAGTATAATTTTTTTTACAATTATTAAATAAACAGGGCAAAATTGATATCATTAGCATCCTTTTAAACTGAGAGTCTACCCATCAAACTGAACAATTTTTACTATGGGAGCAAACAAAAAAAATCAACTGTTGCATACATTTGAGTCGAGTAGGCAATGTAGTCTAGTATGGAACAGCTGATTTTTTTTGCTTTGACCTCTGCTCCCGTAGTAAAAGTTTACTTTGATGGGTAGACTCTTAGTTTAAAAGGATGCTAACTTAGACGATTTATATACGGACCCGCCTCGCCTTAGCATTTCCCCTCTGCCAACGTGCAAGATCAAAAGATCTTACGCATTTACATACAATTTTATACCTTATCACTAAACGCGACAGCCTATAATTGCGGAACAATAATTTCGAACTTATGACGTT
The DNA here is from genome assembly GCA_963924505.1 of Agonopterix alstromeriana. Lineage (NCBI taxonomy): Eukaryota > Metazoa > Arthropoda > Insecta > Lepidoptera > Depressariidae > Agonopterix > Agonopterix alstromeriana. The sequence goes on from OZ004670.1 coordinate 12,171,942, forward strand.
TGGGGTTCACATGACACTGTTTTTCATGATTTTTAACATTCAAAATTAGAATCTAAACTAATGGAATAAAATTCAAAGTTGCGTATCTCGTGCTACCGCGCCCCCCGCAAAAAGTGGCAGAAAAGTTTTTTAGTAGAATTACACGCGTAACTTGTCCTCATATAAGTAGTCTAAGGATGCTAATGATTTCAATTTTACCCTGTATAATGGTTTTGTTAACACTGATTACTCACCTGTGGATGAAGCTATACTCTTTGCTATAGCAGAACCACGACTAACTGTAAATTATAAAATAAAGATAACAATATTTTAATTTTATACATTTTACTATTACTATACTATTACATATTAATACACAGAATTAAGAAACCGAATTAAATATTAAAAAATAAAATCTTTAATTTGATTTTAAATATTACTACATAATTATGTTTATAATAAAACCGCCCGGAATAATCACTGACTCTTAGGTAACAAGGCCTCTTAGGTCCCGTCTAAGATTCAGGGATACAAAAATTGTCTATTTAGCAATTAGATGTCGTCTCTATAAACTTGTTAATGTTATGGCGTATTGTAATCCTTTTACTTGAGTCTAATAAATATTTTTATTTTTTATTTAATAATATGTTGAATGTTGAAATAAACATTGTATAATGATGATTTAATACCCAACAGCGGCTTATAAGTGAAAATAAGTGTTCCGTTTTGCCAATTTTGTTACGGAACACTAAAGAGGCAAATTTTTTTTATAAACCAAAAATCGCGAAGAAAGTATATTTTTTAATAATTTATAATTATGACAACAAGCAGCAGCGCAGTTTAAGCGCAGGACCGGTCGTTATGGCGATTCTTGGGGGAGGCCTATGTCCAGCAGTGGACGTCCATTGGCTGAGATGATGATGATAGGACAACAATAGCAAGCAATAGTAGAACAACTGACACAAAAAGAAGAACATAATAATTTACTGCGTTTGCAAATACTGATTACTTACGAACGGATGAAGCTATACTCTGTGCTTTAGCAGAACCGCCATCAGCTGTAAATTATAAAATACCAATGAGGTTTTTTTTAAATTATTGATTTTATCACTTATCGTTGTCTTTAATATCGTAGATCTTGGTAGACCAATATTCAACATTTATTACCTATAGATATTATGTGCCATGTGGGTATTCCTAATATAAAGTAAGTTTTTATTTGTACCAGTGCATAGTTACGAGTATAATGATGACGAGACAACGATATACAGGCTTAAACTCAAATGCGGTACACACATAAGTGAGTGCTGCAGACAGAAGTGCAAAGATAAAACTGAACAACTTTCACTATGTGACCAACGTAGAAATCGTAAAAAAAAAATCAACAGATTTTTTTTTTGGGAGTCGCGCTGCAATTCTGGCGGAGTACGGACGCGTGCGTATGGGCGCGTTGGGATTGCACGTGGCTCCATTTTGTGAACTCTTTTGTGTTTTAACCTTAAAACAATCACTTAAATTGGCAAAACTGCCACTCTAGACTTAATAAATACTACTGATCATTTTCCTTCATATACTATCCACATAACGAGACATTGGCTGAATTGAATTGTTTTTTTTTTGAGATTTTGTATTTGCTCCGTACTGAAAGTTGTTCAGTATGATGGTCTGAAACTCCCTGTTCGATATGTAACACATTTAATTTTATACCTGTATAGGGTCCTTGTCGGTTTTTAACAGGATGATCAGACCATCAAACTGAACAACTTTATGGGACCAAAATCAAATCGAGAAAAATAAATCAGCTGTCCCATACATTTGAATCGAGTAGGATTACAGTTTTGTATGGAAAAGCAGATTTTTTTCGCGATTTAGACGTTTGTTCGTCCCATCCAGAAACTTTTTCAGTTTGATGGTCTAATCATCCACTTAAAAATCAGTCAGCATATTAAGTTGGATACAGTAATATACATAATTGTATAGGTAGATAATAACTCATTAATTTCATCATTATCTAAAACGGGTACGGGTGGAGGTGCAGATGCGGAAGAAATTACGGGAAAAAACCTCGTTACTTATAATTGATCTGTCCATTATTTATAAAAACATAGAATGAATGGCTTTTCTAATAGGTATTGTTAGGTTTTACTGGAATCACAAGATCGTAGGTGGCTAAAGTCAATCTTGAAGTCCAGGTTCGAAGCCGCACGGATGACATGCCATGTACCACTGACTTTTCCTAACTTTATGTACGTAATACCGACTGTTCTCAAATGGTTAAGGAAAACATCGCGAGGAAACCTGCACACGCCGTAGAAGAAATTCCGATGCGTATGTGAAGTCTACCAATCCGCATTCTGCCCGCATGCTGGACTAACGTCCATAAACCCTCCCTGAGGGTAGACCTGTGCCCTGCAGTGAGACGTGCATAGGCTGTGATGATTGATCATTGACTGGAATTACAGGACATTAGTTTCATTATATAGTGTTTATGTATCTCATCCGGGATAAGACTTGTCTGCCCAGATGATGGGGATGTAGGGGAGTTTCTGGCTCTTCTTTGCAGCTACGGAAGTAATATAATTACCTATAGATTGTGCAATGGCCGATGCTGAATTTCCTTTAGACACGCTCTGCGCTATGGCTGTTACAGAAAAAAAATCCTTTCATTAATACCTTACCTTAAATATTTTTTCACTTATCTTTATATACGGAAAGTTTACTAGAGTGTTTTGTAAAACCTGTATATTTCATTTAGCATAGCTTAGCATAGCATATGCTCACGACTATATTCCCCGAGGGGGTAGTCAGAGATATTCTGAAATCTCAAAATATCCACGTTTCACCAGTAGTACCGAAACTCTGTCCAGAGTGACGGGGGGTGTGCCCGTCGCCACATAATGGACAGTGGGTACAATACATGCCTCGATAATTGAAGCAGGCAGGTTTCCTCACGATGTTTTCCTTCACCGAAAAGCCAGTGGTGTTACAAATCGTACATAAATTCCGAAAAACTCATTGGTACGAGTCGGCCTGGACGGGGATCGAACCATCGGCATCGCCTCCTGCCGACAGGCATGGTTACTCGCCACTTGACCACCACGGCTTCATTTCTATTTCATTTATTGTCATGTAATTATTCAATAACAATATAAATTGAATAAATACTTAACCAACAACAATCATTTAAAAATAACATAGAAGATGCAAAGTTAACAATAATATTATAAGTTCAATTGAAGTTAAAACTTTACTAAAACACACAACTACGTAAATACTTAGAAGTAAAAAGATTTTTAATACAATATAAGTGTCAGCATATAGTTATACGCCCTCAATTTTCTAATAGACTCTTCGCCAAATTAATTACCCCCTTATTATGTCAATGATAGCAAAGATAGTATCCCCTTAGAGACTGCACTGGTGTGCGATGTATTTAAAGTCGTCATATCGGAGGCTTATATAGGGTCCTGGGAATTTGTATATGTTGCGATGTATTTAAAGTAGATACCTTGAACCTGGATTGCGATTTTTAAACAATTTCATTTACTCAGCAGTTGAAAATGTCAAAATTACTACGGAGATATGCATCTTTCTACTGCTGATTTGACTTTCAAAAATCATACTTCGGGAGTGCGATTTTTGAAAGTAAAATCAGCAGTAGAAAGATGAAAGCAGTATATCAAGAAGGACCCTGTATTGTCATTGAGTTTGAGTGTTTATGGAAACTTAATGTATCAGCCATCTAGAGGCAAATAATATCTTAGGGAATAATCAATAGCAAGTTACTCTCCCGGACCTTGGAGAATGCACAAGTGGAAAATTGGTCTGGTCTCATTCACTAGAAAACTGAAGGCATATACATATACAAATTCCCAGGATCCTGTGTATGCCTTCGATATGACGAAATAAACGAAGCGCTCGTAGGCGTAGTGGAGCTTCGTTATTGGAAACGATCACCGAAGTTAAGCACCGTCAGGTCCGGTCAGTCTTTGGATGGGTGACCGTTCAGTGGTATTTCATCTCGAGCGTTTCCGTGCTTCGGAAGGCACGTTAAGCTGTTCGTCCTGAATAGTTCTGTCAGATGGCGTTGTAACTATTCGCTTAGGAAGGTCAGATGCCTATTAAGGCGGCTTGAAAATTCTCTGACAGCAAGATGACCACTAACTTGCCTCCACCAACCCGCACTGGGCCCACGTGGTGGAGTATGGCCCACTCCCTTTCACCCTCATTCATGAGACCTTTGCCCTGCATTGGGATTCTACAGGCTATAACTTACTATGATGAAATAATAAAATCAACACTTACCCGAGGCAACTGCATTTCTAGCCAATAGTCCTAATGGTAGGACTAAGAAAAACAGAACTATGCTCAGTTGCTTGATACCCATCTTTGGAGTGAGAGCACAGTCTGAAGATTGAAAGCCCTACAGCGGCTTATAAGTGAAAAAAGGCAATAATATTTTTATGTCAAACGAAAAATCGTGAAGAAATCATAATCAGATAATATTACTATTTGATAATGAACTTCGAAAACGATTTCGTGATATAATTATTATGGTTTTAAATTTAATGAAGTTTAATTTAATGTTAGTACATGTGTCATTGATCTAATTAATTTTAAGCACGTGTAAAGTACTGGACGTCGATGTTACTTCTCTATAACCCTGAAAATGTTACAGTTTGATGGTCTGAATTTCCCTGTTTAATATGTAACGTATTTATTTTTATACCCTGTATCATGTCAAACTCAAAGTCATTGGTGGGCCAAATTCATAAAGATAATAGAATTAGTGAGCCGCAAAGAAAATTGGAAAAATGCTAGAAATTCGTTCTTTTTAGTGTTCCGTACCAAATTTGGCAAAACGGAACACTTATGGAATCACCTCGATGTCTGTTCGTCTGTCACGGGCATTTTTCTCGGAGACCGTAAGTCACAGGAAGCTGAAACTTGGTACAATTATAGTAATTAATGTTCCAATGACATAAATATAGTAAAAAAAGCTTAATATTTATATTTAGAGGCAGTTTTGAGGGGTATTAAGAGATAAATAACAAAAAATTGTTTTTACTATATTGTGTGGGGTATCAAATGAAAGCTTATAAAAATACAAGTCTAAAAATATAGTTTCTAATTTGTAATTAAAACTTTATTTTCAATTAACTCAGAAAAATTGCTGCCTCACCTCTATTTCAACAAATATAGTTACATAATCTGAAAAAAATCACGTACATTAGAAAGAACGAGTAGACGGCGGGAAAATTATCAGGATGGCACTAACTTGGATAGTTTTTTTTCTAGACCCAAAAAACTGTCACCAGTGTAAAATGATCTTCAGTTACTATGTGACCACATACTAAGTAAGTGTCAGGTTTATAGTGGTTTTCATCAGTGACCCATGTTATACAACTGGTAGTGCGGAACACTAATTGCCGAGTCCCGCCTCGCACTTGGCCGGTTTTTTGTCTTTTAACAAGTTATCTATTTTGGAGGTAATTTTATCTGTGAACATTGGTCTCAATTGTTTTTTTTTTTATTCAGTCAATCATAATCTTTATTTGTGACACACATATATTTAAATTTGTTGAAAGTATGCACGGCGACAGATCAACCTACCCATAGTTGGACCTTATGTCCATGAACATAGAGTTCAACTATGGGTAGGTTGATCTGTCGCCGTGTGTACAAATATAAAAGTTCTCTCTGATCTACCATTAGGCATTAAATTTTTCACTAATATTTAAATAATATCAGGATTATTCAACTCAATAAATTCTACTCGCAATCAAATGCTTTGCTTACTTTCGAAATTGATCGACTAGAGAAGGGGGATGTTATTTAAAACAATAACATTTGGATTTTCATATACCTATTCGAACAAGCCGCCACGTGATTTTTATTTCACGACATATGAAAGAAGACATCTTGATTTTATGGCTTTTCCTAACAATTTCGATACTCATTTTTGCTGTCGTATGCACGTCATAATTTTAGCAGGAAATCGGTATAAAGTTAATAATACCTATATAGTGAGCAGAGAAAGAATTTGAGTACCTAACTAAAAAAATTAAGATCTTGTGGTGCCTCGAATGACATCTTAATTTTATTTAACAATGTTATCTAACAAAGCATAAGCATATGCTTACGACTATATTCCCCGAGGGGGTAGTCAGAGATATTCTGAAAACTCAGAACATCCACGTCGTTGTCGTTTCCGTCGTCGTATTATATTGTTGGGCCTATGGTGAAAGTTGTTCAATTTGATGGTCAGAAGCTTACCTTAAGTTTGCAAAAACTTGAATTTTACACCCTGTATAATCTATTTAAAGCATTCAAACATTGAACTTAAAGTAAAATATTATAGGAAATTCTTTGAAAAAAAATTCAAAGAACCAATCTTAGCCCCTAACATCTAGTACAGTCAGCCACGAAAATGAAAATTCGTATGAGAATAAGGTTCGAAGTGTTTATTAACTTTCGTTGCCGACCGTATAATCCCAAATGGCATCAATTCCATATACTGGATAGAATCAAATTTAATATTGACTCGAAATGGGTCAAGAAGCACTCAAAGGTAGCAATTGCTTATAATTCTCTCGTATTGTTCATCCTAAATCACAGGAGGGTAACCGTTGAAGTCCGTTGATGCATGACTAAATTGTTTATTGCAAATATGAAGTCCCGTAAATTCAGGCATTTACGTACTTACGTCGTAGACAATAGAGTTCTGTCAGGGGTTTTTTAAAGTGTAATTTAGTATAATTTGGGGATTAAACCTACGAGTGTGTCATCCACTCCATGCTAATGTAGGCCTGAGTACGGCGTTAGTACGGCTTTGCTATTCCCTTTGTATACATGATGTAAATTTAAATGCGATACATAAGTATAGGAGAGCTTCAGACCATCATACTGAACAACTTTTACAACTTTTAGTGTAGGATCACTATTGATATTGCGAAAAAAAGCATCTGCTGTTTCATACATTTGGGTCGAGTGGCCTTTGATATTTTCATTGGAAAAAGCTAAATTATTTCACAATTTGTGAGTTTGCTCCATAGTAAAAATTGTTCAGTTTGATGATCTGAAAAACCCGCTAAAGTATATACAGGGTCCTTCTTAATATGCTGACACTTTTTTTAGGGGATGATCACCCTGTGTAATAAATGTATTATTATAAGCATAAGCATATGCTCACGACTATATTCCCCGAGGGGGTAGTAAGAGATATTCTGAAACCTCAGAACATCCAGGTTTCACCAGTAGTACCGAATCTCTGTCCAGTGTGACGGGGGGTGAGCCCGTCGCCACTTATAATGGACAGTGGGTACAATACATGCCTCGTAATTGAGGCATGCAGGTTTCCTCACGATGTTTTCCTTCACCGAAAAGCCAGTGGTGTTACAAATGGTACATAAATTCCGAAAAACTCATTGGTACGAGTCGGCCTGGACCGGGATTGAACCATCGCCTCCTGTTGATCATCCCCTTAAATTATTTTCATCTAATTTTGTTAGACCTTATACAGGGTGTAAGGAAAAGTATCATTAACCTTTAAACCACATACTCTACCCATCAAACTGAACAACTTTTATTATGGGAGCAAAGCTGTCAGAACAAAAAAATATCAGCTGCCCCATACGTTTGAATCGAGTAGGTATTGCAGTTTAGTATGGGACAGCTGATATTTTTTTGTTCTGAACGGTTTGCTCCCATAGCGAAAGTAGTTCAGTTTGATTGGTAGAGTATTTGGGTTAAAGATAAAAGAAAATTTTCCTTACACCCTGTATATCGTTGTCTAGTCATAATATAGTCTAAGATATTTATTTACATTTATATTTATCAAGGAAGAATATTTACAAAAAGTACATTTCCTGTATCCAATTTAGTTTAAATAACTCCTTTATGCCAAACATTGGATTCAAATACGAAATATTACCTCGTTCCCGCTCACATGCACCAAATGTTCATTCAAATGGAGAATCCGAAATCGCATTCGTCTTCAAAATTGTGCTCATTTGCGGAATGCGTTCTGAATCCATATAAATGCGAACTTACACGCTCTCGATAGTCACTTTCAGACCATTTTTATTTGACCTTCCTCTCCCGTCTTTGCGTGTTTGGAAAAAAGGAAGAGGGTTATATCAATAAACTATGAGAGCTCTTAGAAAAATGGTTATGTAATTCTTAGATATGAGGTGTATTGAGACCTTTATATGTATTCTTTACTCACACGCAATGGGATACGTTTTCACATCAAAGCAACCGGTGCCGGTGTTTGTATAGAGTGGCGTTAACCGGAACTTTTTGTCTTGCTGATGATGATGAATGATTTTTGATGAACACTTGTTTGTGCAAGCCGGGCTTAATGTCAGTATCTATCAAAAGTACCTTTTTTATTTTCAGACATGTATTTATTCTTAAACCAAAGAGATTATCGGCGGCCCGATAGCACAGTCGGTAGTGAACCTGCCTGCTGTGCCGAGGGTCGCGGGTTCGAATCCCGTAAGGGACAAATATTTGTATACGTGTGTGTGTTTGTATTTGTAATATGAATATTTGTATCCGAGTCATGTACGTTAATATCTATAATATATGTATTCTGTCTCGTTGTCTAGTCATCATAATACAAGTCCAGGCTAGATTCTGGTACTTTAAATGTGACTAGATAATTTGTGTGACAATGTCCAAGATATTTATATTTATATTTATTTATTTATACCTAATAGCGTGAGCCATACCAATTGTAAAGTGTCCACTTTTTTTGACGTTTAGGTTTGAGAGTGTGGTGTCGAGTAGTATGGACAAAAGGCACCAAGTGACATATGACCTTATGTTTACGGTCACTTTTCACACACACTAGCTCAAAAAAAAGTGGACAGCCGCATAAACAAATATCTATAATTCCATCTCCTTCGACAAAAGAGACTAACTACAATCGTAAATTTATGCGGACTCTATGGAGATGCTTCCTCTGAGTCTTAAACGTATTTAGAGACAGTTCTTTCTTTCACACCACTGCTCATACAAATGACAGTGACAGACAGCATTATACAGGGTGTATAATGCTGTCACTGAACAACTTTCACTATGGAGCATACTTCAGGAAACGATAAAAAAAATCAGCTGTCTCATACATTTGAGTCGGGTAGGTGCAGCAGTTTTGTATGGGAAAGCAGATTTTTTTCGCGTTTCCTGAGGTAGGCTCCATAGTGAAAGTTGTTCAGTTTGATGGTCAGAGTTCACCGTTTCAGTATTTGCTAGGTACACCCTATATTTAAATATGTTTAAGCCTAAATACTTTTTGGTGCAGGCCAGCCTTAATCATTCATATTCAAAAAACTATAATTGGTTAAAATTTGTAATCGTCGCATATTTTGAGTGGCACGTTAATATTTGCCCAGGCATATTAATAATTACTCTAAAATGTTACGTAGTTCAAGGTAGCGTAATCAAAAACATTATTATGTTGCCTGTACCAAATTATTTAACTAAGCACCTTTGTAACGTGCTTGTTGAAACCATGAAAATCATAGGCAATAATCGGAGCAAATAAAAGATTCCAGACTTCAATAACATTTCCTCAAACTCCCACTGTATCTTCAGCTCTACATAAATCCAAACTTTATTCCTTCAAAATGAAGACGTCACAAAGAATAATAAGACGAAAGGTTATGAGGTAGATGTGTTCCACCTCTTGAGCGAGCACAATAGGGTGCCAGTTTTATTTGAACCGTTCGAAAGAGGTTTCACACGTCAAATTTCACATCCTGAATAGCTCTCCCTAGCCAAGGAATCTTTATAAATAGTTGTGCGAAGATGGTGCTTAATTTGATGGAAATCCGTATCAGGGCTCAATGCATACCGGGAAGTCAACGGATTGTGCGGAGTTAGTGGATTGCTTGATTTAATTGAGTCGCTTTTGATTAAGGTTCGCTCGTGTCTTTGTTTGGTGAGAATTGGATATTGGATTTTCAGTTTAGGATCTAACAGGCATAAATCTACTCCCTTTCTTTAGTATGAGACACATACTAAAGAAAGGGAGTAGGTTTTACCAGACGTCACCATTCCAGCCCATTAAGTGGTTTAGACAAGTTTGTGGCTAACCTTGTCGTCGCTCAACTTTATATGTAAATTTTTTAGAGTCAGCATTTCTCGGAACAAAAATTTCAGTCCTTAAGAACCGTACAGGGACGAAGTGTAATCGGAAACAGAAAATGACGTAGTAAAATAATTCGTACAATAGTAGTACCTACTCGTATCGAATCAACTGCTTTTGATATAAGTATAAGTGACGTATTTGAGTATTTTATTCAACAGTTTTAGTTATTACTAGAGTTAACCCTCGACTTTGTCCGCACAATTTATATACCAGATTTTAAGTAAGATCATAAGCTATCAAACAAAAAAGTTTCAGTTGCATCGGTTCAGTAGTTTTTGCGTGATGCTCGCACAAACAAACACACAAACAAACAGACAAAGAGTCCGAAAAAAATTCTATAGAAGATGGATTTGGAGTCAGGGACATCTAAAAACCATATCGTTATCTTTTTTTTGTAAATATCTTCAATATACACGCACTTCTGTTACAGTTTTATATTAGTTAAGATTTACCAAGTCCTTATTCAACTTAAATAAAATAAGAAACTTGATATGTAAAATTAAATTAGAATTGCAAGAAAAACATTTTGTGCTTTGATCTTCTACTACATCATTCCCAATCTGTTTAAAAGTAAACAAACAACCTGAAGAACTTACCTACCTAAGTGTATGTGAAGAAGCTTCAGTACAATACAAAGCAAATACTCTTTACTTCACTCGAGAACGTTGTAGACTCTTACATTAAGCTCCAACGAACGATAAGTAGCCTCATTGTACTAATTAAAACAGTGACTGTAATGTAGCAAGGAATACTTTACAGGAATTACGTAGGAATACGAGCTGCAAGCAAATAATGCTGCAAATTAGTTCATTTCCCTTTGTTACTTTTATTTTGTTTTTAGAAGTTTCGGAGCACGCTCTATATAAACGAAGACTGGTGATGTTTTCAATACTAACCAATGAAAGTCAATGAAAGTTTTCAGAAACAATCTAGGACCTAATCTCTATGCTTGTATGTTGTCAGATTTTGGTTAAAATTTACAGTTTCAATGCTAGGATTAATTCAAGATTTGCATGGAAATATTTGAGGCACTGTTACATTAAAACTAAAATCTGACAACATACAAGCATAGAGATTAGTTTCTAGATTGTTTCTGAAAAATTTCGTTGACTTTAATTGGTTAGTGCCTTTGACTATTTATATGTGGACTGTTTACGCGTGTAATTCTACTAACAAACATTTCTGCCACTTTTTGCGGGGGGTGAGGTAACATGAAATCCGCAACTTTGGATTTTATTCAACAAAACTTTAGATTTTAATTTTGAATGTTAAAAATCATGAAAAGTAGTCTCGTGTGAATCCCAAACGTTCTTAGTTCGACGTTATTATTTCGCAATTATAGGCTGTCTCGTTTAGTGATAAGGTGTAAAATTGAATGTAAATGCACAAGAAAGGTCAGACTTAGTTTGTATGGACCGCGCTCCGAATTATATCATCTAAATAGATGGAGTAGTGTTAATAACGCTTGTGGCGATAGTGGAGCTTTGGCATTCAAAACAACCAGCAACGAACTCTGTAAGTACATACGGCGACACATCAAGCTACGCAAAACTAATATAAGCTGGACGCGTGACGTTATACACTACTCTACCTACGCGCGGCTAGCTTATTTTGGTTTTGCGTAGCTTAATGTGTCGCCGTGTGTACTGTGTATATTTAAAATTGGAAGTATTGGAACAGGTTGTGTCATCTATATCACATGAATTGCAGTTGTAACATTGAATAAAATAAAATAAATAAATAAAAAATTGTTTATTTGTCTCATAAGCATTAGGTATAAAACATTAGAATGTATCACAGTAAAAGTAATATTGCACAATGATGACAAAAAGGCCAAGGACTCAGCATGGCAGACGGGGATGCCGGCTACCGCTGTTATTCTGTCCTAGCATTGGACTATCGTTGGACTTGGAAATTGGTAGTTTGAAAATATACCAGTAGATGTCGCTACTTCTCTTAAAGACTAGTACTAGCAAGACAATGTTGAAAATGTTGGACCTCTGACGTAATGGCTCGATAGCTTAATTGGACGAAAGCAAAGCCCCGGTTTGAAAGGTTACGGGTTTAAGTCCATTCCGAGAATTTAACAATTTTTTGTATGATTTAAGACTGTTAGGCCCACTTGCGCCAACCTGGGTTAGCAATAAACTCCAGGTTAAGTTGGTAACCTATTATTTTTTGTATAGAAAAAACAACGGAGAGAGCTATTTTACCCGGAGTTTATTGCTAACCCTGGTTGGCGCAAGTGGGCCTAAGTGTGAGGTAGAGTTAATACAAATAAGTAACTACCTACATACAGGCTTCCTTGATATGTTGACGGTTTTGTAAGGGGATGATCAGATTATGAAACTAAACAACTTCCTTTATTGGACTAACATAGATAATAAGAAGAAAATTCAGCTGTTCTATACAATTATGTGTCAAGTAGGTTTACAGCTTTGTAAATATGTTTTGTAAACAGTTTTGTAGGGGATAATCAGATCATGAAACTAAACAACTTCTTTTATTGGAGTAACAGACAAATTGCAAAAAAAATCTGCTTCTTTATACAATTTGCGTCGAATATTAACAGCAATGAATTCATACTTTTATTACTTTCGTCAGGTTGAATCTACGTGTGAAAAACACATATAAAATTATGGAATTGTAAATGAAAGTATCGGCCCTCGTAGGATGTGGATGTACTTTAATCTAATCGGTTACTTCCTACAGAAAAGTGAGGTGTGGAGGATTTGAAACCGGAGAACATGTATGAAGAGATGAATGGATGTGAATGAGGCATAAGAGGTATTTATTGTAAGGATCGTAGCTAGCGGTGCGCTCTAATCTTTGTCTACCCCAGTGGGAAAGAGGCGTGACGTTATAGATAGATTTAAATCAAATCGTAAATATCTTTTAGTTGCCTCGTACGCAACTCATGGGTACAATTGGGGTATGTAACTAATCTATTGAAAACTGAAAAAATTAAGAAAATTTAATGTTCTTTGTTTTCACACCAAAAAGTATACAAAAAAACATCCATTTATATACACGAACAAGAAGGGTACGAAAGGCTATCACTAAAAGTGATTTCTTTCAGACAACCAGTGGATGTAAAGGTAATAATTAAATGAAAATAAAACAACAAATAACATTTTCCACGTGCCAATTTACTGTCAATAAAAAACACGTAAAAATTATACAACTAACTTAATCTACAGAAAATATACTTAACCGTGTAACACGAAACAGTTTCATTACTTATTTTAATAGCCAATAAAGTTGTCCCAATTTATAGCAACTATTACATGTGGGGGATCAAGCGAGACCAAGCCATGAATAATGGGGCAGATCTGATAATATGGTCCTGCTCCTGGGTGAGTAAAGAGACCACACAATTTTCCATTAGTTTGTTTTACAGAAAGGAGGTAAGATTGCTTTAAAATATGGATATTTATTTTAGTCCATAGTTTTCCAAATTATCGTGGCTTCTTTTAGTAACACGGACCTGTATTGTATAAGTTTCCGATCATATCGTTTACAAAATCGGTAACGTATTATGACTGTACTAGGCAAATTAAAATATATATTTTTTTATTATTCCAGTTGTAATGCTGGACTTGCGAATTGGTTTGTAATAACTTCCAGTAGATGGCGCTCAGTTTCCCTTAAGACGCAATAGATCGAAAATTTCGTTCTCTGGCTAGTTGGCTCGGTGGCGAAATTGGATAACGCAATTCCCCGGTTTTGAAGAGTGCGGGTTCAAATCCCGCCCGAGACTTAATTTTCAATCTTTAATTTGATTCGAAATAGCACAACATGACTGTAACATGTTTATAATCAATAATATTTGAAAGTTTACTAGGAAATTTTAAGTAATTTTTTTTTCTGTAATCATTATATCCATTGTCTCAAAATTTTACTAAATATTAAGAAGCAGAATCGTTAAGAACTGCCGAAAAACACCCCGTTGATTTGATACCGATTGAATCTGGTAGTTACACAATAAGACCCCTGTATAGAATAACGTGTATGTGACATAATATAATAATAATCTATAGGGCCCCTTAATATGCCATCGGTTTTTTAAGAGGAAACTGAACAACTTTCTCTTTGGGATCAAAGTCAAAGTCAAAGTCAAAGTCAATATAATTTATTCAATATAGGAGCTTACAGCACACTTATCAAACGTCAAATCTTTTTTAAAGCTACCACCGCGTCGGAACGTGTTGTCGCTGTAGAGAAGATGCGGCCAGAAACTTTACAACATAACACGACTTAATAACTATTACAATATAAATTCTTAAGCTAAAGTTATGTATACAATAATACATAGTCTATCAAAATCTAAATAGCGAAATATTATCTACTTTTCCGTACAAAACAGCAAACTTACTCAACCTAAATGAATGGAACAGCTGGATCTTCAATTTTCTCGATTTCTATATTGGCCCCATAAAGAATTTGTTCAATTTGATGGTCTGATCATCCCCTTCAATACCGTCATCAAATTATGAAGAACCCTGTATTTAAGTACGCACATAAATATACGAACATAATCCCTTTGTTACAACTGTAGAAAGGCTCACCTTTAACATATAATAATAATAATCATCATTATCTCCGCCGATTGACGTCCACAGCTGGTTCAAAATAATAAAGTCAAAAGAATTTGTAGAATGATTTTTTTTTATTACGGGCATAGGCCCACCACACATTCCCACCGCTGCAACTCCTGTGAACCAGGATCAACCGCGGCGATCATTCATACACTAGACAATGAAGTCCAGCTAGTCCGGGGGATACGTAGTGATTCCATTCTCTTTGCGGGAGATGACTCTAATAGATTTGCAGTATGATTGCCATCGTACCGAATAATGCGTCAAGATTATAAAGATTATTCGATGTTTTATTGCGTTAACATTTTTAGAAGCGAAACAATATATTTTAGAAGAGAGACAATATAATGTAGATGCATAAATATTGTACTAGTAAAGAATAATTTAATAATATTTAATAATTGATACCAAAAACATAGAAGTTACAAATTAATATTCACTTGAAGTAATTTAAAAGTCAAATTCTGTAAAAGCTTAAGTGAGAATTGAATACTGGCAAGTTTAGTCAAATATGAATATTCAGCAACTACAACGTTTGTGTTTAAGAAAATTCTTACTTAGCTACATTAAACTTATTTAGAGTCAGACGATTCAGTTTAACTTTTGGAGAATCATGGCGTGGTGTTTCTGCATTCCATGGCATGCTACCTTTGTCAGTCAATCTTTGTTTTGTACCTATTGTTTTGATGAAATAAACGAGTTATCTACTTACATATCTATCTATCACTCATCATTAGGATCAGCATTGTTCATTGCTTAAATTAGGACGCTCCTAAGATGCACCACAAATCTGTAGATATATTAGGTCTTTCTCATCCAGTCGCTCCGTGCTACCAATCTCAGGGGGCCTAGACAAAATGCACACGCTACTTATTCTACAAACGTCAACGCCGCAGCGTTATCGACGATAGAAAATTGACAGAATGGTAGACAATGTCACAAATTATTGACGATCGCTTATTAGAGAAGGAAAAGCGAAATCTGCTCTATGATTAGCGTTCAGTTCACTCAATCATTCACTCTTTTTTTCTTTTTTATATGTTGGATCGTGTTCGATTTTCAAAAGAATTTCAAAATTTGAAATTGCTGTCAAATTTTCCACCCGCCATTTTCTAGCGTTATCTACAAGGTCTTGTTGATCGACAAGAAGCGTTCGAAACGCTCACTGTCGAAAGCAACTGTCAAAAACTGCATATTGTCTAGGCTTTTTTCCATTCGTTTATTATAATCCCATTCATTTTTTATGTTTTCTACTGTCGTTAACGCTAATCGAAAGGTACTTTGTCTAGGCCCCCAGGTTGTAGTTCTAACGGGCCAGGAAGCATCCCACACTAACTCTACTACCCAGCCTACCGCGTAGTTCCAGCAACGCCTAATGCCGAGGTTTATACACATTCTGTGTGCCCTTGGGCAGGTTGCTTAAATTTTCACTGGCCAGGTTGACCCTGCGTGGACCCCAATAATAAGCAGCAGCAGCAACTGCAACCTGCGCGATGCTGTAATTGATATTTGGAAAAAAACGTACAGCAGGTTGTGGTCTAAATTCTAGAACGGAACTTGCACAGTTTTATATTTTTAGTGTATCATAAAAATTCAAGGCTTACAAAAAAAATCCCAAAAACAAAAGTGGTAAAATATGCACAAATCATTTATTTATTGCAAAACAAAAGAAGACTTTTCAAATTCCGCGCAAAAATACTCACTGCCATGACGTGACGTCGCTCCTTTTCATGACGCGTGAAGCTCATCACATATCATCCGCTATAATAATTGTTGCCGTACTCTTCTAACGCACGCAAGTTGCTAGTCGCCTCGTCACTTTGTGCTGATTGGTCTTTGAAATTACGTTCTGATCCACGTAGCTTTTATTTCGTCAAAAATAAAACTTTACAATAAATCTTTCAGTAACGTTTCTATTCATAACTATTAATATTGAATTATTAAGATGAATATCTCATTATAATTTAGGTGCAAGTTTCCCATTCGGACTTCTCCAGTTGTCATTTCTTTGTGGTCTATTCTAGAACACGGACAAGGTTAGAAATGATCAGCCTATAACTTCAGCTTGCTAATTTTCAGAGCTATACCTAATATGTCATCTAACTTCGTTTTCTCTCTCTCTGCTGTATTTAGTTGTGTCTGTATTGAAAAGGGGGATCTTCCACCATGCTACAAGACAAATTGATAAAGCCATCTTTTTTGTCTAAATTAATAACGCCTATCAATTACTCCAACGTGATAAAAATGACAATCGTACCGCAGAGACTCATCATTTCATACAATAACGGTAAACAAGCTAAGAAAATTCCCGTTACATATGAGTAATTTTCGAATTAGGAAGAATTGTTAGGACACGATTTTGATAATAAAGGTTTTCGGACTATGAAGTTTCTACTGTATAATACTGTCTTGAATTATATCGTTGGGTGAGCGACAGATTGCTAACATTACAATAACGAATCGCTGTAGACACCGACTGCAAGGTGGATGAACTTTAGGCTATAACTTCTCTATTGTAATAAAGGGAAAAAATGACCTCAGAACATGAGGCCACATGTCATTATAGTCGCATCAAAATTGAATGTTCTTTCTTATTTAGTATGTGGATAAAGATGAGAGAAGATGCCTATACTTTGATCCCAAGGTCAAGTTGAGCGTTTGCTTCTAAAATCGGAGAAGTAAATCTACTTTTAGCCCGAATTATCTAATTATACAGGGGGTATACTTCAATGTATTACATACTTAGGGGTGCTTCAGACCTTCAAGGTGAAAAACTTTTAGCTTGGGACAAAAATTTGAATCACACACATTTGGATTCAATAGCACTAAAATGTTTCTTTCAGTATTTCAATATTGGTACCATACTAAAAGCTGTTCAGTTTGATGGTCTGAAGCATCATTTAAAGTGTTTACCCGGATTCTCAAAAATGTTATGCCACAAATGGCGGGCAGCTCATAGAGACAGAAAGACACTGTCTACCCTGATAAATTATAACATTCAACTTATTGGTATTGGGTGAGCGGGCTCGTTAACTCGACGTCTTAGACGCCTATTTTGCATTACGTGGGAATGACTGCTCATGCCATCCCAGCTCCATCCAGGAAGCCCATCAGCTTGTTAATGCTGCCGAAGACTTTTGAAAGAGACCCCGGTGATCCGAGATGTTGTGCCCGATAGTGTGTGTGTGTGCTAATCCGTTTCATTCCAGTAGCACGAACCGTTACCTCAACCTCCATGCACACCCTGCTCAGAGGACTATTAGTGACACCAATTCTGTAGGTATGTCATGTTTTTTTTTGGTATCGATTTTATATTTTTCACGGATAGTACATTTATTCTTTAAGAAACTTTAATAGTTATTTTTAAATTAATTGGATTTCTAATCTCTAAATGATTTTCTCACAACCACTGCGGTTGCGAGAAAATCATTCGAGCTCCATGGAGAGAACCTATGCTCCATTAAAATAATAAAAATCACCTGCCTTCTCTTTCTAACTCTATGCTGGAAACAGTAACGGCAATATCAAATGTCAAATTCCGACATTGTTAATTTTTTTTTCTTAATGATTATTTATTAAATTGATTTTACCACGAACGAGTGACTTCATTCGTAGGATCGTATAACGACGTTCTTTTATTCTAAATATCTATAATCCTTCTAAATGTCTAACATAGAAAATATTGTTAATGAGACAATTATCGTGAAATTGTTTTCGATTCAGCCCTCAAAAAAAAAAACTTGACATACCAAATTTATAACTGGATTTTCTAATAATTTCTCAGAGATTAATGTAATTAGTTACAACGCCACCTTTTGTCGAGTCGGAACCTGCAACAATGTCACCATACTGTTACAACATGTATACTTTCATTTTTATTCTACCATCTTTATACCACGGGGGTAGGTAGACATAAGAGCTCGACGAATGTTACGATTTTGACACACTTTCTTTTTTTTTCTAACTTAGAATAAAAAAATATCAGTAACTAGATTAGTATTGTTACTTGAATAAACAAATTTGACAATTTCAAACTGTAACAAAGTATTTGTAAAAAAATGCTAACAAATAAGCGAATGTTGTCGTTTGCCGTGCCATTTAATCAGAGGTGATCTGTAAGCCTCAATTAAAAAGATAATTGAGCTCCTCAATCAGAGGGTTCGATAAAAAACGAGTTAGGGAAAAGAGTGTAATTGGTATGAAAAAGGTATATTGTACATGAGATGAATTGAATTGAAATATAACGTGAATGTAGGACGTACTCTGATCAAATCGATTACCTACAGAGATGTGAGGTGCGGGGTACTCGAAACCAGCGAGCATTTGTATGGATATGAATGAGGAGAAAGAGGTATGTAAGGATCGTAACATAAGTGGCGCGCTCCGATCTCTGCCTATTCTCCTAGGAAAAAGGCGCGACTCTACAGAATGTAAGGAAAAATATCATTAACCTTTAAACCACACTCTAACCACCAAACAGAAAAATTTTTACTATATAAGTCACGTCTATATATGTCTCATACTGAACTGCAATACCTACTCGATTCAAACGTATGGGCTAGCTGATATTTTTTTGTTCTAACTGGTTTCCCATAGTAAAAGTTGTTCAGTTTGATGGGCAGAGTATGTGGTTTAAAGGTTATAGATACTTTTCCTTAAACCCTGTATAGGTACAGGGTGTAAACTTAAATGCGTTACGTACTTAAAAAAGTGCTTCAGACCATCAAACTAAACAACTTTTATTATGGGACCAACTTAGAAAACACAATAAAAACTCCCTTTTCATAGAAAATATCAATAGCATCTCGACCAAAATGTGTGAAACAGCTGACTTTTTGATCTCGATTTCAAGGTAGGTCCTATATTAAAAGTTGTTCAGTCTGAAACACCCCTTTAAGTAGGTAATGCATTTAAGTTTACAACCTTTTACAGGGTGTTAGGGTAAACAGTTGCATTACTTTAAGGGGTGATTGTACCCATGATACTGAACAATTTTCCCAAAGAAACCTATAGGAAATGCGAAAAAAAAAATTCCACACTGAGAAAAAAAAGCTACCACGTATCTTACGACGCGATACTGATTACGAGTGTTGCATCAGTATTTAAGTTGTCTCGTACTTCACAATGAAGCTTCATTATGAAGTACTTACCAGTATGCATCAGTATTTAAGTTGTCTCGTACTTCATAATGAAGCTTCATTGTGAAGTACGAGACAACTTAAATACTGATGCAACACTCGTAATCAGTATCGCGTCGTGAGATACGTGGTACGTACGCTGCGACGGGCTACGTATACGTAGCTTTTTTTTCTCAGTGCACTTTCCATACTAAATGCAATCAGCTGGTCGAACGTTTGTATGAAAAGAAGAATTTTTTTGTGTGAATTTGGTATCGGTTTCTTGGAGAAAGTTGTTCAGTATCATGGGTAAAATCACCCCTTAAAGTAATACAACTGTTTAGCCTAACACCCTGCATATCGAGATAGATGAATCATAAAGCTAGGTACCAAATAATAAACGTAAAGGAGGGATCAACTCCGAAACTGAAATTCAATTTACCAGAAATTGAGAAATACACCTAAATATAAAGGCATAACAACGAAACCGCAACGTCGACTCAATAAAGCAACTATCTGGAGAATGCTGTCAAAAAAGCAATATAATAATTAATAGCTGGCCACTACCATCCCTTGCGAGACGCGGTCAGCGGTAGAATTTATCGAGGTATTATTATTGAAAAGCTCCCTTGGAGTCGGGACAAATTGTCCCGTAAAGTCTTGTTGCTAGCGGCGACGCTCAGTTTGCTATTTTGTGTAGATCGTGAAGTTTCTCCCTCGCTGGTTTCCTAGTTTGTCACTAAAAATTGTTCGTTCAATTTTCTTTTCATTAATAAAATTTATTATAGTATGTAAGTGTAAAATTATTATGATTGTAGTTACTTAAGACAATGAACAACTTTCCCTTAACTTTTTCCAACATACAGGAAATTCGCAAAAAAAGAGTTATTTCTTTTCGGACAATAATGTTTGATCAGCTAATCCGCGAGATTCTAACTAATCAAATTAACAACTCTTTGTCAAACGTCAAAACGCGTGCTTATGAAATATTGTACTAAAAATTTAATAGTGACGTCATTGTTTTTCGTCGTCGTTTTGGTACTTTTTATAGTTTATCCAGTTATTAAAAATA
Source organism: Agonopterix alstromeriana (assembly GCA_963924505.1). NCBI lineage: Eukaryota > Metazoa > Arthropoda > Insecta > Lepidoptera > Depressariidae > Agonopterix > Agonopterix alstromeriana. The sequence goes on from OZ004670.1 coordinate 12,192,864, forward strand.
GTATTCAAGCAACAGTATTATTGAAAATGTGAATTTGCCGTTATTTTCAAACTGTTTATTTACTGAGCAGTAAAAACTAAAATATATTTTACGTAGTCAACTCCTCTATTGCATTTAGTAGAAAACTCAATTTTTTGCGCGTTTCCTACAGGTTCCGTGTGGAAAGTTTTTCAATATCACGAGTATAGGTTTTCATCCTTTAAAGTACCTACTAATCCTTTAAACTGTCTACAATTACACCCTATAAAAATAATTTTTTCTATGTTTTTTAGTGATTGAAAAATAATTGTTTACATAATTATGTAAGTACAATATTTTTAATTTGGAGGTGATATTGTGTTACCATATCCCAACATTCTAGGAATTTCTTATTAAAACCTCTGTTCTCTATTTCACGATAAATATTCAGTGAATCTCAATTTCAATCAAGTTATGCTCACGCATATCTCTCCGAACGACTTCATTAAATCATACTCCACATAGTTACAAACGTTACACCCCAATCATTCCTGACGCAGAACAATAAACGTGTGGTCATCTTCGGACGAAATTCAATAAATTTGGACAGTTGGGGTGGCCACGTCTGCCCGTCGAGTGGAAACTTTTGAATCGCCGACAGCGACCATCGACCACAGGGCATCCTTTTGTCCGCAAAATTGCCTTATTTCGTGCACCTAATAAGGGTTTTCTATAACTATAAATTGTAATTGAATATGCTTTGTAGTCTTTTGATGTCGTCTGCATAGTATTGACATGTTTGATTTGGTTTCTGCTTCGTTTCATTCAAGACAAACTTCAATTTTTGATCCAATTTCAGATAGTTTGTTGAAGGTAAATATCTACTCGCGATGCGGGTAGCATTATGTAAATTGGAAACCATTGGAATATTTATTGTGCGCATCGAATTTGTAATTAGATATCTCGTCTTGTCGGGGTGGTCCGTTGGGAAATCGAATCGGACTGAATTGACGTCCGTAGCATGAATTTGTACAGATAGGTAGGCAAGTGCGTTTTGATTTCCTTAGTAAGTAAGCTTTCTTGAATAAATTATAATGACGCGCAGATTTGTTTTACTAATTGACTGACTTTGAATTAAGATGAATCGAAAAAGCATATGAAATAAGGTTGCTAAGAAACATTGTAAACCCTTTAATTGACCCTTCAAAATCCTTGTAACTTTATCAAAATGAGCAAAATATTCCAAATTAGCCGAGTATCAAAAGGGTACCTATTCTATTTATTAGTGTAACTATTCAAAATTTGTACCTTAATTGGGTCGATGTTAAGGGTAGTCCAGCCTAATTAGGGATCTTCTATTGACTTGTCCAGAGGCGATTGTAACTGACCAGTGGCTACACACTGTTTACACAACCGTCGACTATAATAAACATTTATTTAAAAGAGTAAAACAAAAATAGCTTAGGTTATTTACTTTTTGTTTTTAATTTTACATACGTTCTGGTTAAGACAAATAAACTATTATAACTTAATAGTAATGTAGTCCCGGGACTTTTTAATTATCAAAAAGATTACCGATTGCCGTTTAGAAATTGTTTTAAGGTACGAAATTGCTAATATAAAAACCTAAGTCTTACAGATAAAAACTCGCCGCAACAAAAAACGTCACTTTACTGTCTAAAGTTGCCACACAAAGCTATAAGACCACATGATAAAGTCAATTTTGATCGGTCTTATAGCTTTGTATGGCAACTTAAGACAGTCTTACTATTATGCCCATACGCATTGAACTAAGGTGAAGAACATGACAGTATAGAAAAAAAAACGGTCACCTCGAAATTTAAAAATTTCAGACACATTTTTTAATTTTTTTTTGTTGCGTCAGGTTGTGATCTGTAAGACTTAGGTTTTAATATTAGTAATTTCGTACCTTACAATAATTTCTAAACGGCAATCGGGTGCAAGCATTAGTATAAATTGATTTATTACTTATATAACTTCGACTCATTGATAATAATATGACAGAACTAGAGTAGAATCCTTTAATGAGCTATGTATAAAAAAAACATGCAAGTAAAAATCTGTAGGATCAAAGCAAAAACCAATTTAACGCCATAATTTTAAAGTAGTATTTTCTTCCTGTAATTAAGAGTGTTTTTAATAATATTTTCCCGTGTGTCCGTCCACAACAAATTTCAAAACGAACATCGTAGGAAGGTGGGGTAAGTGGACCGGTATTGTTACGCCTGGGATTTGGATCTGATATAATCCGAGATGAGAGGGTCTTCACGCCGTCAGCCACCGTCAAATCCATTGTTAATGAACGAGGGACCGCGCACTAATATTGCTGAGGCGTTGAGAATAAAATTTTATTTGCCAACATTGGGTACTGTTACCCTTCGGTGAGGTAAGACTTTTTTGTAATAAAGATTATCGTTCCAGATTACTTTTTAAGTAAAAGTTCTTGTCTGTAAGCGGTAATGGATGATAGCAAAAATGAATGCAAAAATGTTTTTTTCCGAAAAAAAAAAAAAAATGAGCCGAACGAAAGAAACAAAAAATTCAATGATACTACGTTAATAATTTTCCTGACAGATCAATTGTGTTATTCTCGATTCCTTAATTTTAAAGAGATGTTTGTTAATGCATTAATTATTATTATCAAGGTTATTATGTCAAAGACGATACTTTCGATTTGATACTTTCAATTAATCGACTTTGTATGCACTCACTAATATTTTCAGTGTCATTGTATTTATTGGTAACAGTTGAACAGTTAGTCCATTGGCAATACCAGAGAATGTCAATGTCAGTAAATAGATAAACCAATGACAATAACACAGATCCTTGTTTAAATATATTATTGCCATCTGAAGATTTTTTTTTTACTAACTTTGAAAAACGCTTTGATTCGATTTTATTTAATAAAAGGTAAATCAATAAAAACAAAACACAGTATCTTTATTCGCAAAGAAGATGTTAAGGCCTATGATGGTGATGATAATCAGTAGCAAAGAAAATAAAGTATGATATAAAAGTTCCTTTTGTTATTATGATCACATTCTTTGATTTAATCCAAATACTATTTTTTTATTATATTCCATGTACAAAGTACTAACAAAGCATGTTCCACAGTTGTATCATAAACTCCTAACAAAACGTTAAAAAAAACGACAAAGGTTTCCGTGCCGTTGGTTCCGAAGAAACAACCTATTTGAACGGCGACCGACAAATCGTTGTACAGTGAAAAATGAATAGTTCACTCGCAAGCTTGTGGTCGCGGCTAATCTTTATCCCGACACGGTCAATCCGCTCCGAGTATCTCCTATTCATCATCACCCGGCTCGTTTGTTAGGATATTCGTAAATATTTCAACCGTTATTGCCACCATCAACATAATGTTATGGGGCGAAATTTTACAAAACGGAAACAAAAGATATAAAGCTAGGACGTGGCTCAGAATAGACTGTTTCTGTATTAATGTTGCGGAGAGAAATGATATTATTTACAATTGGCGCGCTGTCTGAAATATTCTTGCGCTTGTTTTCGTTGGTAATGCGATAAATATGCTAAGTTGTGTAGATAAATGTATTGGTAACAATGCTGTATTTGATTTCTGATCTGCCGTAGAGGAAGTTAAAGATTCTCTCTCATGAATTTTAAATAGTTTTCTTTAAAGTCCAAAAATTTAATTGACCTCTTAAACAAAGAGTTCATAAGGACGTTTATAGAATCAATTTATCTTCTTACTCGTAGGAGAAAGCACTGAGAGTACTAATATCACTAGAATAACGCATCTAATCAATGATTATTTTTATTACCCTAAATGTTTATCAAATTAAGATTTGCTTGAATGTTTAATTTATTGTCTCTTGACTGTTTTGACGTAATATTACGTTGACTAAACAATACTCGAAGACAGGTATGCCAGAATAATTGAATTAATTTATACTTCATTCCAAATAGAGACGAATAGATTTTCCGATTCCTATTTAGCTTTCTGGGCAATTCTGATTAGCAAATATACTTTATTTATCTGAAAGATATATACTATCCGATATATCTTGGAATGGTACTAAAGCTGTTCTAAGAATAAGTGAGTGTTTCAAATCTCGATTTCTTTAATTCAAAATAGCCTTAAAATTTCATTGCTATTTGGAATGGAGTATTCAAAATTTCAAGTTAAGTGCGAAAACAAGAGCTCAATACTTTAATATTCACTAAAAGTACAGACCAACTTAAAATAAGTACAAATTGCAAACAAAACGTTCTAAAAATATTTCTGCGAAGTACATAAACCAACCTTTTTTTTTAAGTGCTCCAGCGAAGTGAAAAAGGCACCTAGGTGCCGAGAAAAATGCATGTGAATTTAAAACAAATTGCAGTAGGTGCAAATGGAGCATGGTGCATTATTGCGCTGCAGCCGGGACAAATGACTCGAAATTGTTCCGATACGACACCTGAGCTGAGCAAGCGACCATCTGAATGAGTATAAAAATAGATAAAGATTTACTTGTCTGAGTTGATTCATCTTTGTCCTGGATTTCTTTGTTTTAAATTAATCGGAGGTTTAAATTAACTAAAATATAGTTTAATTTTCTTGAATCTACTGGTATCCTATTATTTTATATGTTTTTGTAGTCTACATTTTGATACAATTACGACATATTGAACACTTTTTACATCACGACTTATTGTAATTTTTAATAATTATGTTTTGTTTTTGTGTACATTAAATTATCTAAAAAAATATCTGCTGTCCCATACATTTGAGTCGAGTAGATATTGCAGTTTTGTATGAAACAACAGATTTTTCATTTTTTGTCTACGTTGGCTCCATATTAGTGAAAGATGTTCAGTTTGATCGTCTAAACCACCCCTTAAAATATAACTAGTGTGTTTTGTTACATTCTCTATAGTTGCAATTTAAAAACTAAGTATGTAATTTAAATTTTTACAAATAAACATGTTTACTATGTTAAGTTTATTTCTATCGGCATAATTAATTTTAATTTTAACACAGTATATTCTATACACGGAAATAAAATGAATACAGCACACAAAAGTACAAAGGACGAGCTTATCTCTAAAGAGATTTCTTCCAGCAGACCCTTGAAAGAGAGAAAGAAGATATTCATGAACTAAAACATACAATTTGAACGTTAACTTAATTGATAAATACAAATGCAAACGAAAATAAAAGATTTTTTTTAGTATAAGTTTTGTTTCTCTTTTCTTTTTTCTATAGTTTAAGGGTTCTGTACCCATATTAGTATCTTTTCTGTTGTTAACGAATAAATAAATACAGCATATAACGAATGAACATACGTATCCCACAGAACGTTGCACATTATATGTTACAGTACTTATTACTAGGTTATTCATAAACACTTCAACTCTAATTAGCATAAGGATAGATTTACAACTTCATTTACCTAAGCATTCAGTTTAAATTGTTTCTTCCATAAACAAGGATAACCAACCCTAAACAAAATGTACTTTTTAAAAACTCATAACAGTTAATTTAATGAGAATAACCGTTACATCTAACCACCGCCGACCACATAAAGTTATTTTACGGAAACCCGAAATTATGCTTACTAGGGTTGTAACTTATAGGGCTTATACCGAATTTGGATGCGAATGCGAACAGAAACTTTTCAAAATAATACATATCTATAATCCATAGTCATATACCTATTTGTAATTTAGCTTTAAAATATGACATAAATAAAAAACCGGCCAAGAGCATGTCGGACTTGCCCATGATAGGGTTCCGTAGCCATTGTAGACTATGCATTATTGTATACATAACTTTAGCTTAAGAATTTATATTGTAAAAGTTATTAAGTCGTGTTATGTTGTAGAGTTTCTGGCCACATCTTCTCTACAGCGACAACACGTTCCGACGCGGTGGTAGCTTTAAAAAAGATTTGACGTTTGATAAGTGTGCTGTAAGCTCCTATATTGAATAAATTATATTGACTTTGACTTTGACTTTGATTGCATAAGTAGAATAAGAAAAAAAGTAGAAGCGTCGATTCTCTTACTCGGAGTCAGTTCTTCGGCAGATATGACCAGCCCATTGCCACTTCAGCTTGCTAATTTTCTGAGCAATGTCAATGTTTTCAGTTCTCTGACGTATCATTTCAAAACTCGAATATACCAAACGCAAAACGAAGACCGCGATATTGGTAGGTGAGAACTAGTGCGAAGCAAGTAGTTACGTAGTACCTACCAGCATAAGAATATACCTATGTTCATGATTCTGTGGTGATCACAAACATTTTTAGAACGACGAACTACGTTTATAAGTATTACAATAAGGTCCAGCTGCATAATTACGATCTTGTCGCTAAGGAATTTTTCGTAAAACATTTAACTAAAAAAAGGTTATTGTTGTCATTTCTTTAGTTACATGTTTTTACGAAAAATTCCTTAGCGACAAGATCTTAATGTAATGTGATCTTAAAATAATCATCGTGTTAATGACTTTCTAAAAGGTTATTTATTATTTGCACGATCGTTTTATTTATTATTTGCTTTAGACTATCAAACAGAACAACTTTCACTATGGGGCCAAGGGCCAACTCAAACAAAAATCTCCTTACATTGGGTCGAGTTTTAAGGAATAATAATTATTTTCGCCGTTTCTATTATTTACACCTGTATTATTTCCCGAAAATTTTTGCAAATAAAATTACGAAACCGAAAGCGAATCATTCGTAGGTACAATGCGAATATTTGTAACATCTCTAAAACCCGTACCCAAGCCTCAAATTCCGTGGTCTATCCTGCCCAAACGAGACGATATTGAGTGAATTATTTAGCAGAGTCCACGTGCATTTTTGGTTATTATTATTATTGGGGGTTTTGCGTAAGCCCCGTAATCCAATGAACTCTCATTACAAAGCGTTTTGGCAGTAACTTTATTTGCTCGCGTGGCTTTACTTCGGGCCTCCTCATACCCTTAATAGCACGCCCTCTGATAGACAATGTTAAACATTCTGAGCCAATGTAATGTAATTATTAAAAATTGCTTTCTGGATTGCGGAAAATGTTTTTTTTATAAAGTGCCTCCAACATTTAGGGAAATTGCTTTAAAAGTTCTTTATTGAATCATGAAAAGCAATCTGAGTAAATTAAGGTTCACGACTGTTTCTATCTTAAGTAATTAATAATATAGCAAGGTTTATTGACCTCTCAACTTTGTAGAGTTATTTAAAATGTTAGTTTTTATTGTAGCAAATGCTTTTTATCTTAAAATAGGTACGTCTGAGATAAAAACGTGGCTTTAAAAATTAAAAGACAAATTTAAACTGTCTAATGGACAGGGAAGCTCAACATTTCTGGCTGCAGACCGGCTCTAAAGACTGAAATAAAATTCAACTTTCGCCGAGCAGGGGTAGAGAACTACGGTCTGCTCGCTAACCATCATGTTTATGACTTCTATAGGGAAATAGCGTTCGCTGCGATGTACGGCTAAATGGAAAAACTTTTATTCCCACACATGTACGTGTAGGTACAATATTAGGGGCATTTTCATATTTTTCTCTTGTGGACTCGATGAGTTTTTTATGTTTATGCCCTCGTAAAGTTGCAAGTCGTTATAGTTTACGCGACAATGTTACCAGACGTGTTTACGTGCCGAATATGAAATTTTTCAATATAAAAGCATTTGCGATGTATTTATTGGTGGGGCATGATGCGGTGTCTTGTTTTAATGTGGTTTACTATCTGTTTGAGAAGACTCTACTTTAGTTGTTTGTATTCTACAGGGAGTAAGAAAACTGCCAAAATGGCGAAAAAAAAACAGCTGTTTCATACAAAACTGCACCTACTCGACTCAAATGTATGGGACAATTTGTATATTGTATGCAAAACCAGAGTCACCATTTGCGAAATCATTTTATTTAATTTCGCATATACCTGCCATCATAACACTGAATATAATATTTTGATTACAGACAAAACAAATATGAAATAATTTTCAAATCACTCATTTAAATTACAACAATTCTGTATGTCAAGTTTATTTTGGTCTTCATTTTTATATTTTTTGCGGATAGAAGACATAATTTTAAGACACCTATTTCATTTTTATTGTGATTCATCGAGTTTATCAATAGAAATTTAATTTTTAAATTATTTTGATCTGTAATCTCTAAGTGCAAAAATGGTGGAGAGAAAATAATTCGAACTCCATGGAGAAAAACTACTGCTTTATAAAAAAAAATCACCTGCCTCCTCTTTCTAACTCTATGCTGGAAATAGAAACGGCAACATCAAATGTCAATTTGTGAATGTATTTTTTTTTCATAATGGCCAGTTATTTTAAGTTGATTTTAAGTTTACCAAGGAGTTCACAGGTTTTCCAGTGACGTCACTGGACGGACCAAAAAACGACGGTGACGGCGACGGATAAAATATCTGTGATCCTTTCATTTTAAAATCTCTGACATAAAAAATATTATTATTGAGACAATAATCTCGAATAGGTTTTCGATTCAGCCCTCCAAAAAAAAAATTTACGTACCGAATTATGTAGCCTTATCTCAAAACCACAAATCCCAAATAGGGTGGAGACCAAGCTTTTAAAATAATTGTTGAGTATAGTTGTACAGATAGCTATAATGTACACACATCCACACATCTACCGAACAAAGCAACAAACCCTGCCCCCCTGAGATTACTCTTCTATTGACACACAACCCATCTCGATGGCACTTCAACACAAACACGATTTTAATCAATACATCAAACAAAACTTAGCCACTACAGCAATAATAATTAAAAGCGAATGATTATATGGAATATTTGCGAAGGACCAAAGGGTCGCAGCGCCTCCGGCAACCAGTCTATTGCATAAGTAAGACATACTTGGATGTAATCCCACGCCCTCGTGTAATCCTGGTCCGAAAGATGATGATTGCAACCCATTTTAGTTTACAAAAGGTAATCCTTAAAGAGGAAACTATTGGGGAATTTCGGGAGCGTTTGATAGAACATAGTTAGTGTTTACGATGTAAATTTGACTGTAATATCATAAACCTCTTTGATTGGATACGTTGGAAGTTTGCTGGGATAAGAACTTTGTGTTTTGAAGTGTTATGTTATGGGAGGTTGTATATGCATTCATTTGAATGTATGATTAAGTTGTTATAAATGTGATGGTTAATTATAAAGGGTGTAAGTGACAGCCTTGCAAATACTGAAAAGGTGAACTCAGACCATCAATCTGAATAACGTTCACTATGGAGCCTACCTCAGGAATGTACCCCATACAAAACTGTTACACCTACCCGACTGAAATGTATGGAACAGCAGATTTTTTTTCACTTTTCCTTAGGTAAGCTCCATAGTGAAAGTTGTTCAGTTTGATGGTCTGAGTTCACCGTTTCAGTATTTGCTAGGCTGTCACTTAACCCTGTATACCCTACTTTTACTCCAAACCATTTTTCAAAATTGTAGAATAACTTAAAAACTAACTTGGATTTCTATTAAATTCAAACACTGACTATAAAAATATCAAAAGATACAACATCATAAATGTCTAAATCATTACGAATATTACTTTATTTTCTGCTCAATCGGATTTAAATCATATGGAGGAGAAGAATTTGTTAATGTGACCTTTCTTTCTTTATGCAATGATCAATTAAAACCGATACTTAGATTTGTAACCCATCTGCCACCCTATAATTGTATACAGGGTGTAAGGGAGATTGAAACGGCGAACTCAGATCATGAAACTGAACAACGTTCATTATGAAGCCCACCTCAGGAAACGCGAAAAAAATCAGCTGTGACATACATTTGAGCCGTGTAGCTATATATAGCTATATATATAGCTATATATCTGCTGTTTCATACAGCAGTTCTGTATGAAACAGCAGATAGGTTTTTTTAGGGTATGAAGGCTCCATAATGAAAGGTGTTCTGTTTGATGGTCTGAGTTCACCGTTTCAGTCTTACTCGGTATATATCTACAAAACCTATAAAACTCTACCTGAAACGTACGAATTGGAAAACAAAGTTACTTTTCCAATGAAAAGAGCACCTAAAAGTAAATTCCGTATCAGAATTGTACAGAAGTTTCTTTATTCACAACCCTCATCAAAAGCGTTACTTTATCAAAACAGGCATTGTCTAGGAGTACCTGTTTTTGTAGATCTCCGAGTGTTTTTGACGGTATAATACCAACTGGCGTACTTTAGAGATGTTTGGGAAAAATATTTCAGGGTTCGGTTACGGACTTACGGATATTAGTTTCGCATTTATTTGGTTTTAATTTAATGCAATCTTCGATAGTACAGATTTGTTTTTTCTCCATGGTATAGATAGTGGAAAAATATTAAGATTACCAACGTTTTTTCAGTTGATATGACTTTGTGTACAATTATGTCAGAGCGTTTGAAATCACTGTGACAGAAATTTAAAGAAAACTTATGTGAGACAGCTTGTTGGTTCTAAATATGTATATAATATAAAAATATTCAATATCTTAACTAATTATAAAATCTGTAACAGATATTTGTCTCTACATTGAAGATATTTACAAGAAATAGATTACAATATGGTTTTTAGGTGTCCATGACTCCACCAATCTTTTTTAGAATTTTTGTTTGTCTGTTTGTTTGTTCGAGCATAACGCAAAAACTACTGAACCGATTTTGATGAAACTTTTTTGATTGATAGCTTTGACTTAAAATCTGGTATATAATTTGTGCGAACGTAGTCGCGTGTAAACTCTAGTATATATTATATAAATCTCTTTTTTATTTAGATATATTTACCGTTGTGATATATTAACGATTTTACCGATACGTCACAAAATAGGCAGGCATTTAGTCTGGCGTACATCTTATTGGATATCCAACTCTTTCGGATACAGTCACGGATATCACGAACATCTCTACTCTCTAAATAAAAGAGCAGCGGAAAAGGGTAGGTTACAAAAGGGTTTTTATAATTCTTTCGGCAGGCATATGGCGTATGAATGCTTCCCGCTGTTATTAACAAACATCGGATTCGTGTAGATGGCTAAGTAATTAGGAGTATCGTGGTTTTTTACTTTTGTACATTGGTAATTAAATTTATTTTAGTAGTTGTCTATTTTATAATATTTAAATGACCCAATAGGATCGCCCTTTTAAACCCCATAGAGATTGGTTTATGGTTTAAGTCCAGTATGGTTTAGATTTAGACTTGGCGATTTACATTTTTAGGATGTGACTTTGCACCCTCTAGAGGAAAAAAATAGTCGTCAGCATAATTACATCATCAGCTTATACAGGTCTAAATGACAGCCAGGAAAATACTGAAACGGTGGAATTCAGACCATCAAACTTCTTATTACTGTGTGGCAGGCCTTGGTGTCACAGTTTTTTCAGACCGCCTCACGGCCTCTGACGTGGTTTTTATGTAACGACTACTACCACCAGAGATAGTAGCCGGGACCATCAAACTGAACCAATTTCTAGGTGGCTCCATAGTGAAAGTTGTCCAAAAAACCTGCTGCTCCATACAAAACAGCTGTACCTACTCGACTCAATGTATGAAATAGCTGTTTTTTTTATGTTTCCCGAGTGCGGTTCCATAGTAAAAGTTGTTCAGTTTCATGGTCTGAATTCACCGTTTTAGTATTTGCCAGGCTTTCACTTACACCGTGTATAATTGTATACATCCCACTACAGGGCATAGGCACACCCTTGACACTGTAAGCTGTTAGCTGTAATTTCATACAAATGGTAAAAGGAGAGCTAAGTATTTGCATATTATTATACTGTTGCGTACGAGCGAGACAGAAATACGCATTTGCGTAGGAGGTAACCACGAAGTAACCAGAGGGGGTGAGGTAAAAAGTTGGCGGGAGGCAGGGAGTGTCCATACTGTATGTAGTAGGTACTAGATACTCTTTCTTATACTGTGCCAGTTCTATTCTCAAGTTGTATGGGTGTTTGTTCATCACGCGTGCTCAATGCGGATTGGTAGACTGACTATTCATACCAGACTTCCTTCTTCAGCGTATGCAGACTTTTCAAGATGTTTATCTTCAACGTTTGAGAGCAGACGACGCATGTCGTCCGTGTGGGTTCGAGCCCGAACCCCGCATGATTTAGTGTCCTCTAAGCAACGTGCTACCGACACGCCAAATTTTTTTTTTTTTTTTTATTGCAAAATCGTATCTACAGGATGACATTGATGTCATTAGCATAATTTTAACCTAAGAGTCTACCCATAAAACTGAACCACTTTTACTATGGTAGCAAACCGATAGGAGCAAAATAAAATCTGCTGTTGCATACATTTGAGTCGAGTAGGCACTGCAATTTAGTATAGAACAGCAGATTTTTTGTGCTCCGGTCGGTTTGCTCCCATAGTAAAAGTTGTTCAGTTTGATGGGTAGACTCTGTTTAAAAGGATGCTAATGTTATCAATTTTACCCTGTATTTATACAAAATATACCTCATAAATAAATATGCATCAATCATATCATACGTAGAAGTCTATAATTATAGGTATCGCTTTAAAGTTCTTCTGAATTACAGTATCAAAAACTAAATATTACAAAGTTCGAATGTCATCCGTCCCGAAATGGCTCGACTTTGCATAGAGTAAACATAATATAGAAACATCAACATTGTATCTATAGCAAAAACGACTTTCGATAAACAGGAAGCGAGCCATTTTACATGGAGAAAACGCTGAAACGAACGCGGCGGGTGGTTTTAATATCCCACAGGAATAAACTGCAATTTCTGAAGTATCAGGACGACGCAAACAAAAATATTATAAACAGGCAATAATAATAAAGAAGCCCTCTTCTAGACTACAGTTAAGCTGGATATACACTTGATATTTCTTAGTTCTAATCCTAGGTAGCGACATATGAATATTGTTGTGTTTTTTTTGTGTATTTTGGTGTGCAAACAAAGAATATTTGTATTATCTTATCTTATGAATAGATAATAGTAGTACACTATAGAAATTAAACTCCCCGAAATGTCAATACGCCTACCAATAAGCCTACCGTGTCGTGTTTTGCTTTTCTATAGTGTCAGCCTAAACAATTTTCATGAAGAACGTTAAATTGTACAACATTCAAGGGAAATTTTACAGACAATTCAACTAGGCTAATAATTTTAATAGCATGCTTGTGTAAGTTTGATAAGGGTTGAACCTCATCTGGCAGCACGGAATCGCATTTTTTGTCGCTCCATCCATTTTTGTCGCTCAGGAATGTCATTTGCTAAAGCGAGAAAGATAGTGGAAATTCGATTGTACGCGGCGGCACCGGCAGTGCTGCGACCTTTCTCGTTCTAGCTAATGTTCGTGAGCGAAAGAAAAGGATAGAGCGTGAAATAATTCGATTCCATGCTGACAGATATGATTCAACCCTAAGCCTGTTTTAGGGGGCCACGAGTGGTTGTATCATTCGCGTGGTATTCGTGCGGTTCTCATTTGTGCTTGCCACGAGGGTCCATTTCTTTTCTTAAATTTAATTTGGCTCTAAAAACAATCCTTGAGATTGGAATAGTTAGTTGTAAAAAATGTTTTAGGTAAGAGAGGTTAGCTTTATGGATACAATAATATATACAGCTCTGTTAATGACAATAATTATGTCGTTATAAATATAGAGCTTAATTCGTATAGTGTAGTGAGTGTCACGCTAGAAAATTTATTAACGCAAAGTCATCTTCCATAGAATGTTGTGGTGTATTTCTAACTTTACAATACTTTACTGTAAATAGCACTATAACAATTTAATGCTCTGCGGAGTTAGTTTGTGGTTTAGATAAATGTGCATAGCAAGCTGTTCCATTATAGTACCTCTATGCGGTTGAATTTCAACTTAATGTTATTCCATTTTAGTAGCATATTGGGAGTGAATTTCAAATGATTGTTTATTACGCAACAAAAATTACATTCATTTGTACATTGAAGTATTTTCCGAAATAAACAATCTTAGAGCAACACGGCTCCTGTCACCGGCCGGAGAGCTGTGTTGCTCTATGACATAGACTGACTGTTGATGTCTTGATTGTGTACATAGAGTATATGTTAACAACCAAATTGGCTTATACCTACAGCCACGAACGTTGGTGTCTTAACCAAACAGACGCTGTTTATAACATATACTTCGATGAAATAGGGCCCATGATGATGGTGTAAACAATCAAGACATCAACAGTGAGCATGGCACGGCAGGCATCCGCTGGCAGCGGCCGGCAGTTTGACAGTCAAATATGAACTGAGTAACTGTTAAAATAACCTATGACACTATGTACGACCAGCTTTGTCAAATGTATGGACGTTCAATTTTTTCGAGCGCGCGTAAGGAAACTATCTTAGGAATGAAGATAACGTTTAAATTCTGCGCAACCGAAACTGCGCTACTAGCAGCTGCCACTTTGTTGTGTATTGAGCTATTAGAAAGAAGTGCTTAAATTAACATAGATAAGATAGGTGGGATGATTTTAACATAGTTCTAGTAAATTCCTGTATCCTACATAAACAAATAAACTACCGTATCATATAAGTAGGTACATATAGTAAAACAAACATAGCCAACTAACAAAGCCGGCGTCATCCGCACCTCATCAAAATATCGCGTTACAGAATCACAAATTCATTTCGGGGCGCCAATTATCCGTGAGCGTTCATTTTCTGACTCATTCCCCGGTGTAATGATCACGTGGTGATTCTGACAGTTGTGACTTTCATCCGGCACGGGGCGAATTGATGTTTCCATTGTCGGGAACGAGCAGATGAGCATTTACACCACAGAGAAATGACACGATTCACACACAATTCAGTCAGATTTGGCTTGCATGCCTGCTTGCTTGGATGCTAGCATGCTTGCTTACATGCAATCTTCTTTACATGTTATTAAATTTGCTTGCTTTATTTGTGATGTTCCATTGCTTCAGAGAAAATGAAAAAAAATTACATATAACGAAAAATGAGTATGCAGAAAAGTAAGAAATCTAACTTACATTACCTCGAAAAAGCTTAATGTAGAATTTTGAAACATCGTTATAATGAAAAAATATTATTCGTTTAAAAAACTAATAAACATGCTTACTAACGCACTAAAAAGTACAAAATATTCTGATTTACTTAAAATATTTGTTGTAAACGCAAACTTGACAATTTATCATTTTCTAAAGCAATTTTATTAATGTCCAGACACGCAAGAATTCTTCTTTTTTTGTGTCAGGTAGTGATTATAGTACTCTGTGGTGTCAGTATGAGCAGAACATCGCATGACAATCACAAATAATAAATAATATTAATAATAAATAATATATCTAAATAATATTCATCATAGTTTCAATTGAAAAGAAAATGAATGAATTGAAAAGTTATTCTGTTCACAAACTTTTGGGATAGATACTTTCATATATTTAACGCCTATTTTATATACTTTCTGTGGCGACAATGGAAAACTTACCAACCTATTATAATATTAACTTTTCAGACTTCTTCGAAGCAACCGTAATCTTTACTAACTTTAGTGTCCATCTATTTTATAATTCCCAACAATTCGTTCGAACATTCACAAACTATCAAAGAATATTCTAAAGAATATTATAAAGAATATTATAAAGACTATTCGTTCGCAATCTTACAATGGATACGTATCTACCATCGCGGTGGTACCTCGGTAGAACGAATGCAAATGTCACTCGTTAACATGCATTGCGCGAAGTCGGCCGTCTAATTAGGAGAGACGGGAACTCCAGATATCGTCCTGTGAAATGGTTGGAAAGATCCTATGGTGTGTTTATGACATCGGGTTATGTCGTTCCAGTTATATTTTATGTTTTGAGGGGATTTTTGGCCTAGTTTAAAAGGATTTTTGATTGGCACATGGATTATGAACATTTGTAAACTCAAATGCGTTACATACTTTTAGAGGGTGCTTGAGACCATCAAACTGAATAACTTTTAATTTGGGCCCAACGTTTGTTGTTCCCATAGAAAATAACAATTGTTAGTTGCTATACTTGACTCAAATAACGAAACAATTGATCCAATAGAAATAGTAAAAGTTATTCAGTTTTATCGTCTGTAGTACCTAAGTTTACACCTTGTATAATTATTTTAGGTTGTGTTTTCAACATATCAAGAAAATGAATACCTAAAATGTTAAATGAATTTTCATTTATTCGAACTAAAAACTCGTTTAACACGCAAACTGGTGTCTAAAAATAGGACCACATAAAATAAATCTGTACAAAATGAAGCAGAAAATAACGTACACTAAGTATTAGTTTAGAATTTATTGAAGTGGCAGTTAGGGGACGCAGTTAAATTAGTTCTTCAAGCTTCTGGAATCGATGGAGCAAGTTTTGCAGACCTCCCCCCTTTCAAACCACCCCTTGCATTCACTAGCAAAACGGGCATACATTAAAAGTTTACCGGCAAAATATCAACATATTACGAACTAAAGTTATGGAAAAAACTGTTTTGTAAAACTGAAAAGTACTGCTAAGTTTGTCTCCGTAGTATTCACCAATGTGTCTCTGTGTATAATAAAGTACTGAAACAAATAATAATAGATGAGTTTAAATCGATCATTGTCAAAGTTACTTTTTTATTTATAATTAATGGACTTTCTTGCTTGTGCGTTAGCATCGCATTTCCAGTGTCAAGTGGTTTGAGGGAGTATCTATCAAATCTCGAGGATTGTTTTTGAGTAAGAACACAACTAAGAAGGATTGCGGAGCCTCGTGGCAGGCTGAGACGCGAACCGCGCGAACACCACGCGAAAGACAAGTGTTCGGGATGAACCCTGCAACGTGACTCCAAAAGTTACTTATATTGAGAGCAAAGTCTGTGTTTATGTTGATTACAAATTAATGTCACGTGTTTACTGATGGACTAACACCCATACTCTCTTGAAGGTAGGCCTATGCCGCTGCTGCAATGAGGCCATACAGGCTGTTGATGATGAAAAAGTTTAATAACTACTGAAGGTAAAATCAGAACAGCGACGTCTTTAGCCGCAGTAACCAACTATTTCCATTCCCGATGTCGGTGTTAGTCTTGTAGAGAGAGTTGTTTAGTTTGATTGTCTGACCAACCCGTTAAAAACTTTCAACATATTAAGAAGATACCTGTATACTAACCATCCATCTCAGTGTTAACTTGAAAAAAGTTAAAAGTTCAAGATAAAACTTTTACACAAGATCTTAGGAAGGGCGGAATCTAGTAGGAGCGCAGCGAAGCAGCCAAAAAAGGCTACACTACAGCACACCTTGGACACTGTCAGCTGATAGCTGTCATTTCATACAACTGGGAAAAATGGAAAAGAAGAGTTAAGGGGATATAATTCGGAGCGCGCTCCATACAAACGTACTATGGTGATATTTTCAATACTAACCAATTAAAGTCAATGAAATTTTGCTCAAACAATCTTAAAATAAATATATATGCTTGTATGGAGTCAGATTTTCATTAAAATATACAGTTTCCATGCTAGGATTAATTTAAGATTTGTATGGAAATCTTTGAGGCACTGTAACTTTAAAACAATACATTTAAACGAAAATCTGATTCTATACAAGCATAGAAATTTGTTTTTAGATTCATTCAGAAAAAATTCATGGAGTTTAATTGGTTAGTATTGAAAATATCACCATAGTATGTTTGTATGGAGCGCGCTCCGAATTATATCCTCTTAAGCATGTGCGATACTGTTGCGTGCGAGCGAGACAGGAATACGCATTTGCTTAAGAGGAACCACGATTCAACCAGAGGGGGGTGCGGTTAAAAGTCGGTGGGAGGCAGGGAGTGTTCGTACTGTATGTAGTTCTAGATACCTCTTTCTTAGGCTGCCTGTCCACTGCAGCGGAGTGAGGCTGCGTAGCGGAGAAACGAAGAAATATCAACCAATAAGATTTCATAAAATCTCGGAGCGGAGATATTATACAATCCCATTGGCCAACATTCCCTCGTTTCTCCGCTCCTCTTCAGTTTGCAGGCAGCCTAATACGTCAAGTTCAAAACACAATTACAGCCGAAGGCACCATTATATTGGCAATTTCGTCAATTTATCAGTTCCCAACGACGTTGAGAGCACTCACGCTAAACATATGCGTATTCGAACTATTTCATCCCCCTAATTGACTTTACTCCCTGCATTGGAGGAGAATGGCAATAGCTAATCTACATTGCCAAATACAGTATTAAGTAAGTGTTTTTATGTTTCATGAAAAATGTACATTTGAAAATTAAGATTTGGGTTTTTATACGGATTACAAAACTACAAAGCTGATATCAGCAAATAATAGTAAACCGGCAAGACCTTATACAACTTGTTAATGAATAAGCGCAAAACCTCATACACCCCAACTGATTTACAACAAAATAATTAGATTGAAACAATAATTTCATTATTTTGTTACTTAAAATTTAAAATTATTTGCATTTTAGGTTTTCAGACAAAAATGATTTGTAATCATTTCACTAATGAATGAAAGCGCTAAATTGCTCATATGGATACATTTTTAAGAATCTTTTTTGGTAGTAAGTAGGGTGAGAGTGCCCGAGCGGTAGGTTGAGATCGAGTTCTGTAAATTTTAAATTATACAACAATTTTTTTTTTAATTAGCTATGTTGTAACAATGATTATTCGATTCTGCTCTCAATTCTAAACAAACTACTTTCTACTTTTGCGTGAATTTATTAACACGTTGTATACCAGACACAAACTTAAACAATTGTTATCGGGCACACACGTACCACTAGAGTCTGACTAGACATATTAATTATTCTTCTAAATACATGGTTTGAAACCGAACATGGTTTGAAGCGCAAAGTGACTTAATATTTATATCGTAATAACGAAGATACGTAATAGAACATACACTCCGTTGTTGTAGAGCAATCGCACACGTTATAAATTTCCGTTGAGGTACCGCAATATAGGTGAAATAGAGGAAATAAATCTTAAGTTTCTTGCTACACTGGCCTTGTTTACTGTACTTGTATTTTATTAGTAATTAAGTTACGCAGCATAAATGAAGGGTCTCGCTCTCCAACTGGAAAGGTAATTAGTTTTCAAATAGCAATTATGTTTCATATTGTCATGGCAAAGGGGTTTATTGTGTGTCAGATAGTTTTCAATTGTATTTAGTTGGTTTATGTTAACTTTAGTCAATTATTAAATTGTTTTGTTTTTATTTCTTATACACAGAAAGATAAAAAACCTGCTTTAGGGGCGCTACAATAGATTTATAACCTTTAATGGCAATGTTTCAAGTACAAAAATGTGCTCCAATGTAATCCGCAAGATGGCGAGATTTTGATTTTTTTAGCCATGAATTATAATATTTTGAGTTGATTTCCTATTCGTGTCTATGTTAATTGTTACAATACTTTTTGTAAAACATGTTATGTATAGCATGTTCAATGTCCCATTGCTGGGCAAAGGCCTCCTTTTATACTCTCCATTATGTGCTAATATTGACCAACTCTCCAAGAAGGCATTCATGTTGTTTCTCTAACTTTTTCTGGGTCATCCTCGACGCCGGCGACTATCCTGGAGAACCCAGTCTGTAGTGATTTTGGCCCATCTTTCCGATTACATACGACAGACATGTTCGGCCCAGTCTCACTTTTTACCCTACTGCGCCAGAAGGAGGGCTGTGTTTTTCGAGTGTATGTATTTATTATATTACCAATTATTAGACAATATTTGTACATTTTAGGTAAGCAAAAAGTGTCAAGCCAATATTGTCAACCGATGTCATTCTTGTAATACAGGGTCCTTCTTAATATGCTGACACTTTTTAAGGAGATGATCAGACCATGAAACTGAACCACTTTCTCTATGGGACCAACATCAAAACCGCGAAAAAAAAAAACTGTTGTCCCATACATTTTCTGTATGGAAAAGCTGCTATTTTTTTGCAATTTCCATGTTGGTGCCATTGAGAATTTTGGTCAGTTTGATGGTCTTATCACCCTCTCAAAAAAGTGTCAGCATATTAAGAAGGACACATTTTATGTAATAATGCTGAAAAAACAGGACAAAAGAAAATGCAAAAAGAAGAGAAAAAAGAATAGCATTTAAACTAACTTATTTAAAAATGAATCGTTTAAATAAACTTTGTCATAAGAGAAAATTCAATGCATGTGAAAAAGTTTTAAGCGTAACAAATTTGATTAAAAAAGGATTGGTATTATTAATATCAGCCCTACATAAACAAAGTGGCTATCTGCATGGTGCCCGATAAAGTCCCCTTTGCCAATTATTATAATTAACTATAATAGGAAGTGACCTCTTGGGCTTTAGGGGGGCGTAACTTTGTAATACCTTGGCCATTTGAGGAGATTGATGGGAACAAGACAACCAACTTAAGGCTTTATTGCGTTATTAGAAGTTTGCATAAAGGTCTATCTGATATATAAGGTTATTTGGAAGCCTTCTTAATCACTTGTTTATGTTGATGGTAGGTTTACTAAGTACAGGGATATATATTCACAGCTACACAAAGTAGGTATATTTTCCCGGCCAGCCAGCTCAACAGCCACCACCAGTGGCAAGACTGAAATGACATGGCAAGGCAAGGTTGGTACCAGAAATACATTTTCCTACTTGGAATTTTATGGAGGTTTTAGAACACATTTTAAAGGTGGAAGAATGAGTTGTGGTATGAGTATATTCAGTCCTTGCATGTCTATACAGGTGCGAGCTCGAAATTTTGCAGTATTGCCTCTCAGTTTCGGCTAGAGTTGTACCAGATCATGATGAAACAGAACCTACAATTATTTAATTATTTCTTCAATAATTTTGATTTTTCTAAGCGGGCAACGAGCTTTCTGAAGTGGGCGGCTCGACCGTGGGTGTCTTTCAGACATAATATAAAACGATTTTTTTTTTGATAATTAACTCCCATAATTAGGCTTAAGGGTATATTACTGTTGGCGCTCTCCATACAAACGAAGTCTGGTGATATTTTTAATACTAACCTATTAAACTCAATGAAATTATGCAGAACCAATCTAGAAACAAATCTCTATGCTTGTATCGTGTCAGATTTTCCTTAAATGTACAGTTTTAAAGTTACAGTGCCTCAAAGATTTCCATACAAATCTTAAATCAATCCTAGCATTGAAACTGTATATTTTAACGAAAATCGGACACGATACAAGCAAAGAAATTTGTTCCTAGATTGTTTATGCAAAATTTCATTGAGTTTAATTGGTTAGGTTAGGTTGGTTAGGATTGAAAATATCACCAGACTTCGTTTGTATGCAGCGCGCATTTACGCTTTCGGAATAAACTTCTCTTAAAGATACATCCCGCCCGCAGATCAATATAAAGAATCTATTCCTTTACGAATATTTATATTTTCAGGCGACTATAATTGAACTAATTCACTATTATCAAATATTAAATTAAATTAATCAAACCAAAATTACTTGTAGTGATGCGCATTTACCTATTAAACACATTTTTAAATATTTTTTAATCCTTCATCAGTTGGCTACCCTCTTGGGGCCTACTACCAGGGTGTAACTGAAATTGAAAACAGGAAATCAGCTGTTCATAGAGCAGTTTTTGCGATTTCAGGTTTGCTCCCATGGTAAAAGTTGTTCAGTTTGGTGGTCTAAACCACCCCTGAAAATTTGTCGACTCGTTTCAATTACACCATGTAGAGTTTGGGTTTAGATATAATGTACTACTTGAATATTTCCAATCTATAATTAAGAGACAAGACGATACAATCATAAGAGGTTAAAACTGTTGTTCGATCTCAAGAATAACGTTTACCATTTCAGTATCCAACAAACGTTTTCTCACAAACTCAATCTACGGTTCATTTATTCACCAAAATTCACATTTAGGATTCAAACAGCACAATAAAATCCTTACACAAAATTAAGCGTTTCAGCAAACCCTAACTCATTTCAGCACAAAGTTCTGCGTAGCTTGCACAACTGGAAAGTCATTATTTCGCTCGGTACCCAGACTAGCTAATATTTGCGAGATCAAGTTGGTTCATTATAGTTTTTATTTTCTGTTTTATAACTCCGATGTGATTGAGACTAAACAAGAGGAATGAATCCGTAGAGAAAACTTTGTGGGTTTAACAATAAAACGTTTACCGATCAGTTGCTGGTTTTTGTATAGAGTTGTGAAAAGAAACTTTTTTTTATCGACTACTTTAAAATCGATTAGTATTAATTGATAGATTGATAGATGCTTAAAGAAATAGATGCCTTTAAAATTAAAGTCACAATTATCGAATATCGAACTTTTACTCGTATTAAATAGATTAGTAACAGTTTTATTTATTGAAGGCACAAAAACTATTGTTATACAAATTCAGTTATCTAAAGGTAGTTGTACAAATATGGAAACGTAATAAAACATTTAGGGTCCATCTTAATATGCAACGGTTTTTAAGGGGATGATCAGACCATCAAACTGAACAACTATCTTTATGAGACCAATATCGAAAACGCAAAAAAAAAATCCTCTGTCCCATACATTTGGATCATCCCTTCATAAATTTGTATGAAACTGCCGTTGTTCATTTTCGATGTTGGTCCCATAGAGAAAGTTGTTCAGTTGGACGGTCTGATCATCCTCTGAAAAAACCGTCAGCATATTAAGTTGGACCCTGTATATACACAAGAAATATAAAGCGAAGCTAATTCAAGCTTTATTTATCAATCAGTTGAATCGAAAATGGAATTAGGAAAAAAAACGGTTAAAGTATATTTTATTGTAAATCGATTGTCACAAACCAAGAAATAAATCTATCTTTCATCGAATCTAACACATCCCTTCTGGTTTCTTAAGTAGAAAACTTGAGATTGGCGAAGCAAAAATCGCTCAGAATGAATGTTTGGTCTAGACTCAAGTTATTAAAAATTTATTTCTCATAGAATTACTGAGTACATTTAGATGCTTATCGATTCTTTTATTTCTTGTTTCTATATTGCATACTATTGATATAGGTACTAGAAAACGAATTGTAATATTATACTTGAATTTTTATATTATGACGAAGCAAAAAGTAATGGTTACGAACTGGTGAACGTTTGTATTTGATGACAACATATCTTATAACTACGAGTATTATAAAACTGTAACAGAAATGTGCAAACAAAAGATTACGATATTGTTTTAGGTGTCCCTGACTCCAAATCAACCTTTTTAGAATTGTTGTCCGTCTGTTTGTTTGTGCGAGCATCACGCGAAAACTACTGAACCAATTTTGGTGAAACTTTTTTGTTTAAATCTGGTATATAATTTGTGCGGACGAAGTTAGGGTTAACTCTAGTTCCACATTAAACTGCAATCTTTGACTATTTATATGTGGACTGGTTACGCGTGTAATTCTACTAACAAACATTTCTGCCACTTTTTGCGGGGGGCGAGGTAACATGAAATCCGCAACTTTGGATTTTATTCCCCATAACTTTAGATTCTAATTTTTAATGTTAAAAATCAAGAAAAGTAGTCTCGTGTGAACCCCAAACGTTCTAAGTTCGAAGTTATTATTTCGCAATTATAGGCTGTCTCGTTTAGTGATAAGGTGTAAAATTGAATGTAAATGCACAAGATCAATTGTGCTTATACCGTGGCAGAGGGGAAATGCTACCGCAAGGCTAGTCCTTATAATAATTAGTCAAAGACTGCAATCCTACTCGACCAAAATGTATGGGACAGCTGTTTTTTTTCGCGATTTTCATGGTGAACAAACACGAAAATACACTCACAAAATTAGCGCACAGTATGTGCCTACTTGCTAAACCTGTTTTGTGGCCAAAGTTGCAGGATCTATTCGTTTAAAAAAAATAGCGAACGAATAATTTCTTAGAAAAGTTGACTTGCCTGGAAAAATTGTCTATTCCAAAGGTAATTTTGAAAGAAAATGCATGTGTTTTATAGTTTTAGAATCTGCATGAGTTAAGTGCAACTTTAATTTTTTTTTCATAGCATTCTTCTGATGTCAGGCAATTTTTTTCAAGAAAACGATAGTCTGTCACAAAATCGTATCCTGTTTATCATACACGCTGGTGATTTTATTGAATGTAGTCTCATTACAAAGGTACACCTTTAAGGAACATGAAATTAAAGGAAAAAGATGGTTATGTTTTATAGTTTTTTGACATTCGTATTTTTGTAGTAACAAGTTCATTTTTTCCCAAAAATTTGAAAATTTATTGCTTTTAAATTGTTCATTTCCGGACCTATGTGCATGGGTTCAAAATTAGTGGAAATGATCTCCACTACCCCCTCGTCCATTTTGGACCTCCACTTCTAGGACAACCTGTATATCAGATTTTCTGAAAGGCGAAGAGTCTCTTAGAAAATAAAGGGTGTTCATTAAAAATGTATATTACTAATGTTTATTTATAATTAATATAAATCTTTGTTCAACGATATTTGATATTCCTAACGTACATAAGCCGATTCAATGAAAATTAACATCAAACAGATATTATATTAAAACATAAATCATCAAAATTAATAAGTAATGAAGCTCTAATTAAGTTAAGTTTCGTATTTTATATCGTCTACAGTTCATTAAGTAAAGTTCATTGACAAGACAGATCTCTCTATCCACCCTTTGGGCCTTATAGCCTATGCTGTTTTTTTGTTAGGAAGTTCATGCTTAGATTAGAGTCTTACTATTTTAAGCATTACGCAGCAACAGCGTTTTTATACAGGGTGTAAAATAAATACGTATTAAACAGGACTCTTCCGACCATCAAACTGAACAACATTCAGTATGGGGCCAATATCGATATCGTGAAAAAATTTACACCTTGTATAAACCCAAACTTTTAATTTAGTTAGGTTACCTATGTTAAGAACAAATGGCTCTTATCTGCAAATAAATATTTTTATTTATTTATTTCAGTATAATTCTTATGCCCACTTGTTAAGACTGAAAATGACTTGGTTAACCTAACTTCGGATGCGCAAAGAACTATCCAAGAGAGAAGCCTGTAATAATTATCTTAATGAGATACATTAATAGTTATGGGGGTCGAAAGGGTTAGTCTAACTTTATACACCCTTTGTCTTGGTTCCCAAGTCTTTATTAGAATAAACGGAGGCGTTGTCGTGATTTATTATGTCATTAGACATCAGTTCTGGGCTTGTCTGATTTATTATTTGGATGTTGACTTTTAGGAATCTAATGCACATATTAAGAAAAAACTGTTAATGATTCTATTAATGAAATAAAATGAAATTCAATACCCGTTATCAGCACTTTAAAACTTCAAAGTCAAAGTCAATATAATTTATTAAATATAGGAGCTTGCAGCACACTAATCAAACGTCAAATCTTTTTTTAAAGCTACCACCGCGTCGGAACGTGTTGTCGCTGTAAAGAAGATGCGGCCAGAAACTCTACAACATAACACGACTTAATAACTATTACAATATAAATTCTTAAGCTAAAGTTATGTATAGTTATGTATACAATAATACATAGTCTATTTAATAAAATAATTGTTACTATACAGTAAAGTAAATAAACTATAAGCTAGTGACTTCGAATGTCTTCAGACTTCAGCCACAGATTAAAGTTACTTCCAGCGGCCGTAATATAGGGTCCTTCTTAATATGCTGTCAGTTTTTTTTAAGGGGATGATCAGACCATCAAACTGAACAACTTTCTCTATGGGACCAAGGTCGAAATCGCGTAAAAAAATCAGCTGTTCCATACTAAACTGAAATCTTACTCGACCCAATTCTAGGGGTAAGCTGATTTTTTTTTCGTGATTTCGACATTGGTCCCTTAGAGAAAGTTGTTCAGTTTCATGGTCTGAGCATCCTCTTAAAAAACTGTCAGCATATTAAGTTGGATCCTATATAAGTGCATGCAGTGCTATAATCACGCTGCCATGTTACGGCCGCAGTTTCGTACTATAGATAAGGCCGCCTCTTCTATCAGAAACCAATTTTTTTGTTTTGATTTCCTTTGATTTTTTGAATGTATACCGTAAAAATGTAATATCGTTTTACAGTAATGAAATGTGATTTTTTCTCCCAAGTTACGTCACTAAACACATACTAGGTACTACTATTTCAAACAAAGCTTTTCTCTTATTCGATTCTCGTCTAAGAATCAAAGGAAATTTGATTTAACGGGTTCTAACGTCAACTTGTAACAAATAAACAAGTAGAATTGGAAATTTAGTTTCGTGAAAAACGCTATAAAGGTTTCGTACTGCAGCACATTTTATGTAAGAAATCTCCTGATAAAGCTTTTATGATGTATGAAATAAGTCTGAAAATGGCTTAAATAGTGGAACTCCATCTGTGGTAACTATAACATATGCAGTGCAGGTAAGGGGCTGTCCTAACGAACGTTGTTCGTCCCCCGAATACTTGATCATGTCAACTTGAATTTTTATAGTTTGTTTTTTGGACGAGCGCTGCGCTTGAATAAAAATTTCAGCTTCAAAAACGTGGTGGAATATTTAGCATTTTGTAAACAGATACGCTGTTGTGTATTTTTCAGGTTGTGTTAGTTAATGATGAAAATCGTTAAATGAATAGTTATTAAGAGAAGTTTATTCCGAATGCGTAAATGCGCGCTGCATACAAACGAAGTCTGGTGATATTTTCAACACTAACCAATTAAACTCAATGAAATTTTGCAGAAACAATCTAGAAACAAATCTCTATGCTTGTATCATAACCGATTTTCGTTATAATATTATACAGTTTCAATGCTAGGATTAATTTAAGATTTGTATGGAAATCTTTGAGGCACTGTAACTTGAAAACTGTACATTTTAAGGAAAATCTGGCACGATACAAGCATAGAAATTTATTTCTAGATTGTTTCTGCAAAATTTCATTGAGTTTAATTGGTTAGTATTGAAAATATCACCAGACTTCGTTTGTATGGAGTCCGCCAACAGTAAAAACTTGGGCTCTTATAGTGTTACTATCTTATTATATCGATATTAAATTGACTTGGTGTTTTTGACAATTCTTGGTGATTCTTTTTGGGAAACCAATTTCAGACAATGAATTATGATGATCAAAGAAACGCGATATACAAGGTATTACAAAAGTAGAAATAAACATTTAAAACTTTTAAAGGGGTTGTTTAGACCATCAAACTGAACAACTTTCATTATGGGACCAACATCGAAATCGCGAAAAAAAATCTGATGTTCCATACTAAACTACAAATCGACTCTAGCTAAATGTATGGGACAGCAGATTTTTTTTGGTCTCATAATGAAAGTTGTTCAGTTTGATGGTCTAAACAACCCCTTAAAAAGTTTTAAATGTTTATTTTTACTTTTGTAACACCCAGTATAACCTAAAATTTTTCCATTACATTCATAAATACGTTACCGACTATGTATAGATAGATGTAATAGGAAACTTACACAAAAGGTCCACTGATAAATTCGAGTTCTGGATATGTTACCTCCTTTAACTAATCATTTGCTCCAGGTAATGCGCTATTCTCATACAATATACAGGGTCCTTCTTAAAATGCTGACACTTTTTAAAGGGGATGATCAGACCGTCAAACTGAACAACTTTCTCTATAGGACCATAATCGAAATCGCGAAAAAAA
Source organism: Agonopterix alstromeriana (assembly GCA_963924505.1). Classification (NCBI taxonomy): domain Eukaryota; kingdom Metazoa; phylum Arthropoda; class Insecta; order Lepidoptera; family Depressariidae; genus Agonopterix; species Agonopterix alstromeriana. The sequence goes on from OZ004670.1 coordinate 12,220,412, forward strand.
TCTGCTGTCCCATACATTTAGCTCGAGTAGGTTTGTATTGAACAGCGGATTTTTTTTTCGCGATTTCGATTTTGGTCCCATAGAGAAAGTTGTTCAGTTTGACGGTCTGATCAAACCCTTAAAAAAGTGTCAGCATATTAAGAAGGACCCTGTAATTATGTTGGTTTACTCATTGATTACCACCTAGCTTGGTTTTGTTTTCGATTGTCTGCTTTCATACCTTTTGACCAAGCCACTGGGAATTGCCATGGCATACTGCATTGACATACTGCTCGGTTAGAGTCATAAAATCCATTTGCCGATATCAATAATATCAACTAGTAGTATTGCCTTCAAGTATTTTAATTTCCACTATCATCACATTCATCCTTAATATTTTTTCCCGATATGATTTACCAAATATCCATAGTAATTTGAAGCCTGTGATTAAAATTGCACGCTTACTTTTAAGACCGTCCTTATTCGTATTTAAAATTCAGATCCTTTGTTCGTTTAAAAATACGGTTCCTATCATCAAACACACTTGGCCAAGAGCTCTCTTAAACCTACCAGAGATTTGCATGTAATTATCATTTTTGATTCGCTCTTCTTTTGTGTAAATACCCGTCTAAAAGGTAACACCGTAAATGACATAATGCGGGGAAAGATATTCTGAATTATTTATACGATAATACGTTCTTACATCTCTCCGCTTCTGAAATACGCTTCAATGGATATTACTTTTGGGGATTTTTGTTGCTTAAATAAATTATAACGTTTGACTAAGAGGTTTTAATGAATTTTGAACGTAAGGAAATACGGTTTTACATTTCGTTTTGTTGCTATAATGACATGAAAGGGAATTCGTTAAGCTTTTGGGGATGTGTTTTACAAATATGAATAATAAATGAAGTGTAATTTTCATTGAATATCTGCTACAAAGTGAGTGCTATTGGCGAATCGGTTGGCGTGATGGGTCTGCCAAACCAAAGGTGCTAAGTTCCAATCCCGGATAATACAATGTTTTTATCACTGTTGTTTCCTAGTAGCTTCAGTAAGGGATCAAAACAATGTATGTGCATGTAAAAGTTATTATTTACTTATTTTCGAGCTTTTACCCGCGACTGCGCATAAATTATACACCAAATTTGAAGTCAAATCATAAGCTTTCAAGCAAAAAAGTTTCATCAAAGTTGTTTCAGTAGTTTTTGCATAATGCTCGAACAAAAAAACAAAAAACAAACAGACAACAAATTTTAAAATGGTTGATTTGGAGTCAGGGACACCTAAAAACCATATCGTAATCTTTTTCTTGTAAATATCTTTAATGTACAGACACACTTCTGTTACAGTTTTATAAAAGTTTAGATTAGATAAGTAATCAACGAGCTAAAATCATCAATCATAAATCATTTAAGAAGTTGACTACTTCAATGTATGTATGTAGTTTCGACCACGAGAAAAAAGATGCGGAGACAGCAGTGGTTACTACCATCCTCTTATAAATCTCCTACCTATCTCTACCTACTACTTCAATATACTGTCGAAGACAGGAAAATGTGCAGTTTTATTCTAATCTATACTAGTGGTTCAATTTTATAATATTTAGTACTACTTAGGTTGATTAATAACCATAGCATGCATAGCATATGCTCACGACTATGTTCCCCGAGGGGGTAGTCAGAGATATTCTGAAACCACAGAACATCCACGTTTCACTAGTACCGAAACTCTGTCCAGTGTGACGGGAGGTGATCCCGTCGCCACTTGTAATGTACAGTGGGTACAATACATGCCTAGAAATTGAAGCACGCATGTATTACGATGTTTTCCTTCACCGAAAAGCCAGTGGTGTTAGAAACCAATTAATAACCATACGAAGTATTTTATACCTTTTTTCACTAATAAAGTCATAGTAAGCTTTTCAGTTATTCATACTTAGGAATCATCTTTGACGAAATGGAGCTTTAAGATTTCGTACCTACAATAATATTCTCACCTAAAAGTTTCAACTTCGACGTTTCACTCAGCACTCATTGTTACTCAATGTTGTGTTTGACATCCGCATTATTTGCTCGGAAACGTTTTAGGGTTCTGAAATCAATTTCAAATTGACTTTTACATCGTTTCTGTGAGTGCACATGATAGGTTCTCAATTTATGAAATGGAAATTAAAAAGAAACCAGTAGTAAATAAGTCAACATGGAAAATAAGTCTTCGGATAAAAAAATCAAGTTGTGTTTTTAATTTAAATTGTTACTTATAGAAAAACTGTTGAATTGTGTTCAAATTTATTTATTTCCAATAATAGTTATATTTATTTAAAATGAAACTGTAATTTAATGAAAGAATAATAACGTTCGCCTTTGTATGGGTATCATGCATGAATTAAAGCCTGTTTCACCACTTCTGGATAAGTCATTGTTAGCTTATTTGACAGATCGGTTGAATATTTCGTTTGAAAGATATGTCAATTTATCTATCATATAAGCTTACAAGAACTTATCCAGAAGTGGTGAAAAAGGCCTTTATTGTTATATGTTTAACTATATTGTGTTAATAGTTTATGTACAATAAACAATCTAAGAAGAAAAACAGTTGACACATCATAATCGTCTTCATTTCTTATTCTTTTAGATCTCCAAATTCTTTTTGTAAGAGGTTTAACCTATATACAATAAAATTGCATAGAGTCGTTTTTTAATTAAAATGATAAAAATAAACTTACATTTTTACGCAGACTTTACATTTGGTGTTTTGTGTTTGATTCAATTAGAAATACGTTTTTAATTCTGTAAATTTAACTAAAGCTTTAAGCATAAAGTTTGCTAACGATTCAGTATATTATTTACTCAAAATTAAACCGTAAGCAGTCCACTGAGCATTTTATAGGTAAATAATATAAGCATTAGAGCAAAGATCATTTCGTTTTTATTCCACAAATACACATAATTTGCAAAAGAAGAAATTTATGATTTATGATAAATCTTACGATTCCCTTTTTGGGACGCGCATATCACGTCATTTGTTAGAGCGAGAAAGGTCGCGTGCAGGCGCATTCTCGCTATTTTTCACGCTCTAGCAAATGACGTGCCTGAGCGATAGAAAAGGATGAAGCGTCTAAAAATGCGATTTCGTGCTGCCAGATGAGGTTCAACCACAGATTACTTAATAGTTACTACCGTAACAGATAGTTCACTCAACCCGATTTTTCGAATTTCGAACATTGTGCTTCAGGAACGAGAAATGAAATGCACCTTATGTCAATGAGGGACGACTCACCCCCTCGGTGGGGATCGGCTGTCAAGCGTACCTGAGCGTGGAGTGAAACAAGCCTGGTTCAACTCTTATATTTTTATATTGTGTGTTACATAGGCATAAACAATTCCACATTTTTTTTGTTATAAAATAAAATATTATAAGTACTAAAATAATATCTCTATTTTTTTTAAATGACGTACGATTTATAAAGCATAAAGAAATAAAAAAGTGTAAATGTTATACGAGGCAGACTGCCTCGTGGGTCGGCGACAACGCAGAAAAACTTATTTTACGATTTCCGTTTCGTAAAACTATTGGTCTATCGAACTGTTAACTTGGAAAATCTATTATTTATTACTTTTGTTACAAGTTTTTAGAAAAACAGTATCAGAGATATTTGTGATATTTATTGTTTTTGGAAATGATTACGTTTTTTTTGTTTCATGTTTTTTTATACAACGTCTGAATTGTATTATTTATGTATTAAAAGGTCTTTATAATTATAATACCTTTAACCATTCGAAAGGATCTTTATTGTATGTATTATTCTAATACTGTGTAGGTACCTAGTGTCAGACTTCATCTAAATTCATCCAGACATTTTCAATGTCGGTCACAAACATCAAAATTTTTAATTTGTAAAATTATGAATAGGGTTGTACACGATAATTTATCTTTTTTTTAACACTGCGTTCATTAAGTCTATTTCCCTTATGACAAAATAGCTCCAAAGATGCATACCTAAAATACCTAATTAAATTTAAGTATCTAAACGTTACCTTCTATTTGCGAAATAATTTGATTTATAGTAAGATTACCGATTGCCGTTTAGAAATTGTTATGTGGTACGAAATTACTAATATAAAAGTCTTACAGGTACACCCACCGTAAGAAATCAAAAATGCATGACAACTTTCGACAGTCTTACTGTTACGTATGGGTAACTAAGGTGAAGAACATGATAGTATAGAAAAAAACGGTAACATCGAAATTTAAAAATTTCAGTCATTTTTTAATTATTTTTTGTAACAGCGGGTTGTGATGAGTAAGACATAGGTTTTTATATTCGTAATTTCGTGATTTACAACAATTTCTAAACGGCAATCTGTAATCTTTTTGGTAATTAAAAAGTCTCGGTGCTATAGTACTATTAGGATTGTTTTATGAATGTCATACGAATAATGAACCACTATCAATAAATAAAAGAAAAAAACGTCAGTAAAAGTACAATGTAAATAAGTCGCCACTCTAGTCAACACTCACCAATAGTATAAATTAGCACAGTAGTAAAGCACGACATCTATTGTGTCCATCGTAATTTATTCACCGGCTCAAATACAAAAAACTTGTACTTCGACCCGAGGGTTCCGAACCCCTGCAAAAAGGTGTCAATTTTTGAAAGATTGTACCGCGTCATGAATATTATATGAACGAATCGAGTTAAGGGTATTTTGTGATAATGTTCGACGGTCGTTTGGATGCTGTCAGCCTATGTCATTTCACATGGATTGGCCCTTTGTTAAAAGTAGCACGTACAATGTCAACTTGGGGATGCTATCGCGTGGAAAATTTGCCTAAAAGTGTACGTAGATTGTTTTTGGGGTTCCGTACCCAAAGGGTAAAAATGGGACCCTATTCATATGCCTACGCTGTCCGTCCGTTCGTCTGTCCTACCTATTTAGGGCTGTAACTTTTGAACCGTAATAGCTTCTCACCGATCCCAGCTACCCAATCCGCCGTGTAGCCCCTGCAACGGCCTATGCCGAGGTCCGTACCCCTCTGGGTGCCCCTAGGTCGGTTGCTTAAGTTCATTCATTTTGGCACAGTAGACCCTTCGTGGTCCCTCCAATAGTCCGCAGTAAAAAGCAGTAGGCGTAGTGTACAGCAATAAAGAGTAGTTAATGTGGAAAGCGCCGGTAGCGCCATCTATCGGCAGGTGCTGTCTATGGTGAATATCTATCGTGCATTCGCTGGGTATTCACTCACCGACCGCCGTGCCGTGCGGACGTACGCTTAGCCACATTCACTAGTGAATACTATATCTGTGTTTTATTATATACATCAACCTCAACCAACCCTGCAGAAAAGGTGTATTCTACAGTAGGTAACTGCTCCCTGAGCAAAGCTGTATTAGTCATATACAGAAAAAAAAGGTAATAGCTAGACAGTTGAAATTTTTACAGAATGTGCGTTATTATGGCGGATTTGCTAATAAATGAAAGTAAAAAATTAAGGGACAACAAGACACTACAAGACTCATACAAGAATCTAGTTTTTATTAAAGTTTTTTCTTCTCGCTCTATCGTAAAAACTAGAATACAGAATCAAACTTGGTGTAATTATAGAGCAAACTCTTAAATAACACAACGTAATAAAAACCGGCCATGTATGAATAGGTCTCGCGCTAAAGGTCCCGGAGAAAACAAAACTTTTTCGTAAGTTAAAATGTTGTGTGATGGTGTGATACGGAACCCTCGGTGCGCGAGTAGCCCGACTCGCACTTGACCGATTATTTTTCGTCTTGTTAGAATAAGTGCGACTTGATAAAACATATGCCGTGAGGTACGGCTAAGCTAGAAAAGATCACCCTTTTTTTTCATGCTACAACTAAAAGATAGTTTCTATTGTAGCAAGGGCCGGTTATGAGTTTAAATGTATGTGTGATAAATCAATACCTAAAGTACAATAAATAAAAAAAAGTAGTAAAATAAATTAAGACATCAGTACATTACCAACATAATAGGTATCTAATGTTATACAGGGTGTAACAAAACACCCTAATAATACTTAAGGGGGTGCTTCAGAGTTAGACCATCAAACTGAACAACTTTCACTATGAAGCCAACATCGAGAAGAAATAAAAAAATCTGCTGTCCCATACAAAACTGCAGTGCCGACTCGACTAAAATATACAGGGTCCAACTTAATATTTTTTAAGAGGTTAATCAGACCATCAAACTGAACAACTTTCTCTATGGGATCAACATCGAAATCGCGAAAAAAAAAGTGCTTTCCCATACATACTGGTCGAGTAGGATTCCAGTTTTGTATGCAACAGCTAATTTTATTTTCGCCATTTTGACCTTGGTTCCATAGTAAAAGTTGTTCAATATGATGGTCTGATCATCTCCTTAAAAAAGTGTCAGCATATTAAGAAGGACCCTATATATAGCAGATGTTCGCTCAATAGTGAAAGTTGTTCAGTTTGATGGTCTAAACCACCGCCTTAAGCATTACTAGGGTGTTTTGTTACACTTGTAGACAAGGTGATTTTTTTTCACAAAAAGCTATCTGGTACTTTCCTTACCTATTTAATTATTCAAATATAGAGCGTTGTCGGTAGCGCGTTGCTGAGAGGTATGGACACTCAATCATCGGGGACAGGGTTCGGATCCGAACGGACGACATGCCATTTATCAATGAAAGTCAAAAGTCAAAATTGTTTATTCAAAATAATATCACATAGATAACTTTTTGACGTAATGTTTTTGAATCTACCACCGCCTCGGAAGGTGTTCCGTTGTAGAGAAGATGCGGCCAGAAACTCTACAACACACTTCTTGTAAACAAAACAAAATATACAAAGTACAATTACATAAATTCAATATTAAATTACATAGTGTAACATTGTCAAGACCAGACATTTTGGTCATCAAATAATCATCGAGTTTATAGTAACCTTTTTTACAGAGGACTTGTTTAACATGGGACTTAAACTTTTTTTCCGTTGAGTGAATGAGTTTTCGTAATACTGACTGTTTTCAAACGGTGAAGGAAAACATCGTAAGGACGCCTGCATACCATCAACCAACATTGAAATCGCGAAAAAAATCAATTGTCCCACAATTTTGGCTTGAGTAGGTTTGCAGGTATGGAACAGCTGATTGTTTTTTCGCAATTTCGATTTTAGTCCCATAGAAATAAAAAATCTGTTTGATGGTCGAATTAAAAAAGTGTCAGCATATTAACAAGGATTCATTCAAATTGATATCATTAGCATCCTTTTAAACTAAGAGTCTACCCATCAAACTGAATAACTTACTATGGGAGCAAACCGATAGGAGCAAAAAATAAATCAGCTGTTGCATACATTTGAGTCGAGTAGGCATTGCAGTTTAGTATGGAAGAGCAGATTTTTTTTTCCATCGGTTTGCTCCCGTAGTTGTTCAGGTCAGAGTTTAAAAGGATGCTAATGATATCAATTTCACCCTGTATAAGGTAATAATGATAATCAAGTTCCTACTTATAAAAAATTAAAATTTGAATCCACAAAGATGGCTGAGTCAAACCAGAAATTATCTTTACATCCGTAAATTTTTAACAATCAGGGCCGTCTTTACCCGGGGGTGCATGGCACCCGGGCGCATGGACCTAGGGGGCGCAAGTCGATTCATTAAGTACCTACCTATAAAATATTGTTAATACTCAGATGCGCTTGTGACTAGCGATGTGCAAGCTAATTTAGATCTTATTCATACAAGAATTAAATTGATATTCGAAAAACACGGTGGGCAAAAAAGAGAACATGAAAATTAAATTTTGTTTATTTGTGTTGAAAAGGGGCGCAGGCTGATTTTTGCACCTCGGCACCCAATACGGTTGAGACGGCCCTGTTAAGAGAAGTTTATTCCAAAAGCGCTAATGCGCGATGCATACAAAAGAAGTCTGGTGATATTTTTAACAGTAACCAATTAAAGTCTATGAAATTTTGTAGAAACAATCTAGAAAAAATCTCTATCCTTGTATGGTGTCCGATTTTCATTAAAATATACACTTTCAATACTAGGATTAATTTAAAATTTGTATGGAAATCTTTGAGGCACTGTAACATTAAAACTATACATTTTAACGAAAATCTGGCAACATACAAGCATAGAAATTTGTTTCTAGATTGTTTCTGCAAAATGTAATTGACTTTTATTAGTTAGTATTGAAAATTATAACCAGACTTCGTTTGTATGGAGCGCGCCAACAGTAAAATACCCTTAACAATGTTAAGTAGAGATGAAAAAGAAAGCATTAAACCGTCATTAAAATGAAGCCTTAAGCATAAAACGTAGATAAATAACAAAACTCGCAACTCAAATCAAACGCATACGCAATACGCATTAAAAGACAAGTGGGTCTGCATTAAAGATATTGGTCAACAGCGCACAGGAAATTTTTAGAGGGCTGACCTATGTACACATTACTTAGTAATAAAGCTTTAAAACAAATAGTTACGTCCCAGGAGTATTCTCCGAAGGGTACTTCATATTAGAGACGTTATCGAAGCTGCGTATCCGTACTCGTATCCGGAAAAAAAAATTATACGAATAGGTAAAGGAAAAGAAATTACAAATAATGCACCTACCTGTACCTATACACAATTATATTACTACTTTTTACATAACATTGAAATGTGAAAAAAACGACCTACTTGTTTTCAGAATATCTCTGACCAGGAATATAGTCGTGAGAATATATGCTACGCTTTTTCTTCGATTAAAATGTATAGGTACCTAATGTAACAGATTTTGACAATCATTATTTAAATAGTTAACTTTACCAATAATCATAACTTAAATTACTGTTTACTACTTGAACATCTTTTGACCGTAACCGAAGCCAAACAAGGTCTCGAATGGCGACCGCGTACCGGAACGGACGGCACATCGTTGGTAGGCACAAAGTGGACAGACAACCTGGTGAAGGCGGCGGGAACCCGTTGGATGAGGGCAGCGCAGGACAGTCGTTGTAGCGATCGTCGACGTCTATCGGTTGAGATGAAGTTGGTATATTATTGCTGATTCCTGACTCCGTCATTGATTATGTCCAAACTCCATACCATATTAACAGGTCAATCCCAAATTGAATGTTAATTTCAAAACAACTACCTAGTGGTATCCGAAATTACTATCTATGACATCCCTAGTCCAAATAAGTGGGAGGTGAGGTCCCGCGTCACTCCCGACCGCGTAACTCAAATTGATTGTTTGTCTACGGACATGGATTTTTCCACTTGATTGTCTGATTTGATTTTCTCGAGGGCCGTCTTAGGTTGCCGTGCAAATAATTTGGAGAAATCGGCTTTAGTTTGGTTGGAATCTTTTTTTTTGAGCAGTCAATCTTTAATGGCTTGGTCTAAAAGTCGAGTCGAACCGAGATTCTGTGATTAAATTATTTTGGTTTGCTAACTGGACAAGCGCAATGAAAGGCGATAATAGAAGTTAGGATAGTATAGATTGATAGATAACTCGTTTATTACAAGGTATAGTGTTTAACTGAGTAGGTGCCTGCGGAACTAGAGCGGTGCGGGAGGGTGTGAAATATGACGTAACAGCAGATTCACGCTATAGAGCGACAGTCGACATACGTCATATTTTACACAATGCCGCACCGCTTTACTACTACAGGCACCCAATCTTTTTTTATTTTTTATATGACTAATACAGCGTTGCTCAGAGAGCAGTTACTGCTTTTTACTGCGGACTATTGGAGGGACCACGAAGGGTCTACCGAGCCAAATGAATGAACTTAAGCAACCGACCTAGGATCACCCAGAGGGGTACGGACCTCGGCATACGAAGTTGCTGGGGCTACGCGGCGGATTGGGTAGCTGGGTTCGGTGAGAAGCACTCACTCAGTTAAACGCTATACCTGTTTGTAGGTTAGTAAGTAATTAAAGAATATTATATCTACAACATAGGGTGGTCAGGTACATTAAAGAACGGAATAGTGATATTATTTTATGAAGTCAAGGAAGCGCTCAGTGTCAAGTGACCTATCGGGTTAAATTGCATGTAATAGCATAGCATATATTGGATTCTTCAACTCAGTTTATCTAGGTGTGGATCCAGAGTTACACTGTTTTTGATGTTACTATTCTTGTACTTACAAATAAAAATATTTTTTAATTTTATTTGATTCTATGCTTGCAACTCTATTCCCCGTCGAGGTATACTGAGATTTTCTAAATAATGTAGCATTTTCAAAATAGGTATTCACACTCTATTAGCCACACCTAATTCCTAATGGCACTAAAGCGATGTCCAAAATACAAATGACACTGGATTATACATTTTAATATTGCCTCTATACAAAGAATTTAATACAGGTTTACCTATAAAACCGTGATAGTGATCACGTGATAGAGCCGTGGTGGTCCAGTGGCGAGTATCCTTGCTTGCCGTGCAGGAGGCGATGGTTCGATCCCCGTCCAGGCTGACTCGTACCAATGAGTTTTTCGGAATTTATGTACGATTTGTAACACCATTGGCTTTTCAGTGAAGAAAAACATCGTGAGGAAACCTGCATGGTTCAATTTCGAGGCATTATTGTACCCACTGTCCATTACAAGTGGCGACGGGCTCACCCCACGTTACACTGGACAGAGTTTCAGTACTATTGGTGAAACGTGGATGTTCAGACGTTTCAGAATATCTCTGACTACCCCCCTCGGGGTATATAGTCGTGAGCATATGCTATGCTATGCTATGCTATGCTACCTATAAAACCTATATTCATTTAGAATTGGTTGTTCGTATTTTTTTATGTACAATGAGTTGGTTTTCGGCTCCAGCCTCATCAAATAAACCACATCCCCATACAAAGTAAATTATACTTGCTTTCTATTAAGGATCAGACAGCCAAGCCCTCGCTTCCTGACAATCTCGCGTCGACAAGCGTTTCGAATCTACGTCTTTGTCCACTTGTCATTAAGTTTTTGTCTTTTCCCCCCCTATCTTACACTTCGAGTTTTGCGACTTATGGTTAGGGACACACTGTTGTACGTATAGTCATATGAATAGAATTTTTTATTTATTTATGATTTTGAATTTTCGCGTGGAAACGCCAACCGCCATGCTGTTTCTGCTCGTGACGTCACTCCGTTAGTAAACAATACGACTGCGAAAGACCATACATACATACATAAGCTCACGCCATTGTCCCATGGGGGTAGGCAGAGACCACGGACCGCCACACGCTACAACTCTGACACACCTCCAAACCAAACTTGAAAGACCAAGTAACAGAAATAACACGACATTAATCTAGATTGTGTATTATCGGAGTGACGTCACGTCGGAATCCAATATGGCGAATGGCGGTTTAGACATTTGAAAAACCGATTTAAAAAGACGAATATTAAAATTTTGACAGGATAATCTTTCTACTACTGCATGAGTAGATAACTACTCTGCGATATAGCTCATGTAGACATTTAAGCAGAAGTTCCCTAAAACTTTATAAAATGTACATCTTTTTGTGGCTACAAAAAATGTATAGAAATACTTACCGAACTCGATGACAGTGGGTATCGTACTAAGACATAACGATGAAGCAAAGTCAACGACAAATGGTTGCGGATTGACGTCACATTTATTTTAGTGACAGCCACTGTTATTGTGCAGATTTATTTGTATCCGACAGAACTAGGAAATGCTATTATAATGGTAGTTCTATTTGACAGTTTGCTTAATTTATCAATATTTACTTACTTATATCCTATCTTCGTTACACACATTTTCGTGTTCTGATTGGAATAGAGCAACAGAAACAAAAAGATTGGTTTGGTGCTTGCGGTAGTAGAGCGGTCAGAGGGGTGGGGTAGGAGGGCGGGGGGGGATTGAAATTTGGTGTTAGCACATCTTTAACACTGTCAGCTGCCATTTCATAAATGGGAAAAATTTAAAATAAGAGTTAAGCATGTGCGGTAGGTACTTAGTGAGAGCGAGAGAATACGCATTTGCTTACATTCGCCACGATTCAGCCAGAGGGGGTGAGGTAAAAAGTCGGTGGGAGGCAGAGGAGTGTCCGTACTGTATGTAGTACTAGATACTCTTTCTTAAAATCATTATTACTCACTCGTTAAATCACATGAAATACATAAATATTCTTTAAACAGAGCTATAGACCAGATGGAAAAGTCATTTTGATCGGTCTTAAAGCTTTGTATGGGAACTTTATACAGTATGGGAATTGAACTAAGGTGAAGAACATGACAGTATAGAAAAAAAACGGTAAACTCGAAATTTAAAAATTTCAGATTTTTTTTTCTTTCGACAGTTTGTGATCTGTTAAGTGTTATATATTTAACTTAAGTTTTTATATTAGTAATTTCGTACCTTACAACAATATCTAAACGGCAATTGGTAATCATTTTGGTAGTTAAAAAGTCTCGGGGCTACAGTACTAGTATGTGAAAGCCGTGGTGACCACCACCAGTGGCGAGTAACCTTGCCTGCCGTGCAAAAGGCGATAGTTCGATCCCCAACCATGCCGACTCGTACCAATGAGTTAATCGGAATTTATGTACGATTTGTAAAACTACTGGCTCTTCAGTGAAGGAAAACATCGCGAGGAAACCTACATGCTTTAATTTCGAGGCATGTATTGTACCCAATGTCCATCATAAGTGACGACGGGCTCACTACCCATAACACTGGATAGAGTTTCGGTACTACTTAGTGAAACTAGGGTATTATGAGTTTTCATAATATCTCTGACTACCCCCTCTAGGAATATAGTCGTAGCATAAGCTAATTCTTCTCTGATGCATAAAACACTATCTTGGAAATCACCAAAACCATAAAACTGGAGGTAAAAAATAAACCCAGGGCTATTTTAACTTTTCCTGTATCCCACAATAATATTAGCCTCTAACGGAAATATACGTAACGTACGCCATTATCTAATAATGTGTATAAAATAGTGTCTGCGGCATTACAATGCGAGTCTCGTGGTACGTAATCGAGTTAGCGTCCACCGGCGCCTGATCATTACGGGCTTGTACGCGACCACGTATTGGTAGCAAAGACATAAGTTAGCTGGAAGAACAGAGATAATCGTCCAGCTGTGGTATAGCTGAGGTGGTCCAAACAGAAATCTGGAGTAGTGGATATAATTATCAACCTTTTTGTTCTATTCACAATGATCCAAAAACTTACGGTTTGAAAGTTATTAAAGTTTTTGTGATATTTCTGTCCCACTATACTGGTTGCTGTCTTCAAACTGGTCGTTTGATAGTGAAATTAAAAATGTTTTCTCTGTTACTAGATGGCGTTGAATGTTATTAAATCGCGCTATCGTTAGTATAAGTTATTTGATAAATTCTTTCTAGTTTCTTTCACACCATCCGAATTACAATTCTTGCAAACTTCTTATGAATCAAGTGTGGGCTTTGGAACCCTAACATGGGCCAGTCCAAAACGCTCTTGGCCGGTTTTTTTTCTGTGTTATGAGAGTTATATAGCCCTGAAACGAATAAAAAACTTTGTATGAGTTTCTAACCTTACCTTAACGTAACTTCTTTGCCACTTCTAGTATCCTAGAACTCCAGGTGGTTCGCTACTACATGATGCGTCAGCAGCTTTCACGAATACGAGATAATTCCGATCGCCTTCGGAATAGTTCGCCCGTATAAGATGGTTAGCGACGATGATAGTTGGATTTTTCTAATTTAATATTATCAGATTAAAGGAAAGGTGTTGAAGTGAATTGAGCAAAGAACAGTTTGCATGTGTTTCTGTTTAAATCCTTTTTTATTTATCAATTTATATTCCACTAAGCGTTGATAGCGCTTTATAGAGAGGTAAGGATACTCAATCATATTATGGGACCTTGCATGAATCCGCACGGACTTTCTATTCTTTCTTTCTTTCTAACTAACTTTCTAACTTATGTTACAGACTGATCTCAAACGGTGAAGAAAAACATAGCGCTGAAACCTGCATAAGGCTGCTGAAAAAGAAATTCCGATGCGTAGTAGTGAAGTCTACCTATCCGCATTAGGCACGTGTAGTAGACTAACATCCATACACTCTCCTTGAGGGTTGGTATGTGCCCTGCAGCGGGACGTATATAGGCTGATGATGATGATAATTACATTTATATAAAAGCCGTGATAGTTAATTCTTTGGTAGCCTCTCGCATTATATTTAAGTATATAGAATGAAATTGAAACAATTCGAAAAGCTTTTAGAGATTCAATCATCAAGGTGCGACCTTCCGACGCGGTTGTAGATAAAAATCAGAAAGTTATCTATGTGATATTATTTTTGTGTAAAAGTGGTCAGTTTGAGTTTGAAGGTTCCACACAAACTGCACCATGTACCCTAATTTTTATGGAAAGTCACAAGTAGCAGTTTTGCCCACCTCTAAAAATAAATCTAATGTTTTAAATTTCACGCTGTATAAATCGTGGTGGTTCATGAGTAGCCTGGGCTTCCACAGGTTTGATCCAGTCCCAGTGTAGTTGCAGCACACTACTACATATGATGTTTGTAAAAGTTGTCATCCGTTCTCATACTAGAAATAATGGCAGCGTAGCTACGCATATGGTGATGAACCGCCGCCGCCCCCGCCGCGAGCTTATAAGAAACTGTTTCTCTGTATGATTTATACTTGGTGGTACATTACTTTTATTCTACCCATTCTCACGTATAGTTCTGAAACTTGGACTATTACTAATGACATAGTGCACAAGGTCAAGGTCGCACAAAGAGTAATGGAAAGAGCTATGCTAGGAATCACACTTTTGGACCGAATCCCGACTGTCGAAATCAGACACCGAACAAAGGTAGTTGATGTCGTCAATCGAATTTCGACTCTAAAGTGGTAGTGGCTAGGACACTTGGCCAGATGGAATTGCGGCCGTGGGAAAGGAGACGATCAGTAGGCAGACCAGCGCAGCCAGATGGCCGGACGACATCTGCCGAGTGGCCGGAAAGAATTGCATAAGACTAGCATGGGACTGTTCTACTTGGTGTTGAAATGAAGTGGCCTATACCCAGCAGTGGAGTTTACCGGACTAATGATGATGATACTGTGCCAATGATTAATGAAGCGCAGAGCTAAGAAAGCAACAGAGTGGACGTTAAAAACATTATTAAACACACGACGTCGATTAGAGCACTAAGACAGCGACTCTTAAACAGCAGTCAACGGCGCCTTTAATGTGTCTGCTACGTATTTCACCCTTATTATCTATTTACAACCCGCATTTTATTATTGGGGTTAAGACAGGGTATAAAAGCTGTAGTACTAGGGAAGGCGGGGCTAAGGGCGAGATCGGACGATCGTTAAGGGATGTTTTTACGACCATCAAACGATACTTTGTGAGATGGCATCCGGTAGTTCTAGTTGTAAGTACGCAATTTTGGGATGGTTAGAATGGATAGTCTTTTGTGTTTGAATTCTTGATTTTTTATGTTCTTTTAAAATTGAATTTGATGCTAAAACTTTTTTCAAGTACCTAATATCCACGAACGTAGCCGTCTTGTAGCAATTTGCTACGGCGTAGTGTAGCAGCGAAGTTAGGTATATTTTTTATAGTATGTCTATAAAGTTTTTGTGAAAGATAATTATCATCATAACTATATAATATATTTAAATATTGAGTATCCATAATAACTCAAATTAAAAGAATATCACGTTAATAGCTTTCTGACGTCATTTGACTCTACCACCACGTCGGAAGGTTTTCCGTTATAGAGAACATGCGCCCAGAAATCCTCAGAATACGGAGGAAACCTGCATACTCTGAACAAGTCATTCTGATACCTATGTGAAGTCCACTGATCGGCATTGGGTACGCACGGTGGACTAACGCTCATACCACCCTTTTTGAGGGTAGGCCTGTGCCCTGCAGTGGGAACGATAAATAGACTGGTGATGATAATGTTGTATATTTGTTCTTAAACTATTGTTGTATTTTGGAGTAAAAAAAAAAATATTATAAGCTAGGTCTTCATTTTTCAAAATTAATTCTTTTCATAGCATAACATATTCTCTATTTCTCCATCAAATAAAATACTCTCATTCATAAAATATTCCCCATTTCGGTAACTTTTATTTTTTTAAATAAACTTAATTCTTTGATGTTGATTCACAAAGACTTCGTACCTTCGTACTAAAAAGTGATCTAAATTATTTTTAAAAGAACTGTAACTATTAAGCAGAATACAGAATTAAGTCGCAAATAACATAGCGAAGTGTAAAATGTACGTGCTAAGAAATAATCCTTAACGTTTAGAAGTACACAGCTGTTTACAAATCTGTTTTGTACGTGTTCAAGACCTTTGTTTAGCCTTAATGAACAACCCTTCACCTTTTTGTTGTGAGCTTTACAAAAAAAGAATGATGTTGAATCATTCATAAAGAAATAATATTTTGGTAAAGGTGGAATATTGTTTAACATTTCTAACATTTAAACTTCGATGAATATCTATATTTGTTTATGCAAATTGATACAAATCGAAAGAGCTTTATTCATGTTTATGAAAACAAGCAATATTTCATTGAAACATGAATTATGATATCTCTTGCTAGTTTAATATTTTCTCTAAAGTTTATTTTCTGTTAAAATTAACTTTGGAGATAGAAATGCAACTTTATGAATATTTAAAACTACTTTCTAAAATTTTAATTTTTGAACTGAAGTAGGTATCATTCAGTGCTAAGACATTTTGAATCTTGTTTGAGCTAGGAGGATTGCGGACTATAAATTGAGTTGGGAATATTCTGAGAAATGTTACTAATTGTCAGAATAATTCATTTTTTGCATATAATTGGGAATAGCTATATACAGGGTCCAACTTAATTTGCTGACAGTTTTTTAAGAGGATGATCAGACCATCAAGCTGAACAACTTTATCTATGGGACCAATGTCGAAATCGTGAAAGAAATCAGCTGTCCCATACAATTGGGTCGAGTAAGATTAGTTTAGTATGGAACAGCAGATTTTGTTGACCCTGTAGGGGGTGACGTATGTTGATGCGGTGGGATTATAGAAAAGAGTTCTTGATTTACATTATTTATTAAAAGTGCACTTAATCTAGGTTACATTTGACCTAGCGGTACGGTGGTATGGGAACGACTGGCGAATGTTCCAGTCGCTCCGTAGGACTGATACATTATTGCTGAACAAGCAGATTAGAAATACACACTCTGTCGCTACATTATTCCCCCTAACAAAAATTTTCCCAAAATTTTTCAACAGACAGTAATAAAACATAATCTAATATATTCAACAATCATAAATCATACTTCACATTAAATTACAATAGGTGACAAAGTATAACAAAACAATCTCGATGCTAAACCAGCATAAGTTGCACATTGCACATTACAGTTAAAATGAAATTTGATCCAAGTGTTTATCGCAAATGACGGAAGTTACTGTTACAAACTATCAATTACGGCCTTAGATAATGAACTCTAAATAATTTTACTTATACTCGTACAAAATGTGATCAACATAATTCGCTATATTGTAAGCTTACAACCGTTATCATGTACATACAAAAATTTGAACGACATGGGAACCGAAAAAAAAGATTTTAACACACGAAACACTTTAACACACTATACACGACACATTTAAGATTCAACGCTGTTTCCCTGTAGCGTAGGTACGTAGCGTGAGTCGAAGTCGTCTTCTTGAACGTCCATGATGTGCGTACAGCTTGGTATCCATACCTTTCAAGGCGTGCACCACATGTACTGGACTGGGTCAACGTCTATACTATATAGTTTAGGTTGATCATGTCGCCAGAAAAAAAGGCTCGAGGGGTAAAGCAATGTCGGAGTAGAGACCGTGGGAAAAAAAACGCCCAAGAACTAGATCGCAATGCGTTGTTATGGCGATATTAAAAGAACAGCTGGAGTGAAATGAATAGAAAAGAGACCTTCCTTTGCTAGATTTTATACATTCTTAAGTCGGTGTCCGTCAATTCACGTAGGTGTATGCAAATCGCGAATGTTCTAGGCGTGCTCCAACAATTACGTCTTGATGTTCATTGCAATTTAACCCTTAACAACCCTGTCTACGATCTTAATACCATCGCGTAGTAGTCGTATAAAATAGAAAACATATTAAACTGTCATGATTATTCAGATGGCGTTTTTAATTAAAACAAGTCGAGCCAAGTTTCGTCAGGACATAAAATTTTATAACCCTTTAATAAGACGTAAAACTGCTTTTAAACGTCAGTTTAAACGGGAATATTAATGATTATAGACACCGCAGCATTATTATGTGGCGCTTTGAAATTATTTCACATTTAGGATGTGAAATTTTGACAGTCATTATTTGTGTAACGAATGCCATCGCGTATGTTTGAATAAATATATCTATTTTTTCAAGCTATCGCTAATGTATAAACATTTACTTTGTAGAACCGTATATATTTTAGTATTTCTTGAAATAATAATGTTTATTTGCTGGATTAATGATACTTAAGGTTCGAGAATAATGTATGAGAATTATGTCATTAAATCTAACTCCATGCATAAAATATACTATTCTTTATTACAAGATACGTCGACGGTCCATTTTCCATTGCACGAACATCGCAATCTTCACGTTGATATAAAAATTCAATAAAACGTTCATTTCAATGATTCGATATTTCTATTATTTAAATAATTACTATAAATACTATAATAAATATAAATAAATAGGCGTAGGTAGGTAAGTTATATATTATTATTCATTACCTACACATTTTTATTCATTGATTACAGTCAGTTTTAATGTTAAAAAGCTTGATAAACTATAGCAATAACAGTAAAGATTTTTCTAATTATATTTTATAGGTAAAAGTCATGAGGTTAAATATAAAATCTGAATTAGTTTTCACTTTCAAATTTTTAGCAAAAATTGGACTTTTTTATGTAAATTTATGACTCAGCTAAAACAATTTTATTTGTTTTCTGTCAAAACACATGTTTTATTTAAATCTAAATTAATTCAAAACAAAAAAAAACATTCGAAAAATGTTACAATGTAGAGCAGCTAGTGAAAAAATGAAATCTAACTCTACGGGGACAAAGGCTATTTTATAAGTGGACTATAAAAGAGAAATAATGTATTTTATGTCGCCCTTTCTGAAAAACGTCCTACAAACTTTGGCAGTAAAATCAACGAACCGTTACAGATAAAACATTACGAATTCAACAATGAAAACTGCTAACTTTGAAACAACAAAATGTCAACTAAGTTCTTAGATTTTTGACTTAAATTAGTAACATTTGTTGTACATGTAAATAAGTACATCCAAAAATAATCTCCAATTTTTTTTTTTAATTTTTATATTTTTTTTTACTTGGGGCTTTTAACCCTGAGGTTATGCCAGCCCCATCTTGCCTTAATCTTGAGACTCTACACAACAATAAAATGAAAAACATTGTGGTCATAAGTTCTCGAGTGGCGACCGCGTACCGGAAAGCGCAACGTGGGTAAGCCCCCTAAACGGTGGACCGACGACCTGGTGAAGGCAGCGGGAACCCGTTGGACGAGGGCAGCGCAGGACCGGTCGTTATGGCGATCCTTGGGGGAGGTATATGTCCAGCAGTGGACGTTCATCGGCTGAGATGATGCTGATGATGATGATGATTGTTGTCATCTTTATTATGCTGACGTGTACTATATTCGTCAAGAAGCTAGTCAGAGACTAATAATTTAAATAAAAGATAATTTCTCTCAGGTTCTATCGGTGTTTATTTACAGGGTGTAAAATAATATTAAATATGATGGTTTAGACCATCAAATTGAACAACTGTCACAATGAAACCAAAATCAAAATAAAAAAAAAACTGACGTACAGACTCGACTCCAATGTATAGACAGCAGATTTTTTTTAGTTCACTTTAATAATTATAATTGCAAAAATAAGAGAGAAGTAGTAAATCTGTTGAGCAGGCTACATCTTTTGATGGGTGACTGCGATGATCGGTTGATCCCGGACGCAGATAGATACTGCAAATAAAAGCCAAGCGGCGGCGCGGCGCGGCTGCTGGAAATTGCATAGACAGTAAGTTGACCAATGACTTACCTTCTTCAATATGCATCGCCTTATTTTTATGTTCAGTTCTGTGTATTTATTCATTTAATCTATTAACTGTACTGAATCATGGCACAAAAAAAAGTAAAAAAATATTTTCACATGGTAATGTCAAACTGTCATCTGTCTAGTCAAAGTAGGCCCATTTTAAACGACTTTTTGCAGCGATACAAACGCGCGTTTGCCAAATTCAAACGCGTAAACGTATCAATGCACACGAGAATATGCGACAAAAGCTGTCGACGAATAACAGATGAAATATCAAGAAAGTCTTGCGACGTTGCTTTATCACGTTTTCATCAAAAAGTCACACTATGTAAAGGGCCCTAATCCAATTACCCCAGCGTTGCTTTCTCTAAAATTTGATTTTCTTTTTTGCCATCAGATTTTCTGGTAAACCTATATCTGTCATTAGTGAAATATGGTCTTCAGCCAGATATTAGGTAGTGCGCTGACTAGAAGTTAATACGTGGCCGTAGAAGATAGGTACAGTAATTTTAGAACTACAAACTACTTACTAACAACATTGTTTGTCGTATGCTGCAGCTGGGCCTTCCACACACACCTTATTTATTCCTAGCTTATGTTCGTTGTATTTACAGTTTCATTGCAAACACAAATCTTGTTCAAATATCGTAAATTTCAAAGCTAGATTATAAAAGGATGTCTCTTAAAAGCACTCTGTAATTACAGTCACCTCTAAAATGATGTACAAGCGTTGTCTTAATGTAAGCTTGGCTTTGAACCATTAGCGTCTACAGCGAACTAAGTGAAACTTGAATTATACGCGATTGTCTAGACCAACCCATTGTGAGAAAAACAAATTAATTCCCCTTTCTATAGCACGGCTAGTCGAAAAGTACTCCACGCCAAATTTATGTGCTCTATTGAATAATGGCTCGGCTAAAAATGAGAAAAGCTAAAATTAACCCACGCATTCCGTAGAAAATGAATGTTTGCGAAACATTCTGCAAATTGTTCTTGTATTTATCCTAAAACGTTTTATTTTTCTGTTTCGAATACTCTCGTATCCTTCATTTGTTTAATTTATTTCCATTATTTTATCCATTTGGGATATCTTTATCTCTACTATTATAAAACTGCAACAGAAGTATGTCTGTATATTGAAGATGTTTAAAAAACAAATACGATTTTGTTTTTTGTTTGTTCGTTCGCGAATCACGCGAATACTACAGGACCGATTTCGATGAAACTTTTTTTTTAAAGCTTATGAGGCTGGTAAAAAAAATTGCGTCCATAATACCACTTAATAACTTTCACATAACATTCAGTGTATTTCAATTAGTTTTTTCTTTGTATTTTAAGTCAAATCACAAAATTCGTGATTTTAGACTTAGCAGAGAAATTTCGGTCAAGCTGACGCCGACGACTTGAAACATTTTTATACCAGCCCTCGTACAGTATGGTGTAAAATAAATACTAATTATAGACAGACATAATTTTATTATAAATATAGAAATGAATCATAAATAAATAACGTTCACAGGCATACATTGTAATGTTCCCAAAATTAAACTTTTGGCCTATTTATTATGGAATCCATATTAAAATTATACAAACAAATAACAGCCATGTCCGAATCTGGATTCGAACCCAGGACCTCTGGTTTGGCAGTCTGGCATGGAAACTATTACACCAACCGGGTCGAATCGTTTAATATAAAGGACAAAACGAAAAAAAAATATAATGAGAACAATAAAATTAAAAATATAATTAAATTGCTCTTCCTTAATCTGTGCGTTTTTCTATTTGCATTTTAATTTAAATTATTCTTTCTATCTCTTAAAAATAATATACTTAGGAATATATATTAGGTTATATTTCATAGGAACGATCTGATTCGCATTTTTACAACTTCGACTACTAACCAACATTTTCGTTCATTCAAATTTAATCTCGCAGAGTGCTGTGATTGACTATATTTTACGATTGCAAACGGACCTCTCGCCCGTTTTATTTAGTAGTCCGAAACGCCCAGAACATCTCACTCTTTAGGGTAGATAGTTTGGTCCCCACTGACTGTCGAGTAAATCCTTTTAGCACTTGAATGAGTCCGTAAAAGTGACTTTAGTACAGTAATGATAAGTGTTATTTTAATTCGGTCTGTCCCTGAAGATAGATCGCACATCTTTAAATTAATACGTGAATTCTAGCTTTGTGAGCGATGAAGTTTTTGGCTGTCAATCTGGGTTCACATTTTATGAATGAGTTCTAACATGTCTGACGTGCTCGTCTTTAAATTGGTGAACGTTTTAGTGATACCACCAATTCATAGAACGCATTTAATTTTCAAACGCCTGCGTGTAATTGGTCCATGAGTGCTATTTTGGAATGTATCACGTACTAATTCATATTCGAAAGTGACATGTATAGTACAGTCTTGCATTACTAACTTTTCCCTGCGACTTTATCCGTGTGTAATAAGAATATCGAAACATCCTTTCTTTGTGCATCCCTACATCCGTAGAATCTATGTTTCACATTTCATGTGTCTACCTTCAGCGGTTTTGGCTGTGCGTTCTCTGTCAGTCAGTCATATAACTGTTTGATTCTTTTATGATTTTCAAAGCTAAATGTTGGAGGCGGTATTTGTTAAGCCATGTTAGTGAATAGCCTTCAAACCACCAATTGTGATAGCAATTGCATTCAGGAATGAAGTCAAGAGTTCCTCTCTGATTATTTTGTGGAAGAAGTTGCGTTTAGGCACAAGCTATTTCTACTATCCTCGTTTACTAACTTAACTATATAATTGTATTCATGTTTCAACGTTCAAATAACAATAAGCATTCGTGAAATATCATTTTGTTGTGTGTTAATTATTTTTTCATGGTATTTTCGAATCTCATTAGTCTCGAGTTCTTGATAGGAAACGACATCAACCTTTTCCTTCACTTGGGATAGATAATTCTCCGTCAATTATTTAGCGTATCTATGAAAAACGATTCGTTTGTGATTAAACTTTGAAAGTGAAAGCAGCAAAGTCAAATAGTTGCCAACCAACTACACTCGACTGTCCTCAACGAGTCTCTGCTTTATTTATTGAATGGAAAACCCTTTTATGGCATCGGTATCCACTCTCTCCTAATGGCAATGTTTTGGTCGAGTCGGTGCGGACGCACGATTTTAATTATTTTCGTCCAATTTACGAGTGGCCATTAAAGAAGAGATCCCAAGCGACCCATTAGGGTACCGCTTATTTGCGAGGTCCAGTCTTGTTGATAACTTTACAGCGTTGTATTTTATACTGGAACAGAATTAGTGTTAATCTGGATAGGGACCGTGGTCGGATAATAGCCTCGCCTGATGCATGCGATATGTGCTCGCCCGCAATTGCTGTGAATAATTTTGAAATGTAGATTTAATGCGGTGTAAAATGCGGTTGTTTAATTAATTGATTTTGTAAGGTAATAAATTTGTGTTTAATTGTAAATAATGTGTCTCTTTTTTCGATTTCGGTTGCGGGGAGAAAATGATTTTACTCCGAATGTGAAAATCGAGGTATTCTCAAATCTCACTTTAAATATTTTAATTATATCTATATATACACTGTAGACAAAATAAAGGTGCATTTAGTGCGTGCTCATCAAATCAATCGCTATTATTATAGTGGAATTCGTACACTGTTGGACTTGAACTTGTACAGCTTAAATAGTAAATTCGGTTAATGTAAATACAACTTCATCTCTATAGGTAGGTATATCGCCCCAATAACTAAAATATTCTGTCATTTTGTTGAAACAATTTCCGGTCTTCTATTTTTGTAAGTGCATCTCCTACTACGACTTGATACTGATAAATAGCATACTTAAAAAGACGATGAAAATAAGAATACTGTCCAAAGCTAAAACAAGGTCGTCTATCCAAAAACACAGCAAAAGAAATAAGAAAAAGTAATAGACTTAAAAATAAATACGATTTTAACTTCACAAAATACCCTGTCGATTCGACAAACGAGCGACCCTCGCTAATCTTCCATTTTATATCAGAAAAAGAATCAAATTCGAATGAAAGATGATAATCCCACGAACACGGGTTGGCAGCAGGTAAATAGCTATTACCCGCTCCGTTGGATAGCTACAGATAAGATTTGACAGCAGTCGAGATAGACCTTTGATTGATGGAACCATCGGAAACCTTCGGCGTATGACGGCTTCATTTCATGGCTTTTGCTAAATAAACTCGTGCGTGACAGTGTAAGCATGTGCTTAGAATGTGATGGATTGATCAGACAATATCGATGCGGTTTAAAAATGAGGGATCATTGGTTCATCGTTTATTTTTATTAAAAAAAGGAAAATGTTCCTAAAAATGTTTAGTTGTGACTTCTTGAAATGAGTTGCGGATTTTGCAGAATTATATTACGAATTGAAATGAAATGCAAGATACAAATTGAAATTTGAAGTAGAGACGAGTGGGCTTAAGGTGAGCTGTGATTCATATATTTTTCTGAGAATTCCATTCAAAAAGAATTTAGTCCCTGTTCACGATAAAGTCTTATTAAATTGAGTTTAAAATGTTTTAACATTGTACCTGATAACCTCAGTAGCCATTTGTAAAGCTCTAAAGAGTTCTCTCATGTAAAATAATTTAACTTAGCGTTGGGTGTTTGAAAAATTTCAATTTGGTTCCTCTCTTCAATAATTCTGGCCACTCTTGAAAAATCTTTAAATGAAAATCTCTTTTGAAATAGGAGTATTATTAATCTGAATGATATTTTAAGCGACTCGCAATTACGTCGACTTTAAAACTTTGTCACAATTGGTAAATAATTATAATTATCACCGGGTTCCCTTTGGTGATTTCACAAAAAGGCAAAAGTGTAGAACTTTTCGGTGCGCCCTCGTGCTTATTAAAATTTTCCCTTTACAAAACTGTCTAAACACCAATTAGAATCTCAATTTTGTACCGTAACTTAGTGATTATAAAGTCGAAATTGATGACATCGCTTTTTCTAGATAACGATCAAAGGGAAGTTTGATTTTGCGGCGATAATTGTGGTGAATCCTTAATTATTTTGAGGGTAAACTTTTGCCAAAGTTAATTTTAGGTTGGGATGTTTGATTCCTTTTAATGGACACTCTTTTTAGGTGACTTTCAATTTATTTGGTTGGCTGGAATATTCATTAAACTCGACGAAGCATCAGGATGTCCTTTTAACGACCGGTAGCTACCCTTTGACAAAATTTCCTTTCTACATACTTCAGAAACACCTTTTGTTTGATAGGATCGTAAATCAAACACCTTTTTCTATCTTCAAAGGATATAATTCAGATCCAATCTTCCGTGTAGTATCATATCATGTTTATGCAAAATATTTTGTTGAAAATTCAACTCGACAAGGATTCTCTCCCCAGCCCGACATATACTGGTATAAATTTATATCACATCGTCGCTGAGCCCTTTTAGTATTCCCCTCGCAAATCCTGTATCTAGACGCAGCTGTAGCTAGGTTTAAACCTAGGTTTGAGGGGAGGGAGAAGGAAGTAATTACCGGGAGGGAAACATCAAGTATGTCACAGGGAGAGTGTGTTGAAAGGACAAAAATGCGAGGGTCGAACGCAAGAGGTAAGTGTGCCGGCACGCGTCAGTTCACTGTGTCACTGATGATCTTTTGAAGACATGCACGTGAAAATCTATAAGCTAACTAAATGGGTACATACTATCTTGGAAACGATTAAAAAAAGTTTTATAAGGAATGGGTTTGGATTTTACAATTTAAGTTAATTAAATCATATTTTTCACACCATATAATCATGGTTTGGGATACCACCTCATGTCTTCCAGGAATTGTGGCTAGATGCGACTTAGGGATAATATAACCTTTAAATAACACAATAACTCGAGTACTTAGGTACTAGAAGTTTTCGAACGTCTCGTTTTCGTATAAAATTTTAAGGTAAATCTTTTAGTTTCATTTGCTGACAACTGACTAACTGTTCGGATCGTCAATAATATAAAATATCAATGGATTGTCATATGAAAATTGTCAACATTCGGTAAGTTAACGTTTATTTTATTTCATTGTGTGTTAAAATTGTTAATTAAATTTCCGGTCAAAATTAAACTGTGATCCCATTTTTCTTTAAAATTATCGTACTCGATACAATTACTACACAATGGTAAGCTCGTATCCGGCTACCGTGTAATTACTGAATTTCACTTTTATACAAAGTGTAGACACCCTAATAATATTTTAAGGGGTGGTTTATACCATCAATCTGAACAACTTTCACTATAAACGTCGAAATGAAAATTAAAAAATCTGCTATCACATACCTTTGAGTCGAATAGGAACTGCAGTTAACGAGCTATGCTAACGAGCAATACAGTCGAAATTAATATTTTTTCCAATGTACCAAAAGTGATTTCTCGGATTCGGATCAGGCCTCATAAGACCATTATTCCCGTCCCCGTCCAGGGCGACTCGTACCATTGAGTTTTTCGGCATTTATGTACGATTTTTAACACCTCTGGCTTTTCGCTGAAGGAAAACATAGTGAGGAAACCTGCATGCTTCAATTTCGAAGCATGTATTGTACCCACTGTCCATTATAAGTGGCGACGGGCTCAACCCCCGTCACACTGGACAGAGTTTCGGTACTACTGGTGAAACGTGGATGTTCTGAGGTTCAGAATATCTCTGACTACCCCCTTCGGCGAATATAGTCGTGAGCGTATGCATATGCTTTTTAACTTCTTTCTCTAAGGCACCAACATAGAAATCGTGAAAAAAAATCTGCTTTTCGATACAAAACTAGAACTGGAACTACCACTCGAGCTAAATGTATGGAACAGCTATTTTTTTTCGCAATTTCGATGTTGGTCCTATAGAGAGAGAAAACTGTCAACATTTTAAGTAGGACCCTGTGTAACATACATTTCCGTCTAGCATATAAAATGTCTAAGTTTGATTAAAAACACCACCCAAAAAACAGCACTATAGCATCTAGCTACAGTGTGTGTTGAAAGTATTCATCAGTTTGATTGTATCGCAGCTTGGGGTCGCGAGGGCTGGATGACGCAATCCTGTTGCTAGGGGGAGCCACCGACGCATTGCCATACAAGTACTTATAGAACCTAGGAAGGTAGTTTGGATGTGACATGTACCTACATTTTTGATTAAAACTTTCATGATTGTATTAATGCGCAGTTTCACCTTATTTAATTTATGTGGTCTTTTTCAGTGTTATGTTCTGAAAATAAATTATGATTAGGTGAAAAGATTAGACATTTTGGAAATAAGATAAGAAGTAGGAGCCCAAGCACAGAACTTGACTTCGTGGATTAGTTTTGGGGGATGAAATAAAAGAAGAAAAAAATACATACATAAACTCACGCCTTTTTCCCAGAAACTATAGAAAAAAAAGGAAAAGGTACGTTATATTTTCACGGATCAGCTTTTGAATCATTTGTCGTAATAAGAACTACGAAGGATATATCCACAGGGTGTAAGTGACAGCCTAGCAAATACTGAAACGGTGAACTCAGACCATCAAACTGAACAACTTTTACTGTGGAGCCTACCTCAGGAAACGCGAAAAAAAATCAGCTGCCCCATACAAAACTGCTGTACCTACCTGACTCAAATGTATGGGCCAGATTTTATTTCGCGTTTCCTGAGGTAGGCTCCTCAGTGAAAGTTGTTCAGTTTGATGGTCTGAGTTCACTATTTGCTAGGCTGTCACTTACACCCTGTGTAGTAATGATACATATGACGATAAGCAAAAACGGATACGTATAAAACATTGTCTCAATAGAATAATAACTATCAAAATATGCGAAAATTTTCGATCAAATTTGAGTGCTTATCTCCGAAAAACATTCTACGATATGATTTTAGTAGAATGCACATCGGCTATATTGCTTTAACTTTTATTAATATCGGCAAAAACAAAACTTTGTTTTGAAAATCAAAGACTATTTTTCCTTCCAATTCTAATGCGTTCGTAAAATAAAATTACAGTGTTCTTAAGAGGATATAATTCGGAGCGCGCTCCATACAAACGTACTATGGTGATATTTTCAATACTAACCAATTAAAGTCAATGAAATTTTTCAGAATCATTCTAAAAACAAATTTCTATGCTTGTATCAGAGTCAGATTTTCTTTAAAATTTATAGTTTTAAACTTACACTGCCTCAAAGATTTTCATACAAATCTTAAATTAATCCTAGCATTGAAACTGTATATTTCTACGAAAATCTGACTACATACAAGCATAGATATTTGTTTCAAGATTGTTTCAGCAAAATTTCATTGACTTTAATTGGTTAGTATTGAAAATATCACCATAGTACGTTTGCATGGAGCGCGCTCCGAATTATATCCCCTTAAAGCTAGCTTGCGTTTAGCTATTTGAGCGTAGTCCTCATCCAAAAATAATTCTTACTTCACGAAATATAGGTCTGTAGGAACCCTATAGGTATATTTGCAGATTAGACCAGCTAGGGGATCTGGGTACAATGGCGTTGCTAGGTTACGGCGAACCTACCAAGGTCAAATGTTTTATAGCCATATGTATAGACTATCAAATTATTAGAGGGGGAGCTTGGTACCTAAGAGCTTTGTAATCGATTTATGCTCATGTTTTATAACTATATGGACATCGCTTTATGGGTTGGATTTCAGAGCTGTGAGACTGTTTGATTTAAATTGTTGGGCTGGCTTTTGAGTTATACTGTTATTCCATTATTATTTAGCTACTTATGATTTTCAGTAAACTAACATCATGAGAAATAATTTCAGAAGTAATTAAGGGAATATAAAACGGAGCGTGCTCCATACAAACGAAGTCTGGTAATATTTTTAATACTAACTAATTGAAGTCAATGGAATTTTTCTGAAACAATCTTGACACTAATCTCTATGCTTGTATGAAGTCAGTCAGCTTTGTTAAAATGTATAGTTTTAAAGTTATAGTGCCTCAAAGATTCCCATACAAATCTTAGATTCGTTTCTAGATTGATTCTGAAAAATTTCACTGACTTTAATTGGTTAGTATTGAAAATATCACCAGACTTCGTTTGTATGCAGCGCGCATTTACGCATTCGGAATATACTTCTCTTAAGTATGTCATCTTAAAAGAAATGACAAGAAGAATAGAACAAAATATTTCTAGAAATAGAAAGGGTGGAAAGAAGAAAAGAAAAGTATTCTTTATGAGTTAAAAATCTATTTCGCTTTTTTCTAACCACAAGATCTACTATTTCATTCAAACTCCATCTAAAATTAAGTTACAAATCTTTTTAATTAATTTTCCTCGTGATGATTTCCTTCACGCATACGCTGAAGTGAAAAAGATATTCTTAGGCGATGTGTACATATAGGCTGATGATGATGATGATGATGACCATAAATTTTTCTTTTATGTTTTATCGACACCAGTTGGGTGACAAAGCTCCAATATGTTTTGAACAAAATGAAAAAATTACAGATTCAATCCGATCTTTATAAAGAGATCTTCAGTCTTTTATCCATTTGCGATGCTATCAATCTGTTGTCCTAACATAATTTCCCAATTGTGCGTACCTATTCTGCAGTATTTACGCACACGAATACGATATTAATGACGATTTCGCGCTTCGTCGGACTCGATCGGGACCGCCAACCGATTGTATTCCAGCCGACTCTGATTTCATTACGTTACTTTTTTTTTCATCTCTCTTGCAATCCAATAAATCCTGATGCGGTGGGCGGTTGTTAATTAATAATTTAAGGATACGCTGTTTCGTGAAATACAGGAGAAAGTAATGGAATCTGAGTGACAATGCAATTTGGAAAACAATTTCTTCGTTACGTTTTGAAACTTTTTACGTAGCGTAGGTTCGAAAAATCTTCGACATAGTTAATGAAAAATAGAAACTTCATAAACTTACCATGTCCCTCTGATTAGCAGGGGGCACAGTGGAGAACAACTCATTTACCTATATATTTATCAATTACCGAACAACGTCAGGCTGCTCCTTTGCTAATCTTTACTGGACATTGGCAAAATCTTCAATATTAAATTATGCCACATTTATTTAAAATTATTAGTCGAATTAGAATAGGTGTTGCAAACCACCTTATGTAGAATACGATTTTTATTTATGTTAAAGTTTATTTATTTCAAAGATTGTTTATTAATATCATTTATTAATTTTATGTCAATACTAGTATTAATTGCTATACAATTTAATTAAACTTCAGATCATTTCTACAATAAAAATCTCCAATTCCATTAATTAAAAAAGATTGTTAATGTTTCCCGTTAACGTGTATTAACTTTTTTCACAAATTACAACAGAGACAGTGCACAGTGGCAATTGCTCGAGTTATTTATGACTTCAATAAAGTGAACCTTAAAATTGTTAATGAAAAGGCATTAAAGCAGGCGGGACCCTCGTAAATAACGCGGTGACAGTGCAGAGGAAAGAAAAATGCCACTCGGATTTGAACAAATTACGTGCCGGCCATGACTCGGAGCATTATACCTTTACGGTTGTATGTACTGTACTTTTGTGCGAGTAGGTGCATTAAGGAAAAATAAATGATAATAATAATAAATTATAATGTATAATATTGACTGCTGACGGTTTTTTAAGACGATGATCAGACCATCAAATTAAACAACTTTCGCTATGGGACTAATATCAAAATAGCGAAAAAAATCGTCTGTTCCATGTTAAACTTACTCAAACCAATTTTTTCGCGATTTTGATTTGGTTCCGACAGAGAAAGTTGTTAAATTTTAAGGTCTGATCATCCCCTTACAAAACTGTCACAGTATTAAGAAGGACATTATACAATGTATTACAAAAATACAAATAAACATTTAATGGGGTAGTTTAGACCATCCAACTAAACAACTTTCCGATAGAGCTAACATCGAAATCGCTAAAAGAAACTAATCTGTTCCATACTAAATGCCTTATGCCAACTTTCAATGCCTACTCGACTCAAATGTATGAGTCAGCTGATTTATTTTTCTTGATTTCGATGTTGGCTCCATAGAGAAAGTTGTTCAGTTGTATGGTCTAAACCACATCACAAAATTTTTATTTATATATTTGTAACACCTTGTATAATAATCAAACGTCTTTAAATGTATAGAAGATTACATTTTACTAATAAGATTAATATGAAATTTACATTTAATATTTTATGTTCTTTTATTCACTGATCAAATTCTTATTAACACTCTTTATATTTTGACATGTACTAATTGATACAATTTTTAGCCTCTTAACCTGCTCGTTCTTTCGTGAAAAAATAATTATCCTGAGACCAACTAAACCGAGGTAGAAAATAAATAACGCTCAAAGGCACTAATTGTTATAATCCCAAAAAACTTACGTTAGATTAATACAACAACGACACAAACATATAACATCCATGACTGACCCAGGATTTGAACTTGGTGGCCTATTACAGCCCCCACCATGTTGGTGCCTGGGTATGTCCCCTTCAGTTGAGACGTATAAAGGCTGATGATGACAAGCCATCGAAACTACTTAAAATTACTTTAGGTATCACAAGAAGAATTATATTAACTAAAAATCTGGCTTAATTCTCAATACGATGATTATTCTTGCCAACTGCAAGAGATGGCTCTTGCAGAATGATAAATGAAAATCTGGCTTAATTCTCAATAAGATGATTAGTCCTTCCGACTGCAAGAGATGGCTCTTGCAGAATGATAAATGAAAATCTGGCTTAATTCTCAATAAGATGATTAGTCTTGCCGACTGCAAGAGATGGCTCTTGCAGAATGATAAATGAAAATCTGGCTTAATTCTCAATAAGATGATTAGTCTTGCCGACTCCATCTCCTGCAGAATGAAATAAACTCATCTCACCACTAGTTCATTCCACACACGTCACTAAAGCATAGATAATTGCAGATAAAGCAGAGAGAGCCAGTCCGCCCAGCTGAACCAAAACGCCCTAAAGGGCCATTCCATCCTATGAATACTAACAACTTACCGATTGATTTTCCGATTCGTGTTTTTAGCTATTCGAAGATGGAATTGAAATCGCGAAGGCGTGGAATGCACGCCATTGTGGTCTGAGTTTTAGTGTATTTTTAGGAGCTGCCCAGATTAATCGAGGTTCTGTGCTTGGGTTTATCTGGAATTTTTGATAAGACTTTTATTTTATGTTTGTAAACAAGAGAAATTAGTTTTATTGTCTACCTAGAATTCATTTTCTCTTTCGTGAGGATATATCCAGATATGCGAAATGTGAGAGGTAGCAGGTAGCTGAATAGTAACACACGTCTGTGATCCTTTCTTGAATGCTCCGATAGTGTGTTCCTTTTGAATGTATAAACTTGTATACATCAGAGTTATTGAGCAGGAATCTTTGACTAATTATTATAAGGACTAGCCTTGCGGTAGCATTTCCCCTCTGCCACGGTATAAGCACAATTGATCTTGTGCATTTTTCATGATTTTTAACATTCAAAATTAGAATCTAAAGTTATGGGGAATAAAATCCAAAGTAGCGGATTTCATGTTCCCTCGCCCCCCGGAAAAAGTGGCAGAAATGTTTGTTAGTAGAACTACACGCGTAACCAGTCCACATATAAATAGTCAAAGGCAGGAATAGGCTACTACAGAACAAGGTAATTCGCTTCCCAAGTCCCCAGTCTTTCTATTATCATGGTCAGTCATATTTTTAAGCAGTCTATCCGATTTATTTATTTGCACGACATTTTAAAATTGTATAAAAACTAGCTTCAAATTATTAATATTATGAATGCCCTGTGTGGTAGAACCATTTTATTCATTATGTCACCTGAATGCATCGATGTTCTTACAAATAAAGTTATGATTCTGATTTGGACAAATTAGCCCATATTCACCACTATCAGAATTAATTATTTGAAAGGTTCACATTTCAATTAATCACCATTACCGTTTTTTGTTCCTTTTTTCTATACTGTATCCTGTGTTTTGGTGTAAACAAAAGTATATTACATTCATTTTTATTCATTCATTCATTCAATTAATCAGTCGATCAAATTTATTATATTTTATCACATACTAAAACGTAATACACTTAAAATTTACAAAGTGAATATAACTTTCTACGAATTTTCTAAACAAATCAAATTGAGGTCTTCTTCAGATTTTGTGGTTTTACGCGTATTCCTTCATTTTCGCGGCTTGCGTTAATAGTCCAGTCTAAATCAAATTGATCTATGACAAAATCACTTATTGCACCAACAAATGTCTCCTTAATCGTAACTGTTACACTGGACCTTAATAACACCGCATGAGATACAATAGAAGGGCACTTATGTCTCAAAAAGATACAAGCCTACAGTTGTGTTTCGCACGGCCGAATGCGACGCCATTATTTTTCAATAATATACGAATAGAATTCTCATCGGACCGAAATAAACGAGAATTTCTACAGTAATCTTCTTTAAGGTATATCGCGCGCAATAAAAGCTGATATGGGCGTAGAAGGCTTGGAAAAAATCGGTTAAGCAAGACCTGGGCCCTATTTAATAAACGTGACAGTTGACAATTGACAATGACGATTCAGAATACATTGCTGAGAATGATAGGACACAGGAAGTACTGTAAATTTAGCGTCATTAGTAACTAGGAATGTACTCTGAATTGTCGTTGTCAATTTTCAATTGTCGCGTTTATTAAACAAGGCCCTGCTCGAACGTTAAAATGCATTACGACATGGATGACACTAAAACTCGGTAACTACCTACGGAATCATAATTTTGATTAATTTAATCATACACTTAAAATTGAATTGTTTCGCACATCAACTATTTTTCCTACAATTCAATTCAATTCAATTCAATTATACTTTATTGCACACCAAAACAGAACATACATTTGAATACAGATAAAGAATTAAAAGTAGGTACAAATAAGGCGGTCTTATCGCTAAAAAGCGATTTCTTCCAGACAACCTTAGGGTAGAGGAATTAACAATCGAAAAAATAGGTAGGCGGTGTAGCTCAAAATAAAGAAATGGCAATAAGTGTATAAATATACTTGCAAATAATAAAATAAAATAAAATAATCTATAATAAATACATACATACATACATATCTTTTTATCTATATACATACATAAGTGACTACTACATACAACACGGAAGCAACTGTAAGAGGAAAAAAAAAAACGAAATAAAAGTGAAGTTGAAAAGAAATCAGAGGTCAAGGAAATGAGGTATCTTAAAATGTGTAAAATTGAATTAATTTTACTGCTACATGTAAAACTCCTTTATGTTTCCATTAACGATACCAAAGTATTCGAATATTGAATGCATTGTATTTTGTTGCCAACTCATGTTGCACGCGGTATACGTCTTTCATTTAGAATGTCTAGACCACTAGACTTTAAAATAATATTATTATTTTAGACTGTTTCCTTATGTATATACGTTTCATTTCTATCTCATGGCTACAGACTTGAATTACGGCTATAGACAATTTTAGGCTTAGCTTTCAAAGTTTAATTTTGGCTTATTTTCAAAAGTAAACAGTTTTGATATGATTATCATTATCATCATCTCAGCCTATAGACATCCCACTACAGGGCACACAGGAAGGGAGTATGGGTGTTAGTTCACCTCGCGTACCCAATGCGGATTGGTAGACTTCACATACGCATTAGAATTTCATCTTCAGCGTATGCACGTGTCCTCACGATGTTTTCCTTCACCGTTTGAGAACAGTCGCGGTATTACGTAAGTAAGTTGGAAAAACTAATTTGATACATGGCCTGTCTTCCGTGCTGATTCAAACCTGGACCTCAATTGAGTTCTCATCGCTCTCCGCAACGCGCCAACGACGCTCTATTTTGATATAACAGACATGAACAGAAAACCGATGTAATTCGACTAATGTTATTTTGTTTCTAGATAAGAGAGCGTTTGTAATAGTTTGACTTTTCGGTCGAGTGGTTGCAATGTAAACGTCTTGAACTCTGACAGCCAGTTTCCAGTATTCCCTCAGTAATGCATCGTCGTACCTCATGTTGTCCACGCCTCCTACACCTAATTCCAAGTCCCCTAACAGCACTCTTATACCTTCCACGTAAGTGTAAAAATTGCGCATTTCGCATGACACAGTAATGAAGATTGAACTTAAATATATTCCTTGTCCATTCGACCGTCCGCTCTCGACCAAATGAACGCATTCGATTCACGTACGCGTTTCTTTTTTTGAAGACCCAAAATGTGCCCCGACTAAAATTACAGTGTTTTTCGTCTACGTTCAGTTGTTCACGCTATTTTGATTTACCTATTCTTTGCGGGTCCCAAAAATTCGTAGACGACAATTTAATGCAAGATAAGAAAAAGATTACTTAGTTCCTAATTTGGACAATCCCATGTAACTTCATAAGCAGACGAAGCAGTGATTTTCAGGGGTCATAATCAGTACCTAAGGTCCTACATAATTGGTATGATAAAAAGTAATAATTTTTTTTTAAAACCTGTGTTTTAGCAAGTGTAAATAATGTTTGAGTATCTTTAAAAATAACTGAAATATGAGTGTTTAAAATTTACGATTAGAGCGAGAGGCATATATATGAGAAATGACGTCATAATCTCGTATTTGCATACAAATCATGACGACGTGTCATACAAAAACCTGTTTTGTATGAAAGAGATAGAAGATGATGAAAAACGTTTTTCAATCGCTTGTAACTTATTTGTTTTCTATTCGATTGTAATTTCGTTTGAACATTTTGTTATTAAATGTAGCCTTTTAAATTCTTTATAAAGTATGAATTTCCAGGATCTGTCATTATCCTAATTGGACACTATAAGTAAACTAACAATGTCCACGTACGGAACCATCGATAAGTCCAGCACTCCCAGTGCAATGTGTAAGCCTTTAAATTGCTGGTTGGAAAATCTATTCACCCACGATAGCAACTCAAACTCAATGACATGCCATCAAGAACATTGTATATACAGTATCCTTCTTAATGTGCTGACACTTTTTAAGGGGATGATCAGACCGTCAAACTGAATAAGTGTCTCTATGGCATCAACATTGACATCGCGAAAAAAAAATCAAGTTCCGACCTTTGAACGGCTGTATCTCCTAACCGGCTGATAGACTATGTCAGTTTTCGTACTGTTCGCATAGCTAACGGTGCATATTACAATAATATCCAATGATCAGCCTTGCAGCTGATCGTTCACTTGATACATACCTTTGAACGGCTGTATCTTCTAAACCGATTGGAGCTATGCTGGCAGACCCGGTCCATCCCCATCACAGAGATTACATTTTCAAGTTTTGCTTATTTTGTTGAATATAAGCAACTTTACAAAACACTCGTTTATTGGCAGTAGTTTTAAAATTCGATTTTAAAACCACTTCGCCACGGGGCATGCACAAACAAATCGTAAAGCAGCGGTCATAAACACCGAACACCTTCGTTGATACAAAAGGAAATTGCTTATTTTACGTCAAAGTGACGGCGTATTTCGTTCTCTTATTATACGTTTGAAAATAAACATTTTACGAGGATTTTGAACGTATACAACTTAATGCGGTCTAAGATGTGTTTGGAGTTTAATTATTAAACAGACGAAAGGTTACAATGTAGGGTTCGGGCTCCTTAGGTACCGAAGAAGGAAGTTTAAAAACCAGCCAAGTGCATGTCGGACTCGCGCACGGAGGAAGCGCTCCGTACCACCATACTTTATTACCAAAAATACTGACGAAGCCTTACACCCCGTATAAACCTTAGTATGTTATTGCTATTTGTTTATCCACAGAGTACGTGTAGAACTAGCCGTGAAAACCAAGAAACTTCTGAAAATAAAAGTAACCAACCCCAAAATTCTGAAAATAAAAGTAAAAAACCCTCATAGCCGTAACAGCATCATAGACTGTAAAATACGTCACCTGATCAAATATTCCAAAGAATAAAGATACTATAAAACCCAATTAGATTACTATTATTGTACCGGTCGCAGTAATTTGGCCAAAGCAGCAACATTTTAATCTTCCTAGTATCATTGTTGAGGCCTTTGCCATGCAGTGGGATCCTGCAGGCTGTAACTTACTTACTTATAGGAACATTATAATTAATTTTACTAAGGACAATAAATAAAATCGTAATATTCCTAGTAAAAATTAATCATCATCATCAGCTTATATAAGTCCCACTGCGAGGCACAGGCCTACCCTCATTGAGGGTGTTTGGGCGTTAGTCTACCACGCGTGCCTAATGCGGTTTCCTCACGATATTTTCCTTCACCATTTGAGAGCAGTCGGTACTACGTCCAGTTAGAAAAAGTCATTGGTACATGGCATGTCGTCCTTGCGGATTCGAACCCGGATCTCATGATTGAGTGTCCATCCATACCTCTAATATTACTAGCCACAATCTCACCGATCCCAGCTACCCAATCCGCCGCGTAGCCCCAGCAACGTCCTATGCCAAGGTCCGTACCCCCCTGGGGTGCCCCTAGGTCGGTTGCTTAAGTTCATTCAAATGGCTCGGTGACCCTTCTGGTCCCTCCAATAGTCCGCACTAAAACGCAGTAAATGCTATCTGAGCAACGCTGTATACGTCATTGCAAAAAAAAAAAAAAAAAACTAGCCACAAAAGTAGTCCGTAATATTGTCGAACTTGAGTCAATTTACAATCAATGGGGACAATTATAATATTACTAAAAAAACAATATATTACTACTTCAACAATATTCCTGCGACATACCTACCTGTCTCATCCGATCCATCTTTCCGTGGGAGATAAACAGAAGCCGACGTCTGCTTACTGTCTTATACAACAACTTTGACACATGAAACTTTCGTTACAGTCGCTAGAGATGTCTAGATAATGTTGTTTTGTGACAAGCTAAAGCAACTATAACTTGGTTTTCACTGAGCTAAATAAAATAGATACTACAGTTGTTAAATTATACTCGTTATTAAAGTCAAGTGAATAACTTACTCTGAATTATCGTTCAAAGTACTTAATAATACATAAAAATTACATACATAAACATAGAAATTCGTTTCTAGATTGTTTCTGAAATAGTTGGTTAAATTAAAGATTGAAAAAGTCGGGCGGCGAGCGTGATTCGAACCCACAACCTGCCTATCCGGGGCATACTCCACTCCAACAGAGTTGTCGGCGCCCCACAGGCCACGACGAAATTTTCAATCTATATCATCGTCTTTAAGGACGACGTCAGTGTCATCTACCAGAGTTTATGCAAACTTCTGAGAGTTTTATGCAAACTATTAATTTAATTGGTTAGTATTGAAAATTTAACCAGATTTCGTTTGTTTGGAGCACGCCAACTGTTATGCAGGGTCCTTCTTAATATGCTGACACTTTTTTAATTTGATAAGATTTCGATGTTGGTGCCATAGAGAAAGTTGTTCAGTTTGATGGTCTGATCATCCCCTTAAAAAAGTGTCAGCATATTAAGTTGGACCCTATATACCCTTAAGCTTGATATTAGTCTTAGTAGAGTCGAAAATATATGGATGTTCGCATAAGGAAGTTCGAACATCAAACTCCACAGTATGTTTTATAGTAGGTAAATATTGTAGACGTGAATATTACCTTTATATACCTGTATAACTCAGGAGCAAAACCATGTAGGTACACAAAGCAAGCACTAGCAAAAACATAAACATTAACACTTTGTAATATAACATGTTTTTCCTCTGTCCGTTTTGCAGTAGAAAACTGACAGTACACAATTTTCCCGACTAATTTATTATTCCGCAGCTGTTCATTGTAAACCTTCATGTTATTCTCAACTTTTAATTGACGTCTATTTTTCTACCTTTATTTACCTTCTAATATTTTTCTATTGTTAGCAAAACGGACACGAGTCGCTGCTACTTATAAATCATTTATTCTTCCTCAGGCTACTCGGAGATTAAGAAAACAATAGACGACAATCTATCAACAGGATTCCATTTAGGTAGACAAAAGCTAACCGAGAGACGATCTTGTGAAGTGGAGCGTTTTATATTATATTTATCTTTAATTACTACACGACAGTCGAGGAAAAAAGAATAAAAGCGGGCGATAGCAGAATAATGACGTGATCCGAGGGAGAATACGGAAAACAAATAGCCATTTTCTTTTGTTGGCTTATTATTCTCTAGAGTATTCATTACTCGTACCTCTGTGTATTCCTGCAATGTTTGGTGTAAGAAGTGGACTAGTTTAAATAAGGAAAGGTTTTAAAGACATATCAAGGTATGAATAGAGATAAATTGATAGGATAAAATATGATGGCAATGGGTGTAACTAGATTGACTAAACCGACCGCGTAGTGGAATATTAAGGTCCGGTATTCACTAGAGATGTGTTAAATCCAAAAATAGCTCACTGCTGGTTGAACAAGTTTCTTAGCAATAGCTTCAATTAGCTTTTTTATTGGTTGATTTGAAACATCTGCACTTCGCTCTGCTCTTGTGGATTCCGGTCCATAGTCTATTCCTTCGCACTTTGGGCATATGAATAGATAATAACAGTACAATAGAGAAACGAAACTCCCGCGTTAGATGTCAAAATACAAATATCAAGTAATGCCTACCAATCTCGTATTGGTTTAAACATAGTTTCACTCACAGAACATTATAAGAGGGGTTAGTAATGCAAAGTAGCGCTTTTGCTTCGGAGACGGCTGTCGCCACTTGTCTTCCCGCTCACGCTGCTACAATTACTCATGCCCTCTAGCTCGCACCACGCCGCGCGCCTTATGGTGTTATGCAAATCATTGCATAACCTGTGGCAACACGTTCCACGCCTACTTTGCACTTCTAACCTCATTTATAATGTTCTGTGGTTTCGCTTCTATAGTGGGTAAAAGTGTAATTTTTATTTGGGTGAAAGTGTGATTTTTTTCTGGCTTCTGTTGTGAAGCAATTCAGCCAATGTCAGGTAATCGGTGAATGTTTGCGAGAACAATATGAAACAAGGACAACAGGACATCACAATACAATACTGCTTAACATAATTCATGTTGTGTCTAACAAATTAGTGGCAATAAGTATGTGGCAACTTGTACTTTACCAGTGACACACAGTTTGGGCACTGCTAGTGATAATATGTATTATAAATTATTTAAACATTCAGAACAAGAAGTAAATTATCATGTAATTTTAACGACGACTTAATGGGTGCCAACACCAAGGATTAATAATTCAAACGTCCCAAATTAACTGCCGGACGAGACGTCACCATAGAGTGATCCCAACTATCCAGCAATAACTGACGAAAACGAAGGGTTATAAAACTTTACGATCCAATGTCTCTAGTGTGAAATTTAATTAGGACCCTGTCATTCTGATGCGGTATTTTAATAATGTCCTGTAACGTCCCCAGAGACGATTTATGACTTGAGGCTATGCTTAAATAGAGACGTTAAAATGACTGGATTAAAGTTTTAATTTGCATTTCGCGTGTCTGGTTGAAATGGATAGCGGTGGCTTATACAGATTATAACTCAATAGTGACTGGAAACTAACTGAAAGGTCAGTGATCTGTATGGCGGGAATGCTGTTTGGTGAAACCTGCAAATTTTAGAAGGAATAAATTACTTTATGGTACGGCGAAAATGACTTAAATCTTAAATGTTTTTGTGAATTTTTCATTCAAATTATAATTAATTACCAAAATGCAAGTATGAACACGAGCGGTAGTGTCATTCGCGTGGTGTTCGCGAGGTTTGCGTTTTAGCTTGCTACGAGGCTCCGTCAGTGCACCGTCACTCACGTTTGACAGCTGCGATAATACCTTTGGCGCCCTTTATCTTCTAAGATGCATGCTGTCGCTCATTGACATAAGGCGCATTTTAGTTTTCGTTCCTGAAGCGCGAAGTTCGAAATTCGAAAAAGCACGCGAAATCGGGTTGAGTGCAGTATCTGTTACGAATCTGTGGCTCCACCATCTCTTCTCAACTGTGTTTTTGTTCAGAAAAGATTCCTTGAGAATTGAGATTGGGATAGAAGATACTCTCACAAAGTAATGGACATAGGCAGTGATGCATTGGTAGTTACAAGCAAAATGCCATTCATTTATACATGAAAAAAATTCCCAGACGTAGTTCTACACAATGGCAACTTTTATCGCACGAGCGACTTTTCGTGACTTCCGTCAAGTGACGTCATATGCACGACAGTCGCAATCTTAGCTCGGCTGTCACGCACAATATTACGCTCATATCAGACATGGAGTAGAGACCTGTCTATATTGGACAAAGATTTGTGGTACAGATTTAGATTGTGAGTTACGTCTTACGTGGTTATACTATTTCAATGGGTTTCCACTGCGTTTGCAATATGAGTCTAGATATGTCTATAACTCTGCTAGGTATTGTTGTCACTTTATGTTGTAAAGATTTATTGACGGATTACTTCAGAACAGGGGTCCTCCTTCTATACATGGCACTTAGCGCGTGTGTATAAGTACACACGCAATGTATGCAAATAAAAAACACAGATTAAAACGTTTTTTTTTTAAAACTATTACTTTTTAACTATTTTAACTATTTATCTTCCAAACTACAGCGCAGTACAGTACAGTACATTAGCTTCTTTGGTGTGTTAAGTCGACGCGCACAATACCTACAAATATCACAAATGATGAAAATACCTAAACTCTGATCTATTTTTCCCTAAGAGGAAGGATCTCCATAGAGTCCGCATAAATTTACGATTGTAGTTGGTCTCTTTTGTCTTATGACATACCTTTAATAGTAGAAGGAGATGGAACTATAGATATTTGTTTATGCGGCTGTCCACTTTTTTTTGAGTTAGTGTGTGTGAAAAGTGACCGTAAACATAAGGCCATATGTCACTTGGTCCTCTTTTGTCCATACTACTTGACACCACACACTCAAACCTAAACGTCAAAAAAAGTGCACACTTCACAATTGGTATGGCTCACTCTAGTCTTAAAGAGAGATCCTTCCTCTTAGATTTTTCCTAATGCGGCTGAAGAAATATGACTTCAAAATTGCTTGCCAATTAATTTGCTAGTTCAAATCTCATTTGCCATTAGTTTTATATTTTCCCCCAAATTGGATTTACCTACTGTTTTCCGATATTTTAAGTCTTGTGAAACTTTAAGGTCGGAGTCTATTACTTAGTATTGCGGGCTCCGAGACATTTATCTTTGCCCCCTCGATTCCCAAACTACTTTAACTCCCCGTTTGCGAGATGATTGAACCCGATATGCTATGTAGTGATTTTTCACGCTACAGAATACGTCAAATATGAATAGAAGCGAAATAAGATTTCCATTCCATCAGATCTGATTATTTACTTTCAAAAAGAGTCTGTATCGTGCCTGCTTTGTGAAAATATATTATATTAAATGAAAATATTTTCTTATTTACCAATGTATGGATAATATTATTAGCTATTTATTTTTGAAACCCAATTTTATGCCAGTCAAGACTTAAAACTTGGCTTCAATAAAAGACGAAGTAACTAAAATATCAATAGAGATAAGCTAGTTGTAGAGCATAACATTAACGGTTGGTATACCTAATCAGTTTCCATACAAAAGTATTAGCTAAGTGGCAATGTATTTGATACTTTTGTTGGAGTCAATTATTAATAGTTGTACATTGTGATTAGAGAAATTATCTCTTTTTGATTTCTAATGTAAGAAATTTTATTTTAATGTTTTGAAGTCTTAATTGTTCCTTACTTGTAGGCTTTAAAACACTATGCTGAGTGATTAACTTGAAGACATTAAAAGTAGTCTGAAACAAAAAAAAATATGCTATTAAATATGACTAATATTAAC
This sequence comes from Agonopterix alstromeriana, assembly GCA_963924505.1. Taxonomy (NCBI): domain Eukaryota; kingdom Metazoa; phylum Arthropoda; class Insecta; order Lepidoptera; family Depressariidae; genus Agonopterix; species Agonopterix alstromeriana. The sequence continues at coordinate 12,263,269 of OZ004670.1, forward strand.
TAAATTCGTTTCAACTTAGAGCACATTTTATGCTCGATCGCTCGATAATATTTTTGAAATCGGTATTCAATGAATAATGAATAAAAATACTTCAACTATTTCAAACTATTCCAAAGTTGTTAGTAAATTCACGATAATTTGTGTCAAGCATACCGACCTCGAGAATGGAATTTAATTCAAATATCAATAACTTTGTGAGTTCACTGCAAATTCATCTAAAACCACAACATTAAATAGATAGGTTAGTTTCAGAATAGTTCTTGCTAAATGTAATATAGCCAATAAACGATTTTAGTAACAGGACCACCCAAAGTGGAGTAAATTGTATCTGCCTGCCCCTCTGAAAAAAAGGTTTCCACCAAACTGAACAACTTTTAATATGGGAGCAAATCTAAAATAAAAAAACTGCTGTTTCAAAATATTTGAGTTAAGTTTTGAGTGACAGACCGTTTTAGAGCGATTATTTTACTTTCTGAAAATGTTTGAGCCGTAAAACCTTTAAATTTATGTTAAATTTTAATTAATTATGTATATTCTTAGTGTATTATGAAGTTTAGATGGCTCAAACAACTTTAAAAAGTACTATAAAACCTCTAAAACTGCCTGTGAAAATTACGAAGCTATCTTGGACGCACTTCAGTGCTCTTTAGTATGTGACAGGTGATTTTTTCCTATTTTGCCATTGAATTATCGTCCTATTCATTTAAATGTAACTAGGTAAAATTAAATATTGTGTATGTATAAATACAAACATACTTAATGTCATAATTATTATTATGACAATTTAAGCAAGCAGCAATATTTTCTCTACTGGTTCAGTACACATAAGCATAGAATAGGTAATAGTATACAAGGTTTTACAAAAGTAAGAATAAACATTTAAAACTTTTAAGGGGGTTGTTTAGACCATCAAACTGAACAACTTTCACTATGGGACCAAAATCAAAAACGCAAAAAAAACAGCTGTCCCATGCTTTTAGTCAAGTAGATTTGTAGTTTAGTATGGAACAATCATTTTTTTTTTTCGCGATTTCGATATTGGTTCCATGCTGAAAGTTGTTCAGTTTGATGTTCTAAACCACCCCCTTAAATGTTTATTCGTATTTTTGTAACACCTTGTATAGTTCTACATAGTATAAGGCAACATAGCTCTGTCAGTACGTTATTTTAAACAGTCAGTAACGCTGAGACGCTCTTATGATGGACTAATGAGTAATCTCGAGAAGAAACACCACTAATGGTCACCCATCCAAAGATATGCAATGGTCGACGTTGCTTAACTTCGGTCATCTTTTCAAACATTGGATGAAGTTCGACCATGCTACGAGCACCTCAAACGATACAATTATTATGCAAAATATTCAGAGTGAGAGCGCTACAACTTCGGCTTTGTCTACGCCTCTACGGCGTAGTCCTCTACGCTTCAAGGTGAAGCAAAGCGTAGGCGCATACAGAATTAGGCATTTTCTTTCGATTATAATTTAAGTTGATTTCAAATCATGTTGAAATTTTCCCATATTGATTTAAATATTCGATAGGGTTAAAATGTTATTTACTAGTCTCTTATTTAATTTAATTTTGGCATCAATTTCTAACATAAACATATTGATTTGGAATTCATTTTTGTTCATAAACTTAATACATTTTGTTACTTCAATGTTTAAAAATATTTTCTGTTGTTGAGTTTCGTTACGACACGGTGGTAAGGTCACAAATAAAAACTACCTAATCTGCCTATTTTGTGTAACCTACCTACCTACCTATGAGTAACTTAGCTTTTTAATACAATACTCTTCTCTCTTGCAATATTTCTTTAAACTATTGAACTATTTATGTCAAGCAAATAAGAAAAGCCAAATGGTAATATCAAATTATCCACCCAGACTTTGTATGCAACAAGCGCGCACATAACATATTACTATGTATGCTGGTACTAAAATATAATTATCTAAGTTCTCAACACACATGTGCAGAATTCAGAACTAGAGGTACTGTCGGCTGCAAAATTAGCTTACCAGTAGAATGGACTCAATTGCAGAATGAATACAGGTGCGGTCTATGGTGAATATCTATCGTGCATTCGCTTGGTATTCACTCACCGACCGCCGTGCCGTGTGGACGTACGCTTAGCCACATTCACTAGTGAATACTATATCGGTGTTTTATTATTGACATCAACCTCAACCAACCCTGTAGAAAGGTGTATTCTACACTTATGTTCTGTTATGCTCTGATTTGTTATTTTATTTGTCCGTTTGACTGGCAATAAATACAAAAAATAGTGGTAAGCGTGTAACTTTACTATATTATGTTTCATGAACGTTACAAAAAGACGCAATCATTTTATCGTACACACGGCGACACATCAAGCTACGCAAAATAAATATAAGCTGGCCGCGCGACGTTATACATTACTCTACCTACGCGCAGCCAGCTTATTATGGTTTTGCGTAGCTTGATGTGTGGCCGTGTGTACCTATTATTCTCAATTAGGTCAGTTTCTAAACTTTTACTTAATTTACATAGAATTAAAAATTATATTGTCATTGTAGGAGAAAGTCGGCGGGTTCGAATCGACTGGTCCTTCTCCTGCAGTGTTTGTGAATAGGTGGCGAATGAAAACTCCTGAATATCTTGAACACTGATATATTAGGTTCCTTTTAACCACACAATGATTTTCTGAGATGAATTTATCTGATGTCGACCGTCCCGTCAGAATGGCGACGCAAGAGAGAGAGATGTTGCCAGTAACAGCTAGTGAATACTTGATATAATACAATGCAGTTAAAGTTAACTGACTAGCAACATTAATTATCGTTGTTTATAGAGGTAGTTCGGTTGCATCTCAACAGATGGCGCTAGTAGTATTTTCTGAGCTATTGAAATAATGAAAACATGTTAATTTTGCGTTAACAGTCATTATACTTGAAGCTTTTATGTATATTTCTCTTTGCTTTAGTTTGTCTAATATTGGTTGGCTTAATAAATTGCCCAAGAATCGGATCACAAACAAAGCCCGATAAAATTATGTAGCCTACTGTACCCTAAAGTTAGCTCTAATGCATGAATGCCAACGTCATAATAACATCACACGATATTTTACGATGCGGTTTCATTACAGGGAAGCCGTCTAGCCGGTCTGCTATTTTACCCGGCTACGGTTAAAGTAGAAGGTTTTGATTTTAGTTAGTCCACAGCGTGCCATCCTGCTTTTATCCCACTTTTAGGGTTCCGTAGTCAACAAGGAACCCTTATAGTTTCGCCATGTCCGTCCGTCTGTCCGCGGCTTAGCTCAGACACGCATTAATGTGGTATATATATTAATCACGCCGACATAGCGGTTAAATTAAATATATAAAAATATTTTTTTTAGGGGCCGCTACACGAAAAGTGAGGATGCAATTTTTTTTCTCGTCTATCCCATGGTGTGGGGTATCGATGTATAGGTCTTTTAAAAATATTGTGGGTATGGCAAAACCATTTTTCGGTTTAGGGATCCGTTAGCGAAATATTAAGCTGTATAGTGCAAATTTTTGTTAGAGTCAAAAAAGAATCTGCTGTTCCATGCAAAAATGGAAACTGACTCGCGCCAAGTAAATGGGACAGCTGTTTCCCATAGAGAAAGTTGTTCAATTTGGTCTGATCATCCTATTAAAAAAATGTCAGCATATTAATAAGGACCTGTATATTTTCAATTCATAATTTTCTGGTCATAGGTACTTTCTCTTTGAAATAGTTATTCTAACTTCATGAATTGAAATCTTCAATTCTATTCATCGCAGGAAACGAAGATAAGAACTCAAAGAAAATTAAAATCTTTAATTATCTCCAGCTCTAATAAGACTCTTTCAATATTATTTCAAAGAACAATTGTCTAGGAGTCTCCCAAATTAATATGTAAGGAGTGATTCTCTCTAAATGTGGGCAGTATTAAAACGGGGTACAAATGGGGGGGTCTCGGAGACCGCAGACTTTATGTTCACAGACCGGTCTAGAATTATTAATTAACCCCCTATGTTAATTGCATTCCTTTTCGATGCTTAAGTTATTTCTTGGAATAATTATATATTTATTGGTTAGGTTTATCGTTTTTAATAAAAAGAATTACAATTACATATATTAGAATGGAAATAGGGCATAACTAGATGTTGCTTGTAATTTTAGTGCTAAGTTACCGTTGTTCGTTATTCTCACTGAGAGGTGCCAGTTAATTTCTGATTTCTAAAATTGTTAACTGTAGCAGAAATGTGTAAGGGTGTAAGTGAAAGCATAGCAAATACTGAAACGGTTAATTCAGACCAACAAACTGAACAACTTTCACTACGGAGCCACCCTCAGGAAACGTTGAAAAAAATCAGCTATTTCATACATTTCAGTTGAGTAGTCAGATTTTTTGTTGCTTTTCCTGAGGGTTGCTCCATAGTAAAAGTTGTTCAGTTTGATGGTCTGAATTCACCGTTTCAGTATTTGCTACCTACTTGGTCCAAATTTTTAAGTTTGCAGTTTTGAAAAAACTCTGTCACATTGACTTGAAAATTTTCATTTTTCCTATATTAATCATGTACACAAGAGCTAAAATGTATATTTCAATATACCTACAGCGTCTGCTGGCTAAATAGACCTTCACTGAATTGTCAAACTAAATAATGATCAATGTACTTATAAATACCTATAGATGTATTTTTGTTACTTCAGGAACGGAACGTTAAATATGTTTAATGCTTTGACTATTTATATGTGGACTGGTTACGCGTGTAATTCTACTAACAAACATTTCTTCCACTTTTTGCAGGGGGCGAGGTAATATGAAATCCGCAACTTTGGATTTTATTCCCCATAACTTTAGATTCTATTTTTAATGTTAAAAATCATGAAAAGTGGTCTCGTGTGAACCCCAAACGTTCTAAGTTAGAAATTATTACTTCGCAATTATAGGCTGTCTCGTTTAGTGATAAGGTGTAAAATTGAATGTAAATGCACAAGATCAATTGTTCTTATACCGTGGCAGAAGGGAAATGCTACCGCAAGGCTAGTCCTTATAATAATTAGTCAAAGGTTTAATGTGATTAAATAAAATTACTTTTGCTAGTTAACTCATTGCTTAATGGAACAAAACTGTCAAAACAAAGTTAATTTCCCATTTGAAGTCATTTACTTGTAATATTCACGACTGACTTCAATTAAACTTCTTTGTATGAACTCGAAACATTTTAACATAACTCCAAAACATTAAAGACACCAAACAATAGCATTCATTTCGTGTCTAATTTACATGAATATGAGAATTTCTACTAATAATACTTAAAGCATTGCTCATTCAAATCGTAGGCACAATGAAGATCGCTTCCAAGCCGTCGCACAATTCGTCTGAAAGCGTCATTCGATGTCTTGTTAAAATTAAAGATTTAAATTCGCGTATAACGGAGCGAATAGGTGAAACGAAATAAATATGAATATGAATGGGGAATCAGACAAGTGCTTGGAACGGGTTTCGAATTATTAACTTTTGGAGTGCACTCACTAGGTACCGTCAGGGAGAGATCTGGTCGAGTTTCCCTCAAGTGCGTCTAACGTTTCTAACAAGCTTGTCGTTTTTTCAAACGTCGCGTATTCTGAAGGAATTTATTATGATCTTTTCTGCATAAATCGTGGAATTAAAATTGATGTTTATTTTTAAAGTCCTCTTAAATTGAAAAGTGTCATGGTAAAATAAAATAGGTAAAATAACGGGCATAATTAATCATCATATTCATCATCAACGAATCGTTTAATACAGGGTGTTGGGGTTGACAGTTGCATTACTTTAATAGGTTAAAAATCCGAAAACAAATATTTTAGCTCTTCATACAAACGATCAGTTGATTGTATTTAGTATGGAAAGTACACTTTTTCTTTTCCTTTACGTTTCTTATGAATAGTGGTTCAGTATAATGGGTACAATTACCCCTTAAAGTAAAACAACTGTTAACCCTAAGACCCGATATATGATTTTAAAAGACGTTTTTTTTGGTATACAGACTAAAAAGGCGGTACAGTTCAATGTAGCATTCAAAATATTCAAATTTAAATTCCTAAGAAAACACTATAATTTCTAAAATGAGAATCCAAGACGCTTTTCACCAACAATTCCTAACAAACCTTAAATCTAAAGACAAAAACAAAACAAAGTTTTTTAGTCCACTAACTAACGAAATAACCTGAGTTTTCTGCACACCGTACCTGCAGGCTTCTCGAAAGCCGACAGGGTAGAGACAATTTGCTCGCAACGTATAATTTGGGCTTTGGGCCCGTTGACCGAGGGCGCATCCTGAATCTCAAGTATCCGACGAGTTCCAAACATAGATATACGAAGTTTTTTAAATTGGTAAAATGTTTCATGAAAATCTATCCAGTATTTTTTAACCAGTTTAGTAGTTAGTTAAAAAATAAACAAACAAACAGACTACAAAATAAAAAATCACGGTTTGGAGTCGGGGACACTTTAACACCATAATATTGTTGTCGTGACCCTTGTTTTGTAAATATCTTCAATGTACAGGCACACTTCTGTTACAGTTTTATACTAGTGTAGACACATTCAAATTGAACATAGTAGACGCATACAAAACGCATAGATAATTATTATAAAATGTTCTTGGTGCAAAAACAATATTTTTTGAAAGAAAGAGTAATAAGGAGACTTATTTCTTCAAGTAAAAAGTTTCAATAACCATTTTACAAAGTTGTTAAAGCTCCTTAAAACCATTGAATATAAAAAGAACACCCAACGGTCAATATAGTTTTCAAGTAAAAAATCCTTTCCGTCCGGAGACGGTAGCTATTAAAATTAAAAAGTTCAGAAACTTTAAAATACGAGTATAATGCAAGCAAAATGTTCATAATTGACTGCTAGACTACAAACTATTCGAAAAGAACCTCTCACATAAAAGAATTTAATAAAGTCTACGTTGTTCAATAACATTTTAAAAGTAAATATTGAAACGTTTAAAATTGGAATGTTTTCTTTTTTAATTGCTGCCAGTAACAAAGGAAGATCGAAAAGCATTGCATTCAATTTCCATTTAAAAAGAAAAACGGTTTCCAAACAAATGAGAATCAGAAAATTACAGGTATTTCATTCTAGTCTCTGTTGCATTTTAAGTAAAACTGAAACAATTACTATAAAAGTTAGGTAGGTAAGTTTAGTAGTTTTAAGTTTAACGTTTATGTAGCAACATGCTAGCAAGTACCAGGGAACGATATCCGAGAAGAGGTATTAGTTAGAACAGCTGCTCAGCTTACGTGGACCCAAGTTAATTAGAAGCCTTGGCGCTGCGGTTCGGCTGCGGTTTTAATAATTTCCAACGGTCCGGCGACTTGGCAAATTGATATAAATGATTTTGTTGGACGGTAATCCTAATTTAGAAGGTATAAAGTTGTGGAGTAAACGAACCTTGAATAGAGAGGACTTTCTAGTGTAACGAGTTTTAAGTTTTAACGTTTTCTGTTCAATAAGTTTATGGTCTTTCAAGCTTATTTCACATTAGGCATAGTATAAGAATGAGTATCTTGTACTAAATACAGTACGGACTGCCCTTCACAAATTTTACCCCCTTTTTTTTTATTTCATCCCCGCTTGGCACGAAGCGTGTCGAAAAATTTTGGCAATGGCGTATTTCTGTCTCGTTCGCACTCACTCAGCATACATGCTTACATCTTCTTGTCAATTTTTTCCATTCGTATGAAATTAGTGCAAAACACAGATCTGCGCTCCAAAACTGGTATAGCGGAAGTAGACCTAAAATAGCTCTGCTGAAGTGAGACTGGGCGGGACATATCTGCCGTATGCACCCAGAGAGAAGGACCAAGATGGCCACAGAATGGGTTCCGACGTCGAGGAAGACCCAAGAGAAGATGGAGCGATGATTTGAATACCTTCCTGAACGGTTGGTCCGATATCGCGTTGTATTAGGATGATTGGATGAAGAGAGGGGAGGCCTTTGCCCAGGAGTGGGACACAAACTAGGCTATAAAAAATGAAATGACAGCTAAGTGTCCAAGGTGTGCTTCAGGTGTATTCTTCATAGAACGTAGTTTTGCACTTCAAAATATTTAGGTACTGGAAAAACGGAAAATTCTCTGGACAGTGGTAAATACATTTTAATAGACTTTTCCCTAGTACGCATATTATAACGATCTGGTTTTGCCTATTGCTTGTGTCACGAAGAGCAAGTAAGAAGTGATAGCCGATAGTATTGCCAGCTTCAGAGTGCATAAAAACCGGCCAAGTGCGAGTCGGACTCTCTCACGGAGGGTTCCGTGCCAAATATAGGTCAATCAATCAATCAATTATACTTTATTTTACACTACAAAACATAGTATACAGAGAGTAAACAAACAGGAAATACAGAAGGTACAAAAATAGGTGTACAAAATTACCAAAAAAATATTATGACTTTTTGGTTTTTTAAATTATTTGTTAGTAAATCCAAGATAACAACACATTCCGTGAAAATTTCAACTCGCTACCTATTACAATTCAACTCACTCTCACGATTTTTACGAATCAAAAGACACCTTATACGTTAAAATCCATCAAGCCGTTTAGGCTGTAGGTTGTGCCAAAGAAATGTATGGTTGTCATACAAACATACATGACATACACTCGAAAAACATAACCCTCCTTCTGGTGCAGTCGGTTAGAGCTGTATTTTTTACAGCTCTAAAAGCTAGGACGGAAGGACGGACAGCGTATGCTTATGAGTAGGGTCCCGTATTGGCGGAAGATCTTCTCTGATCACCGGAGGAACTTTCCACAGTAGTTCCTCCACACACCCTTTGGGTACGGAACCCTAAAAATAGAGTGCGCAGAGGGGTCTGCCGTAACCCACATTGCCACTAGTAGTCCGTTCATTACAATAAATACACAATAAACTTTACGTAGTGTAAGAAAAGTACTTACCTATAAGCATTTCCAGAAAGACAGGTCGGTTAATAACTGCGAACTTTTGAAGCATCTGCACAGTATTGGAGCGTCAAACTTACTCCCTTATTAACTGGTACGTCAGTTTCTAATTACTCGATCCAGTTATCACCTGCGACTGACGTTCAAGATAACCAGCGTAAAATAAACCCTCTTCACACGAAAACTTTAGGGAAAGTAGATAAGTTAACAGCTCTGACTAGATTGGTTATGACTGAGTATGAATGGAGTAGCGAAATACGTTTAGATGACAGGTCTATTATAATAATGTGTCAAGATGATAATATTGATGGTGGGAAAGGGTTATTATTTTCACGGCTAGACTAGAGAAGAGCTGGGTAACATAAAACTAAATGACTTAATGGACACTAAGGATCGCTGCACACGGGCCACCGGCGACACGCGACAAGCTGCGGACTACAGTTTGCATAATTATATTTTTGCGTAAACTCTCCTTATGCGTACACACGGTGACACATCAAGCTACGTAAAACCAAATTAAGCTGGCCGCGCGTAGGTAGAGTAATGTATAACGTCGCGCGGCCAGCTTATTTTTGTTTTGCGTAGCTTGATGTGTCGTCGAGTGTATGTGACTTGCTGCAACTGTATGTGATCAGCGCATCACGGAATGTCGCAGCCACATGCTACATAGCACATGGGTAACTTTGTAACCAATTGATACATTAACTAAGGCAATTTTTAAGCAGAAAACTAAACTGAAAAATCTACAGGACATGAGAACTGAAGTGATTTGGTTTTTCTCGAAATCTATTTTAATTAATAAAACTGAAGAAAAAGGAATCTAAAGTCACCCCTTTTTTCAGTTGTAACCATTTTACTCTTACATTGGATTGGTTCGGAAGAAAATGTAAATTTACAATATACTTCACAATACAACAAAAAATTCGTATTTTTTGAAAATGATTAAAAATTCATCTTATTTTGAAAGAGCTAAATTCTGACCGGATCCACGCGCTCGTTCACATCGATTAGTATGGAGAGTCGTTTTCTCGGGCGAATACGCCTTTGCCTGCAAAAGTTGCGTCCACTGACCAAGCAACCGTAGCTGTCGGGCGCCTCTGTCACTGCTGTTGACCGCTCCAGCTACAGTAGCATCTGTCTTTTTGCATGGTCTAATAGAAAACTATTGCACGAAAATCTGTTTCATAAGCTGGGTATCTATATGGCTTCATCACGGCCGCTCTAACTATTTGCATACACATATTGCGTCAGACAGGCGTTCGCATCAAAACACATTTTAAGTGCACGAAAGTCAACGAACACAGGTGGGAATCACCCAGCGTTGCACAGTATTCGATTAATTAAATTACGTAAAATACTCTCCAAAAAAAACAAGCTACAGTCATTGACGACGCATGTTGCTGAAGGGAGTTTTGTTGACGACGCATGTTGCTGAAGTTGATTATGTGAGTAATTTTAAATCTAATTTTCACAATCATTATTTTAAATAATCGAGTCGTCCACTAAAAACTTATTTCTGAAAATTCTAACGCCCTTAAAAACTGTCTACTCCAATTTAATACTCAAGATTTTAGTGAAATGAAGTATTTAATTTTCAAGATAATGTTCAGTGAACAGTATCTCAAGATAAAGCCAATCAAATGCTCCGCTTGAATAAGCTGCAGTAGATTTTGACACGATCTCACGCCCGAATCCATCGTATTTGAGTCTTTTATTAATTGTTAATTTGTATTAAGAAAATTAATAAGGATTCTGTTGATTAATCTTTGCTTAAGACAGACTAATAATTAGATTACTTCGTTTTAATTATTATTTTTATTAATAATTCTAGTTGTGTATAGCAAAGAGATAATGTCGATAGTTCATGTAATATTTACCGATGTATGTAGTAGTGTAGGTTTTTAGATTCTATATTTTGATAATATCGACAGTATTTCTTTTATCAACTGTAGACATTTTTCGACCTCATTTATAAACGCACTGTTCTACAATAGATTCCCCTTTTATAAATTTTAATAGTATCACAAAAATATCATAAATTCACAAGCCAAAAAAACGCAAATAGCCGATGTTGGTGAGAAAACCGCCAGTTTGAAATGAGATTGGGCCAGTCATTACTGTCGCGTCGGTTGCACCCGGAAAGATGGACCAATGTTCTAACACGCTAGATCCCGGAGAATGGACGTCGCCGTCATGATCGGCCTCGTAAAAGATGGAAGGATGACCTGGAGACCATCAATTGATGGAGCTAAAGGAGAAGGCCTTCTTTATCCAGCAGTTCGATGAAGCTGATGGAAAAAACACCAAAAATGTTAAGTTTCATATTCAAAATGTACAATCCATATAAGTAGAACTAGGTACAGTTAATCTCTTGGACAAAACTGCCTTTAGAACTCAGATTTTCTGTAAAAACCTTGATATTTTGCTTCACTATTATTAGTAAATATAGACATTCCAATACCTCTCGTATCTTCAGTGCCTTTACACAATCGTTTTAAACTTCGCTTCACTCTGTATACAGAAACATTCAAACTTTGCAGACAAATTCGATCTGTGCGAAGCGATTCGGACCAATGCATGCAGTGAGATACAGTATTCAAGTTTAGGCTTTATTCACAAGTAGTAAAGCTGGTTATGCTTTATTTAATTGGTCCCGTTGTAAGCACTGTATGCTGTTATAGTGGGTAGAAATAACAACACGAAATCAACTCCTACCTTGGACGTAATTCAGACTTCCGAATCGTGTGAATAATATGCACTCCAAAAAGGCGACTGGTTCTTTTGTTCAACTAAAATTTGACCCTCTCCATGACGAATAGTTCTTTATATATCTTTACCAAATCGTATTTGGTACGACTAGTTTTACTAAACTATATTTTAATGTGAGAAAAGTCAACAAAAGCTAAGCTTTAAATGATTTTAAACGCACATTAAAAAGTACTAAAGACAACTCACAAGAATAAAAGGATAATCCATCAAACAATCTACCAAAAGAATGTAATAAACACTGCATCAAAACGAGAAAGTTCACACTTCTATGATTCTTAACTATAAAGAAATATTTTGATAGAACAATAATTCTTTTGTAGAGCGATAGTACACGGTAGATTTAACAAAGAAGGGCAGTGAACCAGTTTCGCCCCTTATAATCCCTGCACACTTCAGTTGCCACGGGGCTATTCTAAGAATTTTATTGTTGTTAATTATGAATTGGTAGACGAAGATAACGAGATTATTGCACGGTATTTAATTAGCGATTGTCCAACGAATCGCTGGAGAGTAAAATTGCAATGACGTATATTTTTTACAATCTTGATATTTAAAAGAATTACTTCTTATAGAAAAGTTTTGATCGAGTGATGGCTGATATTGAGCAAATGTGGAGTCAGTGGGTAGTTTTAATAGCAAGATAGGTTGACTACTTCACAAGGACTGTATGTATGCGATTGGCACTAAGAGTGCAGTTGCAAGGTACGTAAGGTCCATACGCATGCAGCTGGGCTTTAGGAAGTAAGGATTTAAACTTTCGCTTGATTTTCACTGGATTCTAGGAAGAAATGAAATATCAAGTAGAGGCGGATATTTCGGAAGAATTATGTGAAATGAAATGAAATATTGAAAGACTATTTCAATCATGTAAGGCTGCTTTTCCACCAGAGATGTGCGAGGCAGCGAGACGGTGATCAAGGAAAAAGCCCGCCAATAGCGCAATCGCTCGATCACGTCATTGGGAAATTGAAGCACTCTCATTGGCAGATTTTTCCTCGCTCACCTCCTCGCTACCTCACACATCTCTGGTGGAAAAGCAGCCTATCACTGCACAATTATCTTATCTGCTAGTCGTTTCTGATTACATACAATGAAAGAAACGAGTTGGGCTTGTTGATTAACTCATCATCATCATCAGCCTAATACGTCTCACTGTGAAGGGAATCCTCAAGACAATCAGCCCACTATGCATGTAATAAAAATAGTAGTAATAAAAAAATTGTGTTGATGCGAGTGTCGATATTACTGTCTCAACAATTAAAATGTAAGCCTACTAAACATAATAAATCCAGGATGTCCAACAAGCTTGTTCCCTGACAGCATAACAGAATGATTTCATATTCATCACGCCTGCTTCCCACAATATCAATTCTTATCAATGGAGAACTTGCACCTAAATAATAATGAGAAATTGTCTTAATAGTTCAATATTAATAGTTGTGAATAGAACATTACCGAAAGATTTATTCTACAGTTTTTACAAAATATTTCAATTATAAGTTACGTCTAACGAAACGTAATTTCAAACACCAATCAGCGCAAAGTTACGAAGCGATTAGCAACATTAGAAGTGTGTTTGCGTGCGATAGAAGAGTACGGCAACATATTATAGCGGATGATTTGTGTTGAGCTTCACGGGTCATGAAAAGGAGTGACGTCACGTCATGGCAGTGAGCGTTTAGGCGCGTAATTTTAAAAGCCGACTTTTGATTTGCAATAAATAAATGATTTGTGCATATTTTATCATTTTTTTGTATGATACACTAAAAATATAAAACTGTGTAAGTTCCCCATTGATAATATATTTATTTAATTTTTATGCAACACAAATTATGTTTATATCTACAAAAGTATTTTATCAAAATTGCTTTTTAGGCTTTTATAGTGAGCTGATGTAGCACTTTTTCATTTTGTGTTTTCATTATTGAGAAATTAATATCTTGATGATGGCGCCGCTAAAAGGTAAAAGGAGTCTTAAACAAAGTTAGGAGATCATTACCAAAAGCTAATTAGCTACCAGGCGACCATAGGAAGACGAAAGGTGACAGCCAAGAAGAGCTGTATTGATTTACTTTCACCATCGTTCTGGGTCAGATGCGCGCGGCTGCACTAGGCCACTAGACCACCAGGAGCATAGTGCATAACGTGCAGCCTATTGCAACTAACGTCGTGGTCATTTCTGTGATAACACCCAGGATAACTAGAATTTCCTATGTAACTTCTATAGAACATAACTGTAGTCATTAGTTGAAAAAAGGTGCTAAATTAATGGGCTAAAATCCCTGGTGAAAGGTGCTATTGATTTTTCAGTGCAGTGTGGTGGTTTGTGTATTGAAAACAGTTGACTATCGGAATGCAGTGAGGTGGAGGTCGAGCGAGGGGAATTGCCGTGAAGTTTGGAGCTTGATTTGAAGGGCTGTAAATTTCTTTCCATGGAGATGTCTTATATAATGTGTATAAACACGATATTGTACAGGGTGTAAGGAAAAGTATTATCAACCTTTAAACCAAATACTCGACCCATCAACCTAAATTACTTTTACTATGGGAGCAAACTTGTCAGAATAAAAGAAACAGCTGTTCCATACTAAAATGCAATGCCTACTCGAATAAAACGTATGGAACACCTAAATTTTTTTTTGTTCTGACAGGTTTGCTCCCAAAGTTGTTTAGTTTTATGGGTAAAGTATGTGGTTTAAATGTTAATGATACTTTATCTTACACCCTATATAATAGCTTAGCATGAAACGCCTTTGTCTGTTGATCAGGTACACGTCGGCAATGACATCTGTTGTTTGTAACTTCGGTAGAAACCGGATTTATATCCAACTTGCCTAACACTAGTAACAAAGAAATTTTTCACAAAAGTTATTATAGACTTAATAACTAGTTCTATCTCTTCATGAAACTATATTTTAAACAAACAAAAATCAAAGGGTGTGCTAGCCACCTTGCAATTTTCGTACTGTGTCCGGCCTCAGTAATGGTAGAGATCGGTTTTGTGGGCGGTGTTGAATACAGCGCGCCCAGACTACCATACCATACCAAAGAACTATTACGATGTAAAGAAGTGACACATGTTCCTCTCCGCGAATACATCCCACCCGTAACGTAGCAGTACGCCTTGCAGTATTGTACGCACACACTCAAATCGTGTGCTGACAGGTCGGTGCTTCTGTAGTAGTAGAAGATAATTAAAACATTTGGCGTGTATGAAGTGTGGGTGGTGTGATCATACTAATGAAATTTCGCATCAGGAAAAGTTATAAATCATGTTATCAAACCAACATACTACATACACGGTCGTCGAATATAATAATGACTTAAAAGTTACATATTATAAGAACTAAACACAGTCTACACAGTCAGAACTAACACTCGCTCACCATTATGAGTAGAGATAAGTGTGGGAGCGTTCACTGAATGTGAATACGTTTAAGCATAAACACTTTTTGGTGCAAGTCAGCCAATCAATGTCGATTTTGAATGGACTGTTTTGTAATGACAAAAAATTTAGGTTGGTACTTTCTTCGCAAGAATGTCATTTAAGTTGAAATAACCTGGTGAGATCGTCATATTATCTCGTAACTACTTATTTACGATATGTTTATATGGGTATGTGATCTTCTTGTATTCTACTAAAATATTTCGTAGCTGGGGATCTATGATTCTTGATGACAATGTTTTCTAATCTTTATTTACATATGATATGACCTTTAGAACTTAGTAAAAAGGTTGCTTAACAATTTTATCATCAACGTTATTAACATTATGGCTCATTTTCATAATTTCACCACCGGCTGTGGAGAAGGACGTTAGGTATTTTTGGGAAAAAACGCTTAAAACGCGATACAATGAAAGATATTTATGTAAGGTTTAAAATAGTTTCCCTTATCGGATCATTCCGCTCACCATCACACAATCTGCGAACCTCTTTGAGACGTAAATGCGATTCGATGTACAAAATCCGATGTAAAGTGCAAAAGGATTAGATTATGAGAATTCTCGCGTCCGCCTTCATCACATTTTCAAAGAAGTTTAAGTCTTTTGTATAAAATGTACGTGTAGATTATTATAGGTGAAGTTATAGGAAATCTCGTTGGATTTTCTGTGAGTCCTGTGACCCTTTTGGGCTTACTGTGTAATAATATTTGCGCCTCGGTCTCAGGACTTTAACACGTTTCGGCGTTGGCGAGATAATCTTTAGTGATTTTCTGCACGAATTATTTCGGGTTCAAACTCAGATTTATACTTATGAACTAGTGTTGTCTGGCTTTCGCCCTAGTTTTACACTACTTTATACCTACTTTATTTATTATATTTTACTAGATATGCTTGACATGCGTTTGCAATCCAGTTGCATTTTTTTTGTTAGAATTTCTCTTTTTCAGAAACTTTCTCGGGTTCTTAATACAACAACCCACCAAAGTTTCATTGTTATCGACGAATATAAACGCATGTAAGGGACAAACAGACAGACAAACAAAAACTTTGATTTGTACCTATATATTATCGATTACATTTTCACACATTTGTATCAAGATAATTTTATGATACAACTAAACTTTTTGTATATTTTATATTTAGATGATTAGAGTTTGGGTACTGCTAATGAAATGTGATTATTCTACAGTATGTATTTTTTTTAGAACATCTCTGCCTTTCTCCTGCATAGTCGTGAGCGAATACTACATGCTGTAACATAGATAAGGAAATATTGTATTAGAAGTGAAGTTTGTATTATTTCGTTTGTACGATTTTTTACCGTAGCTTCATCGTCAACTTTCATAGAAATACGTCAAAAGTTAAAAACAATGGACGAGATCACGAAAGTGCTGCTTAAAATGTGATATAGCTGCATTCTATACGATGTCGTCACGTCAAATGCAGTTGTCTGCGCATACGTAGTCGCGAGTACTGCTTGTAAAAAATATATCTATTAAATTCTCAAGGTGATTATGGAATAACCTTTTGATACTGCCCTTCGGTAACCCTGAACTTTTACCTTCAACTGTGTGAATAATAGTCCTATACCTTTACCTTAAGTTTTATGGGTTGATGCCTTACGTCGTGAAACAAAAGATACCCTTGGGACATGGTAAAGTCGATCGATCTACACAGTCTGGCTTAAGTTTACTTTTACGACGTTAAATTGATTAATTGTATTCGATGATCTATGCTTGCTAACACAAATATTGATGTATTTATATTATAATTTTATGACTGTAATTTATAATTAGGTACGTTTAAAATTAAACTTATCTGAGTCTAGTAATCGAGTAACTATTCTAATGAAATGTTGGAGAATATTTTTCGGAACACATACACCGATGCAATTTTCCCGGAAGGATAGAAAATTAATGGATCTCCACTATGATTCTTCACATACCTAGTGCTTCTCTTGCTTCTGTTAGATTCATACATCTTGTTATATTGAGCTGGAACCATGCTGGAAGAATACTAATACACTGTAGCAATTTTTATTCTTTATTACTTATGGGAAATTTAATTAAATAAATTTGACACACTAATGTGTCAAAACAATGTACTTTGGCACATTTGATACATTGCCATTGCTATAGTCCTTTACATAGCTTAATCTTCTTTCTACTCTATTCTATACGTATTTCTACTCTATATATATAGACAGGTACATAGGTACCTAATAGTGCACCGCCGTAGCATTTGTCTCTGTAAATAGTTCTTCCATCCAATGGTTGTCTGGAAGAAATCGTTTTTAGTGATAAGACCGCCCTTTGTACCCTTCTCATTCTTGTTTTAAATTGTATTTTTCTATTCTTGGGGTGCAAATAAAGAATATTTATCTTATCTTATCTTATCTTCTTTTTTATTAAAAATAAATTCCAAAATGCAAAATATATCGAAAAATTTATATTTTACAACAGAGTTTCCCTCAATCTTTTTAAATAAAACACTCCATCTTTGCATTTCTAAAGTACCAAAAGTGAAAGTATGATAATGTAAAATGCAAGAAAAGTTGATATAAATAGAAGTGGAGTGTAAATTCAAGAGTTTCTCATCGTATATCATAGGAGATTATCTCTGAATGCGTCTTCTCGCTGCATGTTTTGGTCCGTGCATGAATAATTTATTATATGACACCTTTAGAGCAGTTTTAGTGTCTGAATGAGATATGAGTTACATTATAGATTACATTTTGAAAATGCAATCCGTATGTCTTTAGAATTTATACGCTTACAAGCAAACAGAATTCAGAACAGACATAGAAACGAAACTTTAAGAAAAGCATGTTTAATCTTTATAGATTTGAAAAGGCGTATTTTCGAATTAATTAACGAGCACTATAAGGTTAATAAGGTTATTTTTTATGAAGTTTTCCCTTAGTAACAGTCGTCAGCCTTAAATTAGAATATTAAATACAGACAACTTTGACAAAGTCTGGTAAGTTATGTAGGCTTATAAAATGTTCACATGAGACTCATAAAATACTTTTCATAAAAAATAACCCTCACTCTGACATTACACGAGAGCAAACGACTGTTCCAGCACTGAAATTGATGCGCCCAATATTACAAAGTAGACCATGCTGGACTAAAGCACGTTGAAATGAACATGATTTGATTATCTACTGAACAGATCTCTGAAAAAACAAAGAAAATAAGTCTTAAAACAAAAAGTGCTAACAAGTTTGCCTCAATCATATATTTCTGGGACAGCAAAATTGAACTCGTTTCCGTATGCTCGTAATTGAATTTTGTGTTCATTTTCGAGCATTTAGCGAACAATCATAAATGTATGCTTTCAAGTCCTAAATCTAGCCAGTAGAAATTTTCGATATTAAACACACTCCAATGCTCCTATTTTCTCAATTGTTATTTATTTTTCCAACTAAAACTCACAAAAATGTAATCCTATTGTTCCAAACCACTTTCGTTTTTAATAAACAATGATAAATGCTCGCAAAAGTCAGATTTATCTACACGAGCACGTGTTCGAGTCCGTTTGCACCAATAGCTATTTTAGGATGTAAGCGTAAATTTATGGAGACCACCAGCCTGATAAAAGTTGTACTCCAATAGCTCGGAGCTTATTTATTGTGCTACATTTGGTACTTTTTTTCTTGCTGTTTATTTTTTCATGTTTGCTGGTCTTATCTGCGTTTTTATTTGGCTATAGATTTTTTGGTGATGTTATGATGGCTCTATTGGGAGTGTACTCGGGTGGAAGTAAGATATTACTGGAAACATATAGCTTTGCTACTGTACAGATTTATAAAAAAATATACAAGGTGTTACAAAAGTAAAAATAAATATTTTAAACTTTTAAGGGGGTTGCTTAGACCATCAAACTGAACAACTTTCACTATGGGACCAACATCGAAATCGCGGAAAAAAAATCTCCCTTCCCATACATTTAGCTCGTGTAGATTTTTAGTTTAGTATGGAACGTCAGATTTTTTTTTCGTGATTTCGATATTGGTCCCATAGAGAAAGTTGTTCAGTTTGATGGACTAAACCACCCCCTTAAATGTTTATTTGTATTTTTGTAACACCTTGTATATGGCAAAATGTGATATTAGGATTAACTACAGTACTTTACTTACCTAAATTTACTTATGTTTTTCTATTATAATCAAAGTCAAAGTCAAACGTCAATATAATTTATTCAATATAAGAGCTTGCAGCACACTTATCAAACGTCAAATCTTTTTTAAAGCTACCACCGCGTCGGAACGTGTTGTCGCTGTAGAGAAAATGCGTAGAGAGAATACTTACGAAGGTTGAGAAAACTATTCTAAACACTATAAGTACTTATTACGAATACATTTTATAATAGAAAGGACACACAACTATACAAAATCTTTCGGTAATAATAAGTGGAAAGTGTATGTTTTGAGTTATCAGAATATGTCCCTCGGGGAATCTAGCCATGAGCTTATTATACAAGGTGTTACAAAAGTAAAAATAAGTATTTAGAAACTTTTAAGGGGGTTGTTTAGACCTTCAAATTGAACAACTTTTGACTATGGGACCAACATCGAAATCGAGAAAAATAAATCAGCTGTAGCCATACATTTAGCTCGAGTAGATTTGTAGTTAGTGGAACATCAGAATTTTTTTCGCCATTTCGATATTGGCCCTATAGTGAAAGTAGTTCAGTTTGAAGGTCTCAATCACCCCCTTAAATGATTATTTATATTTTTGTAACACCTAAATGCATACACTATATAAAAATGTCTTAAATAGCAGGAAAATAATAATATAACACATTGGATTTCATTACCAGTTCATGTTGCAAATTTTGCAATCTATCAACATATTTAATAAAACAATATAAGACTTTTATATTGCTAAAAGAAAATCTTCTTAACGCTTAACCATTAGTTACTGATTCAGCCAGAAAAATAAAATAACACTGCAATATACGAAATACATTCGTTAGAAATAAATGTACAATTAGTCTAAATCTGACGAAGGTATCTTTATTTGTGCACGAGTGCAAGGTATTTTCACGAGTTCTAGGGATTTTCATAGCGGCTTCTCAGTCTGTGGGCAGGCACGATTGAAATTTTTCGAGTGGAAGCGACAGGGTTTACCGTGGAGGACAACCCTCAGTTTTACTGTTAGCTGGATAAGCCAGCTGCTTATCCTGTTAAATTTCTAGGGAATTTTGTTAATTAAATGTGTTGTGTGAATGAGTGTTTCGATTAGTTTCAGATGTAGAAAAAAATGTATGGTAAGCAAGCATGGTCCATACAGCAGAGAAAATAAAGGCATTTTCTTAAATTGGATATTACGATTTTCGGTACTACTAGAAACTTAAATTTTTAGACCCTTCTAAATATCTCTGACTATAATATCAAGGAATATAGTCAAAGCATATGCAATTAAACCATTAGAAATTAGTCTTAATCTTTATTAACAACTCGATGTTTAGTGAGAATTAAAGTCTAAATAAAATGAAAACTGGACCTATAGTATTTTTGCAACAGATAAAAAATCATGAAATTCAATTATACTATTAATGATTACTAGCCAAAATGGGGTTCACATCTCGAATCCTGAATAAAACTAACCATACTAACTGGTTAATAAGTGAAGATACTAATCAATGTGTACTTACTTTACTATAATTATACTTCGGTGGTTACTATGATTCCTTTACATTAAACAAATAGAGGCAGTTTAACAAGTCTCAAAATATGAAGTACGCTCAAGTCATATCTAGATTATTACTTTTTCCGATAACACCAGTACTTTTGGGTTCAACACAATAAATAAACTGCAGAGACACGCCACTGCTGTCTGCAGGACTGGCAATTGAAATTTTATCCCAGCTTTATTCACATTCGAACCAATAAAATGATATAAAATAAACAAAATCTCTCAATTTGCGGCGAAAAAGTGAAAATTTTAAATCATAGGGGTCAGGATTTATGATGAGCTAGTGCTTTCAGTAAGTGCCTACTTTATCATTATGGTTGCAGCTCCCACATTTTACGGCTAGAAATCATTGAAAATATTTGTTTTTTTTTATAACTTTCTACTTTATGTTTTATTTCTTCTAGACCTAATGTTAAGTAATAAACTATCTTAAGTGAGCTATTAACGTGGACAATATATGGTTTGTTGAGATCAGCTTTTGCTATTATTCTTGCTAGATATTTTATTTCTCAACCACTTAATCGGACAATGATACGCCACTCTACATTCATTCTTCGTGGATATTCAACGTCCATTATTCAGAGGTGACCTTTCATCGCTGTGAATAAAGCCTTAACACACAAGCAATTTTAGAGCATAGGCGATTTCGCATTGACATCGCATTTGCTCAGTTGCGTCGTCGCTACATATATTTTTACAAAACTGCGCCATAAATCTGCAACATTTTATACATGAGCCTATCATAAACTACGTGCAGAGTTTAATTTAAAAACACATATAGGTTAGCTTTCAATATCCATTATGGATGGCTCAATAGCGACAATGTAGGGCTGAAACAGGCTTTGAATGCAAACAACTGTATTATGCCCTTCGACTTAATGCTTTGGTGTATGACGTTATCACTGCATAATGCTTTAGTATGAAAAACGTGAGGAAATCATGATTTTATATTTTAAGGAGACGGCAATAGCTACCTATCATTACATATATCTCTGCTTCACGACTAATACTGTAGTAATACGTACTCTATGTTGTAATTATGGCATATGTTCTGTAAGCAAAGTTTAGTTTTCCATACAAAAAGATCGGCTTTATCAATACTACCTATATAAAACGTTTTGCACCAATAATTCGAGAGTAAGCATTGATCGAATTCGAACATTTATTGCAACCCTAATCTCGACACAACAATTAGTTCCCCAGTTCAAGCTAGAAAGCCCACACACTGTGATATTTTCAGTAAGATTTATGAACTGTTCTTTACAATAAGAACAAAAATAATGAGACGAATTTTCAAAAAATTACTGTCGTGAGTATAAATTATTCATGTGTCAGTCAACGCATGTCACCTTTCTAGATAATCGCATGTGATTTATGCTCGGAAGTTGGAACGTGTTGGCACGTAAGTTGTGAATCTTTTCACCTAAGGGGTAAAAAGAGTCAAACGCTTCTGAAACATTTAATATTTGCACATTGTTGGTATCACGGTGGTACTCAAACTATGGTAAATGTGGTGGTGTGGTGTTGTGGTGTGGGTGGACTAGGTGTGTGTTGTGTGTGTTTTCTTTGATTTGTAGAATCTAGAGGCAACCATAAAGTAAAGACTCTGAACTTAAGACAAGCAGTGAAACTGTTTTTTTAGCAGTAATTTATAGCTTTTTTTTTTATAAAATAAACTATACAGGGTCCCACTTTATATGCTGACGGTTTTTTTAAGAGGATGATCAGACCATCAAACTGAACAATTTTCTCAATAGGACCAAAACCGAAATCGCGAAGAAAAATCTGCTGTTCGGAACAGCAGATTTCTGGTGTGCTATTGTTCAGTTCGATGGTCTAATCATCCTTTTAAAAAACCGTTGACATATTAAGAAGGACGAAAGGGAATGGTCAGAGCATCAAAATTAACAACAGAAAGAAAAAAACGATTTTTTTCTTGTTCCGAACTGCGAAAGTTGTTCAGTTTGATGGTTTGATCATCCCCTCAAAACACCGTCAGCATATTAAGGACCCTATATAGTGATAATGTAAGTACGTATTAGCGATTCACCACAAACCATTTTGCAACATTTTCTCAAGCTCTACCTTTATTTAATCACGAAACTTTCATCACATTGACAGATATTGTATCAAACTTTTAGATACAGGTACGAAAGCCTTTGAACTCAACTCTTAGAAGTCATTGGAACCTGTAACAAATCTCATTATAGTCCACCGGGACCGACGTCAGTGGAGAACGAAGAAAAAATCTTTTTGGCGACGTTTTATTTTATCAGGTTCAAGAAAGTGCTAACGAGCAGATAAAATGCTGGTTTTTACGAACCGAAGCTATACTTATGACGTCTTAGTGACAATTTAGTCTTTAGGGTAATGTCTTTGTATTCTAAGTTTTAATGTCGAGATAAGTTTTTATCGATAATGATGAGAAACCGCGGTACAAATCTATTAGACAATAAAAAAGTATAGGTACAAAAATGTGGCTTTTCGGTGAAGGAAAACATCGTGAGGAAACCTGTTTGCTTCAATTTCGAGGCATGTATTGTACCCACTGTCCATTATGTGGCGACGGGCTCACCCCCCGTCACACTGGACAGAGTTTTGGTACTACTGGTGAAACGTGGATGTTTTGAGGTTTCAGAATATCTCTGACTACCCCCTCGGGGAATATAGTCGTGAGCATATGCATATGCAGGTACAACAATAAAAATATCTCTAAAAGAAAAAAACCTTAAGGAAAAAAAAACATATACACTTAAGTAAATAAGTTTCAGGGTTTTTTGGAAAAACAAGGCGCACACACACACACCTGTCACTGTCATCGTAGCACAGGTGACAGAAAAGTTTGATATCGTCTCATCGTCGTCAATCTAGGCACTAACGGAAAAGAGACTGAATTGGCGAATACACCATCAACAAAAAAATTAGCTCTTTAATAGGATGATCACTGTCATTTATTTGGTTTTTAGTGACAGAGGAGCAAGCCACCCTTAATATTCTTCTTGTCCGCTTGAATAATTGTCAAAGAAAATGACCATTAAATGAAAGATCTACTTATAATTAACTCTGCAAATTATTATTTATAAGTTATATTTATATATTTTAAAAGGCAAATGCAATTATCTGCAAAAATATAGCAACATTATTTAAAAAAGAAAACCAGCATGGGTAGCATGCCGCCGTGATACAGCGCTATCACACCTTCGCTCTCTTTCTATTTGCGCGCGGACGAACGGGATAAACGACGTTATACAGCCTAATCACGTGTAGCATGCTACGGCTTCTGATCTCATCGACAACGTAATACCTGTGGTAATACCAACCAAATACGTCAATTAATCGTAGGAACTTTGGGATCTAAAAATGAAAGTACTCATTCACTGATCAAAGTTAATTAAATATCTTCTTAACTAAAATCTAGATACAATAATACATTTAAAAGTCAATTCTTCCATGTATTAATTACGACGGTGATACAAAAGTACTCCAGCAGCGACAGTAATTCAATTGAATACCTAAGTTAATTTAGTAACGAACAATATAAATCAAAATAGTACTCAATTGGCTTTTACAAAACGAATGTTAGAATTGAAAACACTTAGAGCGAAAAAAAATTGTAAGTGATTTCATTATTATTTTAGTAAAATGGAATTTTGCGTGATTTATCGAAACACTCATGAAATTGATATTGATTTCAATCCAGACAGATAATTTTCGATATCGGAATTTAATGCATTCGGTCGATTTCTATCCAAATCGTAATGGATGTTGCCGAATTTTGCATTTCAATTTGGTATTTGATTTGATATTTCTAGTTAGAGTATGATGGATAGGGTACAAAACGAATAACTAGTAGTTTGTATTATTTAGTAATACCAAATCAAATTGTCAATTTGTTAATTATGACAACGATATAAATAAACAAATTTAAAAATCATGGTTATTTGTCACACGGATTATCTAATCCCATTTAAAGTATGCGTGTTCAATGCGGATTAGTGGACTACACATACTTATTACAATTTCTTCTTTAGCATGTGCAAGTTTCCTCACGAAATTATCATTCGTCGTTTGACAGCAGTCGGTATCGAGCACGGCCCGATAGCACAGTCTGTAGTGAACCTGCCTGCTGTGTCGAGGGTCGCGGGTTCGAATCCCGTAAGGGACAAATATTTGTATGATGAATATGAATATTTGTACCCGAGTCATGGATGTTTGTATCTATATGTGTATTCTATATCGTTGTCTAATCATCATAACACAAGTCCAGGCTAGATTCTGGTACTTTAAATGTGACTAGACAATTTGTGTGACGATGTCCAAGATATTCATTTATATTTATATTTTATTACGTACATAAGGTAAAAACTCATTGGTACAGTCGCCATCAGACATATAATAGCAAACAAGGTGGTCAAATATTTCTAAGCAGTAAAACTAACCAATAAAAATATCTGAATGCATAGAACATTAAATTATCAACGCAGTAAATTATAAACATCTGAGCAGTTTAGGAAACAGACCTTACTCCGTTGTTTTACATTTAAATTTTTAAATAATATTTTGGAGAAATTTTTGAAAATTCACTGTGTAGAAATTTATGACACAATACACGTTTAGATATAATTAGTAACATTTACTGTAAAGAATTTATTGAGAATGAGCACTGCTCAGAAATATTTGAACACTTGTATGCTATAAAATATGTGATGGCGACTGTACATGGGATATCATCAGTGCTGATTCGTGGCGAAGAGGTTTTCCAACTTATTACCCCAAAAATTAACCATAGAAAAAACATAATGTAACTTTTTATCGATCCGCACGTTGTTACAGACGGGAAGCTTACGAAAATCCGATAAATTTCCATAATATTACAATCCGTGCGCACTCTATTAAAGCTTCATTGTACGCATGATGTATGTTTTCCTTACATTACTAGCTATTTTGCTTGAAAATTTGACGTCCGGATGCCTACGACGAAATGGAAGGGGAGGATAAACTATTTTGCTTTCTCAGGTGACAACGTGATTGATGTTACTTACTTATATTTTCGTTGGAAAAGCTATTTGAAGCAAAAAAGGATTTTTATTAAGTTTCGATGTGAAAGATTTTGGAAAGAAGCTGGTATTGTTTTGGATAGGTTGAAATGAGATACAGTGCAGAAAATTAGAAATAGACTACACTAAATACTTCCAGTCAGCTGGAAGAGGAACCCGGTTTAAAAAATAATAAACTTATTTTTTTCTACCTACAATAGGCTGAAACATTTCTGACTGATTTTCTCAGAGATGAACCCTGTCTATATTAACTTGGAAGTCAAATACAAAAGACGCCGAGCAAAACTCGGTCGCCCAGGTACTTATTATAAATGTAAAATTTGTGACGATGTTTGGATATTTGTGAAACAATCAAGCCTGAACGGATTTGGATGAAATTCGACACACATATAGAATATGTTCTGTTTTAACATATAGAATGCTTTTTTATTTAAACGCAGAAAAAATCGCGGGTAATAGCATATTATTTTTTTAAATTTTTGCTGCAACTTACCTACCGTCGTAGCACGCGCTACGCCGTAGCACTAGACACTTACGTAACGAAACTTAGAACGGAAAAACATTGGAAAAACACGGATATTAATATCCATCACGCTATTATATGACTAACTGTTATTTTATGAGTATCTAATGGTCCGATAAGGGGTATTTTATTATTCCCTAATGGCTTATACCTGTCTTACGATGGTCTTGGAACGATGCGTTATGGCTACACAATTTCGCATAATGGACCTATCTTTATAGTGTAATCGGGAAGAAAAAGCTATAAATTGTAGGTGTTTTGTAAGTGATTAAATGGTTTTGTGATGAGGTTTCTATTGAAATATATTTTTCATTCTAATATATTGAGTCATTTGAATAGCATCTAATATAAACTATGTTGATTTTAGTCGTATTTTAGCCAGGTAAGTAGCTCAGCGTACTGCTGTCTTAAAGTCAATGTCAAAGTGTACCTATCATCAAATTGAACAACTTTAAGCATGTGACTAACTTTAAAATCACGAAAATAACAATCATCTGTTGCATAAATTTTGGGCGCTGACCTAGCTGATTTTATTTGCAATATCAAAGTTGGTCCTATAGTATAAGTTGTTCAATGTAATGGTTCGATATGTAACGAATTTAAGTTTACACACTGTATTGACAATTTCTATGTAACAACAGATTTTTTTTCACTATTTCTTTCTGTATAGAAGGCGAGGGAATATTTTTATTTTTTTTAATAACACTTTACTTTATTCGGAAAATAATTTTTCTACGGGATGAATACTATCTAATTTAACTTATAAGCGACACCTAAATACAATATTTCATTCGTTTTCGAAAAAACCTACATAAATTAATAATGAAATTTTGTATTTAGATGTCGTTTCTTAGTTAATTTAGATAGGTACATGAATAAATAATTATACATTTATACAAATGCTTTGATGCAATTTTCAACATAATAGAAAAACTTTTTCCTTTCGATTTTCTTATCAATAATGGTGTGCCGGTAGTTATCTGGTTTCCATAGTAAAAGCCGAAACAAAACTTCCGAAACTTCCGTTTGTGATCAGAGCATGTATGGAGCATGGGAGTATTATAATAAATATTAACAAACCTAATAAAACCAAATATACAATCTAATTAAAAACGTTATTTACAACATTTATCCTTGGAATCTTTTGTTTTGTAATACGCAATAACTTGACCTACTTTAAGTGACCTCTAGAAGACCCTCGTTCAGGAGGGACAGGATCAAAGGATTTTGATTTTACGCCGAAATATTGTATTGACAATATCAAGAGTACCTTACTTGTAGCTTATTTGTAGGAGTAGCATAAGTTTATCAGTCAGAATTTCAACAAAATATGAATTGTACTTTTAATTAGTTTGTCTGGAAGAAAGCACTATTTAGTGACAAGACATTTATGTAACCTTATTTGTACCTAACAGTTTTATCCAGTATATTTAAGATCTAAAATGTTTTGTTTTGCAAAATGAAGTATATTTGAATAGAATTGTACAGATCGAGAGTTTTACGAACAACGAATTTGAACTTCAAACTTTATCATTCATAAAGTAGGCACAGTATGCTTTAGTTTAAGAAAAACTAGAGCTATTAATAAAATAAGCTTGACGTACTAATAAAACAAGTGATGCTAAATAATAGCTTGTAATAAATATGAGTGATCAGTCGTACTGAATATTATTTTCATCAAAATATAAAATGAATATTGTGTGTAATATTGTGTATACCTGGTGTAAATTTAATGTTACTTATTTATTCAAATTATTCAGAATTAATTAAACGTGAATGTGAATGACACTTTGATAATGGCGATTGGAATTTAATTAGGACTCAATAGCAGACGAGACATCGATGTTTTAATGATCATTATTACATTGTTTTTATGAGTACATTTTCGGTAAAGCTCAATTTATAATAAAGCTCAATTTACACCAAAGTTCAAATTTTGGGTTTGGGAAAAGCTCTCGTCAACTGAAAATATAATCCATCCGTTCTACATTCAAAATATAAAATTAAATAAATTAATCAAATCAAAAAGTAACTGACCAAAAATTTTACAATTAATAAAATATATTTAAAGTACTTAGTTTTAAGTGATTGGAATATTTATAATATCCATGTTTTGGTATTGAAATTACATTTTAAAGTTTTGAAATTTTATGGTATCTAATCGCCATCGGGAGCTCTTTGTCTTATAAATATTTTATATGAGATTTATGTTATCCAGTTCGGAGTAGAAGAAAGTGATTAGATTACTTTTCGCTATATGCGTTTAGCCGCAAACCTCGTCTAACAGATCAGTATATAGGCACAGCCTGTGGACTCCTGGAACGACCAGAGAAAAAGTTGTATCGGGATTTGGAACGGAACCTCGGTTGCCTTGGTCCAACTTATCTATCTGTGGCATGCTTTATAAAAATTAAGAAAAACTAATTAATTTTGCTGAGCCACTGCATTTTACAATCTCTTACGTCGGTAGGGAGCATAGTATTATTTATCTGTCGTAAAGTAAAGAACACTATAGTGCACTAGCTTAAAAATCTTTTAAACTTATACCCCATTTAAAATAACAACGAAATTTTAAGGCTATGAATTACAGAAACAGAGATTTCAAAAACATACTATCACTTATTCTTAGAACAGATTTAGTAAAGTCCAAGATATGTCGGATAGTATATATATCCTTGTGATAAATAAATAATTTTTGCAAAGCAGAATTAGCCAGAAAGCTGTATATGAATCGGAAAATATTTTCGTCCTTATTTGAAATGAAGATTAAATGGCTACAGAATGGGTCCATAAGATGGTTGCGTGAACGATAACCTGGATACCTTCCAGAAAGGTTGATCCAACTTTGCGTTGCATAGAGATTAGACAGGATTAGAGAAGAGGAGAAGCGTTTGCCCAGCAGTGTAACACATAGCAGTGTAAATAAATAAAATTGTTCTTAGATTCAGCAATAAATAAAAAAGAAAACTTTTGTTTGGTTATTAAATATGGTATTTATAAAACAACAAGCTACATCAATATGCATCCAAAAACATTTTAAAAATAATGTGTACTTTACCCGCAAACAAATAGCCAGAGTTCAGCAAACTGCTAAACTTCTATGAAATTTTTTCCCAATTTATGTAGATTTGTTAATTTTCATATCGAGCTTAAAAACTTTTGATAATAAATTAAAACTTTTAAATTGCAAGAACACAATACACAAACGTGTATTTTATTTAAATTAGCTGTGACTGACTAAATTAAGAAGTGTCTGAATTACGGAGAAGTTTCTCTTGAGCGTACTATTCTTTAAAGAAATCGCCACTTTGGGACCTTTAGAAGTAAAACTATAATCATTCTTACTGCCTAATATAAAATCACAAGTTTTACGTTTACATTTATGATGTACTGAGTAAATAAAAATTTAACATAACTTAACATAACATCAATACTCTTTATTTGAACGCGAACAACATATTAGAACAAAAACTGAATAATACTTACATTTATTACTAAGGTATTTTTATTCACTTAATGTCTAAAACCGATTTCTTCCATACAACCATGGAATGGAAGAACTGTAAAGTTAATTACCCTTATATTCTATAGGCACAATTACTAATGATCGGACGAAAATTAGGACGAAAATGATCAAACTGAACAACTTCTACGGTGCGGGGCATACATTGGTGATAAGCGACTGCCTTCTCCATCAGCGGGTTCTGAGTTGGTGGCGAATGAATATTCCTGAATCTTCTTGAAACTGATATATTTTAATCCTTTGACATTACAACGAAATATTTCTGATCGTCCATCGTGAATAGCGACTAAAGAGAGAGAGAATGTTGCCAGTAACAGCTAGTGAATACTTGATATAATACAATGCAATTAAAGTTAACTGACTAGCAACATTAATTATCGTTGGTTACAGAGGTGTTGCATCTCAACAGATGGCGCTAGTAGTATTTTCTGAGCTATTGAAATAATGAAAACATGTTAATTTTGCGTTAACACATTGGAGTTGGGAAAAAAAACTGTTTTTTCATTCGTTTGGATCGCGTACAGTAACATTAGATATTTGCAACCCCAATTTCATCCTCAAAAGCTGCTTAGCAGTTGTAGTAATGTTTCTGATCAGCCCTAAAGGAAATACATCCTTAAGTTCATTTACGAGTATGTGTACACATGTGCACGTGTACGTAATCTTAACTATTATAAAACTGAAACAGAAGCGTGTCTGTACATTGAAGATATTTACATGAAAAAGATTACGATATGTTTTTAGGTATCCCGGACTCCAAATCAACCCTTTTTTAGAATTTTTGTCTGTCTTTTTATTTATTTGTTTGTATGGTTGTAACAGCATCACGCAAAAACTACTGAACTTATTTAGATGAAACTTTTTTGTTTGATTGCTTATGATCTGACTTAAAATCTGGTATATAATTTGAGCGGACGAAGTCGCGGTTAAACTCTAGTGTATCCTAAAACCATTAAATAAAACCAATTTCAACAACTTTCTGATAACAAAGTACTTTCGAGCTAAAAGCCTAGGTGTATATATAAAGCTACAGTTTTATACTTCGTCAACCCCGTATTTTAATTCCCGCTAGCATCCGCCCCACGGTCACGGCTCTCTGCATAAATACGACACAATCGCTGTAAATACTAAACTGTACACAAACAGGTACATATCCATAAAACGCCTGATTCGTGTAGTAAAAGCAAGCTCGCAGAGTAATTTTGAAGTTTAATTTTTATTCGTTTACATTGGCTCTTGTTGAAAAAATGGCCATGAAATCTTATGCAAAAAAAATAAAATTCTAAATTAATTATGAAATAAATTGCAAATGAGAGTTTCTAGCACTACAAGTGGACACAAACAGTTTAAAACAGGATGGTGAATCCTGCAGAATTTATTGGGATGAAGAGAAGGCGTTTGCCTAGAAAAAGATTGACTAACAAAGCTGATTATGAAAGCGATTACCTACGAGTATCTAAAATGTGAACTATTAATCAAGCTATGAGAGTATATTACGATAGTTTTAATTGTAGATTATTAGGATTAGCATTATGGCAAGATAAAATAAAACATTCTAAGACCTTTTGGGAACTGCTAGGAAAATTAAGATATTCTGACTAAGGTTATATTCAGATTTGCTGACAACTTTCACCCACCAGGACAATATACAAGGCTTTATCAGTATTATTTAGTTTTACATGTTGAACTTTTTTTTTCATTTCTTGTGTCAGGAAATTTGTTGCGTCGCATCGCAATATTCTGCATATACTCGCATGCAGACGCTATTGATTTTGTCTGTGTTAGGGGGACAGAATGATAATCATATTATATCGTATTTTAAATATATTGTGCAAGGGTTGCCTGCTTCATACAGTCATAATGTGCATCTATAGACTTTTAATTTGACCTTGAATTCCCCTCACGTGTTTGGATTACCCATAGATGCTCGTTTTGATATGTATAGATATTGTGTTATTATTTGATACATCTTTTAATTAACGTGATGCTGCTTTACAAGCTTTTACCATGTTTCTATATATATTTATTATAACTGAGCTCTGTATCTAGTTAATGTACTGTTTATTGTTTACCTGTTGTTAAATCTGCAGAATTTATTATGTCACCTAAAAATATCTTTTGGTTTATGTGATGTATTGTTTAAGTCGTGTCAATTAATGTATCTAGAAAATAAATAAATACAAATATACACTCACAATAGATAACTTTAACTACTATAGTTTTTACGGACTTTTACAATCTTATTTCGTACAGCGCTCCTAAGCGATTACTCTGGAAACGAATATCGTAAAACCAACTAAAGAAATAGTATCTTCATAACGATAAAGAGATGCATGCATGCATGCATATGCTCACGACTATATTCCCAGAGGGAGTAGTCAGAGATATTCTGAAACCTCAGAACATCCTCGTCCCACTAGTAGTGCCGAAACTCTGTCCAGTGTGACGGGGAGTGAGCCCGTCGCCACTTGCAATGGACAGTGGGCACTATACATGCCTAGAAATTGAAGCATGCATGTTTCCTCACGATGTTTTCCTTCACCGAAAACCCAGTGGTGTTACAAATCGTCCATAAATTCTGAAAAACTCATTGGTACGAATCGACTTGGACGAGGATCGAACCATCGCCGTCTACACGGCAGGCAAGGTTACTCGCCACTGGACCACCACGGCTTTTATAAAGAGATATAGAGCATTTATGCTAAAGTCAGACTTTCTTTTACCGATAAGATTAAACATTATCATTCATTATTATCATCAGCTTGTGTCCAGTCAAATGCAAGATACGGTCAGCTGTCTGTTTCAAAAGTTTATTAACACTTACACAACCATATTCTCATATTCATCATCTTTTGGTGCAGTTTGGGTGCAGTGCGTACTTGGCACTGTGACATTTAATATCAGTAAAATATGTATTCTACCGTATATCTAAAGTTCTTATTGCTTATAGTCGGTTAACCTTTTTTCTTTAACCTTCTCTAGGGAGTAGAAATTGCTAGAAATACCAAGTAAAATTGTGGTAATTATTTTCCATTGCTAGCTAAAGAAAAGAATTTGTTTTGCAAAGGCCAATATTATACGCCCACGTCTAATAAATGTATCTAAATTATAAAATAAAGATATATTTAATTTTTTTCACAATATAGGGTCCTTCTTAATATGCTGACACTTTTTTCAAAGGACGATCAGACCATCAAACTGAACAACTTTCTCTATGGTAACAATGTCGACATCGCGAAAATAAAATCAGCTGTTCCATACTAAACTGAAATCTTACTCGACCCAATTGTATGGGACACCTGATTTCTTTTTCGCGATTTCGACATTGGTCCTTTTGAGAAAGTTGTTCAGTTTGGTGGTCTGATCATCCTCTTAAAAAACTGTCAGCATATTAAGTTGGACCCTGTATACATATTTCGACCATTTTCATGTTACTAATTATATAAAGTATACACTTCTGTTAAATAAACTTAGTTTTATACAAAAAATGTTTTTCTTCTAGTGTAAATTGTTCTGCGATGGTGATGGCTAAATTTGTACAATTTAGTTGATTTTTGACTTCAAACTACACCCTAACTACTTAGGAAATAAAAACATGTGGCAGAAATTGCATTGACCATAGTCTCATATAAAATCTTAGCAAATATTTGTCCACATTGACACAATAACCCACACAAATTATGTAGGCATCCTGCGGATCGCACTAATATCTTGTATTTGATTCATAAACTCAGTCGTATTTAACATATTTACTGTCAACTAGTACAGAAAAGAGCTCATATGATCTCTTTTGGTTCTGCATCCTTCCTCTTAGGGTTCTGCCCAAAGAAATTATACCTAAAGGCATAGAGTGAGCCATAGTAAAGTGTCCACTTTTTTTGACGTTTAGGTTTGAATGTGTCAAGTAGTATGGACAAAAGAGGACCAAGTGACATATGGCCTTATGTTTACGGTCACTTTACACACACACTAGCTCCAAAAAAAGTGGACAACCGCATAAACAAATATCTATAGTTACATCTCCTTCTACTATTAAAGGTACGTCATAAGACAAAAGAGACTAACTATACAATCGTAAATTTATGCGGACTCTATGGAGATCCTTCCTCTGAGGTTCTGCCATTTTTCGAACTTTGATTGTGAATCTAGTTCAGTTAGATATAAGATATAAATGGGAAATTGTCGAAAAACATCAAAACAAGAACATTTCCAAAGCTTGCAATGAACATGTTAGTATTCCTTGTAGTGTTCAAAATTGAACAAATACCTACCTATTGTAAATAAACAGTTTTAATCTAAGGACATAACGGAGGAATCTTTTTAACAGTCAATAAAATCGGTGTATTAAAAAAAAGAAGTAAATAACAGAAGCTGCTGGAATATTAATAAAATCCAATAGATTGACAATACAGCATTAAGATAGCAATTCCTCTAAAGTATATCTATATTAACTTGTCCCAAAAACTACACACACCCGAAAACCTGTCTCTACCACAAACGTGAACACATCAAATTATTGAATTAGCGGCTCGCGGCTTCAGGGAGAAAATTAAACGTAAAGCACCTACAAATCAACGCCGTTTCCGCGCATTTTCATTAAATATTAACAAACTTTCTTATTAACATGTGTTTCTGACTCACACGCAATGATTTTGGGACATTACGAGCACGATGATGATGGGCTACAAAACGAGCGAAATTTTGTTGAAATGCCCATATTGTATTGTAAAAAAATAGCTCATTGAGTCCTTTTATTTGCTTAGTAAAGACATCATTTACTCAGTTATAACAAAATCTCTTAAATGTTTTGTTTGAAATCTGTTAAATTACGAAAAACAATCGTTTAAAACACACTTTAAACGAACACTTGTTCCGTTTCCAGCCTTAAGTTGAGATTCAAAGACATCTTTTGAGCGTAGTCTAATTAGGGTCCAAAATATATGAATTTTGATATACGGGAGATTGAACTAAGACCATAAGAATAGTTAATAATAGTATCTATTCTTATGTTTAGACTTAAAAAACTTCTCTGAATCCCGATCTCAGTGTACCCACTGGTTAGCGAGAGAAAAATCACCAATATAATCAAAGAGCTCGGCTACCTAAGTATAAGTAGGAAAGGATTTCTCGTAACTATTGCCAACCGACATCAACCCAGTGAAATATTTTGCTATATTCTTCAAAAATAAATCTCGCTCCGCTACCGCTCACGTTCCCGCTAATTTCCTGGCCCTAAAAACCCCGAAGCTCCCCTTTACTACATCGTATGCTCCACCTAATTACTAATCGTGATTACGTACGAGTTTCCGCCGTGTTTGCTAAGACTATAATTAACGCAAGTTAATCTAAAACGTTTTCCGCTCTCATACAAAATGCATCCAAATCACTTGGGACTGTGAAAAGACTGTAAGGAAGTTGTGCTTTGATGGTATAAATAAATTTATAACGTTTCAAACATTCTAAGACTCTTTAGCAAGTATTGCAACCTAGGGGCTGGTATGTACCTGTGTTTTACATTGTATGCATATTTATAAACACTGTTAAGGAATATAAAAATCTTAAGAAAATTTGGAAAAATATCGCTTTTGAATTGACTAGTCTACTTTTTGATAAGAAAACGAAAATTTAATTTTAACTTTTAAACCATTTATTTCCGGACCTATGTGTATGGGGTGAAAACTGTTGAAAATCATCGCCACTACCCCTTGTCTATTTTATACCACCACTTCTGGGACACCCTGTATACCAGAAACACCTGTATACATAAAAAAATATTATTGGGGATACGCGTTCCACTGGGGTCTAGTTAAATGTAACGGGCTCTCTAATTTCACATCGTAATACACAAGGTGTTACAAAAATACAAATAAACATTTAAGGAGGTGGTTTAGACCATCAAACTGAACAACTTTCACTAAGGTAACAATATCGAAATCGCTGATGTTCCATACTAAACTACGAATCTACAATCTACTCGAGCTAAATGTATGGGACAGCAGATTTTTTTTATCGATTTCGATGTTGGTCTCATAGTGAAAGTTGTTAAGTTTGATGGTCTAAACAACCCGCTTAAAAGCTTTAAATGTTTATTTTTACTTTTGTAACACCTTGTATAATACTTTAATACCAACCCACAGAAATTATAATCGTTTTATCTACGTATCCTGATAAAATTTCTTTCTGTTATGTACGCTATACTGAAACTTTTCTCTACTAAACCAAGCAATCCTTTGCTAAAAGAAAAGAAATCAGATAATTATACAAAGTACTATAACGGATTTAGACAGCTAAGGAAACACTTACAAAGTTGCAGGCGGCATAAATCAAAAAGGTAAAACAATATTTAATTAGGTCTCAGTTTCAACTAAGAGATTAATAAAATTGCAGGTGTTGGTCCTTCTCTAGTAGCGAACTTCTTTTATTTACAACGGTCCTCCAAAAGACAAATTAACTTACAGTTTTAGAGAGTTACGCCGTTATTATTTAATATAGAAACAAAGACAAACCACGAGTCCTTTCTACTGATCGCCATTACTACCCGAGGATGGTGAGAGAAGCGATTAAAATTAAGAAACATCGTAATTTCAACAGAGAGGATGGTTTCACATTGTCATGTACGTGGAATCCAGTGGTTAACATAGGTACTGGTGCTTCACCATCATACTCGGTTTCTAACAAAAATCGGAGTGACACAGTCAGTGTATTTTGTCGGGTTGGGCCAAGTGACAAAAGTGAAAATGACAATCGAGTGAGTTCCGATAGTAGTGGTCGGAGCAAACGACGAAGAGTGAGGGTAGACAGATTTGTCTGCTCTTAAAAAATCTACCTGCAGTACCTCAGTCACCCCTCAGCCCGTGATCATGGCAGTTGTAACACTGCCGAAATATCTGGAACTGAAATACCTAAACGCGGTAAGAACCCGTAAAATGTTTAATTCTAGACAAATTAACTTCTTCTAGGTAAGTAATCTAGCTTGGAGACCAAACACCCTAGATTATTCTTGATTATGTAACAGTATGTAACATAACTATAAAGTTGTATTCCTTAAAAAGTGTTCAATTCTATTTCTAGCCATCAGTTCAACTGTACAACTTTTAGGTATATTTACGGTATATTTTAGGTATGGTTACATTACTATAATTATCAATTAATCAATCACATGGGCCTAGGCCTCCCTTTTATTGCACGATTCCTAAAGGATATCACAAGAAGGAATTTTGCTTTTCCATTCGTTTATCGTGAATGTCATATGAAGAAATTTCTCATGCAGAGTTTTAATGGGTGAAAAGCTAGCCACCAACCATACCTTTAGTATATTAAAGATTGAGATTGGTTAAAGATGATCCTAGCCACAACTGCTTCCTTAAAAATATATCTACACCCCAAACCACCCCATAGACTTCCCTTAAAAGGCATTATGGTTGTGAGTACGTACGTATACAACGTGTTAATGAATAAACGCAAAACTAGAAAGCAGTTTGTTTATAATCAAGAGCAGAATCTAATTATCTTGGTTTCAACATAGGTAAGTTTTTTCAAAATATTAAATAATTGGTTTGTAAAATTTAAAATATACTGAACTCGATCTCGACCCACCGCACAGGCCCACTCACCCTACTTACTACCAAAACAAGATTCTTAAAATGTATCCATGAGCACGTTAGCGCTTTCATTCGTTGCTTAAATGAAAACAAATCAATTTTGCCTGAAAACTCAAAATGTGAATAATTTTAAATTGTAACTATCAAAATAATGAAATTATTAATTCAATCTCATTATTGTGTTATAAATCAGTTGGGGTGTATGAGGTTTTGCGCTTATGCATTAACACGTTATATATGTTATGTCGTAGGATGTAAAAAATGCCACATAAAACTGTTTCCGTGTCTGCCACTCATTCTACCAGACACTTTGTGTAGTTATTTTCCCATACTAAATATTTTGAAAGCTCTACACCACACTAAAGCACTACTTAAGCCAACTTTAGAAGCCTTAATCTTTGACGTAAACTAGCTTCACGATGCAGACTAATAAATAATTGCGCGCATTTTGGGGTGTCTTTAAGCATAGACTTCGTTCAACATTAGCCCCGCTAATCAAACCGTTTAGACCCTTATATCCATGTACTAAGATCTTTATCACGAGAATTCTAAAGTTGAACAAATTTAAGCGTAATTAAGGTGCGTTTACATAGAAGCTGGGTACGTGAAAACGCTGAGACGAAATTAAATTAGCGTGAATCACATCACCGTTGGGATTTACGACGTAAACTGGAGTTTACCGTGAAATTGAATCAGTGTCTCGTGTTTATGGTTTTATTGCGCGTCACTAGGCATGATAGTTTGATATTTTGTTTAGTAAATAATTTCGAAGTAAAACAAACTTGTTTTGAACCTTATTTTTTCGTTCAACATAACCTTTTTAGAACATTGAGCTTACTTTTTATCACCCTTGTCAAAAAGTGGCTTATTTATTTTCGAATAATAAATTTTGTTATACGTTTTGGAGAAACGATTTCGCGTTCATTTTTACGCCTGATTACCTTCTTTGTATATCTTTTTAAGACATGCTGTGGGTACTGCTACTGATTACCTAACTAATCTTATTGAATTATGAGGTGTTGGTATGAAAAAGTATTCCATATTCAGATAAGATAAGATAAATATTCTTCATTCTTATATTATATTATATCTTTATTGAGCTATTTCTGGCGTAGGATAATTTTATCTTGAAAGTGAATTGAAGAAGATACCCCAAGTCTGCTGCAAGTTCTCCAAAAAGGAAATATATAAAAATAAATAAAAGTCTTGAACACAGACCCTGTAACTGTTTCTAGGTACACGAGCCAAGAATTAAACCACTCGAGAATAATTTCTAAGAAATCTACCAAATTATTTTTCAAAAATTGCCTTACGCGCAGACCACTGATTTTGAGCTGATAAAACAAAGCTTAAATGACAATCCAAACTAAGCCCTATGCTTCTGTGAAAACCCCGTCCAACGGTGCACAAACAAACAGGCAAACATACAAAAATTCTGAAAATCCATTAAAAAATTTCTCAAATGTACTCGCCAAATTAACAATATTTATTATAGAGAGACCTACTTAATATGCTGACACTTTTTTAAGGGCACGACCAGACCGTCAAACTGAACAACTTTATCTATGGCACCAACATCGAAATCACGAAAAAAAACTGCTCTTCCATACAAAACTTCAAACATACTCGAGCTAAATGTATGGGACAGCAGATATTTTTTTTGCGATTTCGATGTTGGTCCAATAGAGAAAGTTGTTCAGTTTGATGATCTGATCATCCCCTTAAAAAAGTGTCAGCATATTAAGAAGGTATAGTATGGTATATATAGATAATCCAATATCTCACGTCATTGCATTTCAAATACAAATTCTTTTATTACGAAAAAATTCTGTACATACAAATAACTTGTTCTTTATCATGAAGCATCATTCATTTCGTATCATCTCTACAAATTCATAAAAGCGAAAAAAGTCTACACAGAAAATATTCAGACTAAAATCTAAATACTAATGGAAAAGTAATACCGAAGTATCCGATGCAGAAATTCATGATATCGCTGTCCAAAGCAAACTGTCTGTACCAATGTCTACAACAGTATTTGATGAGAATTTTTCATAAAAACTATGTCTATTTAATAATAGGTATCTATTTAAATTTAATTTAGTAGTTCAATAAAGTTGTTTAGTGTGAAAATGTCTAATCGTCTTTTTGTAATGTGGGTAATTGGATAGGATATAGTGTGAACAAATTACTTATTGTATGTAGTCGACTAATGTAAATTAGATATTTTTTTTCCACAATTCCGCGCGTAAATAAATTAAAATGTTTACTCAGAGGCTGAAATCAGTAAATAGTCCCATTATACAAAATTAACTTAATTATACCATCATCATTATCGTCATATGCTCACGACTATGTTCCCCGAGGGGGTAGTCAGAAATATTCTGAAACCACAGAAGATCCACGTTTCACTAGTACCGAAACTCTGTCCAGTGTGACGGCGAGTGAGCGCGGAGCCCGGCCACCTATAATGGACATTGGGTATACATGCCTCGAAATTGAAGTATGCAGGTTTCCTCACGATGTTTTCCTTCACCGAAAAGCCAATGGTGTTACAAATCGTACATAAATTTCGAAAAACTCATTAGTACGAGGTCGGTTTCGACAGGGATCGAACCATCGCCTCCTGCACGGCAGGCAAGGCTACCCGCAGTTGCGAGACCACCACGGCTTTGGTACTTAATTATGTATTTTATGATAAACATAAATAAATTGTTAGTTGTCAGAATTTTACACGAAAGTTGAAACAAAATTACCGAACTTTTCCAAATCATCATCCTTAACTCCATTATTCCAATCTAATAGAAATCTAAAAGCGTTATAAGAACTTGTACCCACTTTAATATTCCCGAATTGCACCAAATAACGTAAAACGGCGTAAATGCGAGAAGATTTTCGCAATGTCTTAATTTCCTGGATCCTCGCCGCGGACGAGCCGGATTAAGCCCCTAAATCGCTATCTCCCACTGATATAAATCTTTTAACACTCATTCAGGGATTCTGGAAGATTTGGGTAGATCTTCTAAGATCCCTACTAACTCTTACAACTGCAATTAGCTTCAGTTCCGAAGTCCACGTAATCTTGAGTTAAACAAACGAGGTGCTGATTTAAAATACGCAAATGTAACCAAATAAAGCATCCCAAATTAACATTTTCGTTTTTAAAGTTTTTTGGTACAATTATTACTTTTAGTAAAATTATTAAATTCTTCTCTAAATGAATTAAATTTTGCAATAATAGCGCTTTCGTGAAGGTACGAAAATTCATTACTCTGAATTAATAATCCGCTAAATTAATTTAAATTCAAACTTTCTGTAATCTCCTTCGGATTCTGAGGTAGCTGATTCACTAATGTACAGGCTGATTGTGTGGTTACATCTCTCTAAAACTTATTTCATTTTCTAATTTAATTTGAAAGCTTTAAATTCGAAATTAAGTTTTTAAAAGCTTACACAATTAATTGTTTCCATTAAAAGCAAAGTTTTAATCATACATCTTTGAAAATCATCATCAGCCTATACAGGGCACATGCCTATCCGGTATGAGCGTTAGTCAACCACGCATTGGGTACGCGTTGGGTACGTATTTTAAATGCGGGTTGGAATACTGTGTAGTACAATAACATTATCAGAATTTCTTGTTCAGTGTATGCAGGTTTCGTTACAATGCTTTCTTTCACCGTTTCAGAGCAGTCGGTATTACGTATATAAGTAAGAAAAATTATTGGTACATGGCATGACATCCATGCGGATTCTAACCAACCCCTCATGACTGAGTGTCCATACATCTCAGCGACGTGCCACCGACGCTCTTCTGAAAATAATTTACATCAATTATAAATGTTCTAATCCACCATTCAAAATACAGAAACGTTTTGTTAACATCCTATAAAGTACATTAAAAGGGGACAAGGCAAGTCAAATTCGCGAAGTCACCACGACCTACCCCTTGCCCAAGTACCTATAAATCAACCAATACGCCACCTATAAATTATAGTTACGGAACCACATTTTAAACTAAGACAGAATTTAATAATGAAGACACGCATCGATTGTTTAACGACTTCCTTAATTGAATTTCGTACGTTAACTTGATATATTAAAGGGTTGAACGATTTAGCTCATGATTTAAGATTTCGGCTTTAGGATTATTGTTTTAAAATTAAATTTCGGTGTAGAAAATGTTTGTCATGCTTAAAGTAGTGTTTCAGTCGAACAAACACGACTACAAGTGATAAGAGCGCACGGTATTGGGAGTTGTTTTAAATACAAAATAAAATGTTTATACTATGAGTTTAAATTTTATTCTGATTTTTCTGATATTTTTGGCGTCTAGGGTTGTCAACTTATCACATCCACAACAAAATGATTAAATATCACTACAACATAATTCTATGTAGTCATTATCATCATCATCAGGCAGGTAAACCCCATTGCTGAGTATATGTATAGGCCTCGCCACGCTAGTCTCATCCACTGTTCTCATTCTACGTTAAGTAGTAGGTATGCCAATTATATTAGTTAAGTAATTAAAAGTGTTCGAACTAAAATATTGTTAATACATACATCTTATTCAAGAGCCACGCTCTTGTCTCTTTTCCGCTAGTGTCTTGAGTTCTTGATACGAGACGACATCAACCTTTTCTTTCACTTGGGCTAGATAACAGATGAGATAGATTGATAATACTTAAATCATATAGTTATCTCATATAAATCCTAGATCTCTACCCACACCTAACAGGGAGTAACCGCACAGTAGGTAGGTAGTAGGGTACTCTTTCTGATACTATAATAAGGACGTCACATTATTCATCATAATTTCTTCTTTAGCGTATAGAAGATGCCTCATGATGTTTGAAAAATTCTTATTATACTTACCGTTTAATAAAATGTTTATGACGGAATTGGCAACTTCATAAACTATACAATCTACTGCAAATGATTTTTCGGTTACAAGGCAAATTCTTTTCCTTCATTTATACACAACCTCCTATGCAAAGACTTAAAACATCTACAGAATTACGTAAATTAAGTTTACACAAAAAATAATATCACGCTCTAATTGGTGCATAGAGCTTTCTGTCCCCTAAGAAAATATTGACTCCGCGGTCCCTTTACATCTTCCGTGTTGTTCAAAGTAGATTAATGTTTGTGTTGGTTATTTGCACTGTTCTTCATAAAAATGCTACCGAACTCGGATAAACAAGGGTTTAATAACATTTCGTGTGTTTTGTGACGTTATCTGGTATAATCCTTTTCAGGGCGACCGCGGTTTACAATTCTCTAGAATTTATTGTGTTCTGTTTCGTATTTTCGAGTTGGTATTTGTGTTTTAGATTAGTTGTTAGAAAACTTCATTTTGATTTTGAGTTCAGATAAGTTTCTAGTGTCTAATAAATTTTGTTTTGCTGCAGTTGAAGTTTCTATTTTGATTAAAATCAAAGTGTTAACTTTATCGGTATCGATAAAACTTTTTAGTTCATAAAGTTTATTTGATTTGAATAATTCGAAATTGTGGGCTTATTTAGATCGTAATATTATTTTAGAAATGCATTATTTTACGTATTATTGTTCAGAGTGCACGTAACAGACATAATAGGTGTGTCCTATAGGTACTTATAATTATAGCCAATGAAATTTATATAACATTAAGATATTAATTATACTTACAGATAAAATTTGACCACCATTTGCTATCCTGACATTGCCGCTCTCGTATCTTCAACAATAAATCACTTTATACATATTCCTTGAACATACCATTTAACAAACATAAAAAATTTTTCTTCTATAATAATATTATCAATCAATCAATCACATATACTTACTTCATTTTATGCCAAGATTTTTAAAAACCAATTACGCTAATTATTAAAAAAAAAAAAATTGTCTTTTTCTCTCTGTCTGTTACGTTTTCATGGATAAACAACTAAATCGATTTTGAAAAATTTTATATATATCGTGAACCATGAGAAAGGAAATAGGCATACAAATTTGTTGTTAAACAGCTAGTTTAAAAAAAAACGAAATTATTACCATCCAGACCTCTATAACAATCGGCGAGGTACCAGGAAATCATGAGATTTGAAGTGCTCCACTGAGGCGGACGGAGCAAACACACTCGCCTTTTGTGACAGAACGTCGTAATCTCCCGTCTAGGGATTTTAATTACTTATTGGAAACTTGTGGCCGCCGGCTGTATGGGATCTTCTCCGAGCTTTATTGCAAGATTTGAGTCTTGACGTTGAAGGACAGGTTACCATTGTTACAAGATTTATATTTTTTATCTATAACAAATTATTAAACGATGGTGATACATTTTTAAATGTCTGTAAAGTCATACCACGTTTCGTGCAGTTTAAAACGAATAACCTTCCCTATAAAAACTTAAGCAAATAATTTTCTGGCATTCCTAGATGATTTCTTTTTCAATGCGAACTATCGAGATACTCTACAAGGAAGAAATTGGTCCCAACAAAAATCTTGCCGAAACGAAATTCGTTCAATAAGAAATCCGGCAATAAAGGTTATATCTAAATGTGTTCAAAGTCAATAAATTAAAACAATTACATGTCTGAAAATATCACATACATAATTAAAATCTTATTTATTAATTCCAACTCACAAATTCCGACATAGTTATAAAGAAATTCTAGTATTTACAGAACATTTTTTGCGTAACTTGGGATATATTCCGTGTGCTTAGCACATACCATCCCATTTCAATATGGGTAAGCTTTCCTACTATAACTATACCAACCTTTTCAAGCATGCAGTTTTAGGAATGTTCACACTTAGCCACAGTTTTAATAATTTTGATGCTGTTCCTTTTTTTTCTTTTTTCTTTAATTCTTTTCTTAGA
Source organism: Agonopterix alstromeriana (assembly GCA_963924505.1). Classification (NCBI taxonomy): domain Eukaryota; kingdom Metazoa; phylum Arthropoda; class Insecta; order Lepidoptera; family Depressariidae; genus Agonopterix; species Agonopterix alstromeriana. The sequence continues at coordinate 12,307,694 of OZ004670.1, forward strand.
ATTTGTATATATTTTTTTATTGTAACTAACCTCAAACCTGCTTATGTGTATTGCATGCCATGGTTGCCTTTTATTGAGGTGGCACACGCCTTTTGTCATTGTATGTCATTGTTATAATATTGTGTTCACCTTGTCGGCGATACTAAAGAAATAAAATAAAATAGTGCTACAGGTTTTGTGCCTTTATGAGTATAATTTTGAGAGAGTATCATTCGAGAACACAATGGTAGAAGTAATAGTTCCTGTGTCAACATAATACAGGATGTGATCGCGTCGGTCTCACGTCAGCCTCTATGTATCTTATACTTACGAGTATGCGAGCATAAATGGATTTTGGATTGTTGACTTTTAAGTCTAGGTGTAGGGAGGATAGTTTAATATCAGAAGTTTATCATAGTATCGTTTTATTAGAGTATAAAAATTGTATATGGGGTCCTTCTTAATACGCTGACGGTTTTTTAAGACGAAGATTAGACCATCAAAATGAACAACTTTCTACAGGGTCGTTATATGCTGACACTTTTTTATGAGGATGATCAGACAGTCAAGATGAAAAACTTTCTCTATGGCACCAGCATCGAAATCGTGTAGAAAAAATCGGCTAATCCATACAAAACTGCGAACCCATTCGAGTCAAATGTACAGCTGCTTTTGTTTTCGCGATTTCGATGTTGGTCGCATAGATAAAGTTGTTCAGTTTAATAGTATGATCATTCCCTTAAAAAGTGTCAGCATATTAAGAAGGACCCAGTATATGGGACCGACATCGAACTAGCGAAAAAAAAATCAGCTCTTCCTTACATAACTTCAATCCTACTCGGCCCAAATGTATGGGACAGCAGATATTTTTTTCGCGAATTCAAGGTCCCATAGATAAAGTTGTTCAGTTGGATGGTCTGATCCTCCTCTTAAAAAACATTCAGCTGGACCAGTAATTCCTCTTCGTGGGTACAGTTTCGGACTAACTTCCTCTTCGTGGGTACAGTTTTGGACTCGGACAGTTCGGACCAAAAAAATATCGAAAATTAGTGAACTGGAAAGATTCTACGCGGAATTCGTTTTGCGCCCCTAGTATTAAAACAGCATAACTTAAGGTAAGAACCAATGTTACAAATTTTCTGTTATATCTAATTATGACTATATCCAAAATGCTTCCTAAACTAATAGCTACCTACGAGTAAGTATCATCATCCAAATTATTCAAAAATAGGTTTTTACAATTCACAGTCGGGTCCAATTGTACCTGCAAATTACATTATTCTGAATGGAAATTTTATTTCGGTGATTCCAAATTCAATGCAAAGTAAGTAAACACAAAGAGACTAAATAATGTAGCAATTGTAATGCAGGGAGCCGATCGAGCTAATTTAAAACATTGACGATCGGTGCAGATTCAGTTCTGGTTATGATCATGTGTCGATTCAGGTTATGTTCCCAGTCGTTAAGCAGTTTGATCCGGCTACTATCTCTGATGGTACGTTACATAAAAACCACATTAGAGGCAGTAAGGCGGTCTGAATAAACTCTGACACCAGGGCTTGCTGCCCATACGATAAGAAGAAGAAGATTCTTCTCAACCGCAACATCCTTTATAAAAATGTTTACATTGAAAAGCAGAATCTTTCACCTGGCGTATAAGGTCATACATACCTGTCTATGATATTTATAATTTATTCATGTGTGTGTAAGCATGGTGCCAATGACTTCTTTCAATTGAAGCTGGCAAATATTAGCATTGCCAGCTTTGATCTTAGGTCGACGTTCATTTTGAGCGCGTGCTCTTAATTAAGTTCAAACAAGACGTGCTAATCGAAAGGTTATATATAATATAGATATTTATGTTTGAATACTGCTCCGTACACTGAGTGTATTTTGAACTATGTTTTATTTACCTGTCAATAATTTGTCCGTTGTTTGTTGTTATAATAAAATCCCCGAGACCATTTTGAATCTTTCCGAAAATATGTTTAAAACTCAAATCAAAAAAGTCCTCTGTAAAAAAGCATATTATAAACTGGATGATTATTTAAATGATCAAAATGCTTGGATCTGAGGTCACTAGCTTATAGTTTATTTACTTTACTGTATAGTATCAATTATTTTATTAAATAGACTATGTATTATTGTATACATAACTTTAGCTTAAGAATGTATATTGTAATAGTTATTAAGTCGTGTTATGTTGTAGAGTTTCTGGCCGCATCTTCTCTACAGCGACAACACGTTCCGACGCGGTGGTAGCTTTAAAAAAGATTTGACGTTTGATAAGTGTGCTGTAAGCTCCTATATTGAATAAATTATATTGACTTTGACTTTGACTTCCGCTTCGTTTATTTGCGATTGATACAAAGGTAGAAATAATAATATAATGCTACTATTATTATTATTATAACACTTTATTGTACACACAGATATAATAATTCACATAGTTGAGAAAACATGTACAAAGGGCGAGGTATCTACTATCGTCTATCTATACTTATGAAAGAGTTCCGTGCGTCCGTGACTGACTGACTGACAGGCAATGTACAGCCTAAACGGCAGATTTATTCTATGAAGGATGTAATGGTGCACTAAGAAAGGATACAACGGTGTGATGAAGACCATCCTCTTAAAAAGATCATCCTCTTCTTTTGATTGGAAATATTCTTCTAGAATGTTTCTACCTAAATTAATATACCTACATGTTTTGATACTGACAACATTGTCAATATGAGTGCTGTCGCATGCTTGTTAATAGTACATAAGTTAGAATATTGTCCTCTTAATTTTTTATATACTTTTTTACTTGTGTACCGTTGGCATGTCTAATAAATAAATATAATATAATATCAAAATATCAGCGTATTGAGAAGTACCCTATATAAAACATTTGTTCTTGTTCAGATATTTCACTTCCTCGACGTAATACTGCCGCTGTGTATGATGAGTTAGTCCATTTTTGTAACATGAATAATTTTCTTTTTGTTCATAATCGTCACTTAAAGTTCCAGAATAATTATGTGTATAAAGCCATGTGTATAGCAATATAGTGACACCATCTGACACTTGTTTTCACAGTCGATTTTTTTTTTCGCACGTTATTAGACGGAAACAGCGTCATTCAGTGTAACCGCGTCTAAGAGGAAGGATCTCTCTTTAAAACTAGAGTGAGCCATACCAATTGTAAAGTGTCCACTTTTTTTGACGTTTAGGTTTGAGTGTGTGGTGTCAAGTAGTATGGACAAAAGGCACCAAGTGACATATGGCCTTATGTTTACTGACATTTTTTACACACACTAGCTCAAAAAAAAGTGGACAGCCGCATAAACAAATATCCAGAGTTCCATCTCCTTCTACTATTAAAGGTACGTCATAAGACAAAAGAGACCAACTACAATCGCAAATTTATGCGGAGTCTATGGAGATCCTTCCTCTTAGCCGCGTATGACAATTTGACGAAGTGACATTTTGGTGTCAGGTAGCCGTACTCATAGTACAAAATAGTGGTTACGTCGATAAGGACATCAATAAGGTAGCGATCTCCTTTTTTAACCAGAGCGAATTTGTTATGTGCATCTCTTATTGAGTTAATAGGATAAAACACGATCCGACCTCTATTACTTCTCCTGGATTAAAAAAAATAAATAAACAGGTAATACTGAATAAAATTATCATAGTCATACTATAAGATATACTATTGTTTGTTTAGCTGGACCTAACGAATGATATCTTTGGTTTCCACTCTTGATCCAGAGGTAGCCAACCGTCGGATTGCCAATTAGATAAACCTGGCCAGGTGTCTGCAATCCGATTCGCCTTATTTAAGAATGCTTTCTCAGCTAAACAGAAATTCTTCGATAGAACAGAAAAGGACTCGATAGTTTTTGTTTTTGTTCACAAAGTAAGTAGGTTCAGCAAAGTATTCGATCTATTGCGGATTAAAAGACAAAGACAGAGCTTTAGCGAGATTAAAAACAGAGAGACTTTGCGAAGTTATTTTAGTATAAAGGACTCGTGATGTACCTAAGTATATTGATTCGAATCTTTTATTTTTAGATGTACATTTTGAGAAGACTAGAAACACATTCAATTTATATCGTAGATATTGCAGTTAGTACGGAGATTTACAGGGTTCTTTCTTTATAATGCTGACAGTTTTTGAAGACCATCAAAATTCTTTTTCATATCGTGTGGGCAGCAAGCCCTGGTATCAGAGTTTTTTCAGACCGCCACAAGGCCTCTGACGTGGACGATCATATATTAATCAACTTTTTCTGTTGAACCCAGCATCGAAATCGCGAAAATTACAACAGATTTTTTAATTTTTTTCTCGTTTTTGTCTCTATAGTGAAAGTTGTTCAGTTTTATGGCTAACGAAACCATCCCTTTAACTATTACTAGGGTGTTTTCTTACGCCCTGAATATTATAGGGTGAAATTGATATCATTAGCATCCTTTTAAACTAAAAGTTTATCCATTAAACTGAACAACTTTTACTATGGGAGCAAACCGATCGGAGCAAAAAGAATCTACTGTTCCATACTAAACTGCAATGCCCACCTACTCGACACAAATGTATGCAACATCAGATTTTTTTTTGCTCCGATCGGTTTGCTCCCATAGTAAAAGTTGTTTAGTTTGATAGGTAGACTCTTAGTTTAAAAGGATGCTAATGATATACAGAGTGATATCGAGAAAAAGTAAAAAAAAATTGCTAAAGTACAAAAGTAGCAACTACCTACTCGACTCAAATGTATGGGTCAACAGATTTTTTCGACGTTATCTCTATAGTGAAAGTTGTTTAGTTTGATGGTCTAAACCACCCCTTTAAATATTAAAAGGGTGTTTTGTTATATTTGTATAATGTTTCTCATGTCAGACCTTAAACTTCACATGAGATTTCACAGGGAAACATACATATTAACATATAGTTATATTCCGTCAAGACCCAAAGCTGGTTGAATAAGATTTTCGGCAATTATCTTAATCGGATTACGTTGGTTGAGCGATGACGTCACTAGGTAACAAAACCACTAAACTAAGCCCACTCTAATTGCCTCCATCTCTCTTGTTTGATATAAGGTTGATTATGTTTCCTTACGAATAGTGTACTTTAGTTTATTTACATGTACTGGAATCATTAACCTGAGAAAAAGTATGTCTAGAATGAGCCTAAAACGTAGAAGCGTTTTACAAAAATCGGGCAACTTTCTTAGGTTGGTGTGCGTGAGACGTAATACAAATTATGTTTGTGTGCGTGTATATGGATAGTGTTTAGAGGCCAGTACTGGTTGCAATTTTTTTTGAAGTTTTCTTAGCTTCGACTGTCAATCTTGACATTAACTTATCCAAGGTATATACCGTGAAATTATAGTCGTTTTAGACAAGCGGCGAGGTGATTCGCCGTCAGTGGTTTTATAAACTACGCAAATTAAAGGAATACAGTTTTCTTTTATTTCCGACAAATAATTAATCATGAACTCGAAAGTGTAGGCACCAAAAGTAGTTATGTTTGTTGGTACGCTCAGGTTGCTTAGTAAAAAGGACACCGACAATCTTTACCTACCTACTATTAAGTTTTATTTTACTATATCCTGGTTTTTAATAATAAATAATAAATGACTCAATAAGGATGTAGTGTGTGTAAGTACACGGTAAGTGTAAGAACATCTGAATAATTTCGGCGGTTACTTGAAAAAAGGGACCGCATGGTGTGTCATGTCGCTGGGATCGGTTAGGAAATGGCATTGCTCGCGTAATTTTACGTCGCGTAATTTCTGTAGGTAGCGTTTATATGCTGACAAATGATTAAATAACTGATTAAATGTGACTTTAAATGTGACTAGATAATTTGTGTAACAAAGACATAAAAAAAGTTTACGTAAGAATCCACTGTAACCAAGCCAATGTATAGATAGCTGCAGCAGGAGGGTAATAACATGAAACATTTGCTAGAGCATTGGCTATAGCAGAGGTTTAACTCCACTCTGACATTTGATACGCTATGATATGCCATACCGTGATTATAATTGTTGTCATTATACAGGGTGCTATTTCTCATTTTACGAAGTTTTAATCTGCAATCTGAATTATGCTTCCTGTAAACATTACAACAACTACATTTCTATTAACCTTTTTGTCTGTCATTGTCGATGTCGACATGTGAAAATGTAATTTTTATCTCAATAATCAAAGACGGATTTAAAGTTTTCAGCGTGATAGAGAAACAAACGACCATCCATTCACACATCCAAATTCTACCAATTTCCGCATTTACAAAATGAAAGGATATACTGCCTAATCTGCAATCGTTAATGTCAATAACAATTCATTTATGAATATCTTTAAACTATTCTACATGCATAACTATATACGCATATAATATAAGGTCATTCTTAATATGCTGACACTTTTTAAGGGGATGATCAGACCGTCAAACTGAACAACTTTTTCTATGGCACCAACATCGATTCGCGAAAAAAAAACTGCTGTTCGATACGAAACTGCGAACTTAATCGAGCCAAATGTATGGGACAGCTGATTTTTATTTCGTGATTTCGTCGTTGGTCCCATAGAGAAAATTTTTCAGTTTGATGATCTGATCATTCCCTTAAAAAAGTTTCCACATATTGAGAAGGACCCTGTTTATTCATATTCATAAATAAGTACAGATTAAAGAACTAATAAGTACAATGAACATTAAACATTATTCAGTAGGTAAAATTTATAAAGCTTGACACACTGAGCTTATAATAAGCTATTTCTATTGTTACAGCCATATAATCATCCTGTATATCCCAAGGGGTGACTTGACGTAGAATGGACGCTGGTCCCACTATATTGAACCAGCGTCCAATATTGCGTGTAGTGAAACTAGCTTAATATATTTGACCTTATTATTAGAGCAATAGAGTTGTATTTGTTCCGTAATGTTTCAGAAACTTATGAAAGGAAAAAGGACAATGGTAACATGAAGATTATAGCACTGCTTGATGTAATAACATGTGTGGACAATCGTGTAGAAAATATTATTCTTTGGACCTGTATTTAATGTCTAAGCATTCCGTTAATAGCTGAGGCAAATAACGTACGTTTTTAAGAACTCTAATATAATGTTCCCATTAATAGGTACTGTATTACGGAAAAAATTAATCAATCTGAAAAACATATGTAATAATACAAGTAAACGTTTTTTTTTTTAATTTAACGAATGGATCGTTAAATAAAATTTTGTCATGATGATAATGTAATTAATATTAGAAGTTCGGTTACTTATAAAATTAAAAAGTACGTGATTTAATGAGAAAAAGATGAAACTATCAGTGTATCAAACTTTGACAATAATACTATCTTCGATATACGGAATCAGCTGTTTCATAGGCTATTCGAGTAGTCAATCAGTACCTCGTAATTTCCAAATCATCATCATCAGCCGGTCACCGTCCACTACTAAACATAGGTCTCTCCTGAGGCTTTTTCTTATACTTATATAAAACCATTATCCAAAAAAATATATAATTTATTTTTATATCGACTTCAGCTCTTTTCCAACGACAAAATAAAATACACTGTGCACAAAACGTATATATTTCAGACTCATCAAAAAGGCTGTGATCTTATTTTAGTCATGTTGAACATCGATTTCCATTCAAATATAACTTTCTACATTACGTAAGCAGGATTGCGTTGTACAGTGCTGTTAGTTGGTGTTGTCCAACATTAATAATAATATTATTATTTGTCGATGTATGAAGAAGACTTATGTAAAGCAGCAATAATATTATGGGCACCGGTTTTTCATACAAATCCAATAGTAATGTTTTGATGTACTTAATATCAAACCACGTGGACGTGAGTTCGAGAATATTGATTTTTAATATTCAGATTTTGGAATTATTTTATTACTATTCTTTTCGATCGGAATGAAATAAACGCTATTGTAAGCTAAAAATAGTTTGATTGTTACAAACTAAAAAAACTCACTGAGCCTTTAAAGGCCTTCATACGATCTATTTTAACAATGTATTTACAAGAGGGTTCTAAATATATAATAACTTGATAAATAACTCGAATGATCCATGCCAAACTTTTTTTATAATGGGCGGGCTCCATGTCTATACAATTCTGACAATATCATATGGTTTATATAATTTCAAGTATTGTTTTATTTTACGAACAAAAACACATTAGAGGTAGGTATACAAAAAGGCAGAGCCACGTGGCCAGCCAAAGCACACATTATGTCTGTTCGTGAATCTACAGCCACGAGACTTCGTTATCGATCTAACATTATAAGATCATTTGTTATTTCAAAATTCACCTTGTGTCTGCTTCAGTCCAAAATACTCACTTCGCTAATGTATTTACGATACCTACTCTCCAAAATTAATTTGTAAACAGACCTTTGTCTATAAGGACAATATAATTACCTCTATAAGCCTAGCCTGTTAGCGTACCTCTAATGGATGCCTGGCAATGTAGCCATGTTTACGAAACGCAATTATTGGCTTGTCCATTTTACAATATGAGATTTAAGTACAAATTAAGTGAATTAGAAACTGGGAGGGCACGGCAGGAGGCCGTCCGTTCAACCCCAAAGTTTTAACGTCACCATGTATCTAGTAGAGAAATCTACAGAGTGAATTTAAAGTCATTAACATACTTTTAAACGAAGATTCTGCCCATCAAACTAAACAACTTTACTGGAGCTAACCTGAAATCGAAATGAAACAGAGGATTTTATTGCGATTTTACTTTTGCTCCCATAGTATAAAAGTTGTTCAGTAAACTGAAAAAACACACACACTGAACACATTGACACACTGATTTGAACATTAAAATGCGTTCAATAGGTAGAGTCTTAGTATAATATATGAAGATTTCAAATTCAGCCTGCATTATACAACGTGTTAATGAATTAACGCAAAACTATCCAATTATCATGGTTTCAAGATAGGTTTTTTTTTTCAAAATATTGAATAATTTGTTTGTAAAATTTAAAAATTTCTGAACTCGATCGCAACCCACCGCTCGGGCACTCTCACCCTACCTACTACCAAAACAAGATTCCTAAAATGTACCCATAAGCACGTTAGCGCTTTCGTTCATTGCTGAAATGATAACAAATCATTTTTGCCTCAAAACTTAAAATGCGAATTTTAAATTTTTAACCATCAAAATAATGAAATTATGGTTTCAATCTAATTATTTTGTTAGAAATCAGTTGGGGTGTATGAGGTTTTGCGCGTATTCATTAACACGTTGTATATACCTACTTAGGTACGTAGTACGTAGGGGAGTGTGTATAGTTTTAAAGTGAAGACAAAAAATCAAAGTTCTATCCCAACTTTGAAATTGCTCACATTTAAACTTCAATGAAAAACAGAAACAATTAAAGAAACAACATTACAGACAGATTTAAAAGTATCTTTAAACTAATATCTGAGGGCACTTGTATTGTGCAATCTCTCTGAATAAAAATATGGACATTTTGTTAAATTTTTAATATTTAGATGTGTAGTTCGTTTATTTGTGATCTATGATTTATACACGATGTCTAGAATGAATAAAAAGTTAAGCAGATGCTTTTGACTTTTTCTACGCTTCCGTAGCTTAGACAATAAAACCATGGACAAGTTACGAGTGTAATTCTACTAACAAACTTTCCTGCCACTTTTTGCGGGGGGAGAGGTAGCATGAAATCCACAACTTTGGATTTTATTCCATTACTTTAGATTCTAATTTTGATTGTTAAAAATGGTCTCGTGAGAACCCCGAACACGACTACTTTGAAGTTATTGTTCTACAATTATAGGCTGTCTCGTTTAGTGATAAGGTATAAAATTGTTTGTAAATTCCCATGATTCATTGATCTTGTAACGTGGCAGAGAGGAAATGCTGCCGCAAGGCTGATCCCTAATTATATTGTCTAAGTTCCGTAGTAAAAATAGTTAAGTTTCGTTTCTAGAATATCATTTTACTAACGAAACCTATTGAAATACACCGTGTATTACTGCGCTATAGTTGAATTGTATGAAGAGGCAATGATCCCATACCTCAATTAATTCATCGATAATTGAATTATTTTCGAGTACCTAGACATTCAATTTGAACCTTGTACCTTTGTTATAATAATATAGAATTCAATCTATTCTAGATTAATAGAAAGGTAATATTCTTGAATATTGTGCACTCTCTATTGACTCGACATTCGCACCATCTCCAAACTTTTTTTAGGCTTTAGTCACGGCTATTTCTCATCAAAATAAGAAAGAAAAAAATGATAGAATAATCAAGATTACGAATTGACATATACAGGGTGTAAACTTAGATGCGTTAAATTCTTAAAGGGGTAGTTCAGACCATGAAACTGACCAAATGTCACTATGGAAACAGCATTGAAATCGAAAAAAATCTGCTGTTCCCTACAGTTGGGTCGATATGGCAACAGCATCGAAATCACCAAAAAAATATCTGCTGTTCCATACATTTGGGTCGAGTCGCCCTTGCCGTTTTCTATGAAACAGCTAATTTTTCTTCTTAATTTCAAAGTTGGTCCTAAAGTACAAGTTGTTCAGTTTGATAGTATGAATTGTGGTAGTAATTATATAGTACTCTGTGTTATGAAGCACCACTTTAAGTATGTAACGCAAGAAAAAAAACAGCTTTTCTATAGTAAACTGCAATGCCTACTCAACTCAAACGTATGGAACAGAATTATATTTTGTTCTGACATGTTTGCTCCCATAGTAAAAGTTGTTCAGTTGGATGGCTAGAGTATGTGGTCTAAAGGTTAATGATACTTTTCATTACAATAGTCCAAATAATATTGTTGGCAGTATAACAAACAAACTTAGAAGATCAAAAATATGCATAAAATATTACTCCTATGAAATTAAGAAAAGTAAAACTAATCAAAACATATTATACTATTTCGATTTAGTTTTTCTCTTTACCTGTAGGCCTTCTATCAGTTTTCACTGTATTTTACTACAGTAATTGCGGCGCCAATGTTCTATGACAGAATTAGTTCTCAACGTAACCACTAGGAGTGCTGTACTCAATACTCAATATTTTATTGCATTCCATAATGTACAACAAGGTGTTAATTTATAAGCTATGAGATCATTATGGACCCTGTAGGGCACAGCAACTATGAACATTACAAATAAGTAGGTAACTTATGTGGGCATATCATTAGAAATAAATATAGTAGGTACATAGCATAGCTTTTAAAAGTAGGTAAACAAAGTTAATATCACAATCATGGCACAACGTTTTTTATATTAAGGTAGGAGCAAATTTTATAACTACATAGTTATTAAATTAATGAGTTTACTACATTTTTGGAAATTTGGTTTCATCATTTAGGAATTCGTCTGTACGATATTCAATACAATAAATGTAGTAAACTACAGTAAAACTACTATAGTATACTACAGTGTAAACTCATGGTAGGCATACAGATGTATAAAGTAACGATGTGCACATTTCAATTTTTCATAAAGTCAAAGTCAAAGTCAATATAATTTATTCAATATAGGAGCTTACAGCACACTTATCAAACGTCAAATCTTTTTTAAAGCTACCACCGCGTCGGAACGTGTTGTCGCTGTAGAGAAGATGCGGCCAGAAACTCTACAACATAACACGACTTAATAACTATTACAATATAAATTCTTAAGCTAAAGTTATGTATACAATAATACATAGTCTATTTAATAAAATAATTGATACTATACAGTAAAGTAAATAAACCATAAGCTAGTGACCTCAGACCCAAGCATTTTGATCATTTAATATTCATATTTGTATTATTGCTGCTAACGAAATGTTTCATTGACAATAATATGTTTAATTCTACAGACAATATAATGAAGTCACAAATCATAAGGTTAAAATCGAAAGCCTACTCAAATCTCAATTAAGTAAGACAAAACCTTTGAGTTGAATGCTCGAGCACAATAAGAGCTCTGATCTTTCATGTGGTGTAATACGATTACATGGGGCATGTTATTTGAGATTATAATTATTGTGCTATATTAGGTGAATTCGTTTATTGTTAACTTGAAATTAGAGTTATGAACACAGAGCCAATAATATGGGTCGATGCTTGATATATTACGTTTATCTTAAATAAGTATGTAGCTAAAGTATTCGGTAGAAAATAATGAACACTAATTTTGATCAATAGTGATGGATTTTTCTATGTATTAAATAAATGTAATTAAAATTTATTTTTGCATCCAGCAGTAGGTACTTTATTTGAAATTGTATAGTTTACGAGCGTTTACCCGCGACTTCGTCTGCACTAATTATATACCAGATTTTAAGTCAGATCATAAAAAAAAGTTTCATCAAAATCGGTTCAATAGATTTTGCGTGATGCTGTTACAAACAAACAAAAATACAGACAACAATTCTAAAAAAAGTCGATTTGGAGTCAGGGATACCTAAAATTGTAATCTTTTTCTTGTAAATATCTTCAAAGTGCAGACACAGTACTTATACAATGTGTTAATGAATTAACGCAAAACTAGAAAGTAGTTTGTTTAGAATCGAGAGCAGAATCGAATTATCATGTTTTCAACGTAGGTAATTTTTTAAAATATTTAATAATTTGCTGTAAAATTTAAAATTTACTATACTCGATCTCAACCCAGAGCACAGGCACACTCACCCTACTTACTACCAAAACAAGATTCTTAAAATGTATCCACGAGCACGCTAGCGGTTTCATTCATTGCTGAAACGATAACAAATAATATTTGCCTGAAAACTTAAAATGCGAATAACTTTAAATGTTAACTATCAAAATAATGAAATTAATGTTTCAATCTAATTATTTTATTATAAATCTGTTGGGGTGTATGAGGTTTTGCGCCAATTCATTAACACGTTGTATATGACAGTTTTATAATAGTTTAGACTCTAAGCAGATTCTAAGTAAAAAATATTGATAGAATTGTATGAGAATTATTAATATTTATTTCGATTTTTTTTAAACAGAAATCATGGAATGGAAAATATATTTAGCAGTATCTTCTCAGTACCTCTTCAAAAGTTTGGTTTGAATTTTAGGTTCTAAATTTTAACTTGGACTATTCTTCCCATAAAATATTTTACTGAAGTAAAAATGTGAACCAACGGTAACAGTAAATACAAATTACTTTTACAAATATTTAAGTAAAATTTCAGAAACACGTTTTTAAAGTTAAACTTCGTTTGACCAAGTTCCTGTCGGATACGTTTTTAGTTTATCAAAATAAACTCGTATGAATAACAATATAAGGGACATGTCTATGCAATAGTTGACAATAGAGCAAATCAGACGTTTATTTCGGCTAATTTCATATTCTCCCGGTCAGTTAGAGACCGTAGCCCCAACAATAGTGTCCCATGTCCCCTGCAGATCTTGGGTCGGTTTAAACAAGGGTTTTTACCCCAATTATTGTGCAGATTCGCAATTATTTCCGCTGAAGGCTAACTATCTGAAACATGGAGGAATAAATTGCGCAAACATGATTTGGGGAAACGTCTTGATAGGGCATTTGGGGCTCGGTGATTCGGTGATTTGTGAAAAATCTTATAATGGCCTGAGATATTATTTGATTGCAAAATGATGTTTATTATAACTTTGCCTACGTCTTTCTGTCTGTGGCATCGTAGCTCTCAAACGAGTGAACCTAATCCGATGCGGTATTTTGTAATAAAAAGTCAATTTTTGCGGGAGTGTTTTTAGCTTTGTTTCATGAAAATCTTGGATGATACTGAACAACTTTCCCAAAGGAAAAAGGGAAATTCGCGAAATTCGAAAAAAAATCTAATTTTCATAAAAAATCGATTTGATCAGCTTATTATGTATCTTAGCTTATTTAGTATGGAAAGTCCAAAATTCTTTTTGTTAATTTCCTATAGATCTCTTAAGGAAGGTTGTTCAGAATCATAGGTACAATCACCCTTTAAAGTAATGCAAATGTTTTGAACTTTGATCGTAAACAAAACTTTAAAATTAATGTTTATTGAAAATGCAAGTACCGTTTCATAACTCGACGTAGAACTACTAACCGTAAACATTAATCATACCAATAAAGAGCTGCTTCCACAAAGAACGGGAAAACTCGTGCTTCTCGCAAATGCTTCCAATCAGTACGGAGCCTTTCATTTTCTAACACAATGCCCGACCGGGTAAAATGCGAAATAAGAACGTTAAGGCGAGGGTAGACGAATGGGGAATAGGCGAAGTTAGGAATAGTGACCGTTGGTTTTGGTACTGGCACAACTTCGGAATCTTAGCCAAATGCACACTGCAAGTCATATAGAAAAAACAGCGATAGCTTAATACGAAACGGCAGCATATGGATAGATAAAAGGAAAAACATCGTGAGGAAAACTGAATACACGTGAACGAAAAAAAAATCGGAGTGTCATGTAAAACATGAGCGAGGATATTATAGTAAAAAATAATAAACAAAGATAATATGTACAGAACGCTATAGCTGACTTTATCGGATTTATACACCCTATTTTTTATTCCAAAGGTGATAATTCAAATTTTTACTGGTATGAATTTGTGGCCTCAAATTCTTACTAGTAAAAATGTATTACCAAAAGCAATAGTTAATTCTACAGCAGTATGTAGACAAAGTCAGCAAATTGATTGCGAGTTTCGTAAATATTTTGGAATAAATCCTGAAGAATCAATTATGATCTTGCACTTGATGTTTTAAAAATCCCTTCGCTGACGAAAATTTACGTTAAACTTCAAAGGTCCCTGTCGTCTATACACAGCCTTATGAAAACTATCGGACGGTTAAAACTTCCCTGGTATTAATCTATTATCGTAAATTCGACTGCAGACGCCATTACTAAATGATTAAGAGCAACTCTTGCTATGCTTTAATGGAATTTCTAGTGTTTTTGTAGAGAGGAAAGATAATGTTGTAGATGTTTTGTTTTGTACTTAATGTGCTTGTAAGAGCTTTCAAAGTGTTTCATCTAGACTAAAGTTAGTAATCAGTAGTTCGAGTAGGAGTTTTCTAGTGTTATGCTATTGTATCTTTTTTTTAAATTTATTATTAATGAACTCTTGGTTGTGCGATAGCACTGCATTTCCGCCAGTGTCAAGTAGTTTATGGGAATATCCATCCCAATCTCAGGGATTGTTTTTGATCAAGAACAAGAAGAGATTGAGGATTGCGGAGCCTCGTGGTAGGCAAAAACGCGACGTGCGAAAACCACGCGAGACAAGTGCTCGTGTCAGAACCTCGACGTGACTCTATTGTATCTTGTGCGTCAAATAATACTTGTTTGTATTTTTTGAGTCAATATTATAATATTATTATGATATAGTACAGGGTCCTTCTTAATATGCTGACACTTTTTAAGGGGATGATCAGACCGTCAAACTGAATAATTTTCTCTATGGCACCAACATCGAAATCGTGAAGAATTTACTATAAATACTTAAGCCAAAAGTACGGGACAGCAGATATTTTTCCGTCCCATAGAGAAAGTTGTTCAGTTTGTTGGTCTTATCTCGCCCTTAAAAACCTTATAAACATCATAAGAATGCGTCCAAATAATTTTATTAATCAAAATGTTTAAAAACAAATCAACAGCTGAATAAAATTACCTTTGATAAAATAACAAACGATTGCCGAAAAATAACAACAAAAGAGGTTTTGTGTAATGTCAACATAAACTTTCTAAGCTTGACGGGCGGGCTTTGGCCGGAAGTTGAAGGGACAAGGCCAGACAGGTTCCGGTTGGGGATAAGAACTGCGACAAAGCAAAAACAATCTGAGTGACCCAAAGGAAGGAAATTAATATACGTAAATCATAGTGGCTAACCATGTTATGTTTAGGTGGTTATTAATTAGTCTGTAAGAAACAAAGAAAATGGTGACAGAATATTAGCCCAGTCATTTTACGGACTTTTGTTAGGAGGGGTGGGGAGTTATTAAGAATGGTACTTTTAAACTGTAACTATTTAGTGACAAAAAGACTATCTGAAAACATATTTTTTTTTAAAGTCACTAGGCAACATAGAAAGCCAAATTGCACCTCCAGGATGGCTTTTAACTTTATAATTTTAATTCCAATGCAATGCACAATGCACGACAAATAAATGCACTCGACGAGATAAATGCTAAATTTTAAATTTGTGGCTATTGCTGACGTGTTTTATTTTTTATTTTGGTAGATTTCCAAATTGCTTTCTATGCCCAAATTGGCTCATAAATGATACACCGAAAAAATATCAATTCTTAATTAGACCCGGCTCCAACCGTAAAATGACTGGGCTATATTGTATAAAAGGGGAGAAACCGCATAGTTAGCGAATTTCTTGTAAATGAAAATATAAGTTTGACATAGAAGCAAATTGTACTGACATTATATTATATAGGTTCCTCTTAATTATGATGTCTGATCTTATCATCCCCTTAAAAAACCGTCAGTATAATATTAAGAAGGACATCTGAGGCCACAGTATGCCAAAATAATTAAACAAAATCATCTTTGAAAAATATTTGTCGATTTTATCCATTGATCACCGTTGTTTATTTATTCTGGAATTTTGTGTACTTATATGTAAAATGTTGATCAAAATAATTCCTGAATTAAAACGCTGCACTGATATTCGAAATCAATATTACATTATAAAGCTAAATCAACTACTAATGACTGAACATGAAAAGATTCAACAAATCTTCAGAAAGAAATATACTGAAAGGATAGCCGCGATTACCTCTAAGCCACAATACCTTCGCTTTCAAACAGCAAATGACGCCATTGAGCAAAGCTTCAGATCTAAACGAATAATGGACGTCATACATCTCTGGATACAACTTAATACAGTGGACGGATCAAAGGACCCACATACGGAACCGCTCCGAGCTTAGAATAAACCAATTATGAGTGAAATATTAGGGATCAGTCCGCCCCAGGAAGGTCTTTGATCAAACAAGGCTAACTGCTTATATTTCTTTCCTGCCGCCCGCAAGCGAGAAAAAGGCGAAGCCACCAAAAATATATGTAAGCGAACTCTTAATAAATTACATAAATTGGTGGCTAGGAGACTAATACCCCTGGAATGGGGAATAAGCCGCTCATAACGTCGGTTAACTGCCCGTGCCGAGTAATCATTTTCGGACAGGATATTTACTTCCGTCTGTTCTCCTGACGTACGGTCCTACCAACCCGGCTTCACTTTCATTAAAAGGATTCATAAAGAAAATAAATTGCGGCTAAAATAAACACTACGAAAGTAACTTTATTGGAGGTTTGTACGTTATGGAAAGTATCCGAAATACGAGTATAAATAAATTAAGAGTGATCATGACTGTGACGGCCAAAATGCTGTTCCATTTTCAATTAGAATGAAAGCCGGGGACGATATGGATATTTTGTGAAATGGGAAAATAATCGAATTTCGACTGAATAATGAGAGGACCCTCGGTGCGTCGATGAATGGTAACAGGAGAGCACGACAACACAAAGGGTATTTAACTCGCACTTAGGACTTTTTGCCCGACACCCCCCGCCGCGCCGGACTGCCCCCTCTCTCTCCCCCGCGATTATATTGTCGTTATCGCCCTATAACGTATGCAGAATAAAACATGTATTATCTTCATTGCCAGTATCCATTTACCCGGTTTCACTCGCCTAATCCTTTGATTTATAATATCCTGTTGAAATATCGCCGTTGGCCGCAATATATTTAAATTATTCGAGCAGTCAATTAACGAGATAGCTTTTGCCGCGATATAGGCCACGATACGTTCACTGAAATGTAAGGTTTGGATTCGCAAATGTAATTAAAAGTGTATTTTACACACGAGTAGTCCAGGAGCTGTGTTCGAAATTTCAATTTAGAGTTTTCGCACGTAGTCATGTGAAAACTTGTTTCAAATGTAAAAAGTAGACCCTCAAAATGTATGGTTCCTCTTTGTTCGTTGCCCGCATATTTATTAGTGAAGTCAAACATACCTTTTAAAACTCTCGCCCCCGAATTTTGCTAACTTGCCTGTATTTGAACAGGCAAATTTTTGCCAAACATTCTATTGATACAAATAATACCGGGTAGCGGGAAAAGCGATAATTCACTGTAGGTTTTGTAAAGTCAGCACAAGGCGAGAGAAGTTGGTTAACTAACTTTTTCGCATTTCGTTATAAAGCGCCGTGGATTAATTTGGGTGTCGGGCGTAATACTTATTTACAATAATCCGACTTGTGGGAGCGCGTGAATTGTTGCAATGAATTTCATTTTCAGACGTAGGTAAGAGAGTAGGGAAGGGCAACACTTTTCTTATCTTTACTCGCTAATTTGAATTAGTTTTGTGAGGTTTCATGTTTTTTAAAAAGATGGACAGTAAATTCTTTCAATTGTGTATTGAAATGTGGTTCTGGCACAGAATGATCCGAATATCTTGGACTGAGTCCTGACATTCTTTGACCTTAGTCAGTAGGAGATTAGATGGTTTCGAAAAACTCATGGTCACCAGCCGTATGGAGGGATAGAGATATAGAGAACGCACGCCTACGAGATGGACTGGTTCGGTCAAAGAAATCCAAGCCCAAAATCGAACGGCCTGGAAGCTGTGACACAAACAGCCCATATCAGCAATGAGATTACGACTAAGAAGAAGAAATTACGGTAGATCACAAATGAATCGTCGTAGGTTGACTTTTAATAAAAAAAAAGGTTAAAAAACAGATGAAATTATTCTTAAGAACTTAATCTAAAGCTATATTGTTTGGTAAAAGTAGCTTAGTATAATTATTCTTATTGACTTATTCCTTATTCGTGTAATGAAATAATATCAAATTGGTTTTATTTTATGATGGACAACACTGTAAACCTCTATGGTTTTAAGCCTGTATTTTCGATATACCTCAAAGGTACATCACTAGAAGTTTACGTATGCAGATCGTAAAACCACAGTTTAAAAATACCGTATAAAACGGACCAACCCTTTTTATAATCCCCAAGAATATTCTCCCCAAATGATTCAAGTGTTTTGCGTATGACCGTTCATTTTATCCTTACCTTCGGACCAACAACTTTTCTAATTAGGCCCTGGAAATATTGCTTACCGCAATGCAATTTACGCGAGTGGTTTTGTGAAAAAGTTGCAAGGAAAAAAAGCTTTAATAATGACTTGCAGTAATGACCTTTAGGGTGCAACAATTAATTGTAGCTTAGTAAAAGAGCCTCTTTAAGGATTTAATAATGTTACTGGTATGTAGGAGAGCCACAGTTTATTGCTTCATGAGCACAGAGCAGTAGTTAGATCGGACGGCTAAACGAAAGTGCGATTTGCATGATGCAAATTGCAAACTACGTGAAGGTGAAATGTCACCTCTTTCGAGATTATCAATTGCAAAAAACTGAAGAAAGGTTTACGTTTTACGTTTACGTATGTGATATAGAATGAAAACCATGATCTCGATAACAAAATATACTTATTTATTACGTTTATCTATTACGTTATTATGCCCTCGCACCGTCATCGTCATGTGCGCAGGAGACCACTAAAATAAATAGTACCAAAAACATTCGTATATCCTCTGATAAAGCAAGCCTCTGGTAATCAGCTTTGCAATGAAATAAACAGTACGAAATTTTTCATAGCTTCAATAAGCTCTGTTTTTTTGCTGAATAACTATCCAAATCCGGGAATAGTTGACAACGAGATAAGTTTGCGTTACAGAAACAAAGATTTAAAACACTTCCTCTCACTTATTCTTAAAACAGCTTTAGTAGCATCCAAGATATGTCGGATAGTATATGTATCCAATAAATTAATTACATTTGGTAATCAGAATTGTCCAGAAAGCTAAATACGAATCGGAGAATCTCGTCGCTCTTATTTGGAATGAAGTATAGTCTAATCAGCAACTCTACGAGACGTCAAAACGCGCACTTTGTATGAAAAATTTAACTACCTAAATAGTAACTAGTGACGTCATCAACATTTCAATACTTATAGTGCCTCCTGTTATTAAAATAGTATTCAAGCTAAAGAATTACTGAATATACGAGTGTAGTATTATTTACAAATGTAATTTTTACTGAGTAGTAAAACTAAAATAATTCTATTGCATGCCGTCAACTAACTTATTAGGTAGAAACCTAACCGAACCTTAGGTAGGAACCTAAGTATCTAGGCAGTTATATTAGTTACTGACTGCCAGAGATTCCAACAAAAAATTTTCACAATTTTTTTATCGTATAGACAAAAAAATTACTCATACCAAGTTTTGAAGAAAATATACACCTAAGTCATTATTGCATAGGTACCTAGGTACTTTATAAATATATTTTAAACTTTAATCTAAATACAGAAGATAGTGAAACGTATTCTTTAGCATAGGTAAATACGGTTAATTGTGAACGGGGTGGGTGCCATAACATTTGCATATTGCGACGGAAAATCTCATGATTAACATTTTTATTAAACAAGGATTAACTGTAATCCTTTTTTATTCGTCAATTAGAAATGTTATCGCGACCGTGGGCGGTCGTAAAGAGTTGAAATAGTAGCTATCGACTTAGCAATTAACTTAATTACCTCCTATTTTAGATAAACGGGTCCTTTGAATTAAACTTTTTTTTTTAGATTTAGATCAGGTGTTTATTTATTGTTTAGTTTTTCTTTTGCCGACTTTTACGGTTCAATTTTTAAGATAGAAAGGTAGTTTAGTAGTTACTACACTGATAAATCGATAAATTGATTAGGACAGTAATAAGTACATGATGATGTATTAGGTATTTATTGTGTTTGTGCAAAACTTTTCTACAGCTTCGTGTTTATCATTGCAGTAAATACTGAGCATTCACAGTCGAATAACTTCTTATGTTCTAGTCTTTGACTATTTATATGTGGACTGGTTACGCGTGTAATTCTACTATCAAACATTTCTGCCACTTTTTGCGGGGGGGCGAGGTAACATGAAATCCGCAACTTTGGATTTTATTCCCCATAACTTTAGATTCTAATTTTGAATTTCAAAAATCATGAAAAGTAGTCTCGTGTGAACCCCAAACGATCTAAGTTCAAAGTTATTATTTCGCAATTATAGGCTGTCTCGTTTAGTGATAAGGTGTAAAATTGAATGTAAATGCACAAGATCAATTGTGCTTATACCGTGGCAGAGGGGAAATGCTACCGCAATGCTAGTCCTTATAATAATTAGTCATAGGTTCTAGTTTACCTTCAAAAACGAAGCAAAAAATTTTTTTGGTTATCATTATTTTCAGATCGATTTTTTTATAATCTCGTTAATTATGAACCGAATAAACGTTCCGCGGTGTGTTTTTTGATTGTATGTAGTTAAAGTTAACTTATTTATGAAGAAATTAAAATGATGCCTGGGATTTAAGACAGTCCTACTAAAGAGATAAGACTGTGGTTACGTACCCACTTGTGCGTTAATGGTCTCAATAGTAAGTAGACGATCTCATAATTTCTTAGTCACAATTTCAATCAACAAACTTATATTATAATCTCTTCACTAAATGTCAATTTTCAAACACGCGTCTCGCAGTTCTTCTCCCATAGGTAAGAAATAACTTTAGAACTAAAAAAACGATTGCAGACTTACACGTAGAACGTAAAAATATTTGATAAAACCAATCCTCAGAATTACCAATAAAGTATGAGTTTTCGTCTGGGAATGATCGTAAACCATTCTGAAACTATGACTAGGTATATTGAAAGTAATACTCAATGGCGAAATTAAACTACTTCAAAATTGAACTTTGAGAATTGCTGGAAAAAGTCAGATCAAAAGTTACCGTAGCCAACGAGAATGCGTGACGTATTGTACATGATTTATATGAATCTAGACATTATGTAGTACTAGACGAAGCAAAGAAAGCATGTCAGGCCCGACCAACGTTGAAATCGATATAGTATCTGCCTACCTCTCTGGATTATTTATTATTCGTTTTTTGTAGCAAGCGTCACGTAAAAAGTACGCTATGGCTATGGTCAAATTTCGCAGCAGGCGATTTACCCACTGAACTGAAGCACATACTTTCTCGGTATTTAATAGGTATATATTACGATCGTAACACAAGGTAACATAAAATTTACATTCATTAAAAAATCAACGTCCTTTCCAAGAGGACAGACATGTTAAAACAGCTTATTTAAGAATTTTTTGTTGTAAGTACGTTATGGTTAACTTTAAGGCGACGCATTGTTAAACAATAATTCTCATACCGGGCACGCGCGCCCCGCAACCCGCACACACCCCGTATGAAATGATTTTTGTTATTTTATTTAGTTAGGTTTCTAACTAACCAATAACCAACGACCATTTGAGAAATTCCATCTACAATTTTAAAGAGTGTTTATAGACTCATCTACGGAGAAAGTTAAGAGGCTTAAATCGGTCCCGTTTGCCTATAAGATGTGAATCTCTTTTTAAAAAGAGTTATGTTTGATATTTTTTTCTCTGTTACAAAAGTTACCTAATCATGTATTGAAAACTAACAAAATAAGGTTTTTATCATGAACTATCAGGTTAGCACCTTATATTTTCATTCGTTTCGTAATTACTGACAAAAATTGAGATCATTGACGTCAAAATTTCTCTTAAGTAAAAAATATTTATGATTTCTGAATAGAATAACGAGTCTAGCCACCTATAGGTACGTAGGTATTCTATGTTTTTGAATTCGTCTCTGAAACTTTAAATAATTACTACCAAACTATAACTAAGTTAAATCTAATTAGAGGGTGAACTGAGACTCCAAATACTATCAGAATAATTATTAAATACTAAACGCTTCGGCTTAAAGTTTGAATAATTTACATTTTAACGAACTAACTCCGCTGGCTCAGCGACCCAAAGTGTGTCTATGCCTCCGAAACAAGAGAACGCTACTGTTTCCAATTCTGCGTGACCTCTTGCCAGTAGGTGATGATGTGCAAAAATTTGTAGGGAGCTTGCCACAGACGGCATCATCGACAGGTCCCCAACTGTTCATGTTATAGCCACGAAGCCAATTCATGGCGTTACCTTTGATTAAATTAAAACAGGAAGATAGGTGACTGGCCTACAGCGCATGGACCGCATAAATTGAGCCCCTGTCGCCCAATTTCCTTCGTCGCAATACGAGTGGCATTGCGTCATTCAGATACTTTTTTTTTATTTCAGACGGAATAAAGGTACCACAATGCCTTTGTGAGCTTTTACTCGTTGTACAAATCATTCGAAAAGAAAAATCAAATCACACGGCATTACTGTTCACTCATAGAGACATGAAAATCAGGTCAATTATTCGAGTACTTAATGCAAGAACGTAACCTATCTTCCTATTTTAATTTAATCAAAGGACGTTACCTGTCGCACCCACAAATTTGCACCATGCAAGACAAAACTTTGTACGTGAATACGTAACCCGTAACCTACAACAATTTTTTTTATTTATTTTTTATTATTACAAAGGTTACAGTGAACACTTATAACAATGAATCCCGCAAAACCAATTGCTCGGTTTGTCTGTGGGAGCTACAATCACACTCAAGCTATTTTAACTTCTTATTTTGTCTATTTAGGTACATCGAACGTTGCAATATAATAATTGTACCTGTCATTATACATTTTGGTAGTAGTTTGGTAGTTAGTGAAATAAAGTTCACAATCGTATGCAAGACATAAATGGCGCACAAGATGTTATCACAGAGATTCAATACATATAAAAGGTCAATAACTGTTAGACCACGGCCGATCCCCAGGCTTCACCCCTACCCTGGCGGAAGATCTTCCCTTTTCAATGGAGGAACCTTCCACCTTCCCTCACAAATTAAATTAGTAGGTACGTACACCGTGATGAGGCCAATGCCCTCAACCAACATTTCCACAAATACGAAATCCATATAGATCTTGAAAATGCAAACCTAACTTAACTACACATACTAAATATTTCACAAACGCGAACGGGTTTGATTTATTCCAGGACGTACCAGCATTTGCCATTCACATAACGTCTCGCCTGCAAAGGTGCTTCTTTCTATCAAAAGTTACACTGGATGCCTCAAACTAAGGAGGTGTTCATGTTGTCAATTTTAGCCGTTTAGAATAAACCATGAAATCAGACCAGACAACGTGCTTCCCAGTTTTATTTCGGTCGAATGCGGCTTCTATATACGCCTTGGTAAACTCAAAGTCAAAGTCAAAATAATTTATTCAATAGAGCTTGAAGCACACTTATTAAACGTCAATTCTTTTTTTAAGCTACCACCGCGTCGGAACGTGTTGTCGCTGTAGAGAAGATGCGGCCAGAAACTCTACAACATAACACGACTTAATGACTATTACAATATAAATTCTTAAGCTAAGGTTATGTATACAGTAATACATGGTCTATTTAATTAAATAAATGATACTTCCTATAGGTACCCGAGACTCTGCTCTCCCCATCAAGGAATAAACATTAATATTTACGTAGGTTTTTGTGCAAAATAAACCATTTCATTTATGATCTTACAATGCGACTAAGGAAAGGGTTTCTTCTGCTGTGTTTTTGCAAGCGGGTAAGAATTAAAATTTCAAGATTGAACCTAGATAGGTACAACTCCATGCTCAAAATGTTGGTAGATACTTGTAGTATAAGAGATAAGAGATAATTTTGGTTACCATCAGCTGCATGGCTGATTCAGTATTCATAGGGTGCTAGAGCATCTCTGTGATGGGGATGGACCGACTGGAATTATGCAGGCATGTATGGACCTATTAATACTGAAGCAAATTTGGAGTCTAATAAGTGTGGGTACTAAAGTCACCAACGATTCGTCATTGTATCAGAAACATCGAATTTTATTTTGTATGTGACAATTTAAACACTGCCTCTATATATAAATAAACCTACGAATATAATTACATTCGTGGTCATAAACTTTGCAACAACAACCACATTTTTAGGTGGTTTGTGAGGTTACAGCAAAGTTTACTTTGATCATAATGTGTTCAGTGTTTTACACAGCTGGTTTTTCTGAGTTAATTTTAAAACTATTTAAGAATATTTCTCAGAAAATAACATCTACAACGTGTTAATGAATAAGCGCAAAACCTCATACACCCCAACTGATTTATAACAAAATAATAAGATTGTAACAATCATTTCATTAATTTGATAATTAAAATTTAAAGTTATTTGCATTTTAAGTTTTGAGCCAAAAATTATTTGTTATCATTTCAGCAATTAATGAACGCGCTAACGTGCTCATGGATACATTTTAAGAATCTTGTTTTAGTAGTAAGTAGGGTGATTGTTCCCTTGCGGTGAGTTGAGATCGAGTTTAGTAAATTTTAAATTTCACAAACTAATTATTTAATATTTTGAAAAAAAATACCTACGTTGAAACCATGATAATTCGATTTTGCTCTCGATTCTAAACAAACTACTTTCTAGTTTTGCGTTAATTCATTAACACGTTTTACCTATATTTAATGTTACATTATTACCTTGAAGTTATGAACTATTCTACTCTTTTGTGGGAACAGGGGTGATACCCCACAGCGGGCAAAAGCTTACACGTAAGGTAGGTATGTAACTTACTTTTTATTCCAAAAACACGCGGTGTGATCGCAACCGAAGTATTGTACGATTTATTCAGACAGCGCTCTCTCTGGAGGCGTAACTCGTTTAGGGATAAACAACTATCACGAAAAGACAACAAGATTCTAACATATGAGAGAAGATCAAACATTACAGAAGGTACAGCAAAAAGATGTTACCACTCAACATTGTATCCAATAGTAATTACTTATTAGAAACAATCACAGAAACATGTTTTAAAAAAAACATAAATAAGTGATATCTATGCGAAATAAGAGATAAGTTAGTAAACATTACGGCTGGCTTGCACCAAAAAGTATTAAGGCTTAAACATGTTTAAATATGATGCTGTCACTGTCATTTGTATGAGCAGCGTGAAGGATAGAACTATCACTAAATACGTTTAAGAATAAATGGTAGTTGGTGCAAGCCGGGCTAAGAGTCTAGTCTTCACCACTTCTAGATAAGTTGTTAACACCTAATCTAACAAATCGTGGCGGACTCCTAGATTAGCATAGGTCCTTTCTTCTTCTCTTCTTCTTTTTTTCCCTTTCTTTACTGTATAGTATTAATTACTTTTATTTAGATAGTTATAAGTTCTTTCTTTTCTTTATCTAACAAATCGTTTGACATGTTTCTTATGAAAGATCTGTGAAACGATCTTTCAGATATGCTATTGCGAACTTATCCAGAATTAGTGAAACTGGCTTTTAAGGTAACTACTGCAATTTTATATTATTTTCTTTACATCGTTTTGCTTGTGACTGTACTTACACTATTTACATAAATGACCAAATTCACTCACGGTGTAGTCAGAATCTTGGCTCCTCCAATACATAGCAAGACTTTTTGGTCTTAAAGGTATACTCCTACGGTCTGCCCACGCGCAATCATAGGACCAAAACACGGAATGAATCTTGATGTATGTATTGTAATTTGTAACGTATTGTGTAAATATAATACATCAAATTTTGAAGCATGTTTTATAAATTCATCAAGTACCCTATATTTTTAAGGACTAAAATACCTGTTCATCGTCGGCATTCAATAGTGCACAGAAGAGTTCAATTGTATTAAGTTACCACTTTGTATTCTACGTATCTTGTGACGCCAGGCAAGACAAGAGATTTATAGCATATCCATCGGACTCCCAATTAATCTCCTGCAGCCGCCGCACATATATCAATAAGGCCAGTCAAGTGGAAACCGCTTTCCACGGCGAGGGTTCCCGATAAATGATTATTATCGTTCTGAATTGTAGGTAGTCTAGGAGATTAAAGCGGTATTTTGGATAAGTAATTATAATGGGGTTTACATGTGAAACATGCTATTTGAGTGAATAATTTATTAAGCTTGTATAATTTCATTCTTGTTCGGTTTTCTCAACGAGTTAACATTTTTGACAAAGTATCATAATCCTGAAACCGGCAATATGCTAATGTTGAGAATAGCTACGATTACGTAAGTACGTGTAAAACTATTGTTGAAAGTTGTAGAAAGATCCAGGCTGACCCGAAAAGGATTATGGCTGTATGGCTTATGGTTTTATGTTCGTATGTTAATTAACCTAACCCTGATTTTTTTGTTAAACGTATTGGGTTTACTTTACAAAAATAACCATTTGTTTGATGTCGAAAAACCAGCAAACTATTCTTACCCTTTTTCGGAACGTTATTTGGATCCTTTTTACGGGACCCAAAAACGGAAGATAATACCTTTTATCTTTACAACAAAGTAGAAATCGTAAATTCTTGTCTAATGAAGACACGCCTCTTAAGGCTTGCCTTGGGTCACGTTTCTATCAAACTTGGTCCAACAATATTCAACAAAGGATTTGTTAAATATCCTTTCAGTACAAAATAATCCAGGTGGTTGTTTGTATAAATACAAGTATTTAAATAATTTACGAGTACATGACCAGTAATCAAATACCAAAATATGTATATGTATGTATATGCTCACGACTATATTCCCCGAGGGGGTAGTCAGAGATGTTCTGAAATCTCAGAGCATCCACTTTTCACCAATAGTACCGAAACTCTGTCCAGTGCGACGGGGGTGAGCCCGTCGCCACTTATAATGGACAGTGGGTACAATACATGCCTCGAAATTAAAGCATGCAGGTTTCCTCACGATGTTTTCCTTCACCGAAAAGCCAGTGGTGTTACAAATCGAACATAAATTCCTAAAAACTCATTGGTACGGTCCTGCACGGCAGGCAAGGTTACTTGCCACTGGACCACCACGGCGTTTTACTAAATACCAAAATATATATTTTTTAATCTACTACTAGTGCATCGGAAGTACTAAAGCATCGGAAAATGTTATCGCGAGCAGGTTAGGCGAGAAACTCTACAATATTTCATTCCATAACGTAACATAGTCAAGGCCAGTGATTTTGGTCATTCATTCATAGTGACAGCAGTATTAGCTTATCTAATCTGCGGTCTCCAATACTTAAGATTCGATCATCAAACTTAAAACAACTTTCACTATGGAGCCAACATCGAAATAGCGAAAAAAGGTTTTGTTGTGTTCCATAGAAAACGTCAATGTTTTGGCTGCCAGTTTTGCGGGTTGCTTTATGACTAAGGGATAAGATTTCTTATGTCTTAGTGTTTTAGTGAACAAAAGGCTATACAGGGTCCTACTTAATATGCTGACACTTTTTAAGGAGATGATCAGACTATCAAACTGAACATATTTGTCTATGGGACCAACATCGAAATCACGAAAAAAAAATCAGCTGTCCCATACAAAACTGCAAACCTACTCAAACAGCTAGGGAGCTGATTTTTTTTCGTGATTTCGATGTTGGTCCTATAGAGAAAGTTGTTCAGTTTGATGGTCTGATCATCCCCTTAAAAAAGTGTCAGCATATTAAGTTGGACTCTGTATACGTACAGTACAGTACAGTAACTATGTGTGTATTATGGATCAAGGATAACTATCGTCCCGGCCCGCTCCCACCCCGGCTTGTGTATATGGCTTTATTGTTAACATCGACTATAATCTATGCTCTATTGTTTCCGTTAGTAAACTAAACATAAACAACGTTAATTAATACACAAAGCTCGTCTCTAATTATCTTAGTCCTTAAATTTAAATCTTCAAATATATAACAGCCATTAAAACGTTCTTACGACAATTAATTAGTATAATACAGCTATTTGAGACACAAATCTCTATGAAAGTTTCTCAAATGAGTTATGTTTGTTCTTAAAGAGTTATTATCCTTCTAATTACGAAGGCAATAAAATTTTGAAACTTGGCCTTTTAATGTCTCTTTAGTAAAATTTTAGCTTTTTTGTTGTTTTTTTTATTACTGTACTTTTAAATTGCAGGTCTTTATCGAGATTAAGTTAACCTTTGTAAAAAAACTAAAGCACATACCATTCTGTAGGTAAATAAAATAATTAAAAAAGCCTTTATTTGAATTCCATATCATATGATTTCTACATTTCAAATGTTGTTAGTACTGTTAGTATCTCCACTTTTTAGGTAGTTAGTATGATTAGTCTTCTATATTTCAGATATGAACCCCACTTTGGGTAAAGGCCTCTTCCATCCTCTTCCACAACTCTCTGTCTTTGCCCTTGCTCATCCACTTTTCTCCAGCTACATTTTTGTAGGTATGCACATAATATTTAACACATCCAAATATCATCTATATCTCACTGCAGGATGCTATTTGATTCAATTTGTAGCTTCATTAATGTTTTATCTCAAAGTTGAATCCTATACAGGGTGTAAGTGACAGCCTACCAAATACCGAAACGGTGAACTCAGACCATCAAACTGAACAACTTTCACTATGGAGCATACCTCAGGAAACGCGAAAAAAAATCAGTTGTCCCATACAAAATTACTGTACCTACTCGACTCAAATGCATAGTGAAAGTTGTCCAGTTTGATGGTCTGAGTTCACCGTTTCGGTATTTGCTAGGCTGTCACTTACACCCTGTATAACTTACTATAAGTATCTTACAAATATTATAAATGTGCAAATTTGGACGTTTGTAACGCATAAACGGATGAACGGATTTGGATACAATTTGGTTTACATAGATAGAATATGTTCTGGATAACATAGGATACTTTTAAACGTCAACAAGCTTTAAAAGTACTCCTATAATTCTGAATATAATTTCCATTTATATACAGAGTGTTAGGGTAAACAGTTGCATTACTTTAAGGGGTGATTGTACCCATACTACTGATCAACCGTGCCTAAGAAACCTATAGTAAATTCTCAAAATAAAATTTCCACTTTCCATACTAAACGCAATCAGCTAATCAAACGTTTGTATGAAAAGTCGAAATGTTTTTTGCTAATTTCCTATAGGTTTCTTAGGGAAAATTGATCAGTATTATGGGTACAATCGCCCCTTAAAGTAATGCAACTGTTTACCCTAACACCCTGTATAAAAGCAAAACCGAATTTTAATGTTTACTTGGTGTGTAAGTATTATTATCCACCGAATAATATTATAGATACAGACATTTTAATCTTTTGTAAAATTTCTAGAATTACCTTTTCCATATTAATGATCGTAGTATGAATAATACCGAAGACTAATTAGAAATCTGTCAAAAAATCCTTATGAGGGAAATAAAACAGAATGTAAAAAGCCCGAAATAGTAAACTCCTCTCCCCTTCGTTTATAAAAAAGAATTATTTTCAATGAAAAGGAAAATGCGATAAAACAGCCAACGTACCTACAGAAAATTAGTAGTAGAAACATTAAAAGGTTCGAGAGCATAATTCGCGCAGACCACGCCTACTCTTTTACTGGGAGACAATAAGTTTTTACGAGCTGAATAGAGGCGAAGATTGGAAAAAATTCAAAGCACTTTTTGTCGAAAATTGTAAAAAAAATGTTTTGTATTGTGAGCGGAGTACAATGGTGGATGGAGGAAATGAGAGTCTGCGCATAGCAGTGCTCAATTTAACTTGCACTCGGTCCGCCGCCCGGCGCCGAACGCCCACACCGCTGTGCATATTGAATGCCATATTGTGTTCACGTGGAGAACAATTTCGTAGATACGACACTTCATTTTGGCAGCTTTAGAATTTGAGTCGTTTTTTTTTTAGTTTTATGACTAGATTGCATTTTTTATACAAGTTGTAAATAAACACCCTAGTAATATTTAGAGGGATGGTTAAGACCATCAAACTGAACAACTTTCACACTGGAGACAACGTGGATAATAAAAATAAAAATCCTCTGTCTCATTCAGAGTCGAGTAGGTAAATTGCAGTTTTAAATGAAACTGCTTGGCTCCATAGTGAAAGTTGTTCAGTTTGATGATCTAAATCACCCCTTTAAATTTTACTAGGGTGTTTTGTTACATGTAATGTAAATTTAAAATGATATTTATAAACTAAGATATATGAATGAGGTTAAGGCGATAGAAGTTTGTCATTTAAATCGTAGCATGTGGCAACCCTTAGTCTCTGCCTACTCCCGTGGAATCATGGCATGAGCATAATGCAAAAACCAGCAGCTCAAATAAACAGGGTGAATTTGAAGTCATTAGCATCCTTTTATACTAAGACTCTGCACATCAAATGAACAACTTTTACTATAATTATTTCAAACACGAAAGTAAAAGTTGTCCATTTTGATGAGTAGAGTCATAGTTTAAAAGGATGTTAATGACTGCAAATCCGGTATAAGAGTTTTTTTTTATTATGATAAAGATTGACTATTGTAACATTCCGGATAACAATAATGATTGTAAGTTGACTCACATACAATCGCACATCAGTGACCATGCCTCATTAAAAATTGCAAACCCTCAAACATCGTTAAAAAGTTAGTGCATTCAAATTGCGCTTAATGCATTTTATAACATAGAGTTTTAAGCATACAACCGAAACGTCACAGATATAATAGACATAAACCTGCATGCTAAAAAACCATATAGGTAAGGTAATCTAATCTAGGAGCATACCACGCTTTGCCCGACGATGCTTTGTGCGGTGCGCTCCGCTGAAATTTAATGTTTCGCCCCGAACAACCCTTTGAAGGCTCTCATATTAGCCGCCCGCCTATTAGCATAAAACCCATAATAGCACCACCTAAGCTTTTAATTAATTACTGACCAGGATCTTTCTCTTTATGAACGAAACATTTTCTTTTCATTTTCTATTTACATATTACACGTTCTTCGTAAATAAGAACAGAATTTTGACTACATTCGCAATTTAAAATTAAAACAATTCCTGTGGGAATGACCCCTCATAACTTTTTCATGTTTCGTACCGTTAACATACGTTTTCAAAACAACGACTCCACTACAAAAACTCATTATGTAAACACATAAAAACAAAACAACATCGAATGAACAAACAATCTCCGGAAAAAACTAATTTATGCGGAGCATTCAGCGAAGCGAAGAAAGACGCTCTCGAAAATCTCTCTTTTATGTTTTGCCAAAGATTTAATATAAAAATTACTTTTCGCATTATCATGTGAGCCTGGTAGGCGGGGCGAGGGTTTGCGAAGTCATTCACTGAGGGCGCGCTTTCCGCTCTTTGGGAAGATTATCTCATGCGTGACAGCTGTTCCAAGTGCTGCCTCCCTGGTACTTAGGTTAAGATACTGTTATACAGGTAAGGACCAAATCCTTTGTTATCATTAAATTAACTGAAGGGTCGTGCCTATTAACATTAGGCAAAGTTATGTTTTGACTCTAAATAATTCCCTCCATAAATGTTTAATTCTTGTATAACATAATATTTTTCAAAGCACTAACAATCTAGTATAGAAGCAGTGAACATTTTTGTACTTTATAACTGTATTCTATCGTTTATCTTGAAGAGGAGCTTCAGACCATCAAACTGAACAACTTTTATTATAGGACCAACATTAAAATCGAGAAAAAAATCAGTGGTTACATAGAAAATGCCAATCACTGCTCGTTCCAAATGACAAGAGATTTTTTTTTTTGGCGATTTCTGTGTTGGTCCCATAGTAAAAATTGTTCAGTTTGATGGTCTAAAACCCTGTTTAATATATCATACATTTAATTTATTTAATTTGATGCCCTGTACACTAAGACACAGTTAAACATGTTTGTTTTAATAATATAAAAACAACAAAATCAAATTTAAACATAAACATAATCAATCCAAAAAAAGTAATTCATGTTAAACAGTTTCTTTATGTGCACACCCCTAATATGACCCCGATCTTTTCAAATCTCGCTTTCTTTTATCGCTTCTCGCATATGTAGACGTTTGATTCCCATCCCCTCATATTCCTTTGATTATTGTATTACGACCGAAACGAGGGCAGGAAAAATGGTATACTGTGCACTTTTTGTAACGTCACATAATCTATTTATTGTCAGCGGGCCCGTAATGAATGATGTTTTGCATCGTCGGCGACATGAGTGTTTGTGCTTGTTAAAACCTGGATATGACGTTTGCTTTCAAGTGAGTGAGCAATCAAAAACGAGTTTTTGGGAGGATTTATTAAAGTAGATTATATTTATTGTTTTGTCAGCCGGAAATGTTTTATTTCCGTTTTAGCAAAAATAAGATGTTGGATGTTTAAAATTTGGAGTACCTATTTCACTTACTAGGATCATAGATTTTTTATTTATGTTTTGTCATTTATAGAAAATTTCTTGCAAATGTAATGCAATAAACTTATGACCAAAATCTTCTTTGGGATGGTCCTTTGCTGCAGTCCATCTATCTTTTAATTATCAGTGTTCCGAAATTGGCAAAACGGAACACTATATGGAATCATCAAAGTGTCTGTCCTTCCATCTGTCACACTCGTTTTGGAAGCTGTATTTGTTACATCTCTGTACACAATCTGCAAAGGAAGATTTATCCTTAGTTTCTAGTTTCAGGGTGTTATGATAATATATCAAATGGTGTAGGGAACGTGGCCTACCGGTGTTTTATTCGGCTCCGCTGAAGAGGTTTTAGTGGACTGTAGTTTTTCTGGTGGCAGGAGTGGTGCGATGTAAAGGAAAGTTTTGTTTGCAGCACTGGAGGTATATTTTAGTGATTTTTACACCAGAGTTAGTTGTTACACGGACAAGCACCGTACCAATATGGAAGACGGAAATGGAAATACAACTTATTTAATTACTACATTTTATGTTGGTGTTGCCAACAAGTGGTGTTCGATAGCTAAATCACCTGAAAAAAACCTAGTAAAATATTCTTTATTCCTACTTTTTTATTCGAAATGGGCTTGCGCTTGGCTCACCCAGTGGAACGTGTAGATGAAGTCGAGGATATAACGCGCTCACCCAGAAAAAGCCTATCACTCTTCTTTTAAAATAACCTGAGTATATTTGCTTGGAGAAAAAGACATTATCTTTTAGCTTTAAACTTACTCGATAAGAACTAGTCAAACTACAAGATTACAGGACTTTTCTTTCTTGCCGTTTTAAAAATACATTTTCTACCTGCATAAGAGAAAATTTCTAAAAGATTTTTCTCTTACAAAACTTAAGAATATTGTCAAAGAAATGAGCAATTTCGCCGTAAGCCAAAAACAAATAAACGTCAATCCTTAAAAACAAATCTGTGTTGGAAGCACACGTGTTTATATGAAGGGGGGATACATTTACAAAGGAAAGCAATTTAAAAAATAAAAAATGCGATATTGGGCTCCGGCGGAAGAAACAAATGATACGGGAAATACTTAAATCACTGCTATTGATGCGAAATTGGAAATTGTATAGTCGATTCGATGAAACTGGGTGGAACGAATGGTATAATATCTCAAGATCTATATGTCGTGATAATGTGAGTCGGCATATACTGTATGTTAACTGAAATCAGTTTTTAAAGCACATAGATATATACAGAGTGTAGCAGAAGATGGTAGTGGTAGTAGTAGCTAATATGTTCTTCCATACAAAAGTAAGTCCTGTCCAGACCAATTTTATTTTAAACAGTACAACATGACTGTTACATGCTATAATCAATCATATTTGAAAACTACACCTACCCGGCTCAAAAGTATGAAA
Organism: Agonopterix alstromeriana; assembly: GCA_963924505.1. Taxonomy (NCBI): domain Eukaryota; kingdom Metazoa; phylum Arthropoda; class Insecta; order Lepidoptera; family Depressariidae; genus Agonopterix; species Agonopterix alstromeriana. The sequence continues at coordinate 12,342,255 of OZ004670.1, forward strand.
CAGCTGTTTATTTTTCGCGATTTCGATGTTGGCTCCATAGTGAATTTTGTTCAGTTTGATGGCGTAACCATCCCTTTAAATGTTCCTTCTGTTACACCCTGTATTCCTGTATATAGAGTATTTATCGTAATTTTTTTGATTAGTTAGTAGAAAATATGTTTCTCGAATATGACATCATGTAAAGACAGATATAGTTTTTTATCAACGTGTACTATAAATGATCCTTCTTACCAAATATCCGGAATCTGAAATAAGTATTTTAAATAATGCAGCAAAAAGAAAATTATACTTATGTGATGGCTTAATATTACATACTGATACAACATTATACAACGTTCATTTTAAACCATTAAAGCTCTACTATAAATCACGAATATGCAAATCTATCGAATGTATCCTCCCATTAAATAACTTGAAATAATACATCCGTGTCGAACGTAGGCGGGAATAGTCCTACCACTGACAAACGACTCGGCAAATATAAGCCGAATTATTCAAATTCCATTCAAGAATCGAAAAATTATAGCCTTTGTTCGTATTTTATCTCGCTTAAGTGATATTCGGCGCACTATCGAAATTGGTATCGATATTTTCGCTGCGCCCCCAATTGGAAATATAAATTCACATAATTGCTTATTTAATGTGACATTTTGTTAGCTCATGCATGCAAATTTATTTCCAGCCAATAGCAGAATTTTAGGAATCCGTAGTCAAACAAGGAACTTTCATTAATTATATCTGTCTGTCTGCCCCGCCTCAATTACTCACCTAATGAATCGAAATAAAAGTAACCTAAAAACAGAAATATGGTAGTTAAGAGGGAACACATTTTTTTCGACCCCGCCCCTGTACATTAAAAAGGAAGTAAGAACAAAATAGTTTTCTTTTCAAATCGATCGAGATGTCGTTGGATAGCTCTTAAGTACTTTCAATGATAATAATAATAACGAACGCTGTAGCATAATCAGTCGGAAAAATCTAATAAATCAGAAAAATTAAGAAAATAACAATTTAACATACAACATACAATTTTAGTCGATAGATTGCACTGAACGAAATTAAATCGCGCTATTGATTGCTTTTGAAGATTCCTTAAGTTATTTAAGCTATGTCAGGTTAAGCTTTTCATCATAATGTCTACGGAACCCTATCATGAGCGAGTCCGACACGCTCTAGGCCGGTTTTTTTTGTTTAGAGTAATCTACTTATAACTTTTATAGTACTGCCGTTGACATATGACAAAAAATGTGCTCAACTGCGAGCTTCATCAGGCGAAACTTCTCGCATTTCTAGACGAGAGCGAAACTAAAGTCATAAAGTTTATGCAGTGACAACATATTTCACAAACGCCGGGGCCTTTTATTAGACGGAGCCAGATGATCGTTGGATCCCCTTTCCGCGGGAATTTAAAGTTGAGCCGAGCTGGTATTGCAAAAGTTTTCAGCTCAGCTCAACGAAAATACACCGGAACGCTTTCAAAGGCATAATACTACTCACAGATTTTTTATACCAATTCACTCACGATCGGATTAAGTTCACACATGCGAACCAATCAGAACCTTTGGAAAACTTTGAAAGGGATGCGGAAGTCCATCTTCTTTATACTCCATTTCAAATATCAACGAATTTTAAGGCTATTTAAATTACAGACAAATATTTGAAACACTTCCTCTCACTTATTCTTAGAAAAGCATTAGTAACAGCCAAGATATGTCGGATAGTATATCCTTCTGATAAATAAATTATATTTGCTATTCAGAATTGGCCAGAAAGCTATATAGGGAACGGAAAATCTTTTCGTCCTTATTTGAAATGAAGTATAGTGTTGACTGAAATAAAATGTTTGATGAGTAGAGAACTGTTATAGGTATAGTGGGAAAGAAGAGATGATGACATAACGGGCTGATAGCCTGATCATGATGATGAAACCCAACTTTCCTTTCCTTACATGGTTTTTTTTAATAGAATGCTACTGGTTCCCATATAGCCCGGGCGACTCGATACAACCCTGAATATATAATATACTGACTTTTTAAGAGGATTATCTGCCCATCAAACTGAACAACTTTCTGTATTAGATCAATAATACAACGTGTTAACGAATAAGCGCAAAACCTGATACACCGCAACTTATTTATAACACAATATTTAGATTGAAGAAATAATTTCATTATTTAGATAATTAAAATTTAAAGTTATTCACATTTTAAGTTATGAGGCAAAAATGATTTGTTATCATTTCGGCAATGAATGAAAGCGCTAACGTGCTCATGAATACATTTTAAGAGTCTTGTTTCGGTAGTAATTAGGGCGAGAGTGCCCGAGCGGTGGTTTGGGATCGAGTTCAGTAAATTTTAAACTTTACAAACAAATTATTTAATATATTGAAAAAAATTACCTATGTTGAAACCATGATAATTCGATTCGGCTCTCGATTCTAAACAAACTACTTTCTAGTTTTGCGTTAATTCATTAACACGTTGTATATGGGAGTAACAAAAATGGGCACAGAATATCCAAGAGTACACTATGGGTTAAAATTGTCAAAAAAAACACAGCTGTCCCTACAAAACTGCGGTCCTCCAAATTAATGGGATAACTGCATTTTTGTCCCGTATAAAACGTTGTTCAGTTTGATGGTCTGATCATCTCCTTAACAAACTGTTGAAGGGCACTATAGGCATCTTGCTCTTCTTCCAAATAATTAAAATACTTAAAAACCGAGACCAAAACGGATACTGGAAACAGCATGTCTTAGGTAGAATCAAGATCTTGAGAGACCTATACTCATTATTCAAGTAAACACTAATTTACCTTAAACAATGTAAATCTTGCCACATAAGGTCTACAATCTTGCACAATCCTCAAGAGCCATTACTAAGATGCACGCTATTTACAAAGATATGCGACTCCAAATTTAGCCAGGACGGTCTGCAAACATCACTAAAGTAATATTTATTTACGACAAATGTGAAGGTACCGTGTTTGCATTTTACGATTTCACTGAAACAATTTGTATTCGACTCTTGTAGTGGTTGTAAAAGTTACAGCTGCTGGATTGGGACTGTCTGAATATGTCCAGGTGCACAATCTGATAAGCGGGCCAGGGGCGTTGCAGGCGCGGGGCCGTTGTTCTTGTCTGTAAGAGGAACCCTGGACTTGAATGCTGTTCTTTTGCAAGCACTATATTAAGTGTCAGGAGGAAGAACTACTTCACTTAGTAGTCTTTAGAAGTTAGATTGAATTTATGTTATCCGTGGTGGAAACCATACAATTACGTTACCTACTGTTGGCGGTTTCAAAATGTATTTGTCTTTACTGTCAAATATTAAAATACGAATAAAGTTTACCCATTATACAGGGTGTAAACTTAAATACTTTACAAATTTTAGGGGGTGCTTCAAAGCTTCGTATTTTTCGCGATTTCAATATTGGTCCCGTAGTAAAAGTTGTTCAGTTTGATGGTCTGAAGCACTTACTAAAGTGTGTAACGCATTTAAGTTTACACCCTGTATACACGGTGTCATGCTATCGACTCGACACGACAGTAGAAGATTACTAGCAAGACAGACGGTCAGTAGCACGTATGTTCGTTAAAGTTAATCCGCCATTAAATCTCTTGCTAGCTTTTACAGCGTCAACGAAACAAAAAGTGACAGCGAGAGATTTAATGGAGGATTAACTTTAATGAACGTACGTGCAACTGATCGAGAGGTACTTACTTCGGGAGACCTTACGATTCCAGGTCTTTCTAAGAACATCACTAAATCAGACTAGCATTGTCTTATCAGATGGGCCAAGTTGTTTGTGGGCGATCTTAACATTGTTTCAGAGTTCAACGGTCCCCTGATTTGGAAGCTTTTCGAATTTTTTAGTTTCTTTTTAAGCTTTAAGACTATTTTATCGAAAAGATTTATTTGGTGCGATGGCTTTTTCTGAGCAAATTTTCAGCAAACTTTTAAAAAAGTTTTTTAGTTTTTTATCTATTCATAATATACAGTGCGACTGTTCTTGGCTTAAAGTTGATTGCATTTTGAAGAAAAATTTGAAGTGCGAAGTGCATTTCACAATTTACAAAAGATGTAGACCTAAATTATATGTGGTCGAAAAACGAAACTAACCTTTCGAAAGAAAGTTTTAAGCAAAAGATAAAATAAACAATTTATCATTTATTACTTATGTAATCTAATACGTATTTGGATCTCACAATATTTACTTACTGTCAAAAATCTTAGATTATAGATATTTTTCGTCATTTATCCTATATAAAAGGGAATTCCAGAATATGTTTGTGATACCGTAGTTTAAGTGAGTATATTTAGTAATTTTTCCAAGTATCTACCTCATGTTTAAGTCCTAATTGTCAGAAACTCAAACGACTATTTCTATTTCCTTCCTTGTCAAAAAATTATAACAATTATCACCATCAACATAAATGTTGGCATATAAACATAAACATATGCTCATACTATTATGTACCTACAATTTAACATGAATAAATGAAAAAAAAATCTATATTCCCCGAGGGGGTAGTCAGAAATATTCGGAAACCTCAGAACATCCACGTGTCATACACACACGTCATACAGCCACGGTTACATACCGAAACTCTGTCCAGTGTGACGGGGAGTGAGCCCGTCGCCACTTGTAGCTATGGATTTACTGGATTAAATGACTGTGCTTCATAAAGCCGAAATTTCGTTAAGCCTCACTCTGTCACCGAGAGAGATCTGATTTAATCCAATATGCCAACACTTATGAGTTTTTTATGAGTTGTTGCCAATGAGTTTTTCGGAATTTATGTACGATTTTTAACACCACTTTCTTTTCGGTGAAGGAAAAGAAAGTGGTGTTAAAAATCGTACATAAATTCCGAAAAACTCATTGGCAACAACTCATAAAAAACTCATAAGTGTTGGCATATTGGATTAAATCAGATCTCTCTCGGTGACAGAGTGAGGCTTAACGAAATTTCGGCTTTATGAAGCACAGTCATTTAATCCAGTAAATCCATAGCTACTGGCATGTTAACGGACACAAAACTACGCAGATTGTTTCTGACAGTCTGACGTCAAAAGTTTGTGGTAGAGATGGCCTGGAGCTTGAAGGTATATCCGTATCCGTAATCCGATTTGTTCGTCTGTATCATCAGCCACTAGCCACACCCTTCGATCACTAATAAAAAAGGAATATTTTTATCCGAATTGATAATTATGTTTACTGTCAGCGAGATGGTAAACGAACAGTATGCACTCTTGGTTCTGCCATTTTTGGAGCATTGATTTTGTTTACGACTCATCATACAAAATCACACACGGCAACACCGAAGATATGGTCTACTTTATCATCATCATCTTCAGCCTAAATACATCCCACTGTAGTTCACTCAGTCCTACCTACAACAAGGCTTACTAGGAGGCCCGCATACCTAGGCGTTACTACACGCGTCTATTTTTTTATACACAGAATTATTATTTATTAATTTATTAAGATACTAAGAAACTGTTTTCAGGTTTTTCGTATACCGTATAAATACGACCCAATCACAAAGACTTTTCTTGTGAATAAGGCTAAATAGCTGCGTGGTAGGTTTTTGTGTGAAAAACTATTACCTATTATTGTTAGGTTCAGGTCAGGTGTAGAAGTCCTATAAAGTTATGTCTGATTAAATTTGAGATTTATGTCTAGATTTTTAAATAAAGTTGGATGAATATTTCACAGAAATCCATTTCTGGAACTGTATTAAATCCGTAATCGAAAAAAGATAATATCAAATCCGAATCCAAAATCTCCAATGACATCCCTAGATATGGGTAGGACGTTTAATTGGCTTTTATGGGTCTGCTAATAGATAGGAGTAGAGTTAGATACCACAAAGCTACCGTGCATCATTCATGCATGATTGATACTAGCTTATTTTTGAGTACCATACAGTTTTACATACTTCCATTTCAAAATGTAAATTGAGTCCTGAGACTATTCATTCTAAAAGTGACGACGCGACCACTGCCTGTCATGCTGAAGATACATATAGGGTCCTTCTTAATATGCTGACACTTTTTAAGGGGATGATCAGACCATCAAGCTGAACAACTTTATGGCACCAACATCGAAATCGCAAAAAAAATCAACTGCTCTATACAAAACTGCAAACCTACTTGAGCTGAATGTATGGGCCAGCTGCTTTTTTTTTTCGCGATTTTGATCTTGGTCCCATAGAGAAAGGTGTTCAGTTTGATGGTCTGATCATGCCCTTAAAAAGTGTCAGCATATAAAGAAGGACCTTGTATACATAAAAAGATTTATATTAAGAATACAAGGGGTTGGTTTAGACCATCAGACTGAACAAATTTGACTATAAAGACAACCTTCTTAAAAAAATAAAAAATCCAGCTGTCTCATTACACATTTGAGTCGAGTCGGTACTACAGTTTTGTGTCAATCAGCAGATTATTTTATTTTGTTGTCTCCATAGTTAAAGTTGTTCGGTTTGATGGTCCACACCGCCCTTTTAAATACCTGTATTACTAAAATTAGTTGCACCCTGAATACTTTTCGAGAATGTCTTGATATTCACATCAGTGTGTAGATACTCGAGTATCGCAATTGAGTATTTGAATCAACCAACCTATTTATCAAATTTGTTCCTAAGTCTCTAGTTAAAGTCTAGACAATGGCAAGTTGGAAAGGCTTGCCAATTACACGGTGAACCTCACTAGTTCTGCATTTAAATATTTCCCTTAAATTAATTTAATTTAGTTAACAAAGAGGAACGGTCGGGAGTCCTCTTATACACAATTAGTGGAACATGGTTGCAATCTTAACAACTGCATTCACTCTTGCGACAAGCAATAAGTAGGTAGATACTGGGAACCCTTTTGCTTCTGTTTTTAATTAAGTATTCTGTTTAAATACGAAGCCAGTTAGAATTTAAAAAAGAAAGGCAACGCTTTTGCATAAAGTTTTAATTTTGCTTCGTAATACAGCAACTTGAGTTACCTCATATTTTAGAACGTAAAAGAATTTTGCATACTTTATGTTGTAAGTATTACGTTTAATATCAATAAGTATTATTATGCATGGATAGGAGAGTAAAATCGTACGGTACAGCCATACCATAATCTGTTGTTAATTTTTAATTTTTCTGTGTGATGAATCTGTTTAGTACCTATTCTGTATTTTTGTGTGGCAATAAAGTGGTTGACATAGCTCAGAAAATTAGCAAGCTGAAGTGGCAATGGGCTGGTCATATCTGCCGAAGAACTGACAACCGGTGGGGTGTCAGAGTTCTAGAGTGGAGACCGCGAACTGGTAGGCGTAGTGTGGGACGCCCTGCTGCCCGCTGGACAGACGACCTAAAAAAAGTAGCGGGGAGCGATTGGATGTGGAAGGCCGAGGACAGAGTTTCGTGGCGCGCCTTGGGAGAGGCCTATGTTCAGCAGTGGATGATGATGGGCTAATGATGAATAAAGTGCATTTTTTTTTAAATAAAATGTACACATTATGGAATACAACACGGAATATGAGTTGCTTTTGATCAAACTAAACAACTTTCTCTATGGGAAAATTTTGCTTTTCCATACAAAACTGCAAACCTTTTCCACCCAAATGTATGGGACAGGTTATTTGTTTTTCGCGATTTCGATATTGGTCTCATAGAATATATATGTTCAGTTTGATGGTCTGATCATCCCTTAAAAAAATCCTTAGCATAAGGGCCCTATAATACCTATATAACACATACTAAAATTGTACAGAATCAAATTAACCTAATAATCTACCGTAGTCAGAGACGGACACATAATAACTATTTTGATATATGTACCTATACAGGGTGAAATTGATATCATTAAGCATCCTTTTAAACTAAGATTTTATTCATCAAACTGAACAACTTTTACTATGGCAGCAAACTGATCGGAGCAAGAAAAAAATCTGCTGTTCCATACAAACTGCTATACCTACCTCACACAAATGTGGCTGTTGGCTCCATAGTTAAAGTTGTTCAGTTTGATGGTCTGAATTAATCTGTTTCAGTATTTGCCAGGCTGTCCCCTACTTTACACCCGGTATTACATAATTATACGATACAATCCGCTGCGCTGCGATCTGCATGTAGGCACATACCTGATTATACAGGGTGAAATTGATATCATTAGCATCTTTTAAACTTAGAGTCTACCCATCAAACTGAACAACTTTTACGATGGGAGCAAACCGATCGAAGCAACAAAAAAAAATTGCCTGTGCATACATTTGAGTCGAGTAGGCATTGGAGCTTAAGATAAGATAAATATTGTTTATATGCACACCAAGATTAGACAAATATAATTTATAACAAGAATGAGAACACAGTTTTTTTTGTTCAGATTGGTTTGCTCCAATAGTAAAAGTTGTTCAGTTTGATGGGTAGACTCTCAGTTTAAAAGGATGCTAATGATATCAATATCACCCTTTATAGCCTTCAATCAATTTGATCGAAGCGTTTACGCAACGGACCGAACACAAACGAAATAAAAACACTATAAAACATAACCAAAAAAGTCTACAAAATCTATGAACATAAATAAGCATGACTGCTGACACCTTCCTGTCCAAATTAGCTGTAGAACCTACTATCAATCCATTCCGATTTTATTTCTTTCAACATTCCGTAAACAGCACTATGTGCTCAGTGAGCTTGCAGTAAAACATGCAGGCTGTATAGACGCCCTAGGCCATGCGAGATATCGGCAAATTTACAGCGCAGTAAGCCGTGAAACATTGCCATTGAGCCCACGGCAACCATTGATCTCCCGAATAGATGGGTGACCCTTTTGTTCTGTATGGATTTTGCTATTGGAGTGAAAAGACTATGATAAGTTTTTTGCAGAATGGATGCTGATTGCTTTATTATTGTTTTACCAGTCAATTTGACAGTTAATGTCAGTTTTGTACAGTTATACGGTTACTATTAAACTAAAAATATGTAACTTTGAAATGGGTCGTCATCGCATTTGTATTTATATGAGTTCCCAATAATTTGATTAGAAATTAATGTTCTTATCCATTATCATCATCTGCATATATACAGGGCCCAACTTAATATGCTGATGGTTTGTTAAGAGGATGATCAGACCATAAAAAAGAACAACTTTCTCTATGACTTTTTGTTTTCAAAATTTTATCCAAGCTCATTTGCGAGTCGTACGTGGTTGACACAGACTCCGAGACTTAAGTCAAAGTAATGTACTGATTCTGATAGATGCGAAATTAAGAGACATTGGCTGCAATTTTTTTTCCTTTATTGTTCTGTAGTCGGTTATAATATCTTGTTAAAATCGTTTATGCATTGTACTAAACATACAAACAATTGTTAATAATAACCAATAAACCCTACCCTTCCCAAGCATTTAATAACAAATTCCTTTCTCATAACTTTACTACAACTCATAATTATCAATAAGAGAAAAATATTATTTTCTCCCATTCATTCGGAGGTAATGAATACCAGGAGACCAGGGAACAATTGGAGCCATTCTTAATACCAGTTTTATTGTACAACCATAAATGGTATGATGCTTATTATTTTCCTGTCGTAAAACAACGAAATAATATTGTTACAGTCCCCTCTAATCTCTATGCGACGGATTGATACAATAGAATGTTTTATTACGCATAGTAATTCCACTTTTTATGTCATTGTCATATGCGGCTTTTTTATGGTTTACCGAAAACGAACTGACGAGACCGAATATAATTTTTATAGCGACATAATAATTTCGAATTTTTTTTAGTTCGTCGTCGTAGCAAAGTTTTTGACCACCCTGAGAATTACGGTCGTGAGTTTATGTATGTATGTATAATAATTTCACTACTAAATTGTCTCCACCAGTCCATTCAGAGCCAGGAGTGCGATTTTTGAAACTCACACGTTCAAAACAGCAGTAGAAAATGTCAAAATTATTATGGAGATGTGCATCTTTCTACTGCTGCTTTGATTTTCAAAAATCGAACTCCTGAAGTATGATTTTTTAAAGTCAAATCAGTAGTAGAAAGTATGCATCTTTCTACATAGTAATATTGACATTTGCTGAGTTCAAAGAATGAGTTTCAAAAATCGCACTCCAGGAGTAAGATTTCTGATAGTCACTAGTTCAAAGTTAGATAGAATGATGAATATAATCTTCATAGACATTTTGATATTTTCTTCTACGTGATTTTCAAAAATCACACTCCATCCTGGTTTGGTTAAAAACATCGAATTTTCGTTTCTAATTTAGAAATGCATTCACCCTATGCTATGATCAGCATCATGAATTTCATTGAAACTGACTTCACATTTGGCGAAAACCGGAGAGACATCGTAAAAGTTAATTTCCAGTCTCTTTTGAAAATAGAAACCGGTCCAAACATGTCCAGTATATGAGAAAATAGCGAAAAGTAATTGCTTTATCCAGCGTTGCAATTGCAGCTTTATCCTTAACGGTATAAGGATTGAAGTTTAAAAGGTGTACATAGATTTGGGGTGCAATATTATCTTCTTCACATTCAAATAAATGAGAAAAAACCGGGGTCCAGCGGACGAAACTTTTTAATTCGTAATTACAGGACAGAGTCCAAGCTTTAAGCACCATTAACTTTTTTCCTAAATGTCTGCCGTGTGGGGCATCCGTAGTTATATAAAACGGAATGGAACATTTCATTGTCCACATTCAAATTAGTTTTGGTTAATGGAAATTCGAGGGAAAAAGTATTTACTCTGTTGATTAGGAACTCGTCATGTGAATCGGTAGCTGATTAAATAAGTATAGCTATTTATTTAAAGGACCTGTAGTAATCCCAATCGTAACACACCCTCTATATCAAAAATATCATTAACATCATCATCATTAGCCTATACAACCTGTTAATGAATAAGTGCAAAACCTCATACACCCCAACTGATTTATAACAAAATAATTCGATTGAAACAATAATTTCATTATTTTGATACGCGATTTCGATGTTGGTCCCATAGTGAAAGTTGTTCAGTTTGATGGTCTAAACAACCCCCTTAAAAGTTTTAAATTTTTATTTTTACTTTTGTAACACCCAGTATTTGCCTCTTACTACCCTGTAGCTAAAAAACTGCCAACAAACTTGAAAGACGGGAGCAAAGCATTATCAGGAATCTTCCGACATAAAATAGATATTAGATCAGATGTTTACCTTCACTGGAGGCTCTCGAAGCGTCGGATGTCTTAAAGTGCGTCGTTAGCAGATTCGGTGACAATTTTATTGCGAAGTCCTTGGATTACTGAAAGGGCTGCTCGAGGGCGCTTCACACTTCCTTACGCTAGTTATCAAATTTTTTTGATGTGCGTGCGGCTTTTTGGTACTTTACGGGGCCTTTTTCTGTGCGTTCGCTTTTTGGATATTGACTTTGACGGTTTTGTGGTGATAATTGTTTGTTACAAGTGTTCTTTTGTGGGGTTTTTTATTATAACTAACGATGATTTCTGGTAAGTATAAGAGTTGTTAGACTGTAACTTTTATGCGACAGATTTTTAGGGTTCTGTGGTCAAAAAAGGGACCCTATACATTCTGTCTGTTTGTCTGAATGCCCCGCCTCAATTACTCGCTCATTTTTGCACCTATTGAATCGAAATTTGGCATTATGTGGTAGGTAGCTGTATACTGAACAACTTTGCCTAAAAACCTATAAGAAATTCTAGAAAAATGTTTGACCTTTCCATACCATAGTTCCTTTGTATAATCTGTCACCGTGTGCAGTTCTAAAATCAAATCATGTTTTTTTTTTTCATTTGCTTTCCTAATCACCTTCCAGGTTTTCAAACATTGATGTCATTTCTATCTAAACTATTATAAAACTGTAACAGAACTGTGTCTGTACATTGAACATATTTACAAGAAAAAGATTACGATATGGTTTTGTAGTTATCCCTGACTCCAAATCAACCTTTTTAGAATTTTTGTCTGTCTGTTTGTCTGTTTATTTGTGTAACACAAACAGTGTTTGTTTGTTTGTTCGAGCATCACGCAATAACTACTGAACCGATCTGACTTACAATCTGTTATGTAATTTGTGCTGACGAACACGCGGGTAAACTCTAGTATACAAATAAAATAGTTGTTGGACTGTCTATTATAGGTACGACACGTTGTCAAGTTCCCGTGTCCCAAGTACACAAGGCACTAGAGAATCTCTTTGATTTTCCCTTTTTCGTCAATCTTGAGAGCCCTCGGTGGACACGGTTTTGCAATTTGGTAAATAGTTTGCTCTCTAATTTATATGTCTGGACAAGTTACAAGTACTTCGAGAAGTTAATACATTAAGTAGATTTGTTGAGTTGAAGAAAATGTGTGAATTTCGACTTGGTTGCAATTTTACACTATTTTTATGTTTTTTGGAAACAAGTGGCAACTTATCAAGTCATAGGGCGATCGCCCACGACGACTTTTTGTAGCGATGCAGTCACGATACTATCGCGATACAATCGCGATGCCTGTCGCGATACAATCACGATGCCTGTCGCGATACAATCGCGAAGCAGTCGTTAGCCGCGTACCCATATCAAAGTAATTACACTAAGCCCATAGCCCGCACAGACACGATTCTGTAGGTATCGCTTCTATCACAATGCAGTATCGCTACAGCCTGTATCCGCTATTCCCTTTCCCCCGTTGTCACCCGATACAGTCGCGCGTTTATATTCATACAGTAGCGATGCTGACGCGCAACTACATCGCTACGGTCGCGTGTTTACAGCGATACAATAGCTTTGTAGCGCGAATGCGACAACCGATATCGCTGCAGTTGACATTGGCTATGAGAAAACGACATCACCTACGAGTACCTTCATCTAACAACAGTCATGAATCCGAAGATTGGTAATTATAAATGAAATTACAATGGATCATGTCCAGAAGCGATCTACTTACCTATATACGTAAACTGAATGAATGAATGAATTTAATTTTGTTTAGGACCTAAATGTCGAAAAAATAGTTTTGTATTCAACCCCTTACTTAGTACCTATTTGGAAGCTAAAAGAAGAATTTAATAGATGAGGTATATTCTTTTTTTATCCAATTAACCATGTTGAATTAGTTCAAGTGAACAATAAACGTAGATTTAATTCATTTATCTGCCTAGTTTCTCTTGTCCTCTACCTGACCAACCCCATTTACCTAATCTTAAATAAAACTTAGGTTTATATTTGGTAAGTACAAGGAGAAAGGAACGGAAACCGAGACAATTCCAAATAAATAAACAAAGCTCGGTAATGTAAACAAGTCTGAAATAATTGTTGGACGAAAAGAGGCAAAGCTTCGTAAATTAAAGGACTTCCTTCATTCTGTAGAGTGGCAGACGTTATGTCTTTTGTTTCTGTGGCTGACAGCGAGTAAATTCAAGTAACTCGGTACCTAATTGTAAATTATACTTTTTTTCGTTTACTGATGCGCGACGGAATTTCATGAAATTATCTTTTAATTATTTGTATCGCAATATTGCTTTGATTGGACACAAACTGTATAATTTATTATTAATATAGGCTTAGTTGGTTGTTGTAGAAATGTTTCTGACCACCTCGGGAGTTTAATTACAGTAAAGTATAATATTTAACTGCTGACACTTTTCAGTTCATGTTGGTCCCACAGAGAAAGTTGTTCAGTTTGGCGGTCTGATCATCCCCTTAAAAAAGTGTCAGCGTTTATTAAGAAGGACCCTGTACAATGTACATACTTACAGTATGGACATTCTTTACCTTACCTCATGGACAGGTGGTACAGGAAGTAGACAAACTGTCGTCTACCTCCCGTCAGAATGAGTGCGAGTGAGAGACGAATACGTTACCACTGCTTTCTGAAGCAGTGGTATATTCCTCTCTCACTTCCACTAACTCTATATACCATACGATGTCGATATCTACCTTTGTCAGTCACTGCTTTTCTTGTATTGTTCTGACAGAATGAAAACGAGTTGTTTATCGAACATGTTCTAAACTCTTGTCAGTAGCCCATTTATATATAGTGATCCAGTATGAGGTTTAAGTTTGTGTGTGTATTATGGTCATGTAAAGCTAGATGTTTGCTAGCAATCCGTACAAGGTTTCTAACCCTAGACACTCTACACTCTAGACATCGTAAGTTAGATCCTAATTAAATTCTTAATACCATCTGTACATACATCAAAATGACGTATAAATGTGTTATTTGAATAATATTGCGATTTGAAGCCGTAGAACGTCGAAGGAGGGACCGGCATTACCATATTACTGTTAGCGTAAAGTACTAAAAGTACAGCAAGGATCCTTATTTATTTAACACTTCATTAATATACACACATAATCATATTTATGCACGGTAGAAGGCAAAGGGCGAGCTTGTCTCTAACGGTAACAGGAATAGGTAACACCAAAGCATAAAATAATTAATCATTTTTCTAAGTTGAGACTAATTAATATGCAATGTTAATTTGTAATGTGATACTTTAGCTGTTGTAGTACCTATAACATTGAAACAATAAATCAAATAATCATAATGCTTCTATTATTTACTCCAATGCATTTGTTGTTATAATTTTATTAATTTATTGTAATTACTTTTAAGTGCTATTTGTTTAGCTTAGAAGATGTCTAGAAGAAATAGTTTCTTAGTGATAAGACCGCCTTATGTCTTGTATTTTCTCTCTGTAATTTTTGCAGCGTGTGTTTTTGGTATAAATTAAGTGAAAGTATTTGATTGATTGATTAGAATTAATGTTTTATTGCCCTAATAATATAACTCATGCATGATCCGACCATTTTTATTAATCAGTACGTAAAATTTATTCAAGACCTATAGAGGAAGTAGACTTTCTGTACTTTTTGTACGTTGTGTTGTTAGTGACCGAGCGGGCGAGCTTTATAATGCAGTTTTCGCATATGTTTTTCTAACTTTAGTGTAAAATTTATTGTAAAAGTTTACTGAATCCTATTACTTTATTAAAATCCATATTTTCATGATATTAAAATTTGCAATTTTACTTTTGAAGTTGAAACTTAACTTGATTTTTTATTTAAAAAAGCATCAGCTCGTATCAAAAGGCTTTGTATTATACCAGAACAGACCGGTCAAGTAATATTTGCGTGATGATTGAACAAACAAACAAAGAAATAAACAGAACACAAAAAAAATAAGGCGATAATAATAATAAGTAGATGATTTGTAGTTAGGGACACCTAAACATCGAATTTAATTTTTTTTAAATTATATATTTATCTTCAATTTAGGTACAGACACACTTCTGCTACTTACAGTTTTATATAGTGTACACACGGCGACACATCAACCTACACAAAACCAACTTAACTTAACAATAGGAAGTAGGAAGAGTAATGTATAACTTCGCGCGACCAGCTTATTTTGGCTTTGTGTAGCTTGATGTGTCGCCGTGTGTACATAGAAGTCAAATAAATGAAGTACCTCCCTATATGAAGTAAAGCATCGGAGTTTGTACACCACTAGTTTTTAATTGATAACAACATTTAAACCGCCAATGAGACAATGAGATAATGAAACTTTCCCTAAGGAACATGGGTCGAAAAAATTTATTGGACCTCCCATACAAAAGTGCGGATCAGCCGATCTATTTTCTATAGGACGTACATATTTTTTTCGATTTTCCACCCATGTCCTTTAGGGAAAGTTGTTTGGTTTTATTGTCTGAATACACCCTTAAAATTTTGTTAGTAATTAAAACTAGTGGTGTATTTACTTTTTTTTAAATTACCAAGTTTTTAACTCTCCAATAATTCATGAGGGTCCAAATTTTTTCTGACTTGACCACATGAATGCCTGGACAGTCGGCGCATGGAGGAGAAAGTTAATAACGCTTGAAACTGCTTCCAGCCCCTCTGCGTAATTATAAATTCCCACCCTTATTTATTTATTTTTACTATACTTATAGGTCTGGTTTGTTCGTGTGTTGTCTTATTTATTTATTTTAATTTACTATATTATATATGTTGTGTTGATGGTAATTTCATTTAGGACAATAGCTGTTAGACGCGATATCATCTGCGTGGAATTTATATGCCAAATGTCCAGCATCTTTATGATGCTAGCTATCTTCGTATTTCTCAAGATCGATTCAGCGGTTTAGCCGTGAGCCGTTTTACATTGCAATTATAAATGGGTGATGAAATTTTTAATTAGTAACATTACTTTAAGGGTGTATTCAGACAAAGAAATTAAACAACTTTCCCTGTGAAACATGGGTTGAAAAACAAATTTCTTTTTTGGACCTCCCGCAAAAGTGCAGATCAGCTGATCGATTTTCTATGGAAGGTCCAAAAAAATGTTTCGTTTTTCTACCCATGTTCCTTAGGAAATGTTAGTTTTTAAGCTGATGGTCGGAACCACCCCTGGGAAAGTGATTAAAATATCATCTCCGTAAATAATATTTATAACATTATTTAGTCTGGAAACAGCACGATAGCAACAGATCTGTTAAAAACCTGTCTATTCTTAAAATTTCTCGCAGACCGTCTTACCGCTTAATACTAACAAAAAACACATGAAAAGAAATAAACAATAAACACTTAAAATCTTTATTAACACAATCCCTTAATTTTGGCGATCGGAAATTAGGGCTCAAGCATAAAATATATTTAAAAAACATATGGAAATTAAACCTACAGTGAAAATCCATCTTCATTGCTGTGTGCATTCCAACGTATTCAACATTAGCGCTGAAAAAGGCTATAAAATATGGCGCTACTCCGTGGTCATAGAATTTAGAAAAATTATTAAGAAGAAGTTTCCTCAATTTTTTAAAGTTTCGACGTCGAATCGATTTATTGCACACTTATATTAGTGCCCTTTTTAATCAATGAAATTCTATACACATGGACTAACTAAGTTATACAGTAACAATACCAAAAATGACACTTTTCTAATGTCACCTTAGTATGCCTCAGTTACGCTCGGCTGTCATACATTGCCGTTGACGATCCAGCCCTTTCAAACATCCTCTGTAAGAAAGCAGTATCGTAAAACAATTAACCACATTTTAGCAGTCCCGTTAATAGCACACTGATGCGAAGTCCTTGTTTATAGAATGTCATTGTTTTAATTAGCAGATTGGAACCAAAATCCATATAAAATACGTGGTATCAAGCAAAAAGATAAAGGTCTTGCATAACGTTACATAGACATTGCACCTGTTCGGCATCGGAGGATTAATGCTGCACAACGCAAGATATGATGGACGATAACGAATTCCTCTTCAACATTCAATTTCTGATATAGCTATTCCAACAATGAAACAAGAAACAGTATCTACTGCATCCTTTTTGAGCTCCAGTTGGCACTCATATACGGCAACGTATTCATGCGTAAGACAATCCTTGGCGTAGTCAAGGTTTATGGTCATCTCATCTACATCATATGTTTTCTGAAACAAAGTCACTTTAAATTATTTGTTATCTATACTATGCATTTTTTTATGGGCAAGATGGGGAAGAACCATCATGCCCTGGATCCCCGAAAACGGTCACCGGTGTCCGGGTCGTCCTAGGAAGATATGGCGGGATTACCTGTATAAATTGCCAGCGATGGCCAAAGGGTGCCCAAGACAGGAACAAGTGGAAGAGTAATGGGAGGAAAGAGGCCCAGCAGGGGGATGAAATAGGGTAGCAAAAAAATCAATTAAGAAGTCCAAACTGCAGGTTTGTCAAAGAGCTATCTATGGAGCGCGTAAATTAGGTGTAAAACGGATAGACCTTATCCGGAACACAACTGTGCGCTCGAGAACTGAAATAGCGGACGTAGTAGGGGATAATTCGAAAAACTAAACTATCTATAGCAAGACCGAGACCAAGCAAGACTATCGATAGTATCGATACTATCGATAGTCTTGCTCTCGGTCTGTTATCGATAGAAAATCGCTAAACTACCTAAATATTGTCGCCTATAGATCGGCAACACTAAATATCATGCTTGTCTGACTGTTTTGTTTTTAATTTTGTATTAGTCCATGAGATCTGCGGTGGCCGAGGCGTTATTTCTGTTGATTTTAACAAAGCTCAGCCATTTCTGAACCGATTAGGATGATCATAACCGTAATAGGGTACCGTACCTTCATTGCTACTCTCAACCGATCTTTTTATTTCGAAGCAATTTTATCGCATTTAAAAAAAAAAGAATTTTAGTGCTTGTTGTTTATTTTTACTATTTATCGAATCATTTCTGATGACTATGTTTCAAGATTGTTCATAGACTTTTGCACTTTTGGCGGTTTTAAAAAAACTACAAACGTTATAAAAACAAAGAGGAAAGGGTCCGATAAATTGAAAATCAGTAATGACTACAATGTGACGTTCTTGAATTTAAAAAAAATACGATTGACAGCAGCACGGGAGGCTCGGTGCCCTCTTAATACCTATACTTCATTTCAAATAAGGACGAAGAGATTTTCCGATTCCTATATGTATAGCTTTCTGGCCAATTCTCATTTGCAAATATAATTTATTTATCAGAAAGATACACTATCCGACATATCTTGGACGTTACTAGAGCTGTTCTAAGAATAAGTGTGAGGAAGTTTCATTGTTTCTGTAATTTAAAATAGTCTTCAAATGTGGTTGCTATTTGAAATGGAGTATATACTTACAGCATAAATTGGGCATAATGTTGTATTCAAGGTTTCCATTAGAGGATACCATGGCGTATTTTTATCGTTTAGATTTGAACACAAGTCTGCCACCATTGTCAGCACAAGCTCGTTTCCGTGGGGGGTTTCCTTTGAAACTGACATGCTGATCTGAAAACATTATAGCAATTATTACAATAAATCGGCCAAGTTTAAATCGGCTCATCGAGGGTTCCGAAGCATCACAAGTTATATTTGTGTTCTGTTAACTTTTCTTGTATTACCACCTATACATTTTTTCTTTTTCTTTTTTTTAAATTTTTGTTAGGATAATTGCCTAATAACTCATATTCTGTGAAAATTTCAACCCTTACAGATACAGCCCTTTAAGGGTATATTACTGTTGGTGCGCCCCATACCAACGAAGTCTGGTTATATTTTCAATACTAACCAATAAAAGTCAACTAAATTTTGCAGAAACAATCTAAAAACAAATTTCTATGCTTGCATGTTGCCAGATTTTCGTTAAAATGTAGATTTAATGTTACAGTGCCTCAAAAATTTCCATACAAATCTTAAATTAATCCTAGCATTGAAAATGTATATTTTAATGAAAATCGGACACCATACAAGCATAGAGATTTGTTTCTAGATTGTTTCTCAAAAAATTTCATTGACTTTAATTGGTTAGTGTTGAAAATATCACCTAACTTCGTTTGTATGCAGCGTGCATTAGCGCTTTTGGAATAAACTTCTCTTAAATGTAGTGACAGACAGACGGCGTGGGCTTAGTAATAGGAATCTCGTTGGCACACTTTGGGTACAGAATCCTAATAACGGAACACTATAAATTACTAGAGTCGCGCTGCAATTCTGGCGGAGTACGGACGCGTGCGTATCGGCGCGTTGGGATTGCACGTGGCTCCACCATTTTGTGAACTCTTTTGTGTTTTAACCTTAAAACAATCACTTGAGATTATAACCTACTTACATTGGCAAAACTGCCACTCTAGACTTAATAAATACTACTGATCATTTTCCTTCATATACTATCCACATTACGAGACATTGACTGAATTGTGATAACACATCGGATGCCACTAAATAAAAATTGAATTTAATTATAAATTACTAATCTGGTGAATTTCAGGGCATCGGAAATATTTTGGATTATGTGAAATACTTGCCTCGATTTCTTCATTCAAGTCTTTAAATAAATCGATGAAACCAGAAAGGGTCATTCCACCTTCTTCGTCTTCACTACCTTCCTTCATTCCCATTTTCAATCCTTCTGCATCTAACCATTCGTTTTTAAAACCTGGACAACCTTTTACATCTTCAGCAAATGACGCTACATAACAAGGCTGAAACATTTCATCATCTTTATTATGAGCCTACTATACAACGTGTTAATGAATTAACGCAAAACTAGAAAGTAGTTTGTTTAGAATCGAGAGCAGAATCGAATTATCATGGTTTCAACATAGGTAATTTTTTTCAAAATATTAAATAATTTGTATTTAAAATTAAAAATTTACTGAGCACCATCTTAACCCACCGCTCGGGTACTCTCACCCTACTTACTACCAATACAAGATTCTTAAAATGTATCCATGAGCATGTTAGCGCTTACATTCATTGCTGAAATGATAACAAATCATTTTTGTCTCAAAACTTAAAATGCGAATAACTTTAAATTTTAACTGTCAAAATAATGAAATTATTGTTTCAATCTAATTGTTTTGTTATAAATAAGTTGGGGTGTATGAGGTTTTGCGCTTATTCATGAACACGTTGTATAGGATCCAACTTAATATGCTGACACTTTTTTAAGGGGATGTTCAGACCGTCAAACTGAACAACTTTCTCTATGGACCAACATCGAAATCGCCAAAAAAAACAGCTGTCCCACACATTTAGCTCGGTTTGGAGATTGTATGGAATAGCAGATTTTTTTTGCGACTTCTATGTTGTTGCCATATAGAAAGTTGTTCAGTTTGACGATCTGATCATCCCCTTAAAAAAGTGTCAGCATATAAAGAAGGACATAGACATACCCTCAGGATAGGGCGTTAATCCACTACGCGTGTCCAATTCGGATTGGTAGACTTCACATACGCATTAGAATTTCTTCTTCAGCGTATCCAGATTTCCTAACGATGTTTTCCTTTACCATTTGAGAGCACTCGGTATTACGTACATAAGATAGAAAAAGCTCATTGGTACATGTCATGTGTTCCATCTGGATTCAAACCCGGACCCTTATGATTGAGTGTCTATACCTAGGCTCTCCACAACGTGCCACCGTCGCTCGAAACCGTTCCGAGGAAATATTTAGTTAAAAATATAGAGAATAATACTAAAATTATCCGGCCATGTTTTGCACGATCTTCGAAAGAGCGATGATAGTCCATACGGAAGAGAGCTAGCTACTCAATCATGAGTAGGCGGTTCGATTCCTGGCCTGTATCACTAAGTTCTACGGAATTTATGTACGGTTGTATTTGTCATTATAACTAGCTCGTCGGTGAAGGAAAACATCGCGAGGAAACCTGCATACCCGAGAAGGAAATGAAATAGTTCGGATGTATGTGTAAAATATGGGTGAGCTTGGAGCGAACACAATAGACCAGCGATAGTCGTAGTGTTACATAAGGACCCTTGCTTGCAATAGCCCAGTGAACTAATAATAATTTGCGCAATCTTCCGATATGTTATTACTTTTTCTCTCTCTAGAATGCAGTTTTCCGCCAAGCGTACATAAATTCCGAAAAAATTGGTTGTGCAGGCCAGGACAAGACTGTGACTTTAATTAAATTAAATTTTTTTGCAAAGAAACGAGCCATGTTCATGATAGTATGTATTATAAATATTGTCACATCCATATAAGTTTATAACATAACCAAAACTTACCTCGGCAAGCACGAGTTTAAACCAAGTTAGTCGAAAAATGCAAATAAAAACTAAATAACTTCCTGAAAACATCTTTAACAAGCCATATACAATTTTGTAAATAAGCAACAATAGTTCGTCTTGTATGTTTTATACACATCGATAGTGATCAAATTCGAAACAGCCACGTGAGATGATATCTATACAATGGATGTTCATAAAGTAAACAACATAGTTAGTTGAAACATGCACTAGTATGACATGCTATTTCCTTGTTTGGTCGCTAAGGACATTCAGTATCTAATATCACTGAAATTTCGAACACAATAGGTGCTTATGACGTAGGGCTCTTTCGATATTCGGATACGTGCCCTGAACAGTTGTAATTTTCACGGAATATGCGTTATTATGGCGGATTTGTTAAAAAATAATAAAAATTTCAAAAAGTTAAAAATCAAGGGGGGTCCTCATATAAGAAACTAATTGTTATCATCAGTCTTATTCTTCTCGCTTTATCGTAAAAACTGTAATATCCACAAGCGTCAAACTTGGTGTGATATTTATAGAGCAAACTCTACAGTATAACAACAAATAATAAAAACCTGCCAAGTGTGAGTCGGCCTCCCGCTAAAGGTCCCGGAAAAAAAATTGTTTTAAGTTAATAATGTTTAGTGATGGTGTGGTACGAAACCCTCGGTGTGCGAGTATCCCAACTCGTACTTGACTTGGTTTTTATTACTCTTTCACGCTTTAACAGCGCCCTGAACACTGAGGCAATATCAAATTATAAAGAATTAAATTTAAATATCATTATAGTGTTATAATATAATGTAATTTTGAATAGCTGATTTAGACTCAACAAAACCAGGCACGATGTTTGCGGCTTTTGCGCTAAACACAAATGCACCCTATCTTCCTTCCCCACCAGATTTTAATGGAATGGGAAACTATGCTTCGATCAGAGTTAGGGTCGGTTGAATTGACTTGAACCAGTAGCCATACGGAGTGTGCACCATAGACGTTGACGACGCCTTAAGGGAACCTTAACAATAATGATAAAATTTCTTTCTGAAAATTGTATACCGACCTATTTAGAATATCTCTGTCTGACTATACCTCCTCGGGGAATATAGGGTGTAAGTGCAGACAGTTTCATTGCTTTAAAGGGTGATTGTACTCATGAATCATGATACTGAACAACTTTCCTCAAGGAACCAATATGAAATTCGCAAAAAAAAGATTAACTTTTCATACAAACGTTCGATCCTATAGTTTTCTTGGGGAAAGTTGGTTCGTATCATGAGTAGTACAACGATATAATTAAATCGATATATCAAGAGTCTATAATTACACCCTGTATAGTGGGCATATACCTAAATCCATATATATATTTATATATTTTTTTAATTTATTTAACTTCATGCTTACAACCATATGCATGCATGCATGCATTCAATTCTAATTTTGTTCAATATAAGTAGGTCTTCTTAAAAATTACCGGCTCATTTTCACAAAACATACATATTCCTCGGATACAAATTCACCCAATGTATCAGCATCGTGAGAATATTATTCAAACAAGACAAAACAAATGGGGAGAGCTCAGAATGTATATCATTTCCAATATAGTAGTTTTATGTAAATGACGCCTACTTTTAAACTGTCGTAATTTTTATATTCCGATTGTAGTTTCCCCTCCGAGTGTTTGTTATCGAACAGGGAAATAAATGAATATATTCACAGTTTTGATTTACAGCGTTATTACAACTTTGTTTCAGGTTTTTTGCCACGATTACAATAACTTTCATATCAATATTTTGTATAAGTAAGTTAGTAAGTTATAGCCTGTAGGTTCTCACTGCAAGGCAAAGGCCTCTTCTCAAGAATAAAGGAGAGAGTTGGCCACACTCCGACACACATGGGTGCAGTGCGGATTGGTGAATGCAAGTGATTGGTCAACTCACTGTCAGATCATTTTCAAGCCGTTTTTTTTCTTCAAAACTTCATATCAAGCAATCAATCAAATTAGCCCACATCTATCCACTGCTCGGCATATATCTCCCTTTAATTGCTCCATTCCTCACGGTCCTGTACTCCTACGAGGAATTGCCCGTACTTTAAACACAGTCTGTAAATGTTAACAAGTAACATACTATAGCGGAGGGGATGGTGTAGACCGTCAAACTGAACAACTTTTATTATATGACCAAATTTTAAATCCAAAAGAATAGCTGTTCTATTTCGATTAGCCATTGACGTTTTCCATGGAACATCAACACTCGATTTTGAAGTTAACTTCATAGTGAACGTATTTCAGTTTGATGGTCAGATCAGAAGCACACCCTAAAGTTTGCAATTCATTTAAGTTAATCACCGTGTAAAGGAATTCATAATCTTTCTCTATCTATCCAGAAATTATTTCTACTATTCAAATGCCACAATCTTCAATAACATTTCGCATATCTAGTTCTTAAAAGACATAAATGTAAAAAAATCCAAAATTGTGGTAACAATGCCATAATTTTCCTTTTATGTAAATGCATTGAGTGCTTAAAGATCTTGTTTATATTCAACATCATGTGTGTTAGAGAGCGCCACTGTCATTGTAGCTCTAGTCAACAAAGTTACGCGCCTTGAATCTTCAAAGCGCTCTACTGTAACTTTTAGAAAATGACATTTATGACTTTATACAACTAGATGGGCGATTTGTAATATAGCCAACAAAACAACGTACTTTGTTTACAATCTTAACGTTACGTACAAGCATTTTCACGCATTGAATCACAAACACGTTCCAATGTTTTCGCTCGAGCGTCTTGTATGTAACAGGAAGAAATTATTCATTTCTGCTTTACGTCAGATATCTCAGCAGGAGATAGCTTTCAAGTGAAAATAACAAAATGTTTTCACTCCTTTTAATATTTTCTGCCAAAAAAAACGATTCAGTTCCACTACGGTTTTAAAAGGTAGGGCATCGGTAACGAAATTGTTTTTTCTATACTTTCTCAGAATAGTTTTGTGCATTTCGTGTAGATACAAACGTTTCAGGTTGTTTCTCAATAGCGATGCTAACTGTTTTTAAGAGGATATCGGGAATTGATATCAAGAAAAAGAAATTAGTTGTTCCATACAAAATTGCACACCTGTTCGGCCCAAATGTATGGCA
Source organism: Agonopterix alstromeriana (assembly GCA_963924505.1). Lineage (NCBI taxonomy): Eukaryota > Metazoa > Arthropoda > Insecta > Lepidoptera > Depressariidae > Agonopterix > Agonopterix alstromeriana. The sequence goes on from OZ004670.1 coordinate 12,366,932, forward strand.
CAGGATATTATTTTTTTTTATATTTTGATGTTGGCCCTGCAGAGAAAATTGTTTAGTTTGACGGCTCGATCATCCCCTTAAAACACCGTCAGCATATTAAGGAACCTTTATTAGAATAAGTAATTCGTTATTCTCATGTAATAAACCTACCTAAACAGGTATAAATTTTTCGAGCTCCTTAGAAGTTTTCACTCTGGTGGGATTTCTACTCATGTGATTCTACTATAGTTTCTAAAAGGTCTTTCTATTGAATCGGTATCAAAGATGTATTTTCTATTAGTTTGTCAGATAAGTTTTGTGTATTTTGCATAGGTATAAGGGTTATTATGCAGCATGGTTGATTTATTTATTTAGACACAAATTTTACTACAGATCCCGGGGTTTCTATTTCTTAGGATCTCATTTTTTTTAACGCTCCGCTGCTAAGAAAAGGTAGTGAAATTTCCTCAAAATTTGAAATACCCTTTTATTTGAAAGTCAAATAAACCCATATTAAAATAGGTTACCACATAGCTCCGAAAGGGTAAATTATTTAATTATGCGCATAGAATTGTCAGTGCTCCACTTAATTTGATTGTCACTGACACCTATATGCAAATTATACGTTACTCGTAATTGAATATCTTTGTTTCTGTGAATGGGAGGGGATATTTGATGACTTTTGGGATCTCTACCCATCACCTCCACTTAAGTAGGTTACCTCCGTGGTAACTTATTCCGGGGTTCAGTTTTTTTGATCGGTTATGTACATGTTATGTGTTAGAACTTATTAAAAATAAGAACTGCTTAGAAACATTTGACTAACTTGTTTGTTATGATATATCTGATGGTGACTGTACTACCAGTTCATATGTAATCATATTTCTTCTTCTTAAAAAAAACACATTTAATACACTGATAAAAAAATAATTTATTCAACAGGTAAAAAACTTCAAAAATGGCCAGCATTATTGTAAGCCAAATAAACTTTGTTATTTAAACAAAATATGAAAAGTAGATCTTAAACTATCAGTCAACTTAAGCGCTCGTCGATCGCATCGTAGCTCGTATCCAGTCTTCGTAACTGGCTACCGAAGTATACACACCAGGCCACCCATCTCTTCCACATCCATAACCGAAGGAGACCACTCCTACTGCTTCCCAAACGCCTTCAGGCCTCTTCCTCATCAAGGGACCTCCTGAATCTCCTCTGCAAGTATCTTGGGAGAAGACTCCACCAGCGCAGATCTGCTTATTAGTCAAGTCAGCGTGTAACGTGCTGTATTTTTGGAGACATTCATTTTTGTTGAAGATTGGCATGCCCAGTTTAAGTTTTACTGGACTATTGCGACCTGGAGAAAAATGTATTCTTCAAATTTAAATTACGAGCATGTACCTATTCAAAAATCAGATAGGATCAATTTGAATAAAAATGGGGTAGTAGGTACTTATATCAAGTTGGTGTCATATTTTTATTTTTATGTTATCCAAGAGAAATACCTATACAAGAAATAATACCTATAGAAAAAGGTCTTTGTATCCGTACTTATTGCAATGTGAGGTTATACATTTTTAATTTGTTAGGTTTATACATGACAAGGATGGACTTATCTAGGAATAAAACTCGCGTTTGGTCGAATCCGGCCCTAATAAGACACAATCTTAGTGGGTGTTAAGAATATATTTTTATGTTATTCCAAAAGTAAATTGCTACTTTCAACATTCAAGAGTTTCCATGATATAGACGGATTTTCCTCTAAAAATTTCAAAGTTCAGTTCTATGATTTCTTAGTTTCTATTTCTATAATGACGTCAGTGGCTTTTTATGTTATTCTCAATATAATTGATGTTCATTAGTTTATAAGACGTCAATCAATTTATTTTTCGGTACTAAAAATTACTTACAAGTGGCGACGGGCTCACCCCCGTCACACTGGACAGAGTTTCGGTACTACTGGTGAAACGTGGATATTCTGAGGTTCAGAATATCTCTGACTATCCCCTTGGGGAATATAGTCGTGAGCATATGCATGCTAAAAATTACTTATGTTTGTAATGTAAAAAAACCTCAAAGTAAAGTTGCTTTGATTCTATTTTTAGAAGTAACCTGTATCATTAAATAGATATTCCACCTTCGCGTAGTATCATGTATAATGCACGCTGCATAATTTAGTTGTCTCGAATGTAATTGACATAATTATTTTTGCGATCGACCACATCGTGTGCTAATGTTATTATTATACACATAATTTTGTATTGGGAAAATCCCATATAATACTGTAAACGATGACTAGAGAGAAAAACAAAGATAACTTTAATAGTAGCATAAAACCTAATTCTCAGAACTTTTGTAAGTTGGATTTTAACAAATAAAACTCAAACATTTTCCTTTTGGGAGTAACCGAAAAACTCAAATTCAGAATATACTGTATTCAAAACTATAACGCAATAAAAATTACATTTTCTGAACCCCAAAAACCAATTAACAACACCGCAAGAAAGGTATTCCTCGACCACAATTGGTAAAGTTCCTTTCAATTTATTGAAACTAATATCACACATGCCTTACTACTATGCGTCAAAGTCCATATTGTATTGAACTTGAGCCTTTACGAGTATCTATGAGATTCCTAGAAGCAGAATGAAGGCGGACACTGGCCACAAAATCAATAGCAATCATTGTTCAAACATACCATTTAAGGTTTTCCCCCAGCCTGCTACGTAGACTGCATTCCCTTCGTCCAAACGAGCTTTGGTATCCACTAGACAAATGGGACGTACAAAATCTGCATAGAAAAAAGGAAACGTTATTTTGAGACGTACATCTGAAAAATGAGATTAAGGGTAATACTTAAAAATTAAGTGGTATCCTAGTCCTTGCTTGATAATAAAGAGAGACTGCTATCACGTAATTAAATATAATTAATGAGAAATATCTGGATTATTAAGAGATTGGTTAGTCGTTATGAAAACCAGTCATATTGTTAAAGCCTAAGGAGGATGACAGTTTGATCGACATTGCTTCCGCAATAGGTAAGTATGTTGTTTTCAATGAAGCAGTAAACTTGTATAAAGTTTTGTACCAAACACGCAGTGACATTGGGAAAACGGCCTTATAAGTGGGGTTAAAAACGTTTACTGTTGGATTAATTACTATTTCCTCTATGATCTATCTCTGAACAAAAAACGTTTCCGGGATGCAACATTATGCTAAGATAAAATTAAGCTGAGAAACAGATGCGACGCTGCGCTGTCAAATTTACTAGTTCTAAAAAAGGTGACTAGAAAATAAGTGAATAAGATAAAAAACTGATACTCATAAAGTTTAATGACTTGAAGTTTGCAAACAATAACCTCTTGAAATTCACCCACTATTTTTCCGTAACCCTATAACCCATGTTGAAAGGTCAACGACATTCAGTCAAAGACAAAACAATTATTGACAAAAAGTTGTTGGTTTTTGTAGCACTTTTGTTAAATAGAAGGCAATTAAATCTTCAAAGAATCTTTAAACGACTATTAATTGCTTTTCTTGATTGTGTTTTTATTTTTATATTTCATTGCGTCAATTTAAAAACCATTCAGGATATCGTATATGTATTTCCTATTCCTTGAAGGTATGCTATTGACCTGGTTATTTTCTTAATAAGGCATTTTATATGCCGGATCCATTAGTCTAACCAATGTCACACATGTTCACTTTCATGACATTTCAATAATGATCAAAAGTTATCTATTTGTAAATAGATAGGTGCTTCCTTTACCTATTGATTCATTTGTTAGTAAAACGCTCACAAATACACTTGTTCTGCAACCGTGCTGAGGCTAAGACCTTTATTATGGGATTTACATGCTGCAGGTTGCAGTTTGGGGTTACATCCACTGCAGAATTTTCAAATCTTTAGATTTCTGATCCGAATCCACATTCAAAATTTCATTTCGAGTTTTAATTGAATTCATTCAAATATTATCACCTCTTTAAAGGTCCAATACCTTTTCCATATCCAGTATTTCCATTTGGTTTGCCCTTTGACTACCTAATATCAAATTTTCTACTCTGGTTTTTCTTTATTTGTTTCTTTTTATTTTTGTTGTTAAGTGCTTTGTTTTTAAGGTTATCTTTATTCTATGTCTATTTGATCGTTAAATAAAACATTCGAATATCCAAAGAGTATCTAAACAATCATATCGTTTAACATACCGTTATATTTAACTCTCCTAGAAAGCTTGATCAAAGCGATGTCGTCTTGTCTATTCTGATTTTTGTCCGAGAAGCCCGGATGAGGATAACGTCCTTCCACTGGTATTTCCTGCGGTCTATCCGCGCAGACCCCGTTTAAACAGTCCACGTCCTGTTGCGTATCATATTCTCCAAGACGTACCGTGGTCCTGGAAAAAACATATATTTCTAAATATCCCATAATTACTTCCGAACAAAGATTTACTCGCAGTTCTTTCGCTGTCAATTTGAGCAATTGTTACGTTTCGTGCATTCAAGAAAATTCATAATTTCAGATATCCAATAAGACTAGGCTATTTTATGGGCTTACCTTTTGACCTACCTTTACTTTGACTTTGCGCTACGTATACAAACAAATACAATAGTCAGCTACACGATACTAAATTATATGCACACTATAAACTTGCCTTATTCAGTGTTAGTGATATATAGCTTAGATCATAAAAATAATTCTTTGAATACGATCTTACAAAGTCGTCAAATAAGCAGCTTCAATCGTCTATAAAATTCTACTATAAATTTAAAGACATTTGCTTTATTGAGGACTAAAGGATCGATAAACTGTTAAAATCCAATAGCAATAGTGTGAACTGTTTTTGCATAATTATTAAAATACAAAAGTACATACAGTGCTCCAACGTCTCGTTCAACTTGGCCGGTGACACAATGTCCTGCTGTCAAAACGTATCGGCGATTGATCAGCACACCACCGCATTGATACGTTAAGTTTCCAGACCCTGTTATATAAGCATGGTATTACAAAAAATAGATTTAACTGATGTTTTCAGATTATCCATAAACATTGGAGTAATAGCGCAAGTTGATGTTGAGCGCATCTGGGGACAGAGAGGTTACTGATATATTTTCCTAGTCGTTTTCATTGACATGTGTTGTTTTTGATTATATAGGGAAGTCCACGCAAAAAGGGGTTTGGCATTTTAAATTAGTTTTTTTATCATTTCATATGATCATGTGACTGATCTAGATGCCGAATCTCTGCCGATCCTTTGCGTGGACGCACACAGTTTGAAAAGGTTGACCCAAATTATTATTTTTCCTTATAAACTTCGCTTAAAATAAATGTTGACGTATCCCAGTACTAACGAGTTCGATACCCCAGCAACGCCATCCAGGGAAACTCGTCCAAATCTGTGATCTGTCCTCCAAAGATCCGATCCTGTTCATCAGCACCACATTGACCCTGAGGAGCTGGCGAAGAATCGTCATCTGATACCGAGTTTGTCTCATCTCCGTTATTTGACGGCCATGTTGGACGGTCTGGTCTGGACTGCAAAAATAATATGATTAGCATCCCTTTGGGTTATTTAGCGCTAACTATTTTAAGGGGTTATGGCAAGATTTTGTTGTCGATCCTAAAGAAAATCCCAAAATAGATACTATAAAAGTATAGGTAGGTGCTTACCCTAAATTATTGTATATGTTGTTACAATGTCGAACATCTTTAGGTTAGGACAATTGCTTGAATCTTTGATCAATGCATGATTTGCTTCATTGAGTATTTAATTGTTCTTTTCACCTAAGAATTTTCCTCATTGATCCAGAACTTGCAAAAATTTTTACTGAAGAGATATGTGTAAGATAACTAACATTATCTAGATGTCTAGTCTACCTACCGTTGTAGTTGTCACTGATGACTGAGCAGGCAAAGGTCCACAGCATACTTTTGGAGTAAACTCATCAAAGCCACATTGCGATTGTTTTAGGAAACTAATCACATGGCTTGGTAGAGGTCGTTGTTGAAATGCAGCTAGGATTGGTGGGCATTCGTAGATGGAGATACATTCACTTCTTCTTCCAAGAGGGGTTGTGCAGGATTCTGAAACTTTTGTTAATCTATTAGTGATATTGGACTTAGTTAGACCACCGCACCTATAAATAGTTGTTACAGGGAGATTCACAAAGTTGTAAACTTTTATTGTAAATGTTGATAACGTCGATGGCCACACAACCAGCAACATGACTGATATCAAATAACTTTTACGACGCAAGTAAGTCACAAATTCTATCATAAGCTGTTCCAAGAAACCGCAATGATTTCCGATGTGCTTGAAAGTTACGCATTTACCTCCTTGAAGAAGTCGTTTGTTCAACCAGTACTATTTTATCTGTAACCTGTATAAGTCTCAAGCTAGTGGGGTTTCCCATGGATACGTGTACTCATTGATATGTTCTCAGCCTGCGTGAGGCATTGCAGGCATGCAAACTATTGCAATGGAAATAAACACGCGATAAAAGGCTACGTACTTTAGCGAGATGCAACTAAGTATAACCTGATTGTAGAAAAATTGTGGTATAGGCTAGCGAGGACAACGTAAAAATTAACCTTGCAACTCCACTTTTAATAAAAATGTCGATTGTAGCTATATGAAAGCATCTGGCTATGTCTGTTGTGAGTTTTATGCCCAGTGATATTTTACACAAGATGAATGCCGCGGGTCATCCGTCTCGCATTTGCTTGACGCGGATTATCGAAAGAATACCCAGATGGTTCTTTTTAGAGTTTTCACTCTGCGCGCGTTAGTAACATAATTATCTGCTTCTTTTTGGTATGATATCATTGACCCTACCTGAAAAAACAGATTTTAGTACCTACGTTGAAAAATAAATCTAAACCACAATACACTGATAAATTGATGTCGTAGGTGATTGACGTTAGAGAAGTGATGAGAATTTTTTTAAGAAACCTTCGATGCCTTCGTATACCAAATATTAAACAACAACCAAAAATATATTTGCATCTTCACTAGTTTTTCAACGAAAACGTAAAACTCCGACTGCCATTTTGACCGCGTAATTGCGAAACGGGTTTTCCAATGTTGATTTCCGATAATGACCTTGATTCACAATGATATCATTGTTGATAAAACTGTACATCACAATTAATTGTTAATACCATGGACATCATACGAGTAAGTACATTTTAGTCGAGTAGGCGCTGCAGTTTATTAGTATGGAACAGCAGATTTTTTTTGCGCTAACGTCTTTGCTCTCATAGTAAAAGTCGTTCAGTTGGATGGGTTAATGATACTTTTCCTTACACGTTGTGTAGGTATAGGGTCCTTCTTAATATACTGACGGTTCTTTAAGGGTATGCTCATGTATTTTCGCGATTTCGATGTTGGTCCCATAGAGATGTTCAGTTTGATGGTCTGATCATCCTCTTAGAAACAGGAAAAATTGAAGAAAACATAAAATCGCAACAAGAAACTGTTCCTTTCTAAATTGTAATGCCTACTCGACTCAATTAATGTATGAAACAGCAGATTTCTTATTTACTATATCGTTTCAGAGTTGTTCAGTGGTTCAAAAGCCGTTGTGGTCCAGTGGCGAGTAACCTTGCCTTCTGTGGAGGAGGCGATGGTTCGATCCACGTCCAGGCCGACTCGTAACAAAATGATTTGTTTCGAATTTATATACGATAATTTGTAACACCACTGGCTTTTCGGTGAAGGAAAACATCGTGAGAAAAACCTGCATGCTACAATTTCGAGGCATGTATTGTACCCAATGTCAATTATAAGTGGCGACAGGCTCACTCCCCGTCACACTGGACAGAGTTTCCGTACTACTGGTGAATCGTGGATGTTCTGAGGTTTCAGAATATCTCTGACTACCCCCTCGGGGAATATAGTCGTGAGCATATGCTATGCTATGCCATATTCCCGAAAAGGACACACCACTAACCTAACGTACTGTGCTTGATTCTAGAAGAATGACATAAAGAAGATAACATAAATGTAATGGATCTAGGACTAGATCCCGTACATTTACCAGTACCAGTCCAGTACCTAGATTCTAGGTACTAAAAGTTTTAAGTCTACTAAATGTATTTATATAAACCAATTGCTATTCCACTATAGACAGACATGCCCCATACCGTGGTGGGTCTATGAACGTAACGATATATGTACTTGTCTGCTCTGTTATCTGTATCTGTTTGTACGTGTGTGTACAATAAAGTGATATAGGTACTTACGAAGATATAAAAAAAACTGTTGTATGATATAATTCAGGGCCACTACTCATAAGTTAATAATTACACGCCTAAAAAATTATTGACATTTTGATAATACAATAAATTACTGCTGTTCATCTGTAAGCGCTTTGCTTGACAACGGCTGGACCGAATTGACAATATTTTTTTTTAAATATCTTTATAGTCCATATAAGGTTTTTAAGCAGGTCAACGTCTGTTGGGTTAGCTAGTCTTAAATCAAGTAAATTCCACTATAATAGTGCTGCACCTACAGTACCTTTATTTTTGTTCACTTTTATCAAACTATAAATTATTAAAATAGTAAGAAATTACAAAATGATTTATAACCATCAAATACAAGTAACTATAATTTGGTTGCCCTTTTTTAGAGCATAATTCACCTAATTGTAATCTCATAGGATAATAGTCCAGTCAATAGTTGTCGGAAAATAGCGAAATCATTTACTATTTTTATATGTAATAATAATTAGCTCATATAATGCTATGACGTTTCGGGTTTTTCGCTTTTTGTAGTTTAATGAATAACGTTTCGAGATTTTTGTATTTAAACAAAAAACCTTTGTTATTATCCTATCTAATTGAAAAATAATATAATCGTAACTATACGTTTTAGGTTAGGTTTGCTGATTTTATTTTTATATAAGTACCTATCAAAACAAACAACAATTCGTTCAATGTTTTATGAGGATAGCCCTGCATACACACAAATATTAATCCTATTTTCAGTTCTAACCCATTAAACTGTATGCAATTTTTTAAACTCGATTTGTAAACTAATCTCTGTGCCTATGGTCTGTCACATTTCATTACACATAAACTCAGAGGAAGGATCTCCATAGAGTCCGCATAAATTTACGATTGTAGTTAGTCTCTTTTGTCTTATGACGTACCTTTAATAGTAGAAGGAGATGGAACTATAGATATTTGTTTCTGCGGCTGTTTTCTTTTTTTGAGCAAGTGTGTGTGAAAAGTGACCGTAAACATAAGGCCATATGTCACTTGGTGCCTTTTGTCCATACTACTTGACACCACACACTCAAACCTAAACGTCAAAACAAACGTGGACACTTTGCAATTGGTATGGCTCTATTAGGTATAATCTCTTTGCACATAAAGTTTCATTTCTAGGATTTGTACATCTCTTTGCTCTCGCTGCTGTTACTTTGACACTATTACACATTTTAACGAAAATCTTACCAACAACAGGCACAGGGATTCGTTTCCATCTTAAAATAAAAATTTACTTTAGTTTGCTAAAATCCAAAATATAATCAAATTTCGTTTGTATGGAGCGCGCTAGAGGCATATCCTTTTAAAACGATTTTTTAATAACAGTAATTTCTGGAATAACACAAATGTGATAAACAATAATGTTTATAATTATTAAAGTCATTAGCTACACGTGTCAGAACTATAAAATCTTAATTATTAATTAGTTACCTAATGTTGATACGATGCATTGGAAATTAGATGTACTTCATTTCAAATAAGGACGACAAGTTTTTTCGATTCCTATTTAGCTTTCTGGCCAATTCTGATTACCAAATGTAATTAATTTATTGGATACATATACTATCCGACATATAATGGACGGTACAAAAAGCTGTTCTAAGAATAAGTGAGAGGAAGTGTTTCAAATATCTGTTCCTGTAACGTTAACAAAATAGCATTAAAATTTCGTTGCTATTTTGAATGGAGTATAGATACAAATTCATAATATTGGGGAATATTCAAAAAGATCGTTTTATAGAAACTAAAGAATATAATGTTTTAGTACATAATTATGTACATAAATATAGGTACATACGTGCAGAAGTCCATGAGATAGATAACACAAAAAACACGAATCTGCACTTCATTTTAATACACAGACACAAAATTCAATAGTACACTTTTAAACACTTAATAAAATAAAGTTTTTTTAATTATTGCCGATAAAAACTTAAGTATAAATAATTGTTGTTGCTTCTTAAATAAAAAAATGCGAAGAGACCTCGGATGTTTGCATGACTTCGCTGTACTGGTTCTTAGAGGTCAAGAACGTCTTACTTATATGTGTGTTAAGTTATCTGTAAATGTACAGTTAGCAGTAACATTCATAGTTTATTTAAAGCGTTATATAAATTATGCGAAGGTCAATATTTTCATTGTTTTAAAATTTTAGATTGCATGATACGTTATTTTGTTTATGTAGGAATAACGAGTTTCAACAGAAACCTATAAATCGTTTCTCCCGATAAATAACTAAATTCCATAAAATGTAACTTTTTTTAATTCGAAATAATAAGTATTTCATACTAATCAGGCGTGTCGAATAAATTTTTTCGTTTGTATGGACAATCAAAAAGAATAGGTTGAAATCAGCGGTTGAAGTAAAAAAAGTAATTTATCAAAATAATAATTGTTTAGTTAAGTATCAATTCTGGATCAACAGTTTTCAGATTTTGATACCTAGGTAATAGTTTGATATAGGTAGATGTAAGTATATTTCACCGTGTACTTAGATACAAGGTGTTACAAAAATACAAATAAACATTTAAGAGGGTGGTTAAGACCATCAACTTCGATACTCGCAAAAAAAATATCTGATGTTCCATACTAAACTAAAAATCTACTCGAGCTAAATGTATGGGACAGCTGTTTTTTTTTTCGAGATTTCGATTTTGGTGACAGTTGTTCAGTTTGATGGTCTAAACAACCCCCTTAAAAGTTTTAAATATTTATTTTTACTTTTGTAACACCTTGTATAGGCTACATATAATTATCTAGGTATCTACATTGTACATGTCAAAAACACAATATCGTATTGATCTATTATATTGGCGGGATTTTATAATTCGTTCTTACATTGTTTTGCTATCTGTATCTCTATTAGCATGTTTTATAAAAGCATCATCTAAACGTTACCGATGATGATTGCGTACGTCATTTTATGGATTTACCAGTTTTTGTCATCATTGTTATCCTCGGCTAAGACGTGGTGGTCCAGTGGCAAGTAACCTTGCCTGCCGTGCAGGAGGCGATGGTTCGATCCCCGTCCAGGACGACTCGTACCAATGCTTTTTTCGGAAATTATGTACACCACTGGCTTTTCGGTGGAGGAAAACATCGTGAGGCAACCTGCATGCTTCAATTTCGAGGCATGTATTGTATCCACTGTCCATTACAAGTGTCGACGGGCTCACTCCACGTCGTCATACTAGAGAGACTTTCGGTACTAGTGAAACGTGGATGTTCTGTGGTTTCAGAATATCTCTGACTCGAGGAATATAGTCGTGAGCATATGTTATCCTCAGCTGAATTCTTGTTTTAGACCTCACTGGATGTCCCACTGAAGTTATTATGAGTGGTAATAAAATATTCGCATACCATTTCTATGCTCAATTACGAAAAAATTTTAGAGTCCCGCGCCTCAAAAACAAAAAATACTTTTCTGATCTCTTTGTTTTCCGTCCCTCCGTCTGTCCGTCCGTCAAGACCCTTTTTCTCAGGAACAGGTAGAGGTATGTAGTTAAAATACTAAGGTCTACGGCACAGATTAATAATAAGTGTCCCTTGGAGGTGTACAAAATTCAAGTTTCCATACAAAAGTGCGGATCAGCCGATCGGTTTTCTATGGGAGGTTTGACAAGCTTATTACAGCTTTACTATTTTAATTTCAATGAATAAATTTTTTGTAGTCGTTAAGATACTTGAAAATACATACCTACGTCACCTACGTTTTTTATTTAAAGAGGAATGCCCTCTCGGTGGAAGGCTCATATAAAGAAATCTAATAGAAGGGAATTTCCCCATGTATTAAAAGGAAACTAGGTAATTAGGAAGAATTTAAATCAGTGATTGATTCTAACAAATTAATAAAAAACTGGCCAAGTACGTGTCGGGCCACGCGCAGGGTAGGGTTCCGTAGTTGCCCGTCACAATAGACGGAATTATAACGAGGCTTTTTGTTTTATTTGACTATTACTCGTTACAAACAAAAAAAATTGCATTACAAAAAAAAATTACACCTAAACGCGACCCAGTTCCCAATCAAGCAATTCGTTTCCAAGTAGGGCGCAATTTCCTTAGCAATTCAGTTAAGAATTAACGTTAACTTTCGTGTCTCGTTCTGCTAATTGTATTGGCTTCGAGTCCGTCATTCGATTATGTACTCGTTTAGGACGAAATGATGCAGCGATAAATATCGTTACAGATACAGAGCCCTGTAAGTCAAAACATTCTCAGACTTATTACCGTTGAGATAAAAACTTTGTAAAGGGACTTTGTTCAATGAACCCTAAGTATTAGGGTGACATTTGTGGGGCAGTTTTTGTAGGACTCAATCTTGGAGATTCGAATTGGAGAGAGGGAAGAAAATTAGGTAACGAGCTGCTAATTAAATCATTTGACTAAGCAAGAATATAATAGTAAAACTCGGTACTTGCTTTCCCTATTCAAAATATTGAACAATTATTATAGTTACATGTTTTGTCTTTCAAGTTATGAAATACACTCGAGAGCAATGAATACGGGTCACCAACAACATAAACCCTAATATCACGGTGACTAAGAATGATAGCTTATTGAAATAAAAAGTATTTTTATAGACTATTTAAAATTATTCTACTTAAATTAATAAAATTTCTGATTGCTGTAAATTATGCCAAATAAAAGCTTTAAAAATAAAAATCTGTATTCAACTTACATCACTCACACACACTAAAATGTAAGTAAATGTTATACATGTGACAAACAATTTTTAATTTCAATTTTTGCTCTGCGATAGAATTGACGACTTTGTATTTATGTATTTTACTAAGTAAAACGAATGTTTTTAATTTAAGAAGTATTAAATAGTTTATAAACTACTTTTTATTTGAATAAGCTATCATTAATAGTTTCCGAGATATTAAGGTATGTTGTTGACTCGGATTCATTGCTCTCGAGTGTATGTATCTTTGAAACTCTTTTCGTTTCAACCACAACCACATCTTCTATTGAATTTACAAGAATGAACAATTGTTAGATAGTGCAACATATACAGAATAAACAATAAGTACGAAATTCTCTATAAAATCGTAGTGCTGTAAGTGAAGCACGTATTCAATCGAACGCTTGGACGGACACCGGCCGGCTCAGAGGTTTATTCTTAAAACAATTCGATAAATATCTCCTAGTTTGGCCTATTCACTTTTCTTAACTATTATAAAACTGTAACAGAAGTGTATCGGTACATTGAATATATTTGCATAAAAAGATGACGATAGTGTCCTTGACTCCAAATCAACCTTTTTAGAATTTTTGTCTGTCTGTTTGTTTGTGCGAGCATCACGCGAAAACTACCGATTTTGATGAAACTTTTTTGTGTGATAGCTTATGATCCGACTTAAAATTATATTAATAAAATTATACGAATAATTTGTGCGTACGAAGTCGCGATTCGCTGTTGGACTTGCTACGAGGCTCTTTCTCAATCTCAAATGTGGTTTTGCTCAAAAAATAATCCTTGATATACAGCGTCCTTCTTTATATGCTGACAATTTTTTAAGATGTTGGTCCCATAGAGAAAGCTGTTCAGTTTGATGGTCTGATCATCCCCTTAAAAATTGTCAGCATAATAAGAAGGACCCTATAGATACTCCCACAAACAACTTGCAATTGACAGAGATGCAATGCTAGTCACAAGCAAAACAAATAAAATATAAACATATTACCATTAAATAGGATTATTATCCTGTCCAGTGACACGTGGTGACAAGGTGATCGAAGGTGAAGAAAGACGAAGAGTGGGCCTAAGAAGCAAGCTGGTGTCTAGCGACATCGACATCGAGAAGAGCGCCAATGAAAACGGGATGCTATTGATACAGAACCGGGTTGAAAGGCAAAATAGTGGATGAAATACCAGTTGGTGAGGATAAGATAGGATTTTGCGAGCAGACGTAGATATTTTTGTCTAAAATATGTCAGATGAGTCTACAAAATGTAGATCGATATCCGACTTGAAACTACGAGGGGCAGGGATTGAACATAATGTTATCTTGTTCTTAGGAATTGATGTAGATTCAAATGAATTATGGACCGGACAACCAACGGGCTATAAACAATGCTTCACAATACGCTAGTGAACAATACCTTCAGTTTACGTTTAGAAGCAGAGTTGGTAGTCGAAGTCAAGTTTCTAACCACACTAAATGTAAATATCGTCAGTTTGTATATGTATTTCAGCAAATCTGTAGTTGATATTAAATGATTAAGATAAGCGAGTAAGTAAGATAACATAAATAAAAGTTTAAAATACTGAATATATTCCTAAACTCAAGTTAAGTGGCTGTCAAGACAAATGAAAAACCATTTCAAAATAACGAACGCTTCAATTTTACTTCGTCAGGACTCAGTATAATTCAAGAATAGCTCCCCAAGCGTCGAGCTCTCTTAGAGATGGCATGATAAATTGGCGATCGGAGCCACTAGAGAGGCTGTGGCCTCTTCGACTGTCTCAAAAGCTTACGTAAATAATTCTACAAGTAAATACTAGTGGATACGTCAGTCTGAAAAGGGTTGTTTAACGTGCACGTTTTGGATACTTCAATAGCACTCGACCTTTGCATCTTTGTACATACTTTATTAGTGCCGAAACTCTATAGGGTTGTATGTTTGATGTATTGGATTAAACAAACTCAAGCTTACTGGATTGCTACTAAGAATGATAAGCTTGATAATTTAACTTGATTTCTTACAAGCACAACACATACATATACAATATCCGTGAGACGAAGACTCACTACATTCATCAGATTAGTTGAGAGATAAGATATCTGATTAGTTGCTCTGTGGGTTTAGACATACAACAAGACATGTGTTGCTTTGCAGAGACTAGAGAGAGATAAGTTGAGATGAGAGATATGTCGCACTATAGAGACTAGAGTGAGAGATAAGTTGAGAGATATATTGCAGAGACTAGAGAGAGATAAGTTGAGATTCGAGATATGTCGCACTGTAAAGACTAGAGTGAGAGATAATTTTAGAGATAAGTTGAGAGATATATTTCTTTGCAGAGACTAGAGAGAGATAAGTTGAGATGAGAGATATGTCGCACTATAGAGACTAGAGTGAGAGATAAGTTGAGAGATATATTGCTCTTCAGAGACTAGAGAGAGATAATTTGTGAGATAAGATGCGAGACGTGTTGTTCTGCAGATACTAGTGAGAGATACTCGTAATAAGGAAAACAAAGATTTTGACACGGGAGTTGTCAAAAACGTTTTTACAACAACCAGCTACCAAAAATACAATTGTCTAATTATTATTGATAAACATAGGTAAGTATATGTTTTTTTGCAAACTGAACTGACTCAAAAATCACATGGATAGCTTTCTGACGTCATTTTTGACTCTACCATGGCGTCGGAAGGTGTTCCGTTGTAGAGAAGATGCGGCCAGAAACTATTAAAAACGTATTAGAATATACAAACCCACTGTGTTTTGGATCAAATCATCCTCGCACTAAAAAGGGTGAGGGGACGTAAGAGAGTGGATTACACATTGAATACTGATTTATTAGCTGAAGTTGATAGTTGATATAATGAGCAATATAGCTCTTTCTTGGTAACTCTGATAGGATTATCAGTACAAGTATAATATGATATAATTTGTACCATCATTACTGAGATTGTTACGACAGACAGTCACAATAAAGATGATTTCGCAAACTGAACTTTGCGATCGAAGATATTGTAAATATTTATTAACTTACGATATTAAATCGTATATCGTAATCGTAATTAATAACAAAAATTAATTAAAAACTCTTTATTATTATTTTCGTCGTTAGATTAGAAAGGGACAAACCAACAACGACGCTGAAAACGTACGAAAGAAGGTTGAACATTACAGACCGCCAAGGAGTATTTTCATGTTTCACCGCTTGTAAGGCAGTCTGTACTCCAGGTATATACAATACCTATTTCCAGCTTCCTGATTTTACTTTTTTCTGGTTGTCCAGACTTTTGAACCCTTTAAAACAAAAACAACGAATACATCATCAGATAATCTCTATCTCAACATCGGCACCGGTGTCAGCCGGTAATCGATGGCTCCTAAATATTATTTATCGTCGTCTCCAAGTGGCTACTCGTTTGACGTCGCTATTTGCGAAAACACCTACGGACTATCCTTGATTTATGGCGCTTTAGTACTTTTGATACTGAAATGTGATCTTTCAAACAAATAGTTTGCTATTTTTCACAGCGAATCCGAAGTTTTGTTCTGTTGATTTGTTCGTGACCGCGATTGTTTGTTTTAAAGTTACTTTTTAACATGTATCATCGTTAGCAGACAATAGATCTGAGAGATATATATATAGAACAAATTCAGGAAGTAACTGTACAAGCTAGATTACTAGGTTTTCTAGATTTAGCATTTATTTTTGAAAACACCACGCAATGGATGCTATGTTCAGTTTCTAAAACGATAAGTTTGAATAATGTTAACATTGCATACATTAAAATTTTCAAAGCACTATTTCTTAATTTCTTTTCAACCTTCAAAAATAAAAAGTTCCATAGAATTATTTTCTACCCAATACTTACGTCTCACGATAATGATAACTGATGGAAATTGTGACTTTGTCAATTGATTGTGATACTTACATTATTGCTTACGGGTTACTAGGTTATTTAATTATCTCTTTTAAAAGGGGGTTTTCTGATATCACTTCATTTACACATACACATTCAATCCGTTATACAACGTGTTAATGAATCAACGCACAACTAGAAAGTAGTTTGTTTAGAATCGAGAGCAGAATCGAACTATCGTGTTTTCAACATAGGTTTTTTTTTTCAAAATATTAAATAATTTGTTTGTAAAATTTAAAATTTACTGAACTCACGCACACTCACCCTACTTACTACCAAAACAAGATTCTTAAAATGTATCTACGAGCACGCTAGCGCTTTCATTTATTGCTGAAATGATAACAAATAATTTTTGCCTGAAAACTTAAAATGCGAATAACTTTAAATTTTAACTATGAAAATAATGAAATTATTGTTTCAATCTAATTATTTTGTTATAAATCTGTTGGGGTGTATGAGGTTTTGCGCTTATTCATTAACACGTTGTATAATTATAATTATTATGTAGGTAACTCGTACTCGCGCCTTCATTTGTGTGGGCATTTGTGTGTTGTAAACACAAAACTGTTTTTAATTTAAACTTAGATTTTGCCCGCGATTTCGTCCGCAGTGGTCCCCATTATCGTAGCTAGACAACATACCTATCGTTGGCTAAAGTGTCAAACCTCGTAACTCTATTTCATTTTTCAAATTACGTTTTATACAATCTTATTACTAATTTCTGAATGCATCCATGGCACAACTCTTAAATCATTTTAAAAAACCGTTATAATTTAAAATGATAAATAGAAAACCACATAACTCTGGGCTGCCATGTTTCGTGGTGAAGTTTTTTGTGCCTCCTGTAAAATTTGATCTAATGGAGTTACGAGGTCTGCACTTTAGTCGACGATATACCGAATGTAAGTGACCTAGCCTAGCAAATACTAAAACGGTGAACTCAGCCCATCAAACTGAACAACTTTCAATATGGAGCCGTTTTTTTTTTTAAATGACCTATACAGCGTTGGGTGCATTTACTGCTTTTTACTGCGGACTATTGGAGGGACCAGAAGGGTCACCGAGCCAATTGAATGAACTTAAGCAACCGACCTAGGGGCACCCCGGGGGGGTACGGAACTCGGCATAGGACGTTGCTGGGGCTACGCGGCGGATTGGGTAGCTGGGATCGGTGAGATCAATATGGAGCCTACCTCAGGAAACGCGAAAAAAATCAGCTGTCCTATACATTTGAGTCGGGTAGGTATAGCAGTATTATATTCGCTAGGCTGTCACTTACACCCTGTATTTCGGTTTTTACGTCTAAACATAAGCTATTAAGCGTAAAAATTTTCATTAAAATCGGTTCAGTAGTTTTTGCGTGATGCTCCAACAAACATAGGCTTTTACTATACGACCAGGAAAATAATTACACTCGTCAATCTTAGTTTGCACACAGTCCCCAGACAAAACCCGAAGTAGTTAAGTAATCAAAGGGTGCAAAGTCGGATAGCAGCGAAAAGGAGGCGAAAACAAAATTAACCAATCGTGGTAAAATTTGTCAACTGCGCAGGTACACACGGCGACACATCAAGCTACGCAAAACCAAAATAAGCTAGCCACGCGAAGGTAGAGTAATTAGTCTAGGAAAAATAAGGTTTGAGATTGCATTAAAGACACTTTAGTAAATTGTGTTTGAAATAATATTACTGTTAGTTTGTATCACTTTTGTCGAGATTTCGTGGTTATATAGGCTCAGGAACCTGATATTAATGTACAAATGGCAAGCTTATTTCTAAAAATATTTCGACCAGCATACCAGCAATAGAGACTGTGAATTATCAAAAGGCAAATTTAATGTGTAAAAACAAACAGTAAATAATTTAGTTTTGAGGTTGTAATTTTTGAAGACTTACAAAATATTAAATATCTACCCAAATTAACGATATTAACCGTGGATTATGATTGTTATCAGTAAAACGTATTGAACGAAGCCATCCTGTACAAAATCACCAGTTTTCCATTTTTTGTTCATACCTTAATTTAATGCTATGTGAATGTCTTAATTATTCAATAATACAACATAAAAAATCGGGGATTATTGAGAATTTATGTTTTTCAGGTACGTTTCTACTACATTCAAAATTTTCACCAAAAGTGCAATTAATGCAACCTACTCCATACAAAAATCCGTAGATTTCCCCGACTAAATGTATAACGTCGCCCGGCCAGCTTATGTTTGTTTTGCGTAGCTTGATGTGTCGCCTTGTGTACATCGGTGAGACTTATAAACCTGTGTACAGTGTTATAATAGTAGGTATAGATAACGCAAGCTATTTCTCATAAAAATATCGTATAACTCTCATAAAAATATGTAAGCCGTGGTGGTCCAGTGGCGAGTAACCTTGCCTGCCGTGCAGGAGGCGATGGTTCGATTCCCGTCCAGACCGACTTGTACCAATGAGTTTTTCGCAATTTATGTACGATTTGTAACACCACTGGCTTTTCGGTGAAGGAAAACATCGTGAGGAAACCTGCATGCTTCAATTTCGAGGCATGTATTGTACCCACTGTCCATTATAAGTGGCGACGGGCTCACCCCCCGTCACACTGGACAGAGTTTCGGTACTACTGGTGAAACGTGGATGTTCTGAGGTTTCAGAACATCTCTGACTACCCCCTCGGGGAATATAGTCGTGAGCATATACATACATACATACATATCGTATAACTCTACTACGTACTAACACTTGTTTCAAAACCATTCATTAAGCGTTTTGAATACGTTTCTGCTAAAAGCTTTTTTCAGAGTGCCTGTATATTGAAACAAATTACAGTCGCAGGCCGATCGAACAGTGCTCGTAAATCAAGAGTTAGGGCTCGCTCACATTGGGTCAATTATACATACAAATGTACTACAATAATCAATGCAGTTGTAAAGTTATGTTGAACTTCTTGAGAACACCCATAGAAATCTTATGAGCACCATTTAGTTCGAGAACTTAACAAAATAACATATTAATATTTAAAGGGGTAGTTTAGACTAAAATCAGTGGTCCAATGGCGAGTAACCTTGCCTGCCGTGCAGGAGGCGAAGGTTCGATCCACGTCCAGGCCTACTCGTACCAATGAGTTTTTCGGAATTTCTTGTACGATTTGTAAACACCGCTGGCTTTTCGGTGAAGGAAATCTGCATGCTTCAATTTCGAGGCATGTACCCACTGTCTATTTCGTGGCGACGGGCTCACCCCCCGTCACACTGGACAGAGTTTCGGTACTACTGGTGAATCGTCGATGTTCTGAGGTTTCAGAATATCTCTGACTACCCCCTCGGGGAATATAGTCGTGAGCATATGCTTATGCTTATGGTTTAGACTATGAAACTGAAAAACTTTCACTACGTAGACAACGTCGAATAAAAATAAAACTAAACCAGCTGTCTCCCGTACATTTTAGTCGAGTAGGTAAGGCTTTGTATGAAACAGTATTTTTTTTTTTTATTTTAGCTCCATAGTGAAAGTTTGATGGTCTCACAACTTAGATCTAAAGTATAAGCCTTTTAATATTAAGGTAAGATTTTTTTTTTTTTTCCTGAAACTTGTATCTCGGTGTGACCAAAACCTTGAGTGAAATGAGATAGCCTCAGATCTTGTTTGTTGTCCGCTGGTAACAAACGATTGCGGATTGCTCATTTTGCCAATCAAGCGTGTGCGTTATCTCAGCAAGATCTCCTTCAAAATATTGTTACACAAAATAATTGTATCATTTGATGCTAGTATCAAATTAATGTTATTTTTAGTCTAATTTAATTCATTGGAAAAAAATGACAAATTACAAAAACAATTGCAAAATAAAATATTAACAAAAATTTAAAATCATATTATGTATCAAAATGTTGAATTGGTAACCTGACAAAAGAGGAGACTAAAAAAATACTTTTAATTGAAATGCACTTTCTAAAGTTCACACATTTCTTAATGCATCTTTAAACTTTCATAACACTTTGACAGCAGTATCTAGTTGACCAGTTTCGTGTCGTGAACATAATTTTTGAACACAATTTTGAAAACAAAATTTTTAAATTACTTACTTATTTCCAGACAACAATGTCTGAATGTTTAGTAACAATTAAGAGTTAGTCTGCATTAATGCATAATTAGATTAGTAAATCTACAATACAATTTAAAACTATACTCTTTCGAAAATATAAAAAATTGACAAAGGAAAGCGAACGTAAAGGGTACAAATGGTCTAGCCAGAGTGACGCACACAATCAAGCCTCTCCTGCGGTGACCATCGTTACGGGCGGACGATAGACAATCAGGGAAATGGACGCAAAGGTAAATTAGAAGTTGTTCTATTTCTTTTTATTTAGTAAATGATTCTGTTCATTATTTAAAAAAATTGGTTCACAAACACACTGAATTGAGGGCAGCACGACAGGTCATTGTGGCGATCCTTGGCTTGGCGCAGTGGACATCTCTCGGCTGAGATGTTGATGAACGCATTGATTGTAATAAGTTTTGTAAGTCTAACAATAATTTTAAAAATAAAATATTAAGCAATTTTCCAACCTAGTCAAATCAGCAACTCTTGTATGAAAATTATTCTTTCGTATAGCATGCGCTGCATGGAAATCACCAGGAAGTTGGAATAGGTATTGTCTATTCCTGGAGAGCGGACTGCCTTACCATTACAAGCGGTGAAACATGAAAATACTCCATGGCGGGCGGTAATGTTCGTCCTTCTTTCGTAAATTCCCGTCATTGTTTCTGGCGTCAACTTTGTCCCTTCCTTATCCGACGTCAAACATTGACGGAAAGGGACAAACGTAAAATCAGAAACATCGACAACAGACACGTACGAACGAAGGACGAACATTACCGACTGCCATGGTAAATTTTCTTGTTTCCATGCTTGTAAGGAGGTTATGGATCCATTTGTTATAAATCCATGGCAATCACTTATTCTGTAGTGTAAAGATTTGCTAGTCAGAAATTGATGTATCGAAGCTCCGAAGCTCCGAAGTCCAGGGTATCCGAATTTAAGTGATATGTTATGCACTTCACAAACGTGTAAAAAGTTTCTAACGCCTCCAACCATCATTAACTGACTCAGAAAAGATGTTTTCTACTGAAATAGGCTGAAATCGGACAACTTACAAAGATTTTTTTTTAAACATTATCTGCATAGGTTTATGCTACTTAATTGTAAATCAATAATTGCTACGCAGAGTCAATGCAATCTATAGATTTTTTTTAAAATAAAATATCAAGCAACAAATACCACTTATTTCGCGAAACATTTTAGCAGAAAATTTTCATTTACGGCCGTCGCGATACGACGGCACCAAAACGGAAATAGGAATCATTATTTAACGTCAATGTTTAACTAGATTGGCCTCGCAAATGGTCCGGTAATGATGCCCACCGATTGCATCCCGCAATGTACCTACTAAATGCTTCGAGAAATAAATTACTTCAACTTTTAACGATGAATGAGGTTTTTATTGGATAAAGTTTCGTCGTAATTTTGTGTGTGTTTGAGAAAGTTTCGCTTTTATTGTTTTTGTTTGTGGCGTTTCAATTTTAAGTGTCAATTTGTTTGATTTTTCACAATTTCGTTCTAATTTTGGGCGTTAAATAGTCCTGTAGGTAGTAATAACGTCAAAAGATTATGAACCTACCTATCTCGAGTGTCAATTTGTTTGATTTCTTACAATTCCGTTCTAATTTTGGGCGTTAAATATTACCTACTTTAATCATTTTCACAGCATTTATGAATTCCACCAATTATGAAATTATAATTAGATTAACCTACCCATACCTATTTCGAAATTAATGTTGTAATTACCATACACTGTACTTACTAGTAATTACTAGAGATCGGATATTCGGATGCATCTTTACCTAAAGCAAATTTTTGGCTCTGAAATTATGCAAGCTGCTTCTTCATTTTTTTTAATTATTAAATTCCAGGATGCCTGGAAATCCGGGAATGCATCGGATGCATATTATGGAAGCGACTTCTTAAAATTATTTATTTGAAAACAAGTAAATTGTTCGGTCCAAAAGTCTACTCCATAATAACATCTCAACTTACTAGTAATTACTAGAGATCGGATATTCGGATGCATCTTTACCTAAAGCAAATTTTTGGCTCTGAAATTATGCAAGCTGCTTCTTCATTTTTTTTAATTATTAAATTCCAGGATGCCTGGAAATCCGGGAATGCATCGGATGCATATTATGGAAGCGACTTCTTAAAATTATTTATTTGAAAACAAGTAAATTGTTCGGTCCAAAAGTCTACTCCATAATAACATCTCAACTTTAGGCAAATTTGTATCCGGTTATATAGGGTCCTTATTCTTAATATGCTGACACTTTTTTAAGGGGTTGATCAGACTGTCAAACTGAACAATTTACTCTATGGCACTAACATCGAAAACGCGAAAAAAAATCTGCTGTTGCATACAAAACTGCTAACCTTCTCGAGCCAAATGTATGGGACTGCAGATTTTTTTTTGTGATTTCGATGTTGGTGCAATAGAGAAAGTTGTTCAGTTTGACGGTCTGATCATCCTCTTATAAAAATGTCAGCATATTTCTAAGGACCCTGTATACTTACCAATTAAATAGGTATCTATAACCAATGGCCAAGTTAACATTAAACAAATATAAGGAAAAGAGTTCTGAAATTCCTTTAAAATGTAAAAGGTAAAACCCCTGGCTGGTGTTTCAATACCCCAGCTACTGTCAACTTTCTAAATCCAGAATCTAATTAATTGACATGTTTTTCCTGGAGCAAAGTCGAAGAGAATAACCTATCAATAATGAAAAATCTCATTGGAAACATCAATAGATGCAAATCCCGGGATGAAAGAATGAACCGTAATGAGATGGCGACTTTAGAAAAAAACTTTATGAAAACACCGACCGCTTTTGCAGACATCAATCTCAATCCATTTTACTTCACATAAATGAGGGTGTAGAATGTAAACATAGAGTATACATGTATAGAGAGAGAAGTTTATCTAATATCACACAAGTTGAGGACATCAAAAGGCGCATCTCGACCGATATTGAACTTTGATGAAGCGCCCGAGGTGCTTCGAACTCACTAGACTGTTTAGACGTTTTTTTTTCACTACTTCCAATTTTCGTGCTTTGCAAACTAATAAAATGAGGTACCTTCGCATATACACTTTATTTTTATTATAATAATTGACAATTTACAAGATGTAAGAGGAGGTCTTTGCTCTGCAGTAGTGGGATTCTACAGGCAGGCTATAATTTAACTTTCAGTTTTAATTACTAAATGAATCATGTAAGATTTGGAGTGCGATTTTTGAAACTCATACGTTGAATTCTGCAGTTGAAAATGTCAAAATTACTATGAAGATATGCATCTGTCTACTGCTGATTTGACTTTCAAAAATCCAGAGGTGCGATTTTTGAAAGTCAAATCAGCAGCAGAAAGAAGCAGCTTTCTGCTGCCGAGTTAAACATATGAGTATCATTCATAAAATCCATTCTTGCGTCAATCCAATCCGGATTGACGCAAGAATGAATTTTATTTTAAAATGGAAATGGATAGAGATGTTTATTATACCAAACCAAAATTTAAAGATCGCTGTCTCTTAAAATGTAGGTACAAATTCTACTAATTAGTATAGTGAGTTATCTCAAAATTCAAATTAATTAAATAACGATTTTTTCATTCAAACGGACTAGTTATCTCTGACCGCCGAGCTCGCATTACGAACCTTCAAAAACAAAGGAATCCTTCTATCCAATTAATCTCGACATCAGGTGCGATGTGGCTACAATTAAAGGGAGATGTTAAAGGGACGGGACGAGGTACTACGTTTTCGTTTACCTCCTATATCTCTTTACTTTATAGTAACATAAAGAAAGCTAACGCTGTAAAATCTAACGTAAATCGCTTATACGGGCGTGTGTGCTCTGCCAGACATAAAGGGGAATTAATAAGGCTATTTCGCAGAGCGATTTGGCAGACAGATAGCCGACCTTATAGTTGGAGTAAAGCTTCTAAGATATATACGAAGATATTGAAAGTTATCGATTCTATAAAACCTGTATCGGTATAAATGTCAATTTGCTTTATTTTATTCGAGACAAGCTTTGGAGACAAGTTATTGTGAGTTTTTTGTTGATCGCATAGGTGTTCTAACGGCAAATTGAAAACGGTCAAGTACTTTATTCTTTAATTATCGATTTATAGTCCTATTCTGCACAAAATAATGTTTGTTTAAAGTTAAAGTATATTAGCAGAAGTAAACAAACATTTCATTGCTTTAACAGAGTCTCAAGGCGTTTGCGGATCATTTTATTGAAGGTGACGCGTTTACGTCCATAAGACTTTATTCAAATGTGCAATTTTATCACTAACTATAAAAGTGAGAAGAGTGTAAAACTCACCCTTCTTTCAACTCAGTAAATTCGTACACTTAGATTTGCCCATCAAAGTTTCGGGCACTCAAAAATCCATTTGAAAAATACACTTTTTACACCTTAGTCCATAAGAGAATTGGCTATTTCGAAAAGGGTGGTGTTTATTTTGCCTTTAGAACTCTCGTTTATCGCACTTAAAATCTAAGGTGGCATTAGAATTATGCTCTGGAGTTAGGGCGATATTCTAATGTATATTTTACGTATCATTGCAGAAGATATTAGCTATAAAGCCGTGTTATAGTATTCTGCCACAAGCGTAATTCTCGCTTTGTGGTTAGTTTTAATCGTTAGTCGTAACAGTTTACAATTGCAATAATAATTTAATTCTGGTTAGGGCTTGAGACGGGATCAAAACAAGGAATTAATGTTTTGCTTCGAGCTGTTGTTTGCAATTTACATTAATATCTTGGAGTTTGATATTATCATTGTTATTTGATTTTAAAATCCGGGCGACTAAGCTTATGGAATACTCAGTTTTGAATGTAACTGCGTCGTTTATGCTCTAATTTATACACGTTTAAGCTTTTCAGCAAACATAAAATAGTCGAATGTTAATCTTTTAACGTAATACGGACTATCATTAGGTACACTAGTCTCTAGTAGTCTTACGGCATAGTTTCGTCAATCCATACCTACGTTTTATAGCTTCTTATCAATAAAAAGTTTAGTGACATATTAAACTAGATGATTTTGGTAAACACTTTTTTAACGATTTCAGGTTTGCTCCCATAGCAAAAGTCATTACGTTTGATGGTGTGAACCACCCCTGAAAATTTGCAAAGTATACAAGATGTTACAAAAATACAAATAAACATTTAAGGGAGTGGTTTAGACCATCCAACTAAACAACTTTCACTGTGGGATCAATGTCGAAATCGCATAAAAAAATCGTTGTTCCATTATAGGTAGACTACAAATTAATCTACTCGAGCTAAATGTATGGGACAACAGATTTTTTATATTGGTCCTATAGTGAAAGTTGTTCAGTTTGATGGTCTAAACAACCCCCTTAAAAATTCTAAATTTTTATTTTTACTTTTGTAACACCTTGTATACCTATTTAAAAAATCACTCTGTATTAATAGCATTTAATAAATAACTCAAATAATAAGAAGAATCAAATAATTATTTGCCTCAAACTATAGTTAAATATGGAAACCTGGTACCAATCGTTGTTATGTACTAAATACATTTTCTAAAAACCTTCTCAGTTCAAAAATCGTGCGTGAGTAATATGACAAAACGCCTACGTAGATACTCTTAGCAAGTATCAAATGAGAGCCAGCGTGGGGATGATGTCATCTCACAGGGGTTGTGGATGACGTCACTCTATACATCCCTCGCCCTCAAGGCTGCAGGAAAGTGAGTCAACAGGCCACGGCGTAAATTAAAATTTAGTTCATGTTCTGCGAAACGTAAGTAGGGCTCTACTGATAATATAAGGGTGGAACAGTAAAATATATTAACCTCCGTTTTCGCTTCACAGACATTCGATTGCAATTATAGGTACTAACATATACAAACTCAGGATGACCTTTTTAGGTCATCCAGGAACTTTTACTACCAACTACCATCTTCACATACTTGTATCAAAGCTTACCTTTATACACCGTGTTAATGAATTAGCGCAAAACCTTATACACCCCAACTGATTTTTAAGAAAATAATTAGATTGAAACAATTATTTCGTTATTTTGATAGTTGACATTTAAAAATATTCGCATAATTTTAAGTTTTGAGGCAAAAATGATTTGTTATCATTTCAGCAATGAATGAAAGCTTAGCGCTTTCTCGTGAGCGTGCTCATGGATACATTTTAAGAATCTTGTTTTGGTAGTAAGTAGGTAGGGTGAGAGTGCCCGAGCGGTGGGTTGAGATCGAGTTCAGTAAATTTAAAATTTTACAAACAAAATATTTAATATATTGAATTAAAAATCCTATGTCGAAACCATAATAATTCGATTCTGATCTCGATTCCAAACAAACTACTTTCTAGTTTTGCGTTAATTCATTAACACATTGTATATATATTCCTAGTTCCAAGATGGAATAACGGGTCTAGTAGTGATGGTGAAAAGCTCACAAAAACACTGCATATTATGAAACCATATCTATCCTAACCTAATGACTGAAAGAAATGACTTCGGCTTTAAATGGACCACCCCATTCAAAGCCGAAACCACAAGGCTGTCTGTTTGTCCAAGCATCATGCAGAAACGATGTTTGAACCAATTATATTGAGGTCATAACACTAATACTTTTTTGAGAAAGATCTGCTTCACCTATACAAGATTATAGTTTACTAGAGTTTACTCGCGACTTCGTCCGTACAAATAATTTACCAGTTTTTAAGTCAGACTTATCAAACAAATAAGTTTCATTAACATCGGTTGCGTATTTTTTGCGTGATGCTGTTACAAACATACAAACAAACAGAAAGACAAAAATTCTAAAAAGGTTGATTTGGAGTCAGGGATACCTAAAAACCATCTCGTAATCTTTTTAATGTCTGTATCTTCAATGTACAGACACACTTTTGTTACAGTTTTATAATAATTAAGATAAGATTAAGATTGAATGGGGATTTTTTATTCAATATGAAATGAATTAATAAATGCTGAAACCATTGCTCTAATGAAGTATTACTGTAAATAAATAAAGCCACAATCATGTTCGTTCATTGAAAAAGTGTAGGAGTAGCAATCACGCAGATTAAAGGTTCTTTGAGAGCTGATAATCAACGTTCTGTAAGCCGCAACCTAGCCGTGAATGGAGGAGGTAATATCAATTTGTTGTCTATTTAGGACCTATGTACTAATTACTAATATAGAAGATAATAATGGTATGGTTTAGATTGATGTTACAGGTGATAAATTAGCTCAGTTGATAAAGTAATCAGCTGTCCCATACAAAATTGCAATATACAAATCTACTCCATATTGACATTTGTGTCTATTATCGGCTGTCCCATGACAGCTGGTTTGGATTTTGACATTGGTCCCAATGTGAAAGTGGTTCAGTTTCAGCTTGTTGTTGGACCTTATTTATCTTGCTATGCAAGGCACAGTGTCTTCTCACGGTGCGATAATGGTAGGAGCAAGCCATACTCCACATGAGCCCAGAGTATTGGTGGAAGCAACATATACAGTGTGAAATTGATATCATTAGCATCCTGCTAAACTAAGAGTCTACCCATCAAACTGAACAACTTTTACTATGGGAGCAAACCGATCGGATCAAAAGAAACATCTACTGTTTAGTATGGAATAGCAGATTTTTTTTTGCTCCGATCGGTTTGCTACGATAGTAAAAGTTGTTCAGTTTGATGTTGTTTGACTCTCAGTTTAAAAGGATATCAATTTCACCCATACTGCTTGCTTCCTCAAATCATCCAAACGCAAATGAAGTAAAATTGACATCTAAAGCCAACATCACATATTCATATAGCGCTCTAATTTCGAGAAAACTTTCCCATCTGAATATGAAACTTTCTAGTCTAGACCCAGACTCTACCTAGACTGAGGCCGTACTTGGCAGCCAATTTTCCCAAATAGGTTTCCTTATATCAGGCCATCTAAAGTTTCATCCAGCATACGATGTTCCCTGAAAATACTCTTATTTCAACCTAGCAAGCATCAGAATCGCATGCTTCCTGGGTAATTTTATGTTAAACAAAATATAGCTCCACCAAATTCACAATATGTCTGAACCAGTTCGTGTTTTATGTTTTTGCTTAAAGTCTGTTTATTAATTGTCGAGGTTTTTCCGAGGTTGATCCTTTCAACAGCCAGATAGTTTAGAATGGCCTAGACTCTAGTGAACCTGCCTGCGAAAGCCGAGGGTCGCGTATACAAATTCAGTCACAAACAAATACATTGGAAGTTATTTTTTCACTTACATAAACTCAAGACCATAATTTCCTTAATGTTGGTTTGATATGCGTTATAATGTTACTTGCACGCAATTATTATATCAAATTTTATAAGTGGGATTATACAGGGTGTAACAAAAAACTTTATTATTTTTAAGGGATCGTTTGGAGTCAGACCATCAAATTGAACAACTTTCACTATGGAGCCAACATCGAGAATAAAATAAAAAACTGCTGCTGTTTTATACAAAACTAGTCAAATTATGGGTCTACTCAAATTTATGGGACAACAGACATTTTTTCGTCGTTGTCTCCAGAGTGAAAGTTCTTTACGTTGATTGTATATAAACCACCCATTTAAATATAACTATGGTATTTTGTTACACCTTTTATTTATAATGCAAGATGTTAACAATCAATAACAGCTGTAAGCAGCTCACATTTATTTCAAGCTCTTCTCGTCAAAATCAAATTGATTTGTCTTGTCACAGAAATTTGCCTCATCTATTATCGAGTTTGTACAAAACAACGAAATAAAGCAGCGAACCTTTTAAAAAGTCGGTTTAAAAGGCTGTATTTACAAATAAATGCTACTCTACACGCACATTGTGAACATTTGTACCTAAAAGTTTGCAACTAGAAGATTTCCACGTCCACTCTAAGTGACAAACGTTTGAGACTCCTAGAAACTTGTTAGAAAAGTAAAAAGAACTCGTTGCGAAGATGTTAAGAGAGACCCCGAGTACTAGGTAAAGATCGGCGCACACTGGCGACTTGTCGGCCATTTGAAGGTACCTACATAAAAAAACGTTGTCGTCATTAAAGCATTTCATTTCAAAAGGTTTTAATTTTGAATTGAATTTTGAGGTGTTGAAGCGAAGCGCTACCAGCGCAGCGCAGCGTTTATACAATATAATTATATATGTTTTAACTGTTTTAAAGTTTCTGCGCATTCCACATTTATATATACCCTGAAAATGTAATAATCTCAGAAGTTTTGAAGTTGGGACACGATACCTAATTTTCAATAAATCACACACTTACATACATACATCTCATACATCTCATGACGCTTACGCTATTATTACCTTTTTAGATGGTGAAATTGGTGAACAACTTTGCTACAACTACCAAGCAACTTTTAAGAACTCATACCCGCAGTTGTCGTAAGGTAAAGATAATTTTTAGCCAAAACGAAAACTACCGATTGGAGATTTTTTTAATTTTCTTTATGTTGTCAAGGTACCAGTGATCGATTAATGTATGTTATAAACAGACAGCTGCCGTTCAACCTCAGCTTTCAGGTTGAACGTCTATTTAACTTGTGTCAAAGATCGTGGATCGTGGATCTTGTTCAAAGACCATTTAGTACCTATAATGAATTTAATGTTACCTCGTTCAATGCCTAGAAATTACAGTACGAAAGTGAGCCACTATTCTGATTTCAGGATTTAGCACATTGCTAACGCAGAACGCAGCGTCAAGCGATCAAAAAATTCAGTTGTACGCCGAGCTTAAAACCCTGGAGTCCCGGCCCAGCCACTCGATTTAATTTACATCCCCGCTCCGATTGTTCCAAACTCTCAGAGTTCGTCGAACGGCGCCGTCTCTGATTTATTTTCCCTCAACATCCCTCTAAATGGATTTTAGTTCCATAGAGTGGGGCCGTTAACTTTTTCTGAGCGTTTGATAAGTTGACGCTTTGAAATTTGAATTTGGTGGTGGTTCTGAGATCGTGGAACGTTGACAATAATTTTGTTAATTTATTGTTTGTAATTTAATTTCACTATTTTCTTCACATTTGATAAAGAAATTTTCCATCATAATATTATTTTGTCCACCTATTTGGGTTTGAATACGAATCTATAAACCTGAAATCATAAAAAAAAAGTCGGAACCACCCCTAAAAAGACGACTCAATTAATTACATCCTGTAGATTAAAATTTTAGATGAAAATATTTGATTGTTTGTGTGGTTGAGCCACACCGTCGCTGTCTGCTGAATCAGAGGCTTGTAATGTTCAGGCGGCTTGAAAATACCAACTCTGACAGCAAGCCACTAACTAAAAAAATGAGATCATCATAAAATTATTTTATGGTTCCGTAGTCAAACAAGGAACTATAAGGGTTCCTTTCCTTTTGTCCAGTCTTTATTCATAATAATCTCTCATTTTTGCACCTATTAAATCTAAATTTGGAATGAAGACAGTAACCCAAAAACAGAAATGTAGTAGTTATGAAGAAAACATTTTTTTCGACCATACAACGAAAGGTTGGAAAAAATTTGTATTCTTTTAAAAATCGGATGAGTTGTCGTTGAATAGTTTTTGTCTAATGGAACAAAACTCCCATAGAAACTAAATCGATATAATGCTTCTGTCTCGAGATATCTGCGCTCAAAGTCAAAAATAGGGCGTTTCTTCTTTTCCTATCTAATCCTTATTTGATAAAATAAGCTTTTGATCATTGATGATTATTATTATCATCAAGAAATAAATCAAAACGCAAGCTCAAAGATATTTTTTCACCTGTGAGGCAACTTGTAGTACTCTAGTACTAGCCTTAGGTTCAGATTTCATCTCATAATTCTCCATTTTCTCAAGATTTTATTATATGCGAAGGGTGGCAAAGGTGCTTGCCCTTTATAATTTTTCTAATTCTAACTTTAAACACAAATCCTGTCAAGTGAATTTAAAATGTATTTAATTTTCTGCTCAATAGAAAGATCGTAAAAAAAGATTAGGTGTTGTAAAGGTTATATTCGATGTTAAGTAATTAGATCATCCCAGAGTTAGAATCACAACATTTTGAACTTGACTTTGTTAATATTCTAATTGTACAGGTAATATTTTTTTTAGTACTACAGTAAAAGTACAATCGGGAAGAGCATGAGCTCTAGGTATCCTAGTATTTTCCATTTGAATAGATAATACCATTTCTTCCCGTTGGGGTTGATGTTAGCGTCATTTGACATACCTATTATTCCATCACAAATCCGGGCCCCTAGACAAAGTATCTTTCGATTAGTGTTAACGACAGTAGAAAACATAAAAATGTATGGACTTGACGTATGGTGACGAATGCAAACGTCAAAATGCTTCGATCGCTAATGTCAAATCCATACATTCTGTCATTTTCTACTAGCGTCAACGCCAATAGAATGTCACTTTGTCTAAGAGGGCTGGTCAGACTCAGACTCGCCCGCGGAGGGTTCCGTTCCACCAAAGAATATTAATCCGTCTAGCTTATAGTTCAAAAGAATCAGCCCTTCATAGTTAGGACAGACTGACACACAGATGGACAACGGACGAACAGACAGACTGTGTGGGCTTATGAATAGGGCCCCGTCTTCGGCACCCTTTGGGCCCGGAAACATAAAAAGTAAAATATGCTTACCTACTAAAAGTTAACGTTGCTACTGCAATTAAACAAAATTCACATTTAATAATACTTACCCCATTTTACAGACTTACACAATCCCAAACCACTTTTAATCACTTCCTAGTTTCAAATCAAACCATTATCAGATAAATTTCAATTTGGAACCCCTCAAAACAGTTGACAGTCGCTTTTTAATACCCGAAGCACGATTTCGCCGGTTTTACAATCTTGATACGAGAGTACAAAGCTAGCTGAGGATTTTCCTGCACGATCTCGACTCTGATCTAAAAGATAAACACGGTAGCTTAGACAAGCTACGGTCCCATTGTACAACTTTGTCGCACTGTCGCTAGAAATAAAAGGCTGTAAAATATTGCTATAAGTACACAAGGCAACACTGATCTTCTCTATCATCATGGTAAACTGTGAAGTACATGAAAAGAATACAATATTATACTCTTCAATGTAATTAACTATACTTTGTATTCTTTTCACTTTTCTGATCCTAGCAGTTCCGTATATTATTATTTTAACTTTTAAGGTCATGATTTTTTTGTAGAATAAACTACCTAGGGGCCGATCTAATTTAAAACATCGTAGTTCAATACTTATTCAATTTCAGTTGTTAATTGCAAGCCAGTTAATATTCTGAATTCCGTATCACGCTAAATTTGATTTATTTACTATGTGATTGACAGCCTGAAACGTCTGAGCGATCAGTCAAACGGCTGTCATGAGCTATAAATGATAAGTGTGTAAAAAGTTATGATCCGCATGCAGTCCAATTATGTTTCAGTGGAAATTTATTTAGCGTTATGTAAATTCATTTATTTATTTATTTTATTGGATTAGAGAAACATACAGCTTTAATATTTCCACTTGGATTACAAAACTTAATCAACGAATTAGCCAAAACAGCTTCCACTACAAACAACACACAGTTACTACTGTGTCTTACTACAGTTTCGTAAAAGCTACTAATCGAAATGATATCGAAATAAAACATTCAGTATATTTCAGAATCTACTCCTAACAAAATATAAACATTTTAGCTTGATGAGCCCTGATGTTCCTAATTATACTTAGTTTATCATATATCTGAGCATTAGCAGTAAACAATCCTTTATTAGCATGATGTTAACAAACTGCAGTTATTTAACAAATAAATAAACTTCCCTCCTTAGTCTAGTGTACTCTAGTCTACATATATTCCGCCCTGAACTTTGCTTAAAACTAGCTTTAAGGAACTAAGCATGCAAATATCCCGAGACAAAGGAGTCTACAACTAAATTATGTAGAATGTAGATCATCTTACGAACAACACATAAATAAAGAGAACTTTCAAACTGGAGAATTGGAGAGGTGAGTCTTCTAGGAATTCTGTTTGATTTAAGACTTCAACTGACTTTTCGAACTTAAACACGTTATATTTCGTTGGAAACAAAGAATTTGTTCCCCATAATTTAAACTTGA
Source organism: Agonopterix alstromeriana (assembly GCA_963924505.1). NCBI lineage: Eukaryota > Metazoa > Arthropoda > Insecta > Lepidoptera > Depressariidae > Agonopterix > Agonopterix alstromeriana. Next base: position 12,400,968 of record OZ004670.1, read on the forward strand.
TTTTCGTTCACAATACACAACGGGTCATAAACTTTGCTGGCTGACACAAATATTTCTTTATTTTTCTTTGAAACTGGCAGAATGTTAAATACCTAGCGGACCATAAAAGTCGGTCTATTAATTAGAAGTGTTCGAAGCTCCTGGACGTGACATCATTCCAGTATTTTCGACAACACGCCTTTGTCTCCCAACTGACAGATATGGTGTAAATCTCGGTTCATGACAACCGTAGCGTTTAAAGCTGAACTGAGGAAATATTATTTTTAGGATGTTTCTTTGTCTGCTAGGGCTGCCTATGTAGGAAATTTTAAATCTTTACGATCAGTGTCACAAGTTACAACTAATAATCCGGTCAAAGCTTGAAGACAATGAAACCAGAAACTGTCTGAATCTTCGTTACTATCTTGCGTTACTTTAAGTACTTTTCCGTAAATCATTAAGAATTATTAATTAACGGTTTACTGTATAGTTGAAGTAATATCAGACATATTGAAAATATGGTCACCTTCGAATTATGGGAACAATTTGGAATATTTCTTGTAGATGGACACAATGTTACGATTAATTTTTTTTATTGGTGCCTATTGTAATGAGCATTATATTTCATGAAACAAAAGAATTTGCAACGAGGACCCAGAAATTAACATTTTATTTAGATTCCCTAAAAGGTCTTTATACCTTTTCCATAGAATTGATTTCTATAATGTCAACCCTGCCCAAGAGTTGCGTCACTCCACGAATGCTGACGATGTGGCGAATGATGAAATGGATTCGCGGCTGCATTTGTTTGTACAGCTTCAAGATAAATATCCATTCGTGAGAGCAATTGAGTTTTGGTTCCATTAAGGCCATGAAGGATTCGATGACTGTCCATTCCAATTTGTAGGAAGCTAATGTGGAATACGATGAGCAAAGAAACAAAACATGATTTACTGATATAGGGTCTCTTTTTCTGTATGCTGACGGATTTTTAAATGATCGGACCATCAAACTGAACGACTTTCTCTATGGGGCTATAACATCAAAATCGCGGAAAAAAAATCGAATGTTCCATATATTTGGGCCGAGCAGGTTTGCAGTTTTATATGGAAAAGATTATTTTTTGACGATTTCATTTTTAGTCCCATATAGAATCATCCCCTTAAAAAACATCATATTTACAGTCACGTTATCCAAAATTTAGTATGATCCGAATTATTAATAGTACAGAAATTTGAATAATATCAATGGACGTGGAAATTCCAGAAGAAGAAAGAAAGAAGTACACTGAAAAAAATGTTTTGTTAAATATAACGAAACAGTGACCACATTATGGTTATGTGCTAGATTTTGTGGTTATGTGCTAGACTTTGTAAGTCACTTAAGTTTGGTTATATTTGACAAAACATTTTTTTCAGTGTATGTACCAACATGAAATTCTATTAGAAAGGTACCTCTTGCAACAGGTCCTAGAACTTTATACAACCACAATGGAAATGTTAAAACTCTCAACAAACGTAATGTATAGCCTTAAAAGGAAAATAAATGTTGATCGGTCTCTTGTAATGATATAGCTATTGAAGAGTACTCGTCAATCAAGACGGTAAGAGTGGAAATGCCACACTAATTTTGCAATTGAAGACGTGAGTTATGACGGTAAATAATAACGGTAATAATTCAAAATGTTTTGCCCTGAGGCTTTTCATGTTTTTTTTTATTACTTACTCACCTTTTGTCTGATCTTTAGGCTATATTAGGTCCGTATTTTATTAAATGACTCCACAATAATATACATACAAGTTGCATACTATCTTATGCATACAATACAATTATAAACTTGTCATATAGGACAGTCATAAGAAAAAATGTTTCTCCAAAAACACTGCTTAAATCATCTGCAACAGATGTAAAGGCCTATGATGATGATGAAACTTGGCGTGTATGTATATAGAAGATATTTACAAAAAAAAAATTTGGGGCGTTTGATCCATTACATTGAGACAATTTTAAGAATTTTTCTGTTCTGTTCTGTCTGTTTATTTGTGCACCACTTAAGGGTATATTACTGTTGGCGCGTTCCATACAAACGAAGTCTGGTGATATTTACAATACTAACCGATTAAACTCAATGAAATTTTTCGGAAACAATCTAGAAACCAATCTCTATGCTTGTATCGTGTCAGATTTTCCTTAAAATGTACAGTTTTAAAGTTTTTACAGTGCCTAAAAGATTTCCATACACATCTTAAATTAATCCTAGCATTGAAACTCTGTTTGTGTTTGTATGAAGTCAGTTTTTCGTTAAAATGTAGTTTTAAAGTTACAGTGCTTCAAAGATTTCCATAAATTTTAACGAAAATCTGATATCCTAGATTGTTTGATTTGTTCCTAGATTGTTTCTGCAAAATTTCATTGAGTTTAATTGGTTAATATTGAAAATATTACCAGACTACGTTTGTATGCAGCGCGCATTTACGCATTCGGAATAAACTTCTCTTAAAAACTTTAATACTGAACTGATTTTGATGGGGTTTTCAATAAAGCATAGGGCTTTATTTTATTGCAATCGGTTCATTCAATCAAAAGTTATGAGTATTTGAAGAAGCACGTAAGACGCCGCTAGTACGTAGGTACCTAGTACTAAAAATATGTAGATCCTTCACGGTTTTGTGACTTCTCTTGCGTACATTCTTCTTAGACATTTGAAACATCTGATATTTGAAAGTTTCTAGAATGAGTACCTACAGTCGCCATCAGAAATATCAGCAAACAAGGTTTTCAAATATTTCTAAGTAGTTCTAATTTTCAATAATTTCTTTACACATAACAAACCAAAAATATCTGAACGCCTAGAACATCAAAATGTATCTACGCAGTCAGGGTGATCAGAAACATCTGTACAGTCTAGAAAAAAATACCTTACTTCGCTGTTTTACATTTAAATTTTAAATAACATTATCAAGAAATTATTGAAAATTTGCTCAAAATACACGTTTAGATATAATTGGTAACATTGTTTAGAGAATTTATTGAAAATTAGCAATGCTCAGCAATATTTGAACACCTTGTATGCAACATGTATAGTCAGTAGCATACGTAATAAGCGCAAAACCTCATACACCCCAACTGATTTATAACAAAATAATTAGATTGAAACAAGAATTTAATTATTTTTATAGTTAAAATTTAAAGATATTCGCATTTTAAGTTTTGAGGCATAAATTATTTCTTCGTATTTCAGCAATGAATGAAAGCGCTAGCGTACTCATGGATACATTTTAAGAATCTTGTTTTGGTAGTAAGTAGGGTGAGTGTACCCGTGCGGTGAGTTGACATCGAGTTCAGAAAACTTTACATTTTACAAACGAATTATTTAATATTACAAAAAAATTACCTAATGTAACCTTGACAATTCGATTTTGCGTTTATTAATTAACACGTTGTATATCTGATGGCGACTGTACAAAGAACGGCAGTACGGCATAACTTTTGATATTGCTGACGGTTTATTAGTTTTTAATTTTGATGTTGCACTAAGACATTCTTTATCCACGGATGTTATTATAATTATCGTAATGGTACAGAAGAACGATTTATAAACACAGTTTGAAACATATCACTCAGTAATAGCTACTTCAAATAAAATGCAAACAATCATCCTAACTGACGAAACTGAACTAAAATAAAACAAACCATTGCTTTATTTTCAACCGTGACAATTGACTAATGAAAATGAACCCTATTACGATTACGAATGTGACGATGACGTTAAAATATAAGTGGAAGTAATTACAAGATGCCTGACAAAGACGTGAGTCCAGGGGCTGTCAGTGTCATGCACAGGAATAGAACCCCAAGCGAGAAGTCGAGGTGTTTCCAATTTACAAACGGGTGTCTAATGCGCGACAAGATTTACAATCTGTATTAATTTAAAAATCTCCGAATGACATAAGCGGGTGTTGTATTCGAATATTTCGTTTTGAATCTGTTATTGGATTTTTCGTTGACAAAAGTTTTGTTACTTTTTTTCTTGTTGGATTGAATCGTGATCGAACAAGGACCTTTGCGTACATATTAAATACTTTGCAAAGTTTGAATTGTGCCGATATTCAGAAAAGTATTGAAGTGTAGTGAATTAATTTAGATTTAAAATCGGTTAAGGGGATATAATTCGGAGCGCGCTCCACACAAACGTACTATGGTGATATTTTCTATACAATTTCTATAAAAATTAAACTCAATGAAATTTTGCTAAAACAATCTTGAAACAAATATCTATGCTTGTATGGAGTCAGATTTTCATTAAAATATACAGTTTCAATGCTAGGATAAATTTAAGATTTGTATGGAAATCTTTGAGGCACTGTAACTTTAAAACTATACATTTTAACGAAAATCTGACTCTATACAAGCATAGAAATTTGGTTTTTGATTGATTCTGAAAAATTTCATTGAGTTTAATTGGTTAGTATTGAAAATATCACTATAGTACGTTTGTATGGAGCGCGCTCCGAATTATATCCTCTTAAAGTTATCGTCGAAATTATCTTTTAGAAGATGAAAGTTTGATTTTTTTCATTGTATTTTGAAGGGCAGGTAGTATACCAAGCAGAGCGACATACGTACCTACTACATAAATACACTCAGAGGCACATCTTACCGCCCACCATTCTTTAATAGCACTGTAAAAAAACAGTAAGTTCACAATATTAATATATTTTGAACTTAATAAACCATTTCTCGCTTGATTCACCTTTATTTTCGAAAAAGCTCACTTAATTCTATACAAAAAAGCATTTTGAAGAAATTCTGTAAATGTAAATGGGCGGCGGTTAGCTTTGCCTCTGAGTCTTAGACTATTTATATGAGGACTAAGTTACGCATGTAATTCTACTAACAAAGTTTTCTGCCACTTTTTGCGGAGGGCGAGGTAGCACTAGATACGCAACTTTGAATTTTATTCCATTAGTTTAGATTCTTATTTTGAATGTTAAAAATCATGAAAAACAGTGTCGTGTGAACCCCAAACGTCATAAATTCGAAATTATTGTTCCGCAATTGTAGCCTGTCGCGATAAGGTATAAAATTGTAGTGACAAGGCAAAAAATATAACGCATTTACGCGTTATATTTTTTTATCTTTCACGTTGGCAAGCTAAGGCGAGGCGGCTGCGTATACAGGGTCCAACTTAATATGTTGTCATTTTTTTAAGAGGATGATCAGAACATCAGAAAATCAGCTGTTCCATACTAAACTGAAATCTAACTAGACCCAATTGTATGGAACAGCAGTTTTTTTTTCGCGATTTCGGCATTGGTCCCATAGAGAAAGTTGTTCAGTTTGATGATCTGGTCCCCTTAAAAAAGTGTCAGCATATTAAGAAGGACCCTGTATAAATCGTCTAAGCTCTGAGTGTACTACCTAAACTTGTAGTTTTCATTAATAAATATAAAACTTCAGACATTTTCTTATTTTGTCGCGTAAGTAGAGGGGAGGTACCTAATGACATGTTACTGTGATAATTATATTTGGATACCAAGGATTCAGAGTGTAAATTTTTCGCCATTTCCCACAAAAATAACACAAAACTACAAGCAGAAAATTGTTAACCAAAGTTTATAACAAAAAGCTGTAAAAACGGTATAAGAAGAATATTATTCAGTACTTTTTCAGCACCGCAGACGAATCACGTATCATGAAGACGTTTAATTAGTATCAAACACGCGATCTTTGGCTCAAAATACTGTTAGTGGTTATAAAAGAAGAGTGCCGCCCATAGCTGGAGCTCGTAAAGTGGCTGCAATGAAAAAACCGTAAAACAAGGTAGCTGAGGCGAAAATATGATTTTTGTGGCGGGGATTGTTAAAAAAATGAATTCTTTTACAATGCTGGCTGTTGGTAAAAGTTTGGGTGTTTGGAGTTCGAGGTTTTATAAGAGAGACGTATTTAAGAAAACTCGATAACGAACAACATTTTAAATCTCTGTTCGTTGACTTTTTAAAATTATGAACCTTTCAACCTTCTTTGATAATAATGTATCTTAACTATTATAAAACTGTAACAGAAGTGTATCTGTACATTGAAGATATTTACATGAAAAAGATTACGATATGGTTTTTAGGTAACCCGGACTCCAAATCGACCTTTTTTAGAATTTTTGTCTGTCCGTTTGTTTGTTTGTTGGTTTGTATGTTTGTAACAGCATCACGCAAAAACTACTGAAACGATTTTGATGAAGCTTTTTTTGTTTGATAGCTTATGATCTGACTTAAAAGCTGGTATATAAATTGTGCGGACGAATTCGCAGGTTAACTCTAGTTTAAACATAAAATTACTTCATAACACCTGTTGTGTAGAAGGTGTATAACAGAACATCCCTAATAAAATATTAAAAGAGAAATCGCCAGGAGTGTTACCTAAATATTAATTTTCGATGATTGTAAAAGAATGACCAAAATGCCTGGTCTTAACAATATTACGTTGTAATTCAATGTTGTATTTATTTGTAGTTGTGCTTTGTATATTTTGTTTCGTTTTAAAGATCCGCATCTTCTCTACAACGGAAAACCTACCAACACGGTCGTAGAGTCAAAAAAGTCCATAAAAAGCTGGGTGATTTAATAAAAATGTTTTTTGAATTTTGAGTCCTGGTCTCGCTGTCACTGCATGTCATTCCTACTCATTCTATCTACAACACTTTTCTTTTTATGGGAAAGTTAACTTTTCTTTCGTGTACTTTTCATCCAGTAATTAAGATGCTGGATAAATGAATTACAACTGCGATAGTCTCTATAATTATTTAGGATTCCGTACCCAAAGGGTGAAAACGGGACCCTATTACTAAGCCTACGTTGTCCGTCCGTCCGTCCTACCTATTTGGGGCTGTAACTTTTGAACCGTAATAGCTAGACAGTTGACATTTTCACAGAATGGCGTTATTATGGCGGATTTGCTAACAAAAAATAAAAATGAAAAAAGTTAAAAATTAAGCGTTCTCATACAAGAAACAAATTTTTATCAACGTTTTTATTTTTCGCTCTATTGTAAAAACGGTAATACGCACAGGCGTCAAACTTGGTGTGATTATAGAACAAACTCTACAGTATAAGATCAAATAATAAAAATCGGCCAAGTGTGAGTCGGTCTCGCGCTAAAAGTACTGGAGAAATCAAAACTATTTTCTAAGTGAAGATATTTTGTGTGGTACGGAACCCTCGGTGCGCGTGTAGCCCGACTCGCACTTGACCGTTTTTTTTAATGAAATACTATTACTCACTGAAACTAAAACCCGACCTCTAGATATCAGATAGATAGACCAAGGTCTTCATAATTTTAAGTTTATAGTGTTCATAACCCCCAGACAAACGCTACTATTCTCTACAATATTAGTGCCTTAAATATCGAAATAAAATTTAATCACTTGAAAGCTCTACCCACTTTTGAGCTAAATGTAAAACCATGTAACAAACCACAACATAAAAATGTAGAGGGGTTATTTAACGCATTATCGCTATTGTGTTTGAAATCTAAAATCTTTTAGATTCACAATGGAAACATTACGCAAATAATAATTGATGAAATTAGCTTCATGTAAAAGCCGTGGTGTTCCAGTGGCGAGTAACCTTGCCTGCCATACAGGAGGCGATGGTTCGATCCCCGTCCAGGCCGACTCGTACCAATGAGTTTTTCGGAATTTATGTGCGATTTGTGACACCACTGGCTTTTCGGTGAAGGAAAACATCGTGAGGAAACGTATAAGTGGCGACGGGCTCCCCCCCCCCCCCCCCCGTCGCACTGGACAGAATTTCGGTACTACTGGTGAAACGTGGATGTTCTGAGGTTTCAGAATATCACTGACTACCCCCTCGGGGAATATAGTCGTGAGCATATGCTAGCTTCAAGTATTCAATCAAAACAGGGTGCAACTTTATATGTTGACACTTGTTTAAGGGGATAATCAGACCGTCAAACTGAACAACTTTCTCTATGGCACCAACATTCAAAATCGCGAAAAAAATCCCTATATTATACGAAAACTTTTAGTCACTTCATTAGCGTTTGACATTTCTGAAAAAAATCAGCTGTTCCATACAAAAATGTAAACCAAGTTAACCCAAATGGATGGGAGAGATGATTTTTTTCTCATTTTCGATGTCGGTACCATACGCACATAGAAAGTTTGATGGTCTGATCATAGCATTACAAATCTGTCAGCATGAAACGAACCTGTTAGTGTATATCGTATTTTGAATAAATTACCTCATCAAAATAAATACGTTCCGAAAACTTTCCGAAAACCTCCATAGAATTTCCTATGAATGACCTAATAATCACATATTATGGGACCCTACCTAAGCCAGATTCCAAGAAGATTTTTACTCTTACATTTACTTTTTACGTGTCTTTTTGATGTGACATCAAAAGGGAAACAGATCCCTTTTCCGCCCTGATACCTGTCGTCATTGTCATCAGATCTAAGTTCGACTTCCTTATTGTGTTCTACCCTCATAACTTTTATGAATAGAAAAATGTCTTTATTATTCACGAATACTTTTTCTAATTCAATCTTCTTATCCGCCAGTTCGTTTATTTATTCGTTTCAAAGTAATTTACTGAAAGAGGATTTCTTTTTCTTATTAAAATAGTCAAAAGACCTCTAGGGTCCCATGTATTGTTGCTCCACCTTCTTTGGCTAAGTTAAACATAAGTAAATCTTATTATGTTTGTCAATGGGCGTCGGGTTACTTGAGGGATAGAGCTCATTTTATATTTATAACTCTTTTAAAACCGGTTTCAGATTTCAGGATTTCTTTCAGCGTTTTGTTGAAAGTTTCTCGTCAATTTAGGTTTACGTAAATCTGATATTCAAGTATCATTGTACATGTATAACTACTACAACTCCTGGTGGCTGGAATACAGTAGTTTCTGAATGTAGGAAACGGAATTCGGTATGTCAAGTTTTTTTTGGAGGGCTGAATCGAAAACCATTTCGAGATAATTGTCTTTTTCGGTCCGTCCAGTGACGTCACTGGAAAACCTGTGAATTCCTTGATAAACTTAAAATAACTGGCCATTGAGAAAAAAATACATTCACAATGTCAGAATTTGACATTGTGAATGTGCTGGAAACGGCAACATTGATGTTGCCGTTTCTGTTTCCAGCACATATTAGAAAGAGAAGGCAGGAAAATTTTTATTTGTCTAAAAACAGCAGTAGTTTTTCTCCATGGAGTTCGAATTATTTTCTCTCCACCATTTTTGCATTTAGAGATTACAGAGCAAAGTAATTTTAAAATTAAATTTATGTCGATAAAATTGATGAATCGAAATAAAAATTAAATTGGTTTCCTATAATTATATCTTCTGTCCGATAAAAATATAAAATGAAAACCAAAAAAAAATTGACATACCGAATTCCAGATCTACGCTCGTAGAGTTTAATTCAGAATGTAGTTAAGTAATTTCTATAAACCATTATGGGTTGATCATTATCATGACAATGATATATTAATCATACTAAAGAGAGATAAACATACCACGTTCCGCAAACTATAAACATTTTAAAGATGTGTATTAATGCAGTATTCGTCGAGTGGATAGTGTAACATCTCGCGTTTGCTGCAAACTGATTGCTCCCCTCGCATGCTCACATAGATTTTTAAACACAGAACAACTGTGGGTCCCCTTTATCCTCTCTCTTAAGTACACGTTTACGAGTTTGTCGTAAAACACGGATCACTGAAAATTTTTGATATGTAACGTTTTCTATTCAAATGCGGCTCTTTACGAGCCGGTCCATTATAATTTTACTGGCATCCATTTTTTTCCCTGTCATGATTATGAGAGGTTGAATAGGATTTTTTAATAAAAAGAAGTTATTTCTTTTTAATCACTTCCCTTTTATTGCGTCACCGTTACTTTTGTATGTAGGTATCCAATTTTGCATGGTGAAACTATAAAATTGTTTATTGACGGTTTAATATTAGTAGCTATATTTTTCACTCTGTGATTGTTTTACTTTAGGTAAATCTATTATTATTTTTTAAATTGAATAATACTTTATGAGATTTTAGAAGAATAGTGAATAAAAAACCCTAGAATATGAATTCAAGAATAAGTGTAAGTAGGTATTTACTTGAAAGTTAAGGCAATTTTTTGGGAGCTTGAAAATGGTCGAATTTGACGAACTTTTTTCTTTGAATTCGAACACAATTTCATATGAGCAGAAAGGGAGGTATAAATTTGGTCTCAATTGGCAACATCGAGTCTTCTTCATATTGCTGAAGTAATTATACCTAGTACTCTGTGGTTGAAACTTTTCGAAACATAGGCATACATTTAATTATTATAATTATTTCAATTCAGATTTGTTTTCTCGAATTAATTATTATTTTATTACATTTAACAAAAATCGTTTAATTTTAGTAATTATTTTGCTTTCATTAAAATTTTTTATTCAGAACGCAAACTCGCAATTCAAAATTAACGTCAAAGAAAATCTACATTTGTGTCCAAATTATGTTCTTTTGTTACTTCTTGATGAACCTACACATTTCTGTGACAAATCTAGCTACTAAACTTTACCAAAATTTACTCCAATTGGCAAAACTGCCTCTGCTCGCTATTCGATGTACTTCTAATTACTTGATCTACTCCTATTTAATATTAATTGGCTTTTAACATAAAAGCAAACATATTCATTTGCTCTTAGTTATTCAATGCCAAGTCTCTAAGAGGACTATTTACATACTCTAAAGTCTAAACTAACGTGATGCGTCATGCGACAGAAACATATAACATCATTCATGCCTAAAATTGTTTTATACTTCTGTTTACTTTACTATGTTACTTAATCCTATAAGTAGCACAATGCCCCTAATGAGTTATTAAAAAATAAAATAAACAAATACTGCTTTATTGCCAACACGAGCTTCTGAAACTATTTAATTTATAGTCATCTGATGTCATACCAAAGAGGACAAAACAACCGTTCTAAATAAGAAAAAAATACGCAATGAAAAACATGTGGTACAGAAGCGTGAGAACATAAAAGCCAATCCGATATAAGAGACAACCATGTTTGATTCATAAACAAGTGATGGTAGGAATAAATTAATAAAAAATGTTGAGGCAAAGAATAAGCATCTACCTATCAATATTTTATGGGGACAAAAACGAAACAACTTTTGTTGTTAGACCTAGAAATGAAAACACTGAAATGACAAGATATAAATTAATTGATGTACTTACAATTTTATTCCTTGAGGTGTTACAAAAGTAAAAATAAACATTTAAAACTTTTAAGGGGTTTGTTAGACCATCAAACTGAAAAACGTTCATTATGGGACCAACATCGAAATCGCGAAAAAAATCATCTGTCCCATACATTTAGCTCGAGTAGATTTCGATATAGGTCCCATAGTGAAAGTTGTTCAGTTTGATGGTCTAAACCACCCCCTTAAATGTTAATTTGTATTTTTGTAACACCTTGTAGAGAAGGCGTTGATGACGATACCTATGTTCTTCTTTACTGAAATTTCACACATAAAGATATTCAATTAGAAAAAAGTTTATAAAATATATTACACTTGTTGTATCTGCAACTAAGTATAAAGACCTAGAAACTAAGCAGCTTCTAACGTATTTGTACTTTTATTAATCTTTGACTAAGTTGCCGTCAATTCTACATAATATTTACCTTCAGAAAGTTTTATCGCTTTATAGATGATGCGGCCGGAAAATGTACTTACTTATACTATTAGAGAATAATCATTAGGTTCTAGACTTGAATATCATAGCTCAACGACTAATGGTCTACCCACTTTCGATTTTGTATTATAATCGTGAAAGTTTTCGTTCAAATGTCAACTCTATAACAATGAAGGTACGACATAAACGAAACATACAGGATCCAAATTACTGTCAGCATATGCTGACAGTTTTTTAAGAGGATGATCAGACCATCAAACTCAACAACTTTCTCTATGGGACCAACATCGTAATCATGAAAAAAAAAACAGCTGTCCCATACATATTAATTGACTCGAGTAGGCTTGCAGTTTAGTATGTAACAGCTGATTTTTTTTTCGCCATTTCGACGTTGATGCCATAGAGAAAGTTGTTCAGATTGACGGTCTGATCATCCCCTTAAAAAAGTGTCAGCATATTAGGAAGGACCCTATATTGAAAATCGAATGTCAGAGTTAGGGCCTGGAATAGACAGCCGTCAATGTCTCATCACTTTCTCTAACGCTGTAGTCTCATGTAGGTACTCACTGCTAGTCTGCACGTTTAACAAATCTCATAGAAAATGTATAAAACTGGTTTTTACCAGTTGGACGTGAGACGAAACGTCACGTCAGAGAAAAATTGCTGAACTGCAAATTGCAAGTACCTAGCTGGAGATCAGATGATTGTGACGTCTGCTGTTTATCTTTTTTTACAGGTTGAAAATGAATATGAGATTTCAGTTTCACCCTTTAGTAATTTGTCAGTTTGTACTAAGAAGCGACGTTGTATTGTATCATTCCTGGTTCTTACACTATTTACGTCAGAAATAAATCAAGCACAAGAATAGCAACAAAATACGGTGTGTTTCTTATACTTGTAGGGTGTAACAAAACACCCTAGTATTAAAGGGGTGGTTTAGACCATAAAACTAAAAATCTTTCACAACAGAGCCAACATCGATAAAAATCAATCGAATCGAATATCTCCTCTCGGGGAATACAGTCGTGAGTATATATGGATGCATTCATGCATGCGTCGAAACAATTAAAAAGAAAATAAGATATTTCATACAAAACTGCAGTACCAGACTTAAATGTATGGGACTTCTGTTTTTTTTTTCGACGTTGTCCCCATAGTGAAAGTTTGTTCAGTTTGATAGTCTAAAAGTAAACTATCTCTTTAAATATTACTAGTGGTCATTGCTACACCCTGTAAATAAAGTACCTATCTTTTGCCCTCTTTTTGGATGGATGGCTCACCCTTTGTTTAGGGAGATATCTACTCTAATAATTTCATCTGTTATTTCATGAGTACAATAAAGTATTGTAAATAATTATAAATGGCCGGGAATCCACTTAAAGGAAAGTATACAACTGTTGTTAAAAAAATCGACATTTGTTTCATTAGACGTTGCACGTACGTTCATTAAAGTGAATCGTCCATTAAATCTCACACTTTTTGTCTTGTTGATGTAGTAAAAGCTAACAACAGATTTAATGGAGGATTAACTTTAATGAACGTACGTGAAAAGGACCGTATGACCTCTGAGTGTACATAACTCCTGCTTCTTAATTGTTTTTCTCAAGGCTTTCATTGGCATAGATGAACATTGGAAATTGTAGTACTTATTGGAAATAATCACCGAACCGACTCTATGGCCGGTTTTCTATAATCTTTGCCGCTTACAAAGTAAAGCTTTAATTACAAGCCACAGATAACAAAATGGAAGTGTCATTTCGAATTCTACGAAATCGAATAGGTCGGGTCAATAATCTACCACAATGTGTTTTGTTTGAACCGAATGTTATGCAAGAGTTGAAACTTTAGAACCAACAATCGGGAGTGTTCCGAGAAACGTGCTTTGTAGAAAAACAGAGGTTTCATTCCATATATGAATTCCTCTAGTAAAACTCTTATTTCCTAAGTCGTAAGTAGGTAAATCTGTTAATTAAAAGGACTTCGTTTACGGAAAGAAATATAGGTTTTATCGATTGGAACACGATATGGAAACATTGGTAGGATTCAGAGCATAGCTTTGATACTTTTGTTGAAATAAAAACGCTTTTAATTGGTTTGGTGGATAGACTTTTACATTCCTAGAGTAAAATTATGGCTGAGTTGGAGAATGTTGTGTAGAAATACGAATAGATATTGAAATAGCGATGCGAACATGCTCAAACTGGAAAAATCCAGATATCGATTCTATACCAAAAATTCTATGTTACGTTCATTTGTTTTTCTTCTTCTTTGTCCGGATTCCGCCAATATTTGGGGTCGACTGTGCCACTCAGCCAGAGAGTTCTGTTCTGGAGTAAAATTCTCTAAGCGTCACATCGCTGTCAAAAACATCGAAGAGCTCACAAATGTAACATCCTTCTTGCATCAATCAGATCATCGAAGTTTTTATATGAGTTTGACACATGACATAACCAGCGAATACCGAATTGATAACGTGTCGATGTTTGTACTTAGAGAATCGCATTCCTGGTTTGTAGTTTGTTTGCAGATCTTTATACCATGTCGTGTTGGAGTCTTTGAAGCGATTCCAGGCTACCTTGTTTTTTTCATTGTGTTTATCAGGTTTTCTCATTACGTGACTATATCAGTTGGCCTAGTATGCCACCCTCGAGAAAATGACAAAAATAGGATAAAAACGAGCGCGCATGATGGTTTTCTCGTTTTGTCGCGTTGTTAACACATTTTATAACCAGTTTTTAATTCGTTCGTTCACCAAAAAGCCAGTGGTGTTCAAATCGTACATAAATTCCGAAAAACTCATTGGTACGAGTCGGCCTGGACGGGTATCGAACCATCGCCTTTTGCACGGCAGGCAAGGTTACTCGCCACTGGATCACCACGGCTTTTCCGTGAACATCGTGAGGAAACCTGCATGCTTCAATTTCGAGGCATGTATTGTACCCACTGTCCATTATAAGTGGTAACGGGCTCACTCCCCGTCACACTGGATAGAGTTTCGATACTATACTAGTGAAACGTGGATGTTCTGAAGTTTCCGAATATCTCTGACTACCCCCTCGAGGAATACAGTCGTGAGCATATGCTATGCATGCTAATTAGTTCTAAACACACATTTTTTACTGAGTTCATTTAGATATACAACATTGTTAATGTAAAGCTCGATATTACGTATCCAGATCGATAAAGATTAAAGTCGAATGCGCATTTCCAAGCAATTTGTGTGCAACACATTATAATAAACTTTGATTCAAATGTGTTATTGCCAATACAATTAGGATTAAAGTAGGTACATCTGCAGACGGCAAAGATAACAAGAATCGAAATCTTTGGATGCAAACCATGGCTAGACCACAGAATAAGTAATATTTAGTTAAGTGCTAGACCAAAGTGACAGTCGCCTAGCGCAACAGCTTAGCCGAATGCTGAATGAGATTAGGCAGGAGGCAGGCTGATGGACTGATGACATCTCGAAATGCGTGTAGAACATTGGATGGCTAGCATGACAGCCACTACAAAGCGACAAAAACGATAAAAACGTCATGAATGCTTGTTTTAGCATACGTAGAGTAACAAAGACGGAGGCACATCTCGATTTTACTCGCTTTCTCGGGGGCGGTATGCTAGGCCTACTGAATCGGAAAGAGTGTCATAATGACGTGAAGGAAATAATACTAACTATTTATCCGTACTTAACTGCAGTACATACAAAATTACAAACTGATGATGATGATGATAAATATTAATTAAGTTATTATAATTGTACTTAAAAGCACCAGTTTTGAACCTCCAAAACAAATTAAATCATTCTAAATGCAACAAAAATTCTAAAGAACTATGTTACGGATGTCACCTTCCATTTTAAATGGTTTTATTGAAAATTTATATAATCGCATACCTGATTGTCCAGTTCCTTGCAAAATAACAAACACAACAAGAAAGAAACGAGTGTATTAAAAGAAACGAGTTTTACAGGTCCCGGTATTTCCACCATAGCTTAACTTAACACGGATCCTATTTTTTATAACAAACAATGCAATATAGGGGATATGTGCACCTACCGTGATAAATACGAACTCAGTGATGTTACAAAAGAATAATACAGCTCAATTTAATGGAAAGCTCCACCTATAAAACTTTCCAATAGGCGAGAATCTTATAAGACGCGTAATAAAGAAAAATACGACTGGACGAAACGAAAATTTTCGGAAATTTCGCAGCTGTTGCGGCAGAGAGCAAAGGCCAGTCGTTATTCCACACCATAAATAATCCACTATACAAAAACGCTAACCCTTCATTGCCTCTTCCTTTTACGATTCAGGGAAGGAATAAAAATATGTAAGAGCCAAAACAAAGGCCATAAAACCAAAATGACAGGGCCACACGCTTTTCACGGAGATGGGGAACAAAAAAGCACACTATAATTTCGCATTATGTAATACTCGGAAGGAGGTTGCTTGACTGGATTCGATTGCAAGCGTGGTTTAAAAATAACCCAAGGTTAGTTCGCCGGCATCGGCATGTAGAGGGTCCCTTTGTAAGATCAAGGTCCACAACTTTGGCAGGATGCCTGTACTGAATATAATAATATGTTGATGTACACTATCGATGGAAATGATATATGAAACTGTAGCTATCGTAATAAATAAAATGGTACAGCACCTTTAATTTAATGGACAGCTTTAATTGCTTTCTTAATTTTATTATATTTTTATATTGTGAAAGGTTTATGCCGTTTACATGTATGGCTTTAGGAATAATTAAATTCACGTTCAAATAATAACAATTTTAAATCTGTCAAAGATAAATCCGTACTTTACTATGGGACGGCTGTTTTTTTTCGCGATTTCGATGTTGTTCTCTTAAAAGAAATGTTTCAGTTTGATGATCAGTTGATTGAGTACCATGAGTTTTCACAGTAGGTACTTTACTACTGTAGATACGTCGACAATTTGGTATGGCAGAAATTAGTTCTCGACGTAATCACTAGGAGTGCTGTACGAAATTCAATACAAAATTGGTGACGTTACTACAGTAAAGTACAGTAAAAACTCATGGTACTGATCATCCCCTGAAAATAGTTTCAGCTAATTTTGTTAGACCTTATATTACAAACATAACTCTCTTAGCGGTTTAGTCTGTCAGTCACGAAATTGTTTAATATGAATAGATAAATTCTCTAAGTACTGGTAAGTATAGATAGGTAGGTATACTAGTATAGAAATATCAGTAAAAATAATTATGTATGTTATGTGGAAACCTGCATACGCTGAAGAAGAAATTTTGATGCGTATTGTGAAGTCTACCAATCCGCATTGGGCACGCGTGGAGGACTAACGTTCATACACCTTGAGGGTAGGCCTGTGCCCTGCAGTACTATAATATGCTGTACGTATATACAGGGTGTTAGGGTAAACAGTTGCATTACTTTAAGGGGTGATTGTATCCATGATACTAAACAACTTTCCTTAAGAAACCTATAGGAAATAAGCAAAAAAAAATGTGGACTCTCCATACTAAATGCAACCACGTGATCGAACGTTTGTATGAGAAGTTGATTTTTTTCGGCGTATTTACCTTTGTTCCTTTGGGAAAGATGTTCAATATCATGAGAGTATAATCACCCATTAAACTAATTCAACTCTCCACCCTAACATCCTGTAGGTAGGCTGATGATGATGATGGTGTTATTATATTTTAATAGGTTTTCTTGACATGCATTTTCACTAAGTAAAACTAATGAACATAAAGATAACTGTAATAAATAATAACCCTTAACACCATATTCTATTTGTGAACCTCATCAAATTAGTTAAGAAAGGCAGCGATCGCACTTGCGCATGAGTCGATGTAAAAAACAAAACAAAAAGCTATGTTTGCGAGTCCTTGAATCACCCCTAGCAGGTGACGGTCCGATGCACCTGCCAGCATTATGCAGTGACCTATAAAAGTAATAATTAAGTAATTTATTCAACAACAATTATACCTTAGATGTGGGTCAAATAAAAAGGGCGTTTTAGGGTTCTGTTGAGGAAGCTGAATAAAATATAATTAATTAATTGATTATAGTAGGTATAAAGTCTCAAAAGTTCAGTACCTACCGAACTACTGAGACGAAAGTCTTAAAAGTTCGGTACCGATCTATTGAGACTAGACTAGACTAGAGATAGAGGATTATAATTATCAACGTTGGACATTGTGTTTATTTTTGGAAAAATTTGGATTAAAAATTTAATCAAAGTGGCAAAGACTATATATGACTATCATATGAAATACACTGAATAGAAATGGATAATATGCCGTTGGACGAAAATGGAAAAAAGGGACTTGATTATGATATTTAATAATGGTATTAATTTATTATTATTTAACGCTCACGGAAATAAAAATGAATACAGAAGAGAATAGACAAATACACACGGCGACACATCAAGCTATACAAAACCAACATAAGCTGGCAGCGCGACATTAAACATTACTCGACCTACGCGCGACCAGCTTATCTTGGTTTTGAATAGCTTGTTCTGTCGCCGTGTGTACAACGGACGAGGTTATCCCTGAAGATACCTACTGTAGTAGTCGTTATTATTTGGTAGAGAGAAATTGAAAAAAAAAACGAGATTATTATACAAGAAATAAATAATCAATAAAATATTTTACATTAAGTTGTCCCTACGCAATAAAACAACTTTACCAAAGAATCCACTACTGTTAATTGCCAACAATTTAAAGTTAAAGCCGTAATTGTTTTGCTCTTCCATTTTTAACCGAGACAGCACGAACTCTTTGATTTATTACAACACAGTAGGTATCATAAAGTTGTCAAAAAAACAGAACGAGTATTATGTATTATCGTCAATGAATCATTGTATTATGTAAGGTCAAACCCGCGGTTTTTACGAAACACGTGCATCTCGATCATCTCGAATTTTATACGGAACCTTTGCCCTTTTTGCATGAACAAAGGAAACGTTACTTGACCAATGTACAATAAGTATGTTTTTTTACGACATCGCATCCGCCTGTCTTGTTGAAAGGAAATGAGGGTTGTGTATGTAAAATTTTTACAACCGCTGTTGTTTTTACGCTAAAAATGCCTTTAGTAAATAGATAAATGCACTTATTCTTATTTATCACCCTTAATAGCTGTTCGACTTTTATAGGAAACTAATTATACGTAAGTGCAAATTAAAAATGTTCAAGAGTTCCATTTAACATTTATTCGAATAATATAAAAAAACAACGGAATTTATAGAATGTCCGAATCAACAACGTAGGCTTCGCCAGAATGTTAAGATAAACAAAGTATGTTTTAAGTACAATAAGTAATTAATGACCCTATTGACCTAACATTTTGTCTACTAAATAAAAGTTTTATCGCGCATTCAGAAAAAACAGCTCGCGCGATAAAAAAAATAAGTTTTGTAATTTCTGAGACTAAAATCAGTTTTTTTTTGTTTAACTTTGTAAACAACTCTGTAATGTTACGTTAATTGATTGCAATGGCCAAGAAATAACAAGGAATGCATTGAACTTTCTTTTAACGCTTTTTTGACACATTTATACTTTTTTTTTAAATAAAGTGTTTACTGCGATATTTTTGCTGAAACAGAAACAAACATTTTCATTCTATTTAACAATGTTTTCACACGAAACGAATGAGATCAAAAGCGAATTGTGTACAAATTTTTATGCATCATTATTAAAAAATATTCAATGGCTATTCAAGAGGTCACGCAGATGTGCGGACACTGGACAAAAGCCTCAATAATATAGACTTGTTTGAGACGTAGTTCCTTTACTAACTTAACTTTACCTTCAAAATTGATTTTCTCATTCCATTTAAATCTTACGCCTCAGGAATAGGATTAATTTTCCCGAATTCATATCCGATCTGACGGAATGATTATCGTTGTCAAGTCATAATTCGGCTGGTGCTCGATACACGTGTTCCTTTGAGTTTCAGCTCCCCCAGTATTAATAAAATGCACCTATCACCTGGCAGTAAGGTACAATTTTGAACAAAATCTCTTTATCTTTATCCCAAAACTGTTCGATCTACTACCATCTTTATACGATGCTAATACAGTCGAAATTGTATTAAAGATTTTGATTTTTTCGTATATTCTGCGCTGAAGTTTGTACAGTGAGTGGAAATGAAATTGGGTCACACATTGCTCCACTAGTTTCTTTATTCCCTCTCGAGTGCCCTCCTGTTGGAACCGGTTGTAAGACCCCATTGTGGTCCTTTCTATAGATATCCCTATACATAAAACACGTGCGGTGAGAAACTCCATGGCTTGGTATGGTCACATGAATGGTTTTGTTCTTTAGGAATATGATTCTTGTAATTTTCTTTGAACAATTTATGAGGATAATTACCAGTAAGCATATTGAAATTTTGAATGGATTTTTGTGCGTCGTAGCATGTTGTTCTGTTTAAAAGTAAATAAGTACTTACCTATGTTATTTAAGGTAGGATAGATATACTTACCTACTACCTAATATTGATCAACAAACAAAATTGATTAATTACTAATACTAAATCTATCTACTGGAAAAATTAGATAGGTACTTTTTCCAATGATTTTCCAAAACTGTCTAAAACAAAATAATTTTTATCATCTTCTTATTTTTTTTTAATTTCCTCACCGCTGATCCTATTACCGCTACCCATACCATAAAATACCTTGCTGCCACCAAAATGTATCTGTTTAAAAAATCTGCTGTTTCATGCAAAACTGCACTCGCAACCTGCTCGTACTCGACTCATTACACGACTTAACTACCTATGGGACAGGCGAATTTCTTAATATTTTTCGATTTGGTCTCCATACTCCATAGCGAAAATTGTTCAGTTTGATGGTCTAAACAACCCCTTTGAATATTACTAGTTTATTTTGTTACACCTTGTAGATATCTGAATATCTTTTGTGCAAAACTAGCTCGCCCTTGATTTGGCATAAATAATCCACCGAAATGAGAGTCGTTGTTTTTTGTTCACACGCACCTTCTGCAATGTAATGATTATAAACAAGGTTTATCTTCGCCGTGCACCGGAAATGTACCTCCATTTTTGAGTAAGACAACTTTATGGTGGATGTAATTTTTAAGGACTTGGCCATTGAAAGTAATAATTTATTCATTTGAAATGCGAAGGGTTTTATTTTGGGAACGGAGGGTAGGTGGGGGTAGGTTATACTAACCGATAAACTAACATTAAAAGTGGATTAGGTGGCTATTCTAATCAGACTCCTTCATAATTTCCAGACCAGACCGACTCGTACCAATGAGTTTTTCGGAATTTATGTACGATTTGTAACACCACTGGCTTTTCGGTGAAGGAAAACATCGTGAGGAAACCTGCATGCTTCAATTTCGAGGCATGTATTGTTCTCACTGTCCATTATGTGGCGACGGGCTCACCCCCCGTCACACTGGGCAGAGTTTCGGCACTACTGGTGAATCGTGGATGTTCTGAGGTTTCAGAATATCTCTGACTACCCCCTCGGGGAATATAGTCGTGAGCATATGCTTATGTTCCTTCATAATATTATGTTGACACTTTTTAAGGGGATGATGAAACCATCAAACTGAACAACTTTCTCCATGGGACAACAACGAAATCGCGAAAAAAAATCTACTGTTCCATACAAAAATGCAAACGCATTTGAGCCAAATGTATGGGACAAGTGATTTTTTTTCGTGATTTCGATGTTGGTGCCATAGAGAAAGTTCTCTTAAAAACCCTATTTAAGATTCATGTAGCGTTAATAATACAATTAATTATCTATTTAAGTAGAGTAACAATGATTACATAAGTAGGTACCGGTAGGTAGCTAACGCGTGCTTTTCGTGAAATTAAATTTTCAAAATTTACCAACTTTTGTAAATACCTATTTCGTAATTGTTTTTTATGCCTGAACTGAAATAGAAAAGATAAGTTGACATTTATTTTAGGATTTTTTTATATTAACTAAAACATTATTTTTTCATATTTATAATACTGAAGGAATATTGACAACAATTTATGAAACCCTTAGCGAAAAAAAATTTAATACCTACCTAGGTACTATAGGTAAACCTAATTGCGTCTCAAGTTGCAATTGCAATGTTGCATACCCGCCTGTAGGTACCTGTACGTCAGTAACTTTTCGGTATACTCGTAGATAAAAGACTGCACTAATCAAGTGCTTTTCGTAGCAAAGTTGCACAATGCAGTACAGGAGGGGAGGGGGGGACGCACAATCCGTCTGCCGCAGTGTCCACAACACTGCAACTTTGCGTTTGCGTCATACAGCACGCATTGTTATGGCTATGTCATGGCATCTATGCCATCGATTGGCGGCCATCTCCAACCTCTTCTGCAGCCACCATTCCCGCTTCCGCTCCCGCTACCGCGCGAAAGTGAAAATTTTGCAGGCACTTTCTCCCCACCCGCCGGCCGCATCGCCCCGCCCCTCGCTGCACCCCCGCGCCCGCGCCCCTCGCGCCGCAAGGTCAGCCCCGTGCAGGCGCCGTGTTGCCAGATGTACGAGAAATCTCGTAAATTTACGACAATTTTTTCTACGATACGATGTACCAAAACCTATCTTTATTTACTAGCTTGGAAAATCATGAGAATTTCAGCTTGTGATGTCACGCCAAAAATAGTCATAATGAGGTTTTGAAATCAAAAAGTATGGTTTTTTGGTCTTCATTTTAAGCCATCTTAAATGAAAAATATCGCGTCACTACGACTGTGTTATCTACCTACTAAACATTCAGTTAACCAATCTTTATCGTTTGTTTTGGCTTTTGCTATGTATGATGCAATTTAGCCAAAATCAGGTAGGTAACCGGTAAATCACGTTATGTAAGGTACCCTATACAGTTGAAAATAAATGTTAACCTACTTTAAAACTATTATATTATTAGAATTTGATTTATTCTTAACAATTAAACACTTTTTTAAAACGTATAAAATGATTTTATACTGTGCAATAATTTAACAAGGTTCGTACGATCCATGTTTCGTAGCCTGGCAACCCTGTGCAGGCGGGTGGCGCGGCGGCGCGGCGGCGACCGAAGCGCTGCGCTCTTGAAATTTCGCTTTCGTTCATTCGCGGTTATTAGTCGGCCGCGCGCGCTCCGGCAAGCATGTCTCTCGCGTGACGCGCTACCTAGTCGTGCACGTTCGATTTCGTTAGTCGATCGGCAATGGCCCCGCGTCGCCAAGGCGCAGCCGGTGAGCGGGAATCGGAGGACACCAGAGGGTGTTGTGTCCCTGGCGAGTGCCTCCGGCCCCGGGAGTCGGTGCGCGTCGAGGATGCTATCCGCGTGCTATGCAACAACGACACGTGCGCCGCCGGCCGGTACATGCACCGAGAATGCTTCGAACAGTGGGAAGGCGGAGTACTCGCATATCTGAAGTCCTGCGGCAGAGCGCGTTCGTGGTCTGAAAGGCAGAGGCATCAGAATCTGTGGACGAAGAAGGGTTATGATTTGGCGTTTAAGGCTTGCGGCTGTCGGTGTGGGCGGGGGCATTTGAAGAAGGATCTTGACTGGGCGCCTCCCGGAGCTGCCGTGAGGGTGGAGGAAGACAAGAAGCGTCGTCGACGAGCCAGGTCGAATAGAACGCCGGCGGCGACGGACGGCCGCACGAGGGCCTTCAGTCTGTCCAGCTCGGGGTCTTGCTCGCCGCCGTCAGCACCATCGGAACCTTCCACCAGTCCCACTCACGCTCCAACACACGCTGCTAATCCCGCCAAGAGGAATTCGAAGTCTGAGCTCGTGTCTGATAGGATCAGGTGAGCAAATGCTTTCGTACTTTTCTGGAAAAAAAACTCCTGTAGGGCTCTTGTGTATCGGCTATCGTGTACAAAATCGGTAACGTGTTACTTATGACTGTAGTAAGCAATTTTTATGTGAAATTTTGTTTCTGTGATCATTATTTCCGTTGTTTGAAATTAATTAACTAAATGTTAAGGAGTGGAATCGATAAGAACTGTCAAAAACACCATGTCGATTTAAAATCGATTAAATCGGGTGGGCAATATTTTCTGATCGGAATCGTATTTGATTGATAAACCGATTAGGTACCAACAAATAATTTCGCGAGAATTCCTGTTGGAATTTTATTACCGTAGTTTCTCATCAATGATAACTTCCGTTTTGTTAACTAGCAATACCTAGGTAAATATTGTGCAATTTGCACTGAGATGAACGCGTCGTGACATGTCCCGGTACTCTCAAATAAATACCTACACTCTATAAACAAACTAACATTTCCGCTAGCTCATTGTTCTGATAACAGGCCACCCAACAATTTGAATTGTATT
The DNA here is from genome assembly GCA_963924505.1 of Agonopterix alstromeriana. Classification (NCBI taxonomy): domain Eukaryota; kingdom Metazoa; phylum Arthropoda; class Insecta; order Lepidoptera; family Depressariidae; genus Agonopterix; species Agonopterix alstromeriana. The sequence goes on from OZ004670.1 coordinate 12,424,973, forward strand.
ATGGTAGGTAAGGGACTGACGAGTGCCTAATACTTGTGAAATTGTTGAAAAGATCGTACAAATAGCTCAAAGGAACGGGTTTTATGTTTATTTGTTAAACTTTAAAGCTGGTTTTCGATTGGAAACCGGCCGGCCGGCTTCGAATGCTCTTCGTTTATCGCTGTTGTGTAATATTATCATTTATCATCGTTTATCCGCTGTTGCATTTATAAAGTAAGAAACTATGAAATAATTTGTATCTTCTTATTTATCGTAGAATGTCTGTAAGGGAAATGCACCTACAGTATTCAATAATAAAAGAATATTTCTACTTAGGTATGCTACTAGTTCTAAACGTAGTAACTTGTTATTAATCTGTGGGGTTCTGTGTGTGTGATCTGTGGTTAACGTGGATGTTCTGAGGTTTCACTATCTCTGACTATTCCCTCTGGTAATATAGTCGGGAGCACAAGCTATGTATTGTAAATTATTAGGAGTCGGATACCGGATACCTACCTAGGTACCTTATAAGTAGGAACATTAAAAAAATATCTTGGTGCTTTGCATACAAAACGCATAAAATGCGCTTTTCACGACAGGATATTCCTGTTATGATAAAGCGAGAACGACAAGATTTCTTGCAATCTACAATTTAAATTTCAATGCAGAATTTTCCAATAATCTTTACAGAATTTTAGCACAAATTATATACCTGATTTTAAGTCCGATTATAAGCTATCAATCAAAAAAAGTTTCATCAAAATCGGTTTAGTAGTTTTTGCGTGATGCTCGAACAAACAAACACACAAACCAACAGACAGACAAAAATTCTAAAATAGGTTGATTTGGAGTCAGGGACACCTAAAAACTATATCGTAATCTTTTTTGTTTTGTAAATATTTCATTCAATATACAGACACTTCTGTTACAGTTTTATAATAGTAGGTAGGTATTTTAAACACATATTCGTCCACACAAATTATACTATACCAGATTTTAAGACAGATCAAAAACTGTCAAACAAAAAAAGTTTCATCAAAATCGGTTCAGTAGTTTTTGCGTGCTGCTCGAACAAACAAACAGACAGACACCAACATTCTAAAAAAGGTCGATTTGGAGTCAGGGACACCTAAAAACCATATCGTAATCTTTTTTTTTTGTAAATATCTTCACTGTACAGACACACTTCTGTTACAGTTTTATAATAGTTAAGATATACCTACTTATTTATAAATTCTAATAGATTGGTACCTTATGTACCGACATTACCTTTGACGTAATCATGTATTTACCTCTACATCCAATGCATTATAAATAGGTAAATTCTAATAATAAAATGCAATCAAATACCAACAGTAGTTTATTAACGTTAAAGTAGGTTTTCGATTACCTGATGGTTGTTGACGTTATCGTCAGTTTGTTATGCACACATTGAGTCAATCCAACACGGTCCTGCGGTTTGTTCTAAAGGTCCCGAGAATCGAGCCATTATCGCACTATCAGCGTTTGTGTTAAGGGTTATTTCATGAGATTTGTTAACTGGGACAACGACAAACTGTACGGTAGCTCGCCGCCATTATAAAAATGTTTTGCATGAATAATGGGAAGTATAAATTTTTCTATTTGAAAATTGATTTATAAGAAATCTATTCTGTTATACCGAAAAAAAGAAGAAATTAAGGTAAGGTACTACCATAAAACGGTACCTAATTCTTACAATCGAAAAAAATCGCAAGGGGATCCGGTAGATATTTCCTATGAGGAACGCGATTGCCCAGCCCTCCAAAAAGTGCGGGCTTGTGCCGTATTTTCGATTAAAAAGAATAATAGAATTAATAAAGGTAATTTATATATTATTTTATGATTTCACTACATAAACGAATGTTGAATATGTGAGTAAAATAATGCTAAAAATGCGTTATTTTCTTAACTTTTCGAAAAGAAATTTTATCGTGTGAAGTAATTTCAATCGTGTTTCAATTTATGATTTCACTAGACTAGAATACTATTACAGAAAAATGTATGGTAAGGTATTTTGTTACAAAAGCAGACTTAGTACCTAATTACCAGCGGCAACTGCGACTCTACGCGCAGACCACTGACTTTTTTTGATTGAAAGGACCGATTGCCATAAAACTAAGCCCTATGCTTCTATGAATATTCCATCTAAATCGGTTCAGTAGTTTTAATTGATGCCTGCACAGACCAACAGACACAAAAATTCTAAAAAATAGTCTTATCGCATTTTTGCCAGCGGGCAACTGCGGACATATTGTTTGCGCGATGAAAATTTAAGAGGATATAATTCGGAGCGCGCTCCATACAAACGTACTATGGTGATATTTTCAATACTAACCAATTAAACTCAATGAAATTTTGCTGAAACAATCTTGAAACTAATATTTATGCTTGTATGGAGTCAGATTTTCGTTAAAATATACAGTTTCAATGCTAGGATTAATTTAAAATTTGTATGGAAATCTTTGAGGCACTGTAACTTTAAAAATATAAATTGGAACGAAAATCTGACTCTATACAAGCATAGAAATTTGTTTTTAGATTGATTCTGAAAAATTTCATTGAGTTTAATTCGTTAGTATTGAAAATATCACCATAGTACGTTTGTATGGAGCGCGCTCCGAATTATATCCTCTTAAGGATGTGTGCGTTGGTAACGCACATAAATCATCTCGTACTACGCGTGACCGCGGAAGCCCCTGGACAAAATGTCCATCGACTGCGTAGCGCCTTATCATCACGTAAAACATTCGCACAAAAAAATAGCCAACCAGACTGCAGTTGCAATTTGCTAATGAAAAAAAAAACAAATTAGGGTTACGTTTCGCCAACTGACACCGACTGTTTCCATCTGTTAACTGTTGTAATTCGCACGCTGGCAGGAACTACCCAAATTTGTGGAGCCCTAAAAATGCAATTTCGCCTGCAACGTACATTAACCACGCTCCGGTGCACAGCTGGTTTCCGTTTTCCGCTTGCGAACCGCCAAAAGTGCGTTTTCCCGAAATTGCATCTGCCCCCTTAAATTGGTGTGGTTTCTTTGTCAAAATGTTTTTGTTCCTTTTCGGTTTAACGGTAACGAAATATTATTTAATTATCCACCTTTTTTAGTCAGGAAAGTACCTACTAAGATACATAGGTTTATAATATACCTACTCACTACAATAACCAATTATTATGTCTATGTTTTTATTACTTATATGTTTTTAGCGTGCTGCAGTTGTAGCAAGGGTCACATTAAGGGTACATACAAACAAAGTCTGGTTATATTTTCAATACTAACTAACCAATTAAAGTTGATGATTTTATTCAGAAACAATCTAGAAACTAATCTCTATGTTTGGATTTTGTACAAATCTTAAATTAATACTAGCATTGAAACTGTATATTTTAACGAAAATCGGACAACATACAAGCATAGCGATTAGTTTCTAGATTGTTTCTGCAAAATTGCATTGACTTTAATTGGTTAGTATTGAAACTATAACCAGACTTCGTTTGTAGTATGCAGAGCGCAATAGCGCGTTTTCGGAATAAACTTCTCTTAAGATAAAATAATAATTGAAATTAATTGATTGAAGTTATTAAGGTGCCTATTGACTTACTGTGAAGCATACATACTATAAGTACCTACCTACATAAAGTCTTAAAGCGGGGTGTTAGAAAATTGCCACCCTTCTGATATTTTGAAACAAGTTTTGCTTTACTAGCTTTTGTCGCGAGGATAAAAATAATCACAGTTTTTAAGGACCATAGACTTTCAAACAGTGAAAACCGCATCAAAACAGTTAAATATTTTTTGTCATGCACGAATTAAAAGATAAAAACATTATAATTTAAAAAAAATACTGTAAGTAGGTACTTTTTGATAATATTCACAAAAATGCAGTGATATTAATACGTGTTACTCATTCATATTAAGTGCTTGTTATCGCTATGTTCATAAAAATACACGATATCTCTGACATAAGTGAGGTAATATAGTAAACAAAAAATTTGTGGTGGTAATCTTATCTTTACGGATTTGTAAGTTTACTATTTATCAGCGAAATATTTTACGAGAATGTTTGGATGTATTCCAATCAATCAATTTTTCAATGAGAACACTTGATTTTTATCCAAATATTTTTTTAAATATGAAAGTAGGTATTTGATTCGATTACCTAAATTATTAGAACACCTACTTATTACAGTTAAAATTAAACTTTAAAGTCTGAATTCCCGATGGAACACAGCTCAGCTTTGTGAACTTAACTTGACGGACAAAAAGTTTAAGTCCCATGTTAAACAAGTCCTCTGTAAAAAAGGTTACTATACACTCGATGATTATTTGAATGACCAAAATGTCTGGTCTTGACAATGTTACACTATGTAATTTAATATTGAATTTATGTAAATGTACTTTGTATACATATTTTGTTTTGTTTAAAAGAAGTGTGTTGTAGAGTTTCTGGCCGGATCTTCTCTACAACGGAACACCTTCCGACGCGGTGGTAGATTCAAAAACCTGACGTCAAAAAGTTATCTATGTGATATTATTTTGAATAAACAATTTTGACTTTTTTTTTTTTGATTTGGCACCCTTGGAAAAAAATATTTTTTTCTAATAGATATTCGTATTTAGTAGATATGGAACACTGATATATATTTAATATTACTAGAACTTAGTTCGGTACCTAACATAATGAAAATAACTCTAAAATTAAAATATTACAAAATTATATTTAACAGGATAGTTCTTGTAGAGCGCTCGAGCACGTTGCGTGCAAACGAAACTAGATCTTATTTTCAATACTAACACATTTTTTCAACACGATCTAGAATACTAATCTCTGTGGCAGTGGCTGTGGTTCGCCAGATTTCCGTTAAAATATACAGTTTTGAAACTGCTAGGCTAGTATTTAAAAAAAAATGGTTAATATCCATAATGTAATTAAACTTCGTTTCTATGGAGCGCGCTATCGATTATATCCTCTTAATAAACAGAAAAATAACGTATTACAAGCAAAATTAAAACGATTTTTCCGTAATTGCAAGGCAAGGCACACAGACGACAAATAATTTTTTTTAATAGAACAATTTTGAAAACAGAATTTTAGCATGATTACCATACCGAAACCTGCATCAATCAATCAATTTCGGGGCATGTATTGTACCCACGGTCCATTATAAGTGGCGACGGGCTCACCCCCCGTCACATTGGACAGAGTTTCGGTACTACTTCGGTTCTGGTGAAGCGTGGACGCTCTGAGGTTTCAGAATATCTCTGACTACCCCTCGGGGAATATAGTCGTGAGCATATACATACATACATACCATACCGAACCAATGTATACATGGGTCCTTAATCGCGAAAAAAATCAGCTGTTCCACTCAAAACTTCAAACCTAATCGAGCCAAATGATTGGCACAGCTGATATCTTTTTCGCGATTTCGATATTGGTCCTCTAGAGAAAGTTGTTCAGTTTGATGGTCTGGTCATCCCTTTAAAAAGTGTCAGTATATTATGTATATTTACTTTTAATTTAAAAAAAATACACTTCACAAACCGCGTGGAATTCAACGTGAGCGTATCTAATCAGGCAAAAAGTGTAGGTGTGGTAGGTATTTTATAGTACCATGATTGAAACGTGGGCGAAGATTGCATGATGTGACGACTCTTTTATTTAACTTGACCTAAAAAGATGGGACGAAAAATAACCTCGAGGATTCATTCGATCGCTCTTCGTTTGGTATGGATATTATATTCAAGCCAGTTTCCACCTACTTGCGCATTATGTGAACAAAATAAATACCTACCTTCCTAGTTTACAATAACATCTATAAATAGTATTCATAATTTATATTGATTATGTTTTTAATTGGTCCTATGTCTCTATTAAACATTTACGAAAACCTAGATAAAACTTCTTGAACAAAACATATTTTCGAATGGTAATTAGTTAGTTGTATTCTGTACTCAAAAAAAATCAGGTTATTCTCTACTGAACCAAATTTTATTTTATTTTAATACGTATTTATTTTTGATTAAAAGAGATATCTTAAGATTATAAAGACAAAATTATATCGACTGCATTTCAAAGATTGAACGTCGATCACGTATCAAATTGACATTTCAAATTGAAGCTACCGAAATAATGAGGCAGTTAGTATGCGTGGACGCATCTGTTTGGCTACTGTTATAGTACTATTGTATGAAATAGAGCCTATTAGATCGGGTCGACGATGAATTAATAGCATCATTTACTTATTAATCTAAGTTGGTATCTAATTATCTATAGTAGTAAATTTTAGTAACAAATTAAAGCCAATGTAGTTGTACTAAACGCGTATAATTTTTGTCTACGTCCGTCTTCAAAAAGTGGTTTAGCGGTTTAGCCGTAAAAACCAACACAAAGATAGACACACTTTCGGTTAATAATATTAGTATTGATTTACTCGAATAATCAACATAATATTTGAATACTTCGTTTGCAAGTTTGTAAAGGAAATTGCTGTTTGAAATAGGCTATTTGAATTCCATACTCGCCTCGCCACGCTGCTCACTTGTGTACAGACACATTAGACGATCTTGTGTGTTATGAATTTATAAAACTAACTTTTAGGGTCAGCGCACATCTAGCGGGAAAATGCTCGGTTAGTTTTCATTGATTAATTGATAATGCACTCGATGACATTATTGAAATAGAATTGAAAATAGCGTGTTAGAGACACATCCCTGTGACGTGTTCTTGGACGAATTGTCATCGAGTTCATTATCAATTTTTCAATCAAAAGTGCTCGTGCATTTTTTCAGCAAGATGTTCGCTGACCCTTAGACTCTAGAAGCTATTCTTGTTTATTAATGGTCGAAGCAGGATGTTACGAACATAAATTATTTATAAAAATTTACCTATGACTTATTGTAAAATTTTTGTTAGCGCTAAATGATTTTTGCATATCTTTGCCACCCATTTTCAAGGTAAGTATAATTTTTTTTTATTGCATAACACCTAATTTTAAAATGACATTTGTAAATCAGACTTCATAAAAACAGATACTAAAATAAAACAGCTTATTATTTGCCATAAGTCATAAGCAATAAAAATTTAAAACAGTCTAAATGTTATCGCTTTATGGTATAACCAAAGTTAATATTACTTTACAAGGAAATCATTCGATAAAAAATTATAAAAATAACCATCGAATTATATCTTGAGGGCGAATCGTGAGTCATAAATAATAACATTATACTATTATGCTATAAAAACATGTACAACTGTAGCAATTTTAAACCTACGAGACATATAATTATTTCATATAGTTCTGACATAGTGTAAACTACACCGTTTTCTGTGTTCTTACAAGAAATCAATTTATAATTGCTGTAGTAAAGAATAAATGAATTGCTAAATGTCACATATTCATTTTTATTCATAATGATTATCATGTACATAATATTTAATTTGAGATTAGAGTGAAAGTGTGAATAAACCGTTTTTTTACTTAATAATTCGGTAATTCTTAATACCATCTGTAGTTAAATAATTTACCTTAATTAATATTTATGAATGTATAACAACGCATAGTAGGTTAAATTCCGTTCTTTACATCTCCAAATCATATTGTTTTACGTTTTAACCATATTTAACATAACACGTTCTATTAGAACAGGTTTATTTTATGTATCAACTGTTAAGTAGGCGTATCTCATGCTGTCAAAACAAAAAAAAACATTAATTTCAACCTCAATACTAATACGCAAATATACGTTTTTTCACATAAACGATATATGAATCATGATACTGAGGCGAAACTGTTATTATTTCTTCAGGAAACTTTTGAATTATATAGTTTTTGCTGTATCAAGTCTTAGCACGTCCGAGATGACCTTGAGACGAGCCCACAAACTAGCACAGACATGTTAAGGCGACTACATATACAATCACATAGTAAAGTAAATAATCGTTCGTGTTACTCGTTGTATGCTGCGGATGTGTGAGTAATCATGCTTGAAAAACAATCGTCATAATTATAGCTGGCATTAGAATAAATCGTGAGAAGAAACAATGGTAAGATTTCTTTAGTATTTAGGTAAGGTAAGTTTTATTCTTTCTTTGATACCTGCGCCCGTGGCATGGTGCCCGCCCGCTAACTCGTTCGCACGCGCGTAGAAAGAAAGGGAGCTAGGGCGCGATAGCGCTTTTTCGCGCCATCATGCTGCGGGCGCTGAAGAAAGAATAAAACATGGTAGGTAGAATCTCTAACAACCTTTGTGAATGGTTCCGTAAGAAAAATCTCACTATTCAGGGCTGCAGTCTCCAGTGTCCGAATAGCCCCAATGATTGCCAACCTCCAAAAGGATATGGCACTACAAGAAGTTCTCTTTAAATTTTGAATAAGACGGATGAAACAAGGACCTAGGTTACATAATCGGGATAAGCACCATCTCTTTATAAGTAATCCAATAAAATAAACAAAGTTATCTAATATGATGGCCAAAGACTGCACACTACATCAAGCCCAATTTGAGTTTCATTCCGAAACATTCTGCCGAGGAAGACAAAACAAAAAATATCACCGTAACTGAATACAGAAACAGTCTTGATATAACATAACCCTTAACAGCGTCTGAGGCGCGACCAGTGACTCAGTCGTCGGTGGCGCGTGAAACTCAACTGATACAGAGGGGGAGGCCGCAAAGGGTATCACCAATTCACCAGATTTGTAAGACTTACTGTTATGTCAGATGTAGTCGGGTTCTCAAATGGGAACGAGGAACACGGTTGGCAGACTTTCCAGCTATTTCCGGAGGCTACAAAGACCTATTCGATCCTCAAATCTAGTGAAACCCTTTGGTAAATAATGGAAGAAAATCTGGGAGTTTCATAAGTCACAAAGAATGATTGTTATCAAGATCATTACTTTCCATAACATTGTGCCACATCATTATCTTAAAGTGGTTACAATTGTCTGAAATCTGGTCGAGTTTCCCTTCGGTGAGACTGTGATTTCCGTTCCCATGCCGGCTGCAGTGGCCGGCGGCACGGCTCGTTAGTGCCGTTTTTAGGGCGTGATCGACGCAACGGCGCATGCCTGCATAAATTGCACCTAAATACAAAATCCAAACCCCCTTCTACTCATCTCTCGCTAACCCTGCACCGTCACCGCGCCATGGTGTCCTGACCTTGTATCAATTTTTGGACTACAATAAGGGAACGCGCCTTCAAAAACTCCGCTTAGTCAACACAATGCCGTGTTTTTACAATTGCAAAGCTTAAAAAGTGCCGTGTCGCGTCATTTTACTTGCAAATTTACGTGATTATGCATAGTGGAGTCGGGCGAAGATGTATTTACGTGTGCATTGTATGCATTGTGTTGGGTACGTACGCGTGTGGGCACGCACCGAGTCCCGATTTAATACGCCGAGTACAATACACTCCCCTCCACCGCGTACTGTTTCACGCGATAATGTGTGTGTAAAATGATCGATGCAACCCTCAGATGCACTTTGCAGCTCAAAAATAGCGTTAGCTCGCGATCTCGTCTTGGCTTTTAAGTTCTACTAAATTATGTATTCACTTGTGTGAATTCTTGTACGTGAAATATGGACATCGCTACGCTATCGGTTTCGAACGTGGACTCCTATAAAGATATAATTGAACATATTTTATCATCACCACCGTACATGGTCAGCATTGCAGTTAAGTTCATTACGCAGTCGAGCGGCGGAGCAACGACAATTCAGAGCGGACTATGCATAATTTAACCATTAATTCTCAAAATGACTCTTGGAAGTTCTGCGTCCGCCAGACTGCGCTGGCCATCGTTATAAATGTATGCGTCAGCTTTGGATGTAACTTTGAAGACTTGTAGACAAGAGGTTGCAGCAGATGCTTTAAGTTTAGAATCCTTTATCTATCCAATCAATCAGAGTCTAGTAGACGGCAATGTTGGCAATGTCCTAATGAGTTATCAACTCGTTCATTACTCATGTTGATCCGTCTACATTTTCGAAAACAAACTAAACAAATGGTTTACTGAGCGTTCGCACAGTGGAGGAGAAAGTTCGGTTAGGTTCAGGGCCGAGCTTGGCTATTTGCGTCGCGCGGCGGGCGATCGTCGATGCAATTAAATTTGTAAGCGAAGCTTTATGTTCCCTGGCTAAATATAAAACGGATGCGACGTTGCCGTGCTTGCAGTCTTTAAAGGCCACTTTCGTTCATTGCATAGCGAGTGTTTATGGACTCCAAGATGCACTGTTGCACCATTCGGTTCTCATTTGGTAGCATTATATCACATCGTTTACAAACGATGTGGTGGGTAAGTTCCCGAGTTGTCACTGGCTTTGTCATCGTAATAAATATCAATTTATGTCTATTAGAAGTTCCGACTTATGAAGGCTTAGGTCGCACACCTACACTTAAGTACCCTTTAGTTGTGCAATTCATCGCAGACTTTTTTCCATGGCCAAATCGCCTGTTAGCAAAATCGCACGTTTAAAGGCAGATCGTACGATCGCAATCTCGGTCTCAGCCAATAAGGAGCGCGTGCTCCTCCCTTACACCCGCCTTTGCTATTCGGCCTTGATAGAAAGCATGCTATCGATTGCCTGTCTAAAGGGTCCGTTAGTGGAACGTTACGCAACACGGCGAGATCTTCAAAGAAAAGTTAATCGCTCGAGACTGAATAAATCAAATATTACATTCAAATACTGAACCAATTTGAAATGATAATTGAAACAGCCGGTGAGTGAATGTCATTCCAGTCCTCCAACGGGAATGTGAGCTCAGTGTAGCAATCAGCCGCTTTAAGCAAAGTTCAGTAGTTCAATGAATGAACTATCGCATTCATTGTTCTTTTTAAAGGTCAAATATTAAACCGATAAAGGAAAGCTATTGTACTATAAATTTTAATTATATCCCAGATATTTGTTTAATATTACGCTTGTTCCCCGTATAAGGCTAGTCTTGAGGCTCTAGATTCATATTTCATACACAGGGGCTTGTTTTACGATCTCTGTCTGACTTTTGACTCTAGAGAAAAGCTTTATTATGCCATCGTTATAGTTGGAGAGTAAATTATGTCCGACGTCGAGAAAGTCGCTTTGGATGTTATGTTCCGATTCCTTCAAGAATAATCGAACTTTGATTTTACTTTACGTTCTATTACTAAGACCGCCGATTGATTAAGACTTAAACTAAAGTTAACATCTGTTTAATAAGGATTTTCAAAATTCGAAATTTAAATTACCTTGACAAAATCGTCAAAAACGTCAAAAAACTGTGTACCTAAAAAAAAAAAAAAACGGAATAGATAATACAGGGTGTTAGAGTAAACAGCTGCATTACTTTAAGGGGTGATTGTACCCATGATTCTGAACTGAGAAGTTCGCAAAACAAAAATTTCTACTTTGCATACAAATGCTCGATCAGCTGATTGCATTTTACTATGAAAAGTCCAAATTTTTTTTGCGAATTTCCTATAGGTTTCTTAGTTAAAGTTGTTCAGTATCATGGGTGCAATCACCCCTTAAAGTAATGCAACTGTTTACCCTAACATCCTGTATAGTTTTATAAAGTGTAAGTATACAGGATGTTGACATTATTCTTGCTTCCCCGGCAAACAATTTACGTGCTATAACATAGAGGTGACCTCTTATAACATAGGCATAGTCTCCTAGAATCCTCTTGGAACGACGTCAGCAACAGATTTACAGTCGCAATTATTATTTAATCTATGGCCACGTTGACTTGACAATTTGATATCAACCATACTAACACTAACCACTTGTGTGAAGTGTAGTCAGTCTGGAATGAAATAGATTGTAGTTTGCAGACAGTTGTTTTGATCTATAAATAATGTTCGTTGTTTATTAGCATGGTCATGGCCGAGTGACAATCATCTTATATGACTGTTATAAAACTGTAACAGAAGTGTGTTTGTACATTGAAGAAATTAAAAAAAAAAAGATATGGTTTTATATGTCCCTGCACGTCTAGTATGATTTCTCTACACACGCTCGACGCGCCTTGGCTGCATAGAAAATAACCTGTACCCGCGCTTTTCGGAGAGTGATTATTGCCGCGCTTTACGTGACTTGTAGTATGGGAAAAAGCCGAGTCGCGCGCAAGTAGAGAAATCATGCTAGACGTACTGAACCTTTTTTAGAATTGTTGTCTCTCTGTTTTTGTGTTTGTTTGTGCGAGCGTCACGCTAAAACTACTGAACCGATTTTGAAGAAACTTTTTTATGATCTGACCTAAAATCTGGTAAAATAATTTGTGCGGACGAAGTCGCGGGTTAACTCTAGTAGTTAATATTAATATTGTTTTAGGAATTTTGAGACATAAGTAACTATTCAAAACGCAAGTGTAACTAAAGATGTGAAATCGTTCGTACTGAAGTCGATAGTTTTGAGGCATTTGCACCAAGCGTGCCCAATTCGTAGACTTCACATAACGCATCGGAATTTCTTCAGCAAACGCAGGTTTCCTTACGATGTTTTCTTTCACCGTTTGAGAGCAGTCGGTAATACGTAAATAAGTTAGACAAACTGATTGGTAGATGGCACTCCATGCGGATTCAAACCCGGACCTCAAAATTGACTTTCCACCTCTCCGCAACACGCCACCGACGTTCTTTTATGAAGTTGTCCTGAGTTGAATGCATTAAATGATTCTGATTATGATGATGATGGATTGGAAAGTATCTAAAATTCTAATATACAGGGTCCTACTTAATATGCTTACATTTTTTTAAGGGAATGATCAGACCGTCAAACTGAACAACTTTCTCTATGGAACAAACATCGAAATCGATCGATCGAATCGATTCGCAATTTCGTTGTTGAAAGTTGTTCAGTTTGGGGGTCTGATCATTCCCTTAAAAAAGTGTCAGCATATTAAGAAGGACGCTGTATTGGTACCTGCCAAACATTTTAAACTTTTTGGTTCAGTATTTTGTAACTTTTGAGACGGTTATAACAAAGTTTCCGTCAATTTCAAAACGAAATACGGGCGGAACTTTACGTAATTTACTAATAACTGCGCAAATTTTCGAGAAAATCGAAGACTTGTTTACTTCGCCTCGTTAACCTTGAGGTAGGTAAGGGACGTGCCATTTCAATCACAGCCAACTCATAAATCTAATCAACTACGTGTCTCCATAGGAGCACATTCGTTTATCAAAAACCAACTGCGTAGTTGGCAGTAGGTACTTCAAAATTGCGTAAACATAAAACAATGTGCACTTAGGTACATGTTTTTGCGATACAAAGAGTTATAAGCGATAAAATAAGAGTGTTTCTCGCGCAACTAACCTTCCTCAACGAATAGTGTGTTCGTTCAACAACAAGTTACGTATTGCATACTGCGTCGCAGTTCTAGCAATAATCAAGGGCATTGTTAGTACTAGTTTCCTGTCGTAAAATCTATACGCTGAAGTACTACTGTAGGCACTAAAAATAAAGTTAAGTACGATTTTAGATAATCTTTGTAACACTGTTTTGCGAACCTAAGCGTTGTCTTGCTTTATTATTATACCTACTTTATAATATTGTGTCGTTTGTATTGTTAGGCTTAGGATACAAAATAAAACCGGTCAAGTGCGAGTCGGGTTACTCGCGCACCGAGAGTTCCTTACCACACCATCACACAACATATTAACTTAAAACAATTTTTTTCTCCGGGATCTTTAGCGCGAGACCGACTCACACTTGGCCGGTTTTTATTATTTGTTGTTATACTTTAGAGTTTGCTCTATAATCACACCGAGTTTGACGTTTGTATGTATTGCCGGTTTTACGATAGAACGAAAAGAAAAAACGTTGATAAAAACTAGTTTCTTGTTGAGAACCCCCCTTAATTTTTAACTTTTTATTATTTGTTAACAAATCCGCCATTTTCTGTGAAAATGTCAACTATCTAGCTATTACGGTTCAAAAGTTACAGCCCTAAATAGGTAGGACGAACGGACGGACGGACAACGTAGGCTTAGTAATAGGGTCCCGTTTTCACCCTTTGGGGTACGGAAGCCTAAAAAAGTACGGTAGTGCTATCCGTGTAATACTAGGCTGAAAAATACAGAAGACGGAAGAAGAACCTTTATAAAAGTGTGTGTCTAACGTTTTAGGGATTTTTCGATTTTCTAATTTCATGCGGACGAAGTCGCGGGCAAAAGCTATTTGAAAGATAAATCTACTTAACTAGGTACCTACATAATTATTTTATCCTATAGTTTAACTAACTGAATCAACAAAACAGCAAAAAAAAATTGGTCTTCATTTACATTGAACACATCTTTACACTTTAGAAGATGGTTTATTAAAACAGTTTATGTTCAATTTTATTTAGGTGTCCTGGTCATTTCAATATTTTCAATGTCCAGTCAAACAAATATTTACGACGTATATGTCCTTGCTATTTATTTACATACATATTTTGCCGTTTTCAAATGCAACCTTTAGCTTTGTTGAGGAGATATCAAAATTATCTTGTTTACAAAGTATTTGTTATACCGCGCGACACGATAGCTGGTAAGTACGAAAGAAAATAGAAATAGACTTGTTTGGTTTTGTACTCGGAGGCAAAATCTGTAAATGCTACCAACAACATCACATCATCCGAATACTTCCCACTGCTGAGTACTTTCCTTCCACAGCGTTACTCAAACTGTAATTAAATCAGGATTCGAAATTATCAAGATAATTATTTTCTTTGATAATTATCATAAATATTATCCTGGTCGATTCTTAGTTTTGAGCAATACATATTTGTAACTAAAAGTTCTAAGATTTATGTTTTTGCTTTAATGCAATCGTATGAAGTCATATCCAAACCAACCAGCATCTAGTCTTCGGCATTTTAGTTTCGAATTACAATGAATAACGAATTATTGAGAAAAACGATTGAAAACAGTGAAAAAAATAAAAACATATTTATTGCTCGTGATCTTTTTCGCGAATCGTGATCGGATACACATGATGCGTGATATTGCTAGCGCAAGCTTTCCGATTTTAAAATTAATTTTATAATTATCAAGATTTATAAAATTATCAACGTATATTTATCAATAATGATAATTATCCTGTCGAACCCTGCATTAAATTCGAACATAGGTAGGTAATTAAGGCAATATCGGAATGGTGGCCAAGAGAAGGAAGGAGGTCCGTGGGCAGACCACCGATGCGATGGTCAGACGACATTGTAAGGGTTGTGGGTCGTACATGGATCAGATTGGCACAGGACCGTGAGGAGTGGCGCAATAAAAAGGAGGCCTATGCCCAGCAGTGGGTTGATGTGGGCTGATTTGATTTGATTTGATAGGTAGGTACTTACTTTGGCGTTATTGTAGTTAACACGTGCTAATGTATGTACTATGAGAAGGAAACTAGGTACACACGGCGACACATCAAGCTATACAAAACCAACATAAACTGGCCGTGCGACCATATATTTTACTCTACCTACGCGCGGCCAGCTTACTTTGGTTTTGTATAGCTTGAAGTGTCGCCGTGTGTACATGTCGATTTAATAATTTTATCTAATTTTTTTCATATCACATAATACATTTTTGGATGCCGTATAATTTTGTTTTAAGTGTTACAATGTTTTTGTTGACGTGAAAATTTACGTTTAGTTTTATTCTTAATTCTTATTATGGCCGATTAAAACACGAAATGATTTTGATTTAATGCTGCTTGCTATTGGAAATTTGTCCATAGATATTTAGTAACGCATGCATGCATATGCTCACGACTATATTCCCCGAGGGGGTAGTCAGAGATATTCTGAAACCTCAGAACATCCACGTTTCACCAGTAGTACCGAAACTCTGTCCAGTGTGACGGGGGTTGAGCCCGTCGCCACATAATGGACAGTGGGTACAATACATGCCTCGAAATTGAAGCATGCAGGTTTCCTCACGATGTTTTTTGTATTAAGTAACGTATGTAAATACAAAATAAATAAATAAGAGCTTCTTCTATCGCTATTCATTTTGTATTTGTATCTAAATAAAGACCATTCATCTTATCTTATTGCTCGCAATATACCGTATCTTTAGTTTAGCTGTTTATTATTGGAAAGTAGCTAATTGATGCTTCGTTATACTTTATATCTTATCTAAGTGCAGAAAGGCTATAAAGTCATGTGACGGTACTTTCCTCTTACCTAACCAATAGCCACCTTTCAATAATGTCATGCGATTTGTTTTTCTAAACATCTGTTGTTTTTAACAGTCTATTTTCCTCGCCAACGTTGATATCGTTGAATCCGTGTAGTAAACAAATAATTATTGTATACTTCTTAAGACTTATCATTCATTATAGATAGTTTTCTTGTTACATTCACGAATCACATAAATATAGGGTCCTTCTTATTATGCTGACACTTTTTTAAGGGGATGATTAGACTGTCAAACTGAACAACTTTCTCTATGGCACCAAGATCGAAATCTCAAACCTACTCAAGCCAAATGTTTGGGACAGCTGATTTTCGTTCGTGATTTCGATGTTGGTCCCATAGAGAATGTTGTTCAGTTTGACAGTCTGATCATCCCCTTAAAAAAGTGTCAGCATATTAAGAAGGACCCTGTATAAGGTCTAACAAAATTAGCTGAAATTATTTTAAATCGAGAAAAAAGTCTGCTGTTCCATACATTTGAGTCGAGTTATGTTTGCAGTTTTGTATGGGACAGCCGATTTCTTTTTTCGCGATTTCGATATTGGTCCCATAGATAAATATACAGTTTGATGGTCTGATCATCCCCTTAAAATAGTTTCAGCTAATTTTGATAGACATTATATAATTGTGAGGTGTATATAGGGTCCTTCTTAATATGCTAGCGGTTTTTTAAGGGGATGATCAGACCATCAAACTGAACAACTTTATGAGAATAACATGGAAATCGCGAAATAAAAACTGTTGTCCCATACAATTTTGGCTAATCTACTCAAGATTTGGAGTTTTGTATGGAACAGCAGATTTTTTGTTCGCGATTTCGATTTTGATGCCATAGAGTTTGTTCAGTTTGATGCTCTGAGCATCCTCTTAAAATCCGTCAGCATAGAAGATCCCTATTAGTAAAGGGTCATCGAAATCGTGAATAATATTCTAATACAAAACTGCCAACCTACTCGACCTAAATGTACGAAACAGCTCACTTTTTCTTCGCGATTCGGATCTTAGCCCATAGAGATATTTGTTTAGTTCCATAGTCTGATCATCCCCTTAAAAACCGTCAGAATAATAAGAAAGATCCCGTTGTAAAATGTTTATTTCACCTAAGAAAATTATAAGTTTAATTGAACCTATTGTTATAATAAATAAACAGATGCAAAAACAAACAATAATTATACAAATCTCTCGTAATTACTTGGCATTTAATTGTACCTCGAAGATAACCAAACAATTAAATATGCAAGACAAACACATTGTAAATAGGTAGGTACTATAGTTACGCAATTCGCAATCTCCGACTGAATAGATCTATTAGTCATTCATTTGTTGTCGGTCAAGCAGCAAAATGAAGCAGATAATTTAATGATTGGTATTACCATCCTTAACAGTCGAGTCTGAATGCCATTACCAGCACGCACTATAGTTATGTAATGTTTCTCACACTGCTAAAGATATTAAAGACTTGAGCACCTGCGCTTGCGATGCGCTTGATGCGAAAATTATTGTAGTTAATCTTGTCAATTAGAAGTAGGAATGTGACTTGTTGAAAGTATTATAAAATATTTGCTAACCGTTTAAGGTTTGTGAAATTACGGTCGTGGAGAGAAAGTACAAATAAGTAAATAACATCAGTTAAAGCTGACTGAAATGTCGGTGGATCGTTGCGGAGAGGTATGGACACGTCAATCATGATGGTTTGGGTTCGAATTCGCATTTACTCCTAACTTATGTACCTGCGTAATACAAATTGATCTTACACGGTGAAGGAATACATCGTGAGGAAACCGGCATACGCTGAAGAGGGAATTCTGATGTATTGTGTGGTCCACCAATCCGCATTCGGCAAGCGTGGTGGACTGCTCCTTAGGGTGTAGGCCTGTGCCCTGCAGTGGGGCATAGTACAAGGTGTTACAAAAATACAAATAAACATTTAATGGTGTGGTTTATATTTGACCACCCAACTAAACAACTTTCACTATGGAGCCAACATATAAATCGGGAAAAAATTTCAGTTTATGTGGAACAGCTGATTTTTTTTCGAGATTTCGATGTTGGCTCCATAGTGAAAGTTGTTCAGTTGGATGCTCTGAAGCACCCCTTTAAGTATGTAACTTATTTAATTTTACACCCTGTAGAGGCTGATGATGATGAAAGCTGACTTGCATAGCATTATTATTTTCATAATCCTCAATCGTATTAACCACCTGACGCATCAAAGTACATTTCACATGACATTTAAAAGCAGACTTCAGCACAAATGTCAACAACAACAGGTGTGAGATTATGCCAAATTGCATTTCGCTGCATTCTTTCTTCCATTATCTCCGATTACATTTCCTTACAGTAATGTTGTAGTCGAACATCTGACATTTAACACTTAAATTGAAAATCAAGATTTGCCATTTGTTGTTTGAATAACGAGCGAGCCAATTACAGTAGAGTCGTAAATTGCTTGACAGAATCGTCGTATAAAATGGTCGTATAGATTTCAAGTTGTATCACGAATTGGAATAGTCAACATAAATATTTTCTGGCATTTAAGTAGCGAACAACGGCATGATAATCTAAATTATCATTCGCCTGTGAGTTATATCAATTGATTGGTAATTTTGGAACCGATATTGTAAACAAGTTCTGGCAAAGGAACAATTGGCAGAAATTCTATGCGGTATTAGATTATTAGCGACACTGCCTAGTATTTGATTTCCAGTTTCGTTGCTGTCTTATGCAACGTGTTAACAAGTGATTGGGGAACGTGAAAACATTTATGAACAACATTATGTACGAGTAGGTAAATAAATACTTATCGAAATAGCTTTTTTTGCCCACTTAATTAAAAAAGTTTTATAAAAACATTTTCCGGTTTTTCCATTACATTTTCTGTCGACTGGTGAAGTTGTACCAGGCTTTGATTATTTATACAGGGTGTAATCTTAAATGCGTTACCTGTTTTACAGGGTGCTTCAGACCATCATGCTGAACAACTTTTACAATGGGACGAACATCGAAATCGCGAAAGATTAGCTGCTCGAACCAAATGTATGGAACAGCAGTTTTTTTCGCGATTTCGATGCTGGTTCAGTAGTGAAAGTTGTTTAGTTTGATGATCTGACACACCCCTTTGAGTAGTAAGGTATGTAACGCATTTAAGTTTGCATTTAAGTTTACACCCTGTATAATTGGCAGGTATTTTTTCCACGCGTCTGCAGCTTCTACTGTATATCTTGACAAATACTTAAATCAAAGGTACACTACTAGGTTAGGATCTTTTTTTTGTAGTAAGATAAGTCTAAAAGTCAATCGACGTTCTTGAAATGTCGATTTGTATATGAAATCAACCCTTGATATACGTTTTAAAACATATTTTATGTTAATTGATTTGATCAAAGTCCTTTTTAAATTAAAAACGTGCACTTACAATCTGCAAAACAAAACGATTAACCATCTGATTTATAAACAGGAGGCCCATTGGGTTACAGACGAACAGACGTTTTATACTGATATACAATATTACAATGTCATATTAATCTCGTTATAAACTCTAATAATACCGTATCACGACTTATTCAGATTAATTTATAGCCAATTTTCTCGTAATCATTTCAACGCAGTAACATGACAATATAAAAGATTATTAAAAACCGGCCAAGTGCGTGTCGGGCCGTGCGCAGGGTAGGGTTCCGTAGTTGCCCGTCACAATATACGAACTTAGAAGGGGGCTTTTTGTTTTATACTACGGTTTAATGGCTAATAAAGTCTAAAAAGTACATTTTACAAGTTTGACGACTATTACTCGTTGTAACTTGTAAAGCCTACTTAGCGGTGATAGTTTTCCTTTTAACTTCGTTATATACACTACTGCCGTGAATTTTTTCGCGTATCCATAAACAACCGTTTAGCTGACAAAACGGTGTCCTGTCATTTCACCGACAGTCAATTTGCAAATTTTTACTTGACAACCAACTACTGGCAAAAAAATGAATCGTTATTTCATCTTTACACAATTACTGATTTTACAAATTATTCAAGTATTAAACTAATCACCTGACTTATTTTCATTTTGCGACATATCATTTGACAAACGATTCATTTATCATTCATGTTATTTAAACAAACAACACTTGGTGTATTGCATTATTTGACATGTTGCATTATTATTAGGCACACATTTTACTAATGTCAACCAAAATAATTAATAAAAAAAACATCATTATCATTCGAAATTTTAATAAATCAACAAAAGTAAAAATTAACAACAGCCTATTTTAATTTCAAATGGATTGCTAACGATCTTAATAGTTTTCCAATCCAAAGTAAAATATATTAAGTCGGTTAGGTTAGGTTTGACTTGCGACCACGCCGCACGAGCCGAGCGAGCGGAGCGAGCGTGCCGCGGCAGCGGCCGGCGAGTGCCAGAACCGAATCGCTCGTGTTAAACTAGTTTAGCCGACTCCACTAGGCTATCCAAAGTAAAATGAGTCGGTTAGGTTAGGTTTGACTTGCGACCACGCCGCACGAGCCGAGCGAGCGGAGCGAGCGTGCCGCGGCAGCGGCCGGCGAGTGCCAGAACCGAATCGCTCGTGTTAAACTAGTTTAGCCGACTCCACTAGGCTATCCAAAGTAAAATGAGTCGGTTAGGTTAGGTTTGACTTGCGACCACGCCGCACGAGCCGAGCGAGCGGAGCGAGCGTGCCGCGGCAGCGGCCGGCGAGTGCCAGAACCGAATCGCTCGTGTTAAACTAGTTTAGCCGACTCCACTAGGCTATCCAAAGTAAAATGAGTCGGTTAGGTTAGGTTTGACTTGCGACCACGCCGCACGAGCCGAGCGAGCGGAGCGAGCGTGCCGCGGCAGCGGCCGGCGAGTGCCAGAACCGAATCGCTCGTGTTAAACTAGTTTCACCGACTTCACTAGGCTATCCAAAGTAAAATGAGTAGGTTAGGTTAGGTTTGACTTGCGACAACAATGATGCCAGAAACCATTTTTGTTTTTAGAAAAAAAAAAACTTTAGTACTTACTTACCTGTAAATTATTTGGCCCAAATGGAAATTGCAACCGTGCAGGACTGTGTTTTCAAAATTTGATCGCAAGCTTAAGATAGCTGCTTTTTCAAAGTCTAATATGCAGACTTTTGGTTTGAAATCAATGTTATTTTCTGTTCCATATTCTATAAGCTATCTATTTTGTTAATACGTGATTTTGTAAAATAGTAACAATATTACATGAAAAATACATAAAAGAAAAAAATACATTAGGTACATTTGTAAAGACAAGCTTTTGCAAAAAATATTTTTGTTAAGCGATTATTTGTAAAATGATCAATTTGCGGAACAAGGTGTTTGTAAAATGAATATTACACGAAACGTTGCTTGTTAAGTAATAATTTGCCAAAAAGTTTTTGGACAAACATTAGTGAACCTGACAAAACACTTGACTCTAACAAAAATGTTCACTTTAAAGCTTAATATTTCGCTAACAGTTCCCTATCGTTTTCCCACACTTACAATATTTTTAAAAGACCTATCCAACGATACCCCACACCATGAGACAGACGAGAAATGTATCCCCACTTTTCGTGTAGGAGAGGTACCCTAAAAAAAATATTGACTAGTTTATATTTTACCACTTTGTCGGCGTGATACAGATGTACCCATGTCCAATAACAGCTTTCTAGTACTAAGCGTCTCTGCTAAGCCGCGGACAGAAGGACGGACGGATATGGCGAAACTATAAGGGTTCCTTGTTGGCTACGGAACCATAAAAACTGGTTTAGTAATAAACACACTATAGCGTCATTTGAATACTTAATAAGGACGGTCGAGAAAAATGACTCTGCCTGTTATGTAAGTTAAGTTGTCAATAGAGCGTGAATATAAATCGTGATTTAGAATTATAGTTATATATGTGTATGAATGAATGGAATGGTATACTTACTTACTTTATTTTGCTATCATTTACACCGAGCGTAAAAATATATTAATAATAGAGTTAATGAAAAGTTATGAGATTGAATTACGCGAATGAACGGAAACGAAATGAGCTTCAGTGTAAAAATACACTCGAGAGCAATGAATACGTATCACCAATAACATAAACCTTAATATCTCGGAAACTAAGAATGATAGGTTATTCAAATAAACGTTATTTTATAGACTATTTAATACTACTACTTAAATTAATAAAATTTCTGGTTTCTGTAAAGTAATGCCCATAAAAAGGAAATAAATTAATAAAAAAAAATTTTTTAATTGCGTTTTTACTATTCTAAAATTATATCACTGTGACAAAATATGAATATTGTTTTTTTTTTGCTGCGATAGAATTGACGCTTTTGTATTTATGTTTTTTAATTAAGTAAAACAAATGAAAACTAGGAAATGTTATTAATTTGATTTCAAAAGTATTAAATAGTCTATACAATAATTTTATTTGTATAGGCTATCATTCTTAGTTTCCGAGACATTAAGGTATGTCGGAGACCCGAATTCATTGCACTCGAGTGTAGTTACGACTAAGGTATTTAGAATAGGTATCGTTTGCCCACGAAATCGTCGAAACGGATTCTGCAATATAATATAGGGCCCTGAAAAAACAAATGAATTCAATAGTCGCTTAATCATATTCATAAGTAAGCAATCCTTTTCGTGGATTTTTCCATCGCCTGGCTTCGCTCAGCTCTGGTGAACTGGAAGCCTCATGGCCACGTTTCTTTATCGATCATGAAGGAGTCTAGGTGTGGATGACATTTAAAAATAACATTTACTCCACATTCCTTTAAACCAGTTACAAGTATCAAGATTCACTTGTAAACATTGAACGCGAAATGAATGTGAATTGAACTTCAGATTTATTTATAATGCCATTTAATTCGAACAGAAAACGTTTCAAAAATAAATGTGGTGTTATGTAGGAAAACGGACCTTGTTGTTGGTCATTATTTACGATCATTTTGTGAAGCTAACAGTCTCCATTTAAAAATCGAAATCGTTTTTACACTCCTAAACCTTAACATATTTCAATGATTTAAATTTTATTGGTATGATAAAAAAACCAGGCATATCGCTTTAGATTTTTTTCGAATTTCGTGATAGGTTTGTATTTTTTTGTACCTGTACATGGTGAGCATTTCAATGTACGGATACCATCATATAAAATCATCTTTATTTACACAACAACGCATACCTAGTGATGGTACTATATTTTTTTTAGAAACGCCCATAAAACCTAGTAGGTACCTATCGCACTGAATCGAAATGAAAAAACATATATTTCTGTAGGGTTTTCGTAGTGTGATGAAGACTGCTAGCTTAACAGTCCTCCTAAGGGGCGACCGCCAATAAGGTCCCTTTTCCATAAGAATAATTAATCTATTCCCAAATAAGGTCACTTTCGTTCCATCGCAACGGTCGATTGATTTTGGTTCTCTGTGGTCTTTAACAATTTTAACATACAATGGCTTACTATGTTTCCGTCAGTACGCCCACGATGACAATTGAACTAATTGCCTAATTATTTTTATTGCCCGTTTGTTTCGGAATCATCCATCTCAGACTATTTTCCAATTTATTTCTTTACGTCGAAACTATTTACGATACGTCTTTGATAATTGACTTTCTAAATAATGTGCTATTTGGTAAATGAATTGCGATTTTTCTTTCCATTCTGTTGGTGTCCTTGTTACCACGTCGGACAGGAAATTTAAAAGTTCTGTGTTCGAATCTTAGTTACATATGTTTTATTTTGAAAGGAATACCAGAGGGCCTACCATGAGTTTTCCCTGTACTTTACTTCTGTAGCTACGTCGCCAATTTCGTATGGCAGAAATTAGTTCTCAACTAGGAGCGCCTGCACGAAATTCGATACGAAATTGGTGACGTAACTACAGTAGTAGAGTACGGTGAAAACTCATGCTAGGCCTATGGAACTGGTAACTAAACACCATTTAATCTTATCTGAACTATTATAAAACTGTAACAGAAGTGTGTCTGTACATTGAAGTTATTTACATGAAAAAGATGACGATATGGTTTTTAGGTATCCCGGACTCCAAATCAACCTACCTATAATATCTTACAATATTTATTGCGCAACCTAGACAGAAAAGGAAAACAAAACCTCGCGTAACAAAATGGGCAATTTATCAGAAAATAAATACTATAAACATGAAAAATGCTCAACAATGTTGCCAGAAACGAAGCCTTTATATACGAAATAGTCCTATAGCATACCTTAGCTTATTTCTTAGAAATATTTCACCAATGTTCAAATACCTAATTGTCGTTCAACCAACGAAAGCCTGCGAATCAAACCATTATCATACTTATTGACTCACCATAAGAATTAGCCCATAGCACTTCTAATTTGCAATGAACTAATCCTTATGTATGTAGTAGAGCGGCTCCTTTGTTTCCGACACTTATGGAACGCTACGGAATTATAATGAGGGTTCCGTAGACCTTGAAACTTGATGCTTTTAGGCTGTTTATATAAAGATCATTTTTCATAGAAGCTTTTGGTAAAAAATGTTCAGTACAATAATACTTAATGTATTTAGCAATTTTTTGCTCTAAGAATATAGTTTTTTTAATGATTGGGGCGGGCGGTATCGGTAGACGCCTCATACGTTTTGTGGTTTGCTGTTTTAAAATAAATCGATCGAGAATTCTTGATCATAATCAAGCTTTGAAAAATGTTTGGCTTTTGCAATAGATGGCGTCGCATCCCAACACTTTTTATTAAATAATTTAATTAATGCGACAATAGTGAGTAGGTAATTCAATACTTAACTTTTTAAAAATTACGAATGGACAGTGTTAATTGAAACACCTTTAAAAAGATAAAAATTATAAATGCTTCAAAATCTCCATCTAGAAAATATAAGTGTAAAAAAAGTCAACAATAGTTTATAATATGCATTATCAACGCGCGTCAACATTTTTCATTCCATTTTGTCGCTCATATCGAAACTAATATTTTCATCACAGACATTCTGAGATCTCACTTTATTTTTCGCTACAAAAGCATGCCGTTTTTACCAAATAGTCCGATAGCGCTGGCGTATTTTGATGTCATAAGTTTCAATAATTCTAAAGTTGCTTATTTCTTGCCTGTGGATACAGTTGTACATATGAAGCTTATTATCGAGTTTTGTGTCACTTCTGTCACTTGCATTTTCAGTAATTTGATGATTTGTGGTTGATTCTTTTTATTCAAATCCAAACTGGCAAAATTTATTTAAAGTTTAAAATAATTATGGTATCATATCTAGGGTAACCTGCGGAGTGTGAAAACACAGTTTGTGTCATCTTCGTCCAGTGCAAACTGACATAGGGTCATCATGTAAAAACAGAGCAAAAAAATATTTCAAATTAGTGAAATAGCTATTTCCTTTCTCAGATCACTTACTTATGCCTATTTATCAAATTTGTGCCAAATTAGGGCACGCAATTTTAAGATTTTTAATTATTTTGTGTTTCCAAGCTGTAATCGCTTCAAAAAAATATTACAATTATTCGAGTTTTATATTCAATATCATAAATGCATGAAAAATCGACATTGTAAATTTGTGTCATTTTCATCCACGATATTTACTTATATGAATATAAAAATACAAAAACAATGGTTGCGGTCGAAGCGCGGCGGCGCGGCGCGGCGCAGCGCGGTGGGCGGGGGGCATACGCACGCACAGCACGGCACACACGTTCGTTCGGTACCTACGATTTCTAGCGTTCTTCGATTCGCTTCGGATTTATTGGGTAGCATGGCACCGTGATATTATAGCGTTAACACACCTTCGCTCTCTTTCTATTTTCACATGAACTAACGAGATAAAAGGCGTGATAAAGCCGTGTAACGTGCTTCTGAACTAATATAACGGCATAACTACCTACCGCTTTTTCGTTAAGGGCCTATGTCGAAAAATAATTGAAGCGAAATGGGCGTGGCTTAGTCGCAGCAAGCGCCCCGCGCCCCGCTACCGAACATCGTCGCGCACTAGCCCGCGAAAATCAAATCACTCAAAATGCATAGAAGACGCTTCGCTGTTAAGATATTATTAGTACCTTTTGTCGTATGAAAAAACACAATATATCATAATTAAGTATCGTTCTATTTATCCTCCTTGATCAATTATTAATTTATTACAGGATCAATTACGGACAACCAATTTATAGATAGAAACAATACCTAACTAACGATACTCTTTAATTGATTTCACTTAAAAAACTTAAAACTCATTAATATCATACCGAAAATCACTGTACCTATCTAGAAGGAAAAAAACTATCATTACAGGATTTTGTTTTACTTTATAGTACGAGAGCCGTAATCAAATCAATTCAACTTCTTATTTTGTACTTGTAATTGATATAATACAAGTCAAAACATTCTATGGTCAAAACATACCGACTATCTAGATGAAACCTGGAAGTTATTTTACGCCGTCAACAAAACTGTAAGAAGAACGTGAAAAAATAAGTTTCGTAATACTGCAATAATCTCAGTTATTCTCGATACCACAAGAACTTTCAGGTTGAGAAGTTGTATAACACTCATAAACCTATTTGGAAAATCCATAGGTAATTCTAAAATACCTCGCATCCCTCAGATGCATGGCATAGCATTGAAGGATGAGGATGATGCAGGATATTATAACAGGTATGAATGAATTTTATCAACATTTATTTACAAAATCACTAATAATATTTATCTTACGACCTAAAATCAACATTTATTTACATTAGTACATTACGATAAGTGTGACTTAAGTAGTTCAATATTGCACAGCGTCTTAAACGTATATGCAGGTTTAGGTTACAGAGTGCTGGAAAATTATTTACAACTTATTACCTTTTATTTTCTCTCATACTTCTGGTATGTTCCTGCCTACGTTTCAAATTTAATGTTTTGTTTCGTTTTGTTTTTCATTATCACTGTTTCTCCGAGTACCCCAGGAAAATTAGGTGAAAAAATGGGTCAACCTCGGAATGAGAGATAATAAGCTACAAACTTCTTTAAATCATCGTTATGACATCCTATACGTTAGGTCAAATGTCACATAAAATCTCGTTTATGCAGGTCAAAAGATTCAAGGTAAAATGTCAAAAAACAGGTCTTTAGGAAATATCTTCTTTTCTATGCTCTAAATGACCTTTGAAGTTTAAAAAAAATTGTAGAACTTTAAATTTTCTTCAAATTTGGTCATTTATAATATTTAATATAGTTAACCGTTCTTGAGATAGATAGGTAGAACGCAAAGAGTTGTAACTCCCATAACGGTTTGCTCCCATAGTAAAATGATACTTTTCCTTACACCCTGTATAATATTATTTGGCGTTATTAATGAAAATATATAATTTCAATAACTATACACGAAAGAAGATGATGAAGAATTATTTCGAGTTTGCATCAATCGGGATAGAAAAACGAGTACAGAATGGTGACCCTGAGCAGCGCGCATTGAAGATATTGAATGAAACCAGTCACCGCCTGCCCGATAGACGCTTCAAAACAATACTTATATGGAAAGAAGACGACATGAAGATTCCGAACAACTACAAAAACTCACTCAAATGGCTGCACAACCTAGAGAAGAAACTAGACCGAGATGAAGACCTGAAAAAGAAATATGAAGAAAGAATGCAAACCCTCTTCACTTTGGGCTACGCCGAGGAAGCTACCACACCGACGGTGCCAAATAAAACATGGTACCTACCCCACTTCGCGGTCATTAACCCCGCGAAACCGAAGATAAGAGTAGTACACAACGCCACAGCGAAGACAGCCGGACGCAGCCTGAACGATATGCTACTCTGCGGTCCTGACTTGGTGCAATCTCTGCCGGGAGTTGTAATGCGATTTCGTCAACACCAACACGCCGTGTCAGCTGACATAAAGGAATTAATGTTTATGCAAATATGAGTTCAAGAGGACGACAGAGAGGCACTACGATTTCTATAGCGGGGCGACGAGAGAGGGAACCAGCGACCGCGAGAGTACCGCATGACTCGGTGATCTTCGGCGCGATGTCATCACCATGCACCGCGCTATACGTGAAGAATAGAAATGATTCAGACTTCAAAGAAAAGTATCCTGCAGCCGCACGAGTCATTGAAAAGAACCACTACATGGACGACTACATAACAAGTTTTCCGACCGAAAAAGAAGCCAAAGAAGTATCGAAATCAGTCGACTACATTCATCGGCAAGCCGGCTTCGAGCTATGCGGATGGGTGTCCAATACAAATTCAGTAGTACAGCAGTTTTCCGCCAACTCGGGCGGCGCCACGGTCTCTATCGGCGGGAGCGAGGTCCGATGGTACAACGGGCCGAGCTTCCTACGAAACCACGAACGAGAATGGCCACAAGAGACGAAGACAGAAGCACCGAAGACAGGAGAAGAGAGGGGACTTGTCACGTCACCCACCAGCGACCTGACCACGCTCACCTACCTCGAATCGAGCGATTTTCGTCGTTCCCACTTTTGCTACGAGCTACGGTGCGCATGCTACAGTTTGTCAATTTATGTCGAAAGAAGAAAAATGAAACAGTATTGGCTACGAAGCGCAAACGAACGAAAGAAAACAATAAAAACGACTCTGATTGAAAGATTGATAAGAAAACACGCAAGAGCGAGACACCGTACGTGAAGAAATGAGATAGCAACACCATCGGTATCGAAGCGCACTAACTCATTCGCGCTGAGAAACTATGGTGGAAACCTGTACAAGAAGATTGTCTTTCCGAAGATTTACGTCGAGTAAGGAGCGGCGCGGCGCCTCAGCCAGGAGACAAGCTGTCGGCGCTATCAGTGGTCGTCGGCGAAGATGGCTCAACGGAAGAATCCACGTAGCACCTGACATCGTTGAAGACACTGCGAGCCCGACCGTACTCGACGGGAAACACTACTTCACGCGACTGTACATACAACACGTACACGAGCGACTACATGGCGGTATCGAAACCGTCGTGAATGAGCTACAGCAGCGACTATGGGTACTGAAGATACGACCCACGGTGCGTGAACGTCATCAAACACTATCAACTATGCAAGATACGAAGAGCGAAGCCTACTTCTCCGGCAACCGGCGACCTGAGGAGGTTCGTGGCACGAAGAGGAGTGCCTAAGGAGCTATGGAGTGACAACGCGACGTGCTTCAAGGCTGCGGAGAAGGAGCTCGCCAAGGCCGCGCTGGCGGCGGTCAGCGAGGAGGCGACGGCGCGGCGCATCACCTGCCGCTACGTACCCCCGGCCTCCCCCTTCATGGACAGCGTGTGGGAGCGCATGGTACGCACTGTGAAGGAGGCACTGCGCGTCAAACTCCATGAGCAGTACCCTAGCGACGAGACACTGCTCACCCTGCTCGTCGAGTCGGAGAACACCGTCAACTCCCACCCACTCACACACGTGGCGGTGACTCCAGAAGAACCGGAGGCGCTTACACCCAACCACATCCTGTTGGGACCCAAACGACCTCACCGCGCGCAAGCGCAGCGCGCTCAACGCCTGGCGGACGTCTTCTGGAGCCGCTAGGTCAAAGAGTACCAGCCTCTACTCCAAAACCGGCGGGAGCCTCACACGACCAGCGCACGCTATCGGCGACCTGGTACTCGTCTGCGACCCCACCCTGCCCCGCAACACATGGCCGACAGGAAGGATCGTCGCGGTCTACCCAAGGCAAGACGGCGAGGTGAGGATCGTGGACGTCGTAACCAGCAACGGGCATGTCATCCGGAGACCGACCAAGAGGATCGTCGTGCTACAGGTTGGATCGCAGAGCTGCGACGGCAGGAGAAATGTGCAGGACAGAACCTGAATTGACTACCTTTGTACATAGTTTTTTACATTACTTCGTTTATTTCGTTTTATATACCCTTTTATACTAGTAGGATAAGTTTAGGTTAAGTGTTCATTTCAATAAATAAATTTGTCTTATTAGAATTAGGGCTTAGCACATAAGTTATGTAAATAGTTCTAATAGGATTCTTATTTTATTTCTCTAGTGACTTCTACCCCAGATTAGATTAGGTACACTTCCCTATTAAAATTAAAGCATAGCACAAGTAAATAAAACAATTAGAATCGAGTTCGAACTTATAAATTCCAATTAGAAATTACGCCAATAACCTTCACTACCTCATTAGAAGGGGTAGAATGCTATTAGAAATAAGTGTTAGAAAGAGACAGAACGCTCCATCTCTGTCAGCACATACAGGCGAGCGAGGGGGCCCCGGCGTCCGGAACCTGTGTTATGAGGAAGCGGGGGCCGGGGTAATATAAATATTGTACCTTTCCTTTTCGTTCTGCACTCTGTTATGCACCGGCGGATGATGCACATGCTATTTTTAGAATAAGAAAATAAGTATTTTAACTATATAATTATATTGGTTTGTAAGCGTAGAAATTAAGATTGCATGAGAAATAAAGAGATTTGTATTCAGGGCAAGAGTGCGGGGTAAGGAGGGGTGGTCGCTTGAAAATAATATAAAATGGCGCCAAATCGGCGTAGATTCATTCCGGATCCAGCACTCAAGAAAGAAACAACTTGGAAGAAGAAACTCTCTGCGACCACTCGCCTTCCCCACCCTGCCCTCCAGCCTGGCTCACCATACTGACGACCCATACAATTAAGGGCCACAGAGTTTACAAACTCTCATACCAGGCAAGATGTTCCGGAGCAATAGAATCCTTCAACTCGGTAAAAATACTGACAACGGTTCATAAATACGTTTATAACCACATTCCATTATGGCAAATAAATATAATTATTTGAAAAATTACGTGACCGACGACTTAAAGGTAATAACAGCTAGCTCTTGGTCTATGAAGTCCAAAAAAACTGCTATACATATTTGAGTGAGAAATATACTTAAGAGAAGTTTATTCCGAATGCGTAAATGCGCGCTGCATACAAACGAAGTCTGGTGATATTTTCAATACTAACCAATCAGTAAATGAAAAATTTGCAGAAACAATCTAGAAGTCAGATTTTCGTTAAAAATATACAGTTTTAATGCTAGAATTAATTTAAGATTTGTATGGAAATCTTTGAGGTATTGTAACTTTTATTTAATTTCGAATACCTACAATGTTAATTGTTAATGAATTATGTGTACGAGAAAAAAAATAAACTAAACAACCCTAAGGAACGTGGGTCGAAAAACGAACGCACTTGTTTTTCGCAACTTGCACTGAATACGAATAATGTAAAACAAATACCCTCTCCCGCGCCGCTCGTCTCGCCGGCCGGCGCCCGCCGCCCGCGCTTGCGCTCCTCCCCGCGTTCGCCCTTCGTGCGAAGAAGTCTGGTATTTTGTTCAAATAATAAGATTTCGTGGATAAAAACAGCACAAATTATGAATAGTGTTTTGTTACACTATAATAATCAAAACACGTAAACTCGAAGAACTTGCATTTTCTTTTGTAGATTTTACAGGGTGTTGAGATAAAAAAATAAAATATCTGTAAACTTCGTGGATGAATTCGACACAAAATATTTTAAACAACAGATATCAGTACTCTAAAACGCGTAACACCTATTTAACCTATTGTAATATTTTTTTGAGCTAGTTGGGCGACATGTTAGGTACTGGTTAAATATTTGGATTTCCGTGGACAGAGGTGCCACAAAATGCCTATGTACATCAGTTACTACTTCGTTATTATCCTGAAAGTAAAATTTTCATCTATGATTTTCTTTTCGTCCAATACTGATCGAAAATACAAATACCTAAATTTCTACCTATGCAAGTACCTAAAATGACACAAACTTATGTATTCGGTTTTGCAAATGGTCCGGAACCTATATGCAAAAAACAAAAAACTTTAGAGTTTTTGAAACCTCAAAACCTAGCGCTATCGGTCTAAAACTGACAAAATAGTAAACATAAACTCAACCATCACGAACATGGCTACTTTTTTTTACGGCAAAAATCGTGAGCGAAATAGCTGGGGCGAGTCGGTTAGGTAATCGAATTTAGTGGGGCCCATTGTTCGGTCGAGGCCAAGGCCTTCTTTGTTTACAAGCTTCAAGTCTACAACGTTACAAAATAATATGATATAAGCGCTTAGGGCAGCGGTTTTCAAACTTGTGTGGGCATGTTGTGATGACTTGATAAGACTATTTATACTGTTGCTTTCATTTATAAAAGTTCGATGACAAGCTTCCGCATGAGTCAAAACAATTGACGGTATAATACGAACTTTGAAAATGGAATTAAGATTTGCGGACAACAGAATCGCATTCGCTGCGACTGAACTAATGAGACAAGATTGATGAATTTTAACATTCAGAACATGACAAAAACGTCGTATCATTTCACTTCAAGATTTCTGATGGAATAGACCTCCCCCTAGAACTCAAAACCGCAAAATATTTTCATTTGACACAGCAACGGTAATACAAGGTGTTACAAAACAAAAGTAAAAATAAACATTTGACACTTTTCAAGGGGTTGTTTAGACCATCAAACTTAACAACTTTCACTATGGGACCAACATCGCAATCGTGAAAAAAAATCAAAGGTCCCATACATTTAGCTCGAGTAGATTTGTAGTTTTTTAGTATGTAGTAGTAGTGAAAGTTGTTCAGTTTTCCTTAAATGTTTATTTGTATTTTTATAACACCTTGTATAGGTATTACCCTACCTACCTTCTGATCTTTTCGATAGCTTGTTTTTATGTACATATTTTTTTTCAGTCGCTGTGATCGAACACTGTGATAAAACATCATCATCACATATTTATATTTAAAACTTTGGGAACTCCCGGCTCAGTGCATTTATTAGCATGCTTCTAAAACCACGTGTTGTTATGTAAGTTTTTGCTTAAAAAGACAAAAAAATCGAAAATTAAAAAACCTATCTTGATTGTTGACAGATCAAATCTGACAAGGATTTATACCTAACACACTAACCAAATGTGACCTTGTCAACGAATAACAGCAAATTGTTTTAAACACCAGTTAAACTCATTATGTTTCTGAGTACTGTGAAAAGAGATTACAATCGCGTTTACGATTAACATTTTAATGCATTGTTATTGTTTGGGATTTGATAATAGGTGTAATGTATTTATTTACGTTAGTATTTAAATAAGTAGAGAATTTCCGTGTTTGGACTGGTGCAATAGACGAAAATATTTTATTAGAACTCTCGTAAGAATTCAATTATACTTTATTGCACACCAAAACAGAACATACATTTGAATACAGAAAAAGAATTACAAGTAGGTACAAATAATGCGGTCTTATCGCTAAAAAGCTATTACTTCCAGACAAACTTAGAATTTTTATCATTGGTTTGAATATAGCTTAGCTTGGTATTTGATAGCTTAGTATAAATAAGTTTGGACTTTAAACGAAATTAACAAATTTTATAAGTAGGTAGCTGATTTAAAATAAAAAAAAAAAATATTTATTTGTGTTATTACAGACTCGCATTTTGCTATTTTCACATAAGCCAGAATCACAAATTGCATCATTAACACCGCTAATAAAAATCGAATTAATAGGCCGGCTAGCGATATAGTATAAGAGTTAAGAGAAATTTTGGTAACCATCAGTTGAATGAATATGCATGAATATGCAGGTATTATTGTAATATACACTGTAGCTATGCGAACAGTACAAAAACTGTCATGGTCTATCTCTCTCTATGCATGGCTGTATCTCCTAAACCGACTGACAGAACATGACAGTTTTTGTACTATTCACAGCTACAGTGCATATTACAATAATATCATATGATCGGCCTTACAGCTGATCGTTCATTTGATATAGACCTTTGAACGACTGTAACTCCTAGTAGACTGGAGTTTTGCAGGCAGATCTGGACCATCCCCATCACAGAGATACTCTACACCCTATGAATACTGAATCAGCCTTGCAGCTGATGGTTACAAAAATTCCTCTTATCTAGGTCTATTAGCGTCTGATCCACTTATAATGTCAATCAATTTTATTTCACTTAGTCATAAGGACGATAATGGTTTGATTCAAGGGACTTCTTAAGGACGCCATTACGAAGCCTAGTTTCTACAAAAGATTAATGGACGCGTACGAACGATGCCTACCGGGCAGAACATTGAACCATAAAGTTATTTTCTAGATAGCATAAACTAGGATCTAGAACTGGTACACTTTATCATTGCTAACAGATTTATTAATATGTAGTTTACACTTCCCATGCAATTGCATTTATACAAGAGTTAGACTTAATTTGCTTGCTCTGAATTTATTTACAATTAGCGATTCCGATTTTAATAAAGGTTCTTACTTCCAATACTGACCAGTTTTTATTCAAAAATAAGGCTTTAATCACAAAAGGAAAACAAATATAAATCAATTTAAAGATTGAAAAATTTGTCTCGGGCGGGACTTGAACCCGCACTTATCCAATTTCGCTACCGAGTCCACTAGCCAGAGAATGAAATTTTATATATATTGCGTCTTAAGGGGACAAATTTAAATTATTAATTTTGTCTCAAATCAAAATCAAACACACAAACTACAAAGTTTAGTTACTAATGGTATTAATAATTAAAATAATACTTAATCTTAACTATTGTAACTGTAACAGAAGTGTGTGTGTACATTGAAGATATTTACAAAAAAGATTACGATATGGTTTTTAGATGTCCCTGGCTCCAAATCAACCTTTTTAGAATTTTTGTATGTCTGTTTGTTTGTGCGAGCATCATGAAACTTTTTTTCTTTGATAGCGTATGATCGGACTTAAAATCTGGTATATAATTTGTGCGGACGAATTCGCGGGTTAACTGAAGTTAAATATAAATCATTAAATTTATGTGTAAATGTAACAAATCATGCTAGTAATATTTGAAGGGGTGGTTTGGACTATCAAACTGAACAACTTTCACTGGACTATGAACTATGAAACACTATTTGGACTATGAAAAACAGCTTTTTACCCGACTGCGCCAGAAGGAGGGTTATGTTTTTAATACAAAATTGCAGTACCTACACAACATGCATGGGACAGGAGTTTTTTTATTTAAACCACCCCTTTAAATATTACTAGGGTGCTTTTTACACCTTGTACAATGCGTACAGTAGATATTTTTAACACGTTGCCTTTTAAAAAATAAACAATCAAGAACGTAAATATGATCTTAATTCACGGCAAAGGCATGGCGAATAAATATTTCATTATATTACATTTCACGTGTTTAATTGGGTACAATGACCAATTAAGGACATTATCCCTTACGACCTTTAAATGGACTTATACAAGGATGTAAGGAATCGTGCGCGTGAGTGACATACAGAAATACATTGATAATTCAGTCCTTAACCTGTACCTACCTATCATCTTGTCAACGGTGTCAACAATACAGCCCGACTATTCGAATAAGCTACCGTCTCAGTGAAACCATAGTGTATTAAAAACTAGTGGTGAAGCTCAGCGACCGCGCGGTGTGGGGGGACAGGCGTACCCTAACTGAATTCGCTGTTAAGGTACGCGCGTAGGCAAGAGGGGACTGGAACGCGCTCCTCTCGGCCCCGATTCGATTGACCTGTCACGACCAGTGAGCTTCACCACTATTAGTTTTTATTTCCACTATGGTGAAACATAAGACCGCTTATAAATGAAGCACCCGTGTTCCTGTGGGACTTGCATGCCGCCACCGAGACAACGACAAAAATCGAGACGTGCCTGTCTTGTTTACTTCGCGTTTTGTCGCTTCATCGTGTGTGGCATGCTAGTCCTACTGGTGAAAAAAGGACGACGTAGATAGTTAAGAGGCTTTTAAGTCTAAAGTAAAACTTCACATTTAGTGCGACCGAAAGCATGCAATTTGAAGTACATTGCTGCGTAAGTGTGTTATGTTTAAAATTTACATCAAAACTTATCGGTTAATGTATACACGGCGACATATCAAGCTACACAAAACCAACATAAGCTAGCCGCGCGATTGTTGCATAACGTATAACGTAGCGCGGCCAGCTTATTTTGGTTTTGCGTAGCTTGATGTGTCGCCGTGTGTACTTCAAATTGCACGCGATCGGTTGCTTAAGGGAATATAATTCGGAGCGCGCTCCATACAAAACGAAGTCTGATGATGTTTTCAATACTAACTTATTAAAGCCAATGAAATTTTTCAGAAATAATCTAAAGACTAATCTCTATGCTTGTATGAAGTCAGATTTTAGTTAAAACGTATAGTTTGAAAGTTACAGTGCCTCAAAGATTGCCCTACAAATCTTAAATTAATCCTAGCATTAAAACTGTATATTTTAACGAAAATCTGACTTCATACAAACATAGACTTAAGTTTCTAGATTGTTTCTGACTTTAATTGGTTAGTATTGAAAATATCACCAGACTTCGTTTGCATGCAGCGCGTATTTACGAATTCCGAATAAACTTCTCTTAATGTAAAAGCCAGTATAAGCTAAAGAGTTGTTGCATTGTAGTAGGCGTAAATAATGTAGGAAATTTAGAGACACGTTCTGAACATGATTATTAAATGGCGCCACAAAGGCACCTTGAGAACTGTTCGTAACTTTGTTTACAATATGGTTCTGCCTTCGCATAGTTCGTTTTTAAAAGAGTTCTTTAACGATACGATCGCCTCTTTAGATTTGTCATACAATACATTTCTACCACTCTACTAGTTATACTTATACCTATTGTATTCAGGAAAGTAACCATCAGGATCTAAAATCTAAATTACAAAGTCTGTTCCAAAATCTAACAATATTCGTTTCCATATAAGAACGAAAAGATTTGTCGATTCCTATTTAGCTTTCTGGCCAAATCTGACTAGCAAATATTATTTATTTATCAAAAAGATACACTATACGACATAATATCTTGGACGTTACTAAAGCTGTTCTAAGAATAAGTGAGAGGAAGTGTTTCAAATCTCTGTTTCGGTAATTCAAAATAGGCTTAAAATTACGTTGCTATTTGGAATGGAGTGAAGAGTAATATAATTCAATGTTATTTATGTTATAGTAATTGTAGTAAACATAGTTGTTGCAAAACTGAATATTATGGACCGAAATAGTTATGAAGAAAACAATTTTTTTCGACCCCCTCTTACAACGAAAGAAGGTTTGGAGATAGGTATTTTCCAATGGAACAAAACTCCCATAGAAACTAAATCAATATAATGCTTCTGTCTCGAGATATCTGCGCTCTAAGACATTAAATAGGGCGTCCGACACGCTCTTGGCCGGTTTTTTTATTGTCTTTTCACTCTAGTTGAAATCTTTACAAAAATACCTTTTCGCAAAAAGAACGTCATCAATTCTGTTCGACATTTCCCTTCAAGAAATTCGGCTCGTTCATAACAAATTCGCCGCATAACTTCAATAAACCAAGGTTTCCAAGGGTGAAATGTTTCGGTATTAGATCTGGTTTGAACAGACCCGGTTTTCTTGACGTGGGCCCATGAATGAGAAAGTCTGGAACCGGTTGCTAGATCCCACTGCACTGGTGTCTACTTTCATATCACAATAGACGTTTGTAGGGTGAACTTTATTTGGGTTAGCGAAGGAATTCTTGTTCATGAAAAATTACTGGCTGTATTTTAGATAACAATAAATAGGAAGTAGAAACGGTCATAATTATTTATACAGAAATTTAAACGGTTAATAGTTTCAAAATAATGTCAAGTTATCAAACATTCCGATACTTCCGACACTCTGTATTGGAATCCATACTCTACCCATCAAACTTAACAACTTTTAGTACAGCAAACCGATCAGAACAAAAACGAGTTTGAAACGAGTAGGTATTGCAGTTTTATATGGGACAGCATTTTTTTTTTGTTCTGATAGGTTTGCTCCTACAGTAAAAGTTGTTTAGTTTGATGGGTAGAGTATGTGGTTTAAAGGTTAATGATACTTTTCCTTACACTCCGTATAAAAAGGTAAACTTCAGTATTGTGATAAATTTTAATAGTTTTAAAAATACTTCTATATTTTGAAACGAAATTTTTTCCAATTATCTTTCATTCCTGAACGTCCTGGCCGTCACGGGACGCCCGGTAGATGTGAAGCATCGACATACAGCACTCTCCCGATTTCGCGCGCTTTTTTCGAATTTCTAACTTTGCGCTTTAGGAACGACGAACTAATCGTTGGTGTCAAACGTGTGGCGTGACAGAGTCATGCCATCATTTGTCGTCACGGCATACGAGTCGGTTTTACTGCCAAGGCGCGCCAATAGATGTTTCAAGATTGCAAAAATGTACGTACAAAAAAACTAGCAAAATTAATAAACCTTAGCCACGGTTTATACAGAAGATACGTGTGGCAGTGGCGGATAATCTAAGTAACACAATATAAACCTTATAGTACGTAGCATAGCGTCGTTTTTGTCGTAAAAGAGGATCGGGCCCGCGCCTCCAGGTGTCGTCGCCCGGAGGCGCGGGCGTAATTCTCCAATCGACGCTATGCTACGTACTATAAGGTTTAAATTTGTGTTACTTTGACTATCCGCCACCGCCACACGTCTCTTCTTTATAAACTGCGCCTTAAATTAAACAAAAACGTCTTAAAAATTATTTAGATTTTATCATCATACCTAGTTATTTTGTATGTACATCCATTTAACAAAATGATCGTTAATTTAATCTATATTGTTCATTGTTTCTCACGCTTGGCCTTACAATATAACTGCCAGAATTTGGCCTTAGATCGCGTCCGTTGATTAAAATTTACGGAACAAACAATTTGTAGCGATATAAATTACCTATATGAATTAGTCAAAAATTCCAGATCATGTTTAGGGTTCCGTACCCAAAGGGTGCCAAATTTTTATAGAATATGTGTTATTATTGTTTTGTGTGGGTTTTGTTTATTGTATTATTTTAGATTTGTAAAAAAATCATAAAATATACATGGGCGGTCCCCAACCCCACATACAAGAAACATGTCTTTTCAACTTTTTTGTTCGTGCTCTATGGTAAAAACGCTAATAATACAATCGTCAAAATGAATGTGATTCTGATAATATAAAACATTTATATGACACAAAACAACAAAAAATAAAACAGATATATGACACAAAACAACAAAAAATAAAAACCAGTGAAGTGTGTACTGGGCTTGCGCTAAAGGTTTTTAAAAAAAAAGTAATATTGTATGGAGGAACCCTGTGTTTGAGTCAGGCTCGCACTTGGCCGGAATTTTGTTGGTTCTCACAGCACCTAGATTTAGGAACTATAAATAAATAAGCTAAATTACTTTATGGAGTGGTTGTCCTCGTAATGTTTGTTCGACGCAAATGTATGGCGAGCTCAAAAACACATAATCTGAACCAAAGACAACTGCAAAGTGCAAACGCTTTTAGCGCTTGTGTAAGCTAAGCGGTAACAATAATTGACATATTCTATCACCAACCGCACCTTTTTGGTGCCTATTAGCTGCTAAGCAAACATTGTATGGAGGTGCGCCGGCGTATGTCTTGCGATCGCGATCGATTATTTCGGTCGAATGCTCACGTATAAACATGTGCGTAAGCCTGGCGAGACCACCATCGAATTTTTAATTCAAATTTTTTGGTTGCCTCAAATGGTTCCAATCATGCGTAGTGTAAACGTAGGAAAGAAAAAAAAAATGAATGCATGGATACTAAACACATAAATATATAAAATAAAATATAAAAGTTTTTGTGTAGGTACTAAATTAAGTGGTACTTTAAATTATCTGTAGTGGTACAGTATGTGTTATGCACATAATACAGAACAGATAAACGTTGAGAGACGCATACCTCCCGTACTTTTGATATAAAATCGCCTCGACAAAAACATTATTTTTTTATTCAAACCAAGGCCGACGCCATTTTGCATTCGCTGTCTTGTAAACAAGGTCTTTGAAACATAATGAATGCACTAAATTTTTTCCTACATCTTTAGTCACTTAACTCTATCTTAATTTTGGGATGCTTATCGTTAATGGTAATTTAAGTAACATGCGTACAAGCATTAACTAACGATCATGTTACGTAAACTGGGCCAAAGCTTTTGTTGGCGTTTTTTTGTTGTTGATGAAATTAAAATAAACCATTGTACGTCCAAGGTTGCCCATATTAAGTCGAGCGCACTTCCGTTGCCTTGCAAGTCAGTATACAATATACGCAGCGTACTTAGGTATACGCTAACTATTTATATACAATGCGTCAACACTGTTGTGGCATTTTAAGTACTTGCAAAGTTTATGTGTACCAACTCTTTCGATAAATAAATATAGAGTTATAAAATATACATTCTTTGCTCGGAACCGAAAATAATGAAGCCATTGTTAACTCAATTTCAATGCAAACAAAAGTTTACTTTATACCTCGGCGTTTAACATTAATTTATTACAGAACAAAAAAATATATAATCGCTGGATTTTATCTACACGTGGATTGTAAACTGTAAACAAAGCTATGTTGACACGCCCCGGCGAGATACGAAAGCCGGTATCTAATTCAGCTGGCCTTGGCAATGAAAAAACAAGTTTTTATGCAACCTTGAGACTTTACTTTGCTTTTTGCACGGCGCGCGGCGCTACATCGAAAAAAAATCTTGCTAAAATGTCATTATCTATTTCGTGGTTCTACTGGTTTGATGAACATTGTTTTTAGTAATAAATTACTGTAAAACATAGTTTTAAGTGCAAAGGATTTCTTTGTAAAAAAAGCAGTAAGGCGGTAAAGCTTTTATTAAGTGGAAATCGTCTTCAACTCTTTATCTGCATTAAAAAGTCAGCAATCCTGCGTCTGCTTGTTCGTTGTAAATCCGTATAATGTGATTATAAACCGCTTCAATACTGACAGTGCGTAATGTCACTCGTCGAGGGACCGCATTGTACCTCGCTGTAACGCAAATTGGATTCGGATTCATTAACGTAACGATGAACCTTTGCAGACAGATTTTTTACTCGTTTTACTTGAACTGTACTCCGTAATTCAATTCAAGTGAAATTGTTTATTGCTTTCATTCATTTTTACTGGGGCTTAGAGAGTGTGTATGAAATTTTTCTGCATTCACCATAGGTTTCATTTTCAGAAGCAGTTTTTTTATTAGTTTATTGTTGTGTTGCATCTTTCCTCTAGCTTTCCTGCAATCTGTGGGAGTGATTCGTGAAAAGGGACGGAAGTGTGTAACAGGAAGCCGGGGAAGAGCGCGCTATTTAATTTGACCAATGAATGCGGTGGTAGAGTTGGCCGTCAGTTGGTACCAACCCCATTTGCTGTGAGTTTGGTACTGTCAACCAACCGTGTCAATAAAAATAATTTGTCTTCGTTACGAAAAATCATTTCAAATAGTATCTGATTCATTTTTTCAGAATAAAATGTTTATGTTGCTTATTAGGTGGGATATCAGATGTTACACATAATATGTAAGGCTCGCTCGTTTTTATTATAACTTTTCGACAAAACTGACATAAACAATTTTTTTTGTTACAGAGCTGGTGCTGGCGCAAATGGGATATTCTCAAGGAGGCTGGACTTCTCTACATTCAATCTTCTGCCAAAGCACAAAGTCAACTCATATCAGATTAAGGTATGTCGATTTAGCTTATTTTTCGACACAAAAAATTGCTAAGAGGCTTACGGAGCCGGTCGTGTCCGCGTCAAATTAAAGCGACGCCATTCACAAAAAAACGTTTGACGAACCATTCTATACAGTTATTGCTTTCAATTTAGCAGAAAAAAAAACTTGTTTGACATTTACTTACGTTGTCCAGTAAAAAAATCTTATCAGACACTTTTGTCGACGACTGTACGTGATTTAGCGGTCTGGAAACTGGACACTGGAAATAAAATATTTTAACTGCTAAAAAGGTTCGCAAAGGTGAAAGTTTGCTTTTGTTGTCAGCCCTATAAAACACAGGGTGACACTTTTTGCGATAAAACGGCGTCACGGGAGGCGCTGGGGTGGACGGCCACTATTC
The DNA here is from genome assembly GCA_963924505.1 of Agonopterix alstromeriana. Lineage (NCBI taxonomy): Eukaryota > Metazoa > Arthropoda > Insecta > Lepidoptera > Depressariidae > Agonopterix > Agonopterix alstromeriana. The sequence continues at coordinate 12,467,041 of OZ004670.1, forward strand.
TAAAATGCTACCCTTTCTGGGTGGGTATCTCTTTCGTTGAAAGCTTACCTAGCTAGGTGTATTTTTACAAATAAAATGCATTGTATTACTAAACATTGAAACGACATTAATTCCGGTGACTCGTTCGCTTTGAATTCCAAATAATTTTCACGAATGTTGGTCGATGATTTCAGTTCTTTTTCGGGCGGGTATAGGTTAGGTATAAGCTAAATGCTTTTCCATATTTTATGTATCTTTTCTTTAATATATCTTAAAACTCACTGCAGAATATTATGCTCATCTTGAAAACTCAATTGAAACAACATTTTAATCTGAGGCACATTTGCCCCTTTCAGTTGCAGTCAAACGGCATCAAGATGCCAAATCATTGTCAGTTTCAGCGGACTCAGCATCAAATTTATGTTCTAACCCGTTGATTTCTCGGTTTATTTTGCAATTGACGTTATGTGTTTGTTATGCGGCGCTGGTATCTAATCTCCACAGGCCTTGAGCCACTTGTATGTCAACCGACGGTCATTCGCCCGTACCAGCTTCTATTTTTACCTCCACTTTGTTATTTATTGTCACTGCATGTTGCAGTTGGTACTTATTTTTGCTGTCCCGTTGATTGAATAATTGTTTTCAGGAGTTTATTCTTTGCAATTGGTGCAATAAGGTCAGGCGCCAGGCGGGTGAGATATTTTTTATGAGGCTGCTGGGTTTTTGTTTCAAGTGTTAACGATGTATCAGATGGGTTTCTTGTGGGAACTAAATAGGGTTTTTATTGATCGTTAGCAAACGATTCGAGTTTAAAATGCAAACATTTTACTGAAACTCCTGCACATGGCTTTAATACGTATTTTTTGTTTGGGGTTTTCAGAAAAGCATAGTGCATAGTTTGGATTGACGTTAAGGCTAAATTTTAAAAGTTTAAAGTCAGTAGTCTACTCGTTGCAAGAAGTCGCGGGCGCCGCTAGTGTTATATTATAGTATAAGTAAATCTTTAATTCATAAGTTCAAACATTAAACTCAGATTTTCATGCAAATCCATGATTTAGATAATAACCTGTCACGGTCAATTTACGAGTAAGCAACATTAATTACATCTAAAACAATGAATGAACTTAATTAAGTCGCCACAACAATGCAGTTCATTAGGGACCGGCTTTATCCTGGTTGCGTGGTTTGTACAAATTAATAGCGCTTGTAATTCAGTGAAATGACATGACTCCTAAACAAACCTTGGTAACTATCCGTAACATTACTATTACTAGCAATTTTATGGTTTTATATTTCTGTGGTTTTATCAATCATACAAAATTTAGTGAGTGCAGGGCTCACTTGATTTTAACATGACGCGATTTTTATTTTTTTTAAATCAAAACCAGCATAGGTAGCATTAAGTAGAATATAAAAAACATAACCCTCCTTCTAGCAGTCTGGTAAAATAGATAGAATTTTGGGATATTAAGGCAAGCCAACTTTATAGGTATTACGCAAAAGTATTTTGCACTCGGAAAATCCCTTTGCAAAATTTTGTGGAAAAGCCCAGAACTGCGATTAAAAATCATGAATAACTATGGAAGTAGATGCTGAACGGCACGTAGACACGCATACGTGAGGTGAGGCTCGTTATACCCTAGATTTTCATCTCAGTTGGCACGTGCTCGCTTCTGATACTCTATGCTGCCACCATTCAATATGCTGACGATCAGACGATGATCAGACCATCAAACTGAGCCACTTTCTCTATGAGACAATGGTCGAAATCGCGAAAAAAAATGTTCTGTTCCATATAAAACTGCAATTCTACTCGACCAAAATGTATGGGACGGCTAATATCTTTTTGCGATTTTCACTATTTCACCATCTTAAAAATCGACAGCATGTTATATTATTAAGACCCTGTATACTACACCTGTCTCCCGTTGAGGCAGAAACAACACATAACCACCTGCTACGGTACTTAAGACTTCTTTTTTCTGTTTTTCAATTTACTTACGACTTCATTATTCCCTTCGTGCATGCTCGTCGGTTTCTGGTACATGTGATCTTCTTTTGTGCCCCTGTTGAGTACGAATCAATCTGTTTTATAAAGTAAAGAGCTTTTATAATATACGAATTAAACAATTATTAAAACTGTGGCGAGTAACCTTGCCTGCCGTGCAGGAGGCGATGGTTCGATCCCAGTCCAGGCCGACTCGTACCAATGAGTTTAACGGAGTTTATGTACGATGGTTAACACCACTGGCTTTCAGTTGAAGGAAAATATCGTGAGGAAATGTGCATGCTTCAATTTCGAGGCATGTATTGTACCCGTTGTTCATTATAAGTGGCGACGGGCTCACTCCCCGTCACACTGGACAGAGTTTCATTACTAATAGTGAAACTTTAATGTTCGAGGTTTCAGAATATCTCTTTCTACCCCCTCGGGGAATATAGCCGTGAGCATATGCTATGTCATATAAAATGTAGTTTAACAATTTCAAAGAACCAAATGTTAATTGTCGAACACCAACTGGCACTAGTAATGTTGTGGTCAAAAACCCACAGTGGTCCCGCGGGGTTGACGCACACTACGTTTGTCTGTCGTACCTTTCATGGACATTTTAACGTGTTTTAATTGCCTATTCTAAATACAAATTCGTGTTCAACACATCCGCACGTCCGATCGTGCACGCAAGATAATTTAAAACATTCTCTTTACTTATCTACCGCGTAAATAACCTAGCATAGCATTGTCTACCAACCCGTTCCGTTCGCGTGACAAAACACAGTTTGTACTAAAGGGAAAACTTCATAATTCCCCCTTACTACCACCAATATGTTCTACAAATCTGAGGACACAACTTTATCTTATGTAGACATAATCTTAGATGTCCTGATAAATTGCAAGTAAAAGTTTTCAATCGAAATAAATATAAAGTTTCTAGTTCATTAGTTTAGTCCTTTGACTAATTATTATAAGGACTAGACTTGCGGTAGCATTTCCCCTCTGCCACGGTATAAGCACAATTGATCTTGTGCATTTAGGTACATTCAATTTTACACCGTATCACTAAACGAGACAGCCTATAATTGCGAAATAATAACTTCGAACTTGGAACGTTTGGGGTTCACACGAGACTACTTTTCATGATTTTTAACATTCAAAATTAGAATCTAAAGTTATGGGGAATAAAATCCAAAGTTGCGGATTTCATGTTACCTCGCCCCCCCGCAAAAAGTGGCAGAAATGTTTGTTAGTAGAATTACACGCGTAACCAGTCCACATATAAATAGTCAAAGGTTTAGTCTGTACCCTCCCTACACTTACGCTAGTAAACGTGCAAAAACTGGTTCTAGCATTAGTAAATTCCGTACAAAATGAATCAATCGACTCATACCTTCATTTTCGAGTAAAACGTGAACCTAATTCCATTCAATTAATACTTTATTGCACACCAAAACAGAACATACATTTGAATACACCTAATGAACCCAATGAAGAAAGTTAGGCATATAGTTAAAATTTTAATAGAAGATTAAATTATAGACGGAAGACATTTAATAGACGTGACAATTGTAATTTCAAATGACAATTTAGGGTGTACATTACTGGTTAAAAATTACGCTAAACATCCAGCAGGCAGGTGTGTTCTCACATTTTCCGCAATGTGCCCTGAAATGTCATTGTAAATTTATAACAACTGTCATTTTTATTAAATTTGCCCAGGATTGCGTTAGGGAATTTAGTATTTTTTTAAATCTTCCTTGGGAATCTTAGGATGTACCAATTCAATAACTTGGTTTAAAATTATTATCCTACCAATTTTTGACAAAGTAAAAGTTTTTCAAGTGTATCCTTATCGTTTAGTTCCAAAACGGACAAATGCACTACGATGACGATACGATTGTCTTACGATAGCATAACGTCAAAGTATCTATCAAAACAAATGTCTGTTTGTAAGCTCCTTCGTTTTTAAACACGTTGCTTAAATTCACAATAAAAATCATACAAATCTTAATACCTATTAAATTTATTACATTCGATACAGTGATATAACATCACGATAGCTTTCCCGTAGTTCTTACCAAAAGTTCGTAGATAAAATATAACTTTACTGAAGCTAGCGACGAAAAACACTGCAAAGATTTTTTTGAACACTGAAGTTTTGAGAAAGTTCATTCAGACAACTTCACAGCAGTAACATTGTACGGCTTGTTTGAATAAAAACCGGTCAAGTGCGAGTCGGTTTACTCGCGGACTGTGGGTTACGTACCACACCACCACCCAAAATATTAACTTAAAAAATTATTCTCCGGGACCTGTAGCGGGAGACCGACTCGCACTTGGCCTGTTTTTATTATTTGTTGTTATACTGTAGAGTTTGCTCTATAATTACATAAAGTTTGACGCTTGTAAGTATTACCGTTTTTACAATAGAGCGAGAAGAAAAAGCGTTGATAAATACTAGTTTCTTGTATGTGGACTCCCTTAATTTTTAAGTTTTTGTCATTTTTACTATTTGTTAACAAATCCGCCGTAATAACGAATATTCTGTGAAAATTTCATCGGTCTACCTGTTACGGTTCAAAAGTTACAGCCCTAAATAGGTAGGACGGACGGACGGACTACGTAGGCTTAGTAATAGGACCCCGTTTTTATCCTTTGGGTACGGAACCCTAAAAAAACAGACGTTAGCATCGTGTAAAACGATACTAAGCTACCATGATTGATAACAGAGACAGAAGGCACCTAGAGGCAGCATCATTAATGCTACCACTTCTTCTATTTATGGTTGCCGCGCTGTCTATACCAGAATATTGATTGCGGACCGGTTGCCTTCTTAAAGGCACGTACAGTCAAAACAACGCGGTCTGCGATCAGTTTAGCTGCGGACGGTGTTTTATGATACGCCCACGATGCAACTTTTGAAAGTGAGTGTTACTGCACTGTATAGTTTCAGAACAAACAGTTAAATAAATTGTTAGTAAGTATACACGATTTGGACGTACTAGTCGCGTATGATTTCTAATAGTCATGTAGTGATACTTCGTTTCGTAAAAAGTATGCAATTACTGTATTAAAGAGATACTTGTACTTTATTATGGAGAGAATAAGATACACATTTTTAAGATTATTAAGATGTTTTAGTAATTTATAACAGGATCCTAGTGCAGGGCAAATGCCTTCTCTCATGAAAAGGGGTGAGTGTGGGCCATACCCACTATGCGGGCGGGTATTGGACATGATTTGTGAAGTGAAGCGTCGTCAGGTCCGGTCATTCTTTGGATGGGTGACCGTTTAGTAGTATTTCATCTCTAAAGTCTCCATGCTTCGGAAGGCACGCTAGGCAGTTCCCGGATAGTTCTGTCACATGGCGATGTTACTATTAGTTAAGCCAGGTCAGAGGTCTGTTAATGCGGCTTGAAAATTATCTAACAGAAAGTTAACCATCATCTTGCCATGTATAGATTTGATCAATATTATCCGTGATTTAAAAATAAATTCCGCCATCGCAACTGCAGACCGCGTTGGCTTGATTACATATTTACTCTTTTAAGGGGTGACTCCATTTAGAGTAAGATAGCTTAAGTCTTATGACCTCGCCTACGTGTTTCTGTTTAGACGACATCTGCTCGAGTCATGACTAAAATGAACGCCTTAAGCTTAAAGATTTAAAGTAAATACAAAGTGCATAAGCAAAAAAACGTTACCCATAATAAGAACTGAATCATTTATGAGCTGTAGTCAAGCCATAAAAGTTTATGAATTTATCGCCTCGTCAGTTTTCTCGTACGAGTAGGTATGGAGTCAAGATTGTAATCTCGACGCGATCAAACAAGCTAACGAGCTCAACAACTTGATAAAACGTTGAAGGACGTCCCTAATTTATTTCAGAGTCGAAAGCTGATCTTATTGCCATGTTTAACTTCAAATATCGTCTTGATGCAATTATTAAGAAAATTGGATCCAATTTGAATCTTGCTGTTCAAATCAAATTGAAATGGCTTGATTAATACATGAAATTGAATCATTAAAAGACAAATACTCTTTTATTGGGTATCAACGAACTTCATATTTTATTGGGTATGTACAGTCAGCTACAGAGAAACCGGACCGAAGCGAAAGGGGGTTAGATTTCTCTGATGCTGACCGTACTTAAGATACAGGCTGTTTGCCTTGTGAAAATGTATTAAAATCTGTTTGCAACAAATGCCTATTAGAAAAAATAAAATAAAGCCGCAACTCAGTCCATTACGTTTAAGAACCGAGATTCTGAGGTTATTTCTAGTGTCTGTCTATCCTTGAAGGATAAGTTACTGATAGATGTGCACCACACAGTCAATATTTAAGGAAATAAATTGCGTTATATTGGCTCACGTAGGAAGATGAGGTGGTCGTCCATGTAACTGAATACGCTTCGCAACCCGATACCGCGCTCAAGGCTTCCCATGTGGATTAACACTGGTTTTTTCTTCTTTTTGAATCGCTGTTTTGCGACTATAGCTACATTTATATTCATTTTACCAAGAGAACTAGCGACTTAGCAACAGTTGCAACCCGAAATGGCAACACAGTTTCAGAAAAGGCCCAACAGAGTCATAATGTAATTCCTTCATAACGCGTTGATACAAATGCATCTCGATTTTCTCAGCGGACCGTAAATGGCAAGAAATGAGAAAGCTACCGGTTAATAGATACAATAGGGCTGGATGTCTGATAGGTAGCGGTACAACTTTCCTTCACAGCAAAAAGTTGTACTGATATACTTGCAATAAGTCCACTATACTCCGTTTCGTAAGAAGTATGCAATTACTCTATTAAAGAGATGAACGATAAGATAAATAATTGCATAGATGTAATTGAAGATCTTAATAAATAAGGAATGCTTGATTTCTTGAACGTGTCTTAGTGGACCTGTCGTTTTGCAATGGTTGCTATCCTTTGCGTTTTCTTCCACTTATAGTCTAGCTTTCGACACTACTCCACGAGCTGTAAAAGGCGAACAGACGTGCGAAATTCAACCAGCAAGACTTGCAACGTTTCGGTATTTCTGATCAAGTTTTTTGCGATCACAAGTATCCACTTGTAGGACCGTATCGCCATAAAAGGGTCCTATATCGAAGCCGGTTTTTGTAACATCGTATTGAATTCAATCTTGATAAACGTGTGCCTTGTTTACGTATATTTCGTAGTGATTTCGCAGCGGCTCCCATAATTTAACAGCTGTTTCGAAACAGTTTTATGGGTTTCGAACTATCGTAAAACTACACAGTGCTTGTTGCTGTACTAAAATTATAGTAATGAGTTGGGTATCTTCTCGTGGCATCATGACATGTTGTTCAAGAGCTCGAGTAAACAAAATGCTTGAATATAATATTGAATGGTAAGGCTGCATAATGCGGCTAGTCAGCCCACGCGGCCGCCATCGCGGGCGCCCACTCGCTGCGGCCAGACCCGTGCGCTCGCGCATTCAATGATAGATGAACTCACTACACGCCTATTATCAATTCCACTTCCCTTCCCTCCCCTTTAATTTCACGCTCTCAGTAAACCTTCCCGTAACTAATAGAGCCTATCCTTTTGCGGCATTCATTAATTGTAATTCCAATATTCTTCCAATACAATTGATACTTTGATTTATGATTTAGTGACAACCCTGATCAATAAATATAATTTGATTTCTCAGAAACAACTGAATTGTATTAGCTACAGCGACTAGAATAGAACTAGAACGGTCGTTGAACTTAGTAGGTGAACTAACTAGTCACTACTATTAGTATTACTTCGATAACCACAGTAATAATGTTTGGAAAACATGGGCTTGATTTCAAGCCAAAATTGCCTGGTTTATTAATGCATTAATATTCATATTAGATACCTGCTTCTTGTTAATAATAAACGAGGAATTGGCCAATACGAAACACCAACTTTCGTAAGGTTTCTGGATATTAGGAGACAATCATGAAAATTAAAAAGAAGTTTAAACAACTTAGTCATCATTTATAAAGGCGACAATAACATAAATGTCAAATGAATTTGCCTGTGCATGTTTTTGGATTAAGATTGTGATCACAATTTGAACAATCAAGCCATTGAAGGAGCGCGATTCAATCAGATGAACGAAAACACAGAATTAATACTTAGAATGAATCACTTTTGAAATTTGTTAATTTTGCATAGAATAGCAACTGAGTTTGCCCATTGCTGCAATGGGACATCGGCCAGGGTAGAAATGTATGCGGCTGACGGTTTTTTAAGGAATATCAAACTGAACAACTTTTGCTTTGGGACTCACATCGAAATCTCGAAAATAAAAATCATTTTTCAGATACATTTGAATCGAATGGGTTTGCAGATTTGTATGGAACAGAATTTTTTTTGCTATTTCGTTGTTGGTCCCATAGAGAAATTCTCTAATCTTAATGCATTTGCTAATAAAATCTAATTGCATTTAGTATGGGAACTACAAAATTTTTTTTGCGAATTTCCTAAGTTTCTTAAGGAAAGTTTTTCACTACCATGTGTACATTCACCCCTGAAAGTAATGCAACGGTTTACCCTGACACCCTATATTACATAACCATCTGGCATCATAAAATACCAGGCTCGCATAGGTAGGCGACAAGCAAGATCGTGAGCACTTGGAGTTAACCCTGAAGACGGCCGCGGGGTCGACGCTCGCGCACGACCCACTTGCAATGCTCGCTGCAACAACGCTTGCAAATCTCCGGCGCATAGAATCGTAACTACAACTAATGCCGCCATGTTGCCCATTTGTTACACAGCAATTGTACCTGTCGACAGCTAAAGAATTCGTAAACCACTCGTAAGTGGCGAGAAAAATTCAAAAATTCGGCTAAGTGCGAGTCGGGCTACTCGAGCACCGAGGGTTCCATATAACCATTCAACATAATAATTAAAAAAAAAATTGTTAGTGCTAGACCGAGTCGCACTTGGCTAGTTTTCATTATATGTTGTTATACTGTAGAGTTTGCGCTATAATCGCTCCAACATTGACTCTTGTATGTATTACAGTTTTTACGATAGAGTGAAAAGAAAAGACGTTGATAAAAGCTAGTTTCTTGGATGGGGACGCCACTTCATTTTTTACTTTTCGTTATTTTTATAAGTCCCCATCAAATCCAATACAATCATATTTTGTGAAAATTTCAATTGGCTAGATATAGGATACAGCTCATATATCCAGTTGAAAACTGGACCCTATTCATAAGCCTACGCTGTCCGTTCGTCCGTCTGTTCACCTTAGCTTCAGAGGGCTGTATCTTCTGAACCGTTATAGGTAGCCCTTAAGGTACGGAACCCTAAAAATTACAGCTATTATTTATGCTGTTATTTTTTTATGTCCATTAATCTCTAGTCTCAAGAGATAAAAGTTGCCACTTACGTAATCTAATCAGTATGTTTATGCTCAAGTTTCCTTATATAGAGCAATTTATGTTTAACTTTAATAACAGAACATAGTAAACGATTCACATAATCAAGACCTAATTGCGAGGTGTGGTTCCACGTTATTGCTTTAGCAAATTATTACTACAAGTTTTGAGAGCGAGCAATCGGTTAAATTTCTATGTACAGGGTCCAACTTAATATGCTGACGGTTTTTTAGGGTTCCGTAAAAAAGGAACCCTTATACTTTCGTCCATTCTGTCTGTATGCCTCGGCTCAATAATTCGCTCATTTTTGCACCCTCTAACTTCTAAAGCCCAATCAGTTTCTGAAAAAACCTGTAACAAATAAATTTTCATCGCGCTATCGTTAAGTTTCAAAATTTTCTTTAATCGATCGATCGACTTTACAACTTTTTTTATTCTTATTTTACTTATGCAACTGCTACGGAACCCTATCATGGGCGAGTCCGACACGCTCTTAGGCCGGTTTTTTTAGGAGGATGATCAGACCATCAAACTGCACAATTTTCTCTTCGGGACCAACATTTAAATCGCGTAAAAAAATCAGTTGTGCCATGTATTTCGGTCGAGTCACTTGACATTTTCTGTAGAACAGCAGGTTTTTTCGGATTTTCATTGTTGCCCGATAGTAAAAGTTGTTCAGTTTGTTTTCTGAAGCTCCTCATTGAGTACGTACCGCGTTAAATTTCACATGAATCTCTTATTCCATCTAAGTAGATGTTTCAAACAGCGTCTAATAAACGCAATATCTGAAAACATTTTCTACCGAATTGAAATCAGATAATTTTAAAAACTAATATGTACAACATAATATTATTGTAAGGCGATGTATGTACCTGACTGCTTCGTCTTGTACTACAAGGCTTTTTTTGCCGTAAAGCTGTGTATGTGTTTAACATTATTTATAAGCGAATAAATATAGATCTAAAATAATGTTTATGTCTCTACTTGCTCATAAATACAGTTTAATACTGAGTGTTGATCCAAGATTTCAGAGACAGATACTAGATCGCGTGATTACACCGTTAGCAAATAGTCACGCACGAGTCAATCGTGTATTAGTGTTGCTATAATTATATCGTCATTTAAATTAATCTACTTATTCACGGCGCCTGTCTCAACACTTGCAATGCAACTAAAATCACGCAAAACAAATGATTCGCGGATTCTAACATTCGTATTCGCTTGAAATGAAACTACGGTTTCATTTTTCCAGTCGTAAACAAGCGCCGTAGGTATTGAAACAATAGGTAAGTATGAATAATACTTATCAATGCCTACGTGACCTACCCACACGCTGCAATGGTTATACAAGTCTAGGCTAGACTTTGTCATGCTTGTACAATCTACAACCGAAGTTTAATTACGTTTTATTTTAGCAGAGTTTCAATGGTTTGATGCATTTGTTGCTTGCTGTACGACTGAATATTGACGATACGATTCTAGACAATGTATAGTTAATACATTGCCATTAACATAGTTAGTTATCTATTATTAGTAACGTTAGTCAGTGCGTTGTATTCAGTAAATTATGTAAACTTGTTTTGTTTGAATTTATTTGTAAAATGATTGCTCCAGAGCTACTGACATGTTTTTCAATTTTGTTTATTCAATCTATGTATTTGTTAACCAAAGAGAGAATAACCTTTGCTTTGATCAAAAAGTTTATGATCGTTACGTTAAAACTTTAGTCTTCAAACTAAGAAACCGAATCATCAAAAGAATATGCAAAATTACAAGATGAATTGATCAATACGAAAGCAAGACTTTAATAAAAGGACAAAGAAATAAGCAAAAGTTTTCCAACAAGAGATTTGTAAGGGAATATTTTTAAGCAGCGGCGGGAATAGAGGATCGCTAACGGACCATTAGCCGTATTGTTATTGCCGGTATTCTCTGTAATGAAGCGCTCGTTTTCGTCCCTTAATATCACCGCTTTTCCTCCCTTTAATAGCCCTTCAGCTTGATTTCACTCCATCTTCACTACTTTTAGTTTATACGTAATTAATCCCCTTATTTCTTTGTACGATCTTTCTAAAAAAATGATAAACTTTAGAATTTAAATTCAGAATTGAATTTAGAATTTCAAGTGCGATAGTATGCATGCTGATGAGGTATAAAGCTCCAATATTGGCTTTTAGAGCTCCTTTGAGTCTAGGTGGAGATTCGCTGCAGTTGTCTTTCCAATCCCTGCTCGTGAGTTTAGCACAAGTTTCTTCGCGCCAACGTTACGCCCTGAAATGTGATTTACATGGAAACTTAGTGAAATATTCACATCAGCTGCCGATTGTCACGTTTTATTGAGATATTCAAACTTTCTCCTCGCCGGGGATTGTGCATTTAATTTGAATAATGATACGCCTCGCATTGTACTTCATCACCGTTTATTGGTATACAAAATTTTACGAACAAAAGAAATACGGCGCTTATGATATTTAAAAATAGTTGGCACGCGATCGTGACGCTTCTATGAGATATTTGTACACTTTCGCCCACGATCTTGAGTAAGCTGAGGTGAAGTTCAAGACCAAGGCTATTTATAAACGGGAGTCCCTCCTTTATTGATCGTAGAGCACGCACCCCGTATTACGGTAGGTTAGTAGCTCGTCGTAGCTCCCGGAACTCGCCGAAAACACCCGAAATTTTACATCCCCGGCCGTTATTGATCGGACTTGACATTGAAATCGTAATAGACGCAAACAGCTGGGAACTGAGGGTGCGTGCGGTGCCCGGAGCTCCGGCCCTTCGCACGCAATCCCTCGCCTTAACCCTCCCGGATAACTTTTTTATTCCAATATGGATTACGAATGACCCGTCTGGAAATTTGCAAGTTTTACTGGGAATGGGAACGTAGCCAATGTACGATAAATGTCTCGATGATTAACAAACAATGCTCTGGCAAAACACCAGTCAACTGTCTTTGATTTAAATTGTGGTTTGAGCAAAAATGGGGGCATTGCCCATAAAACGGACGATTGTTTTCCTAAACCGAGTTAGCTGCGATACTTGATTCCAAGCATCCATTAAAGTTATTCATCGCCGGTGAGACATTGTTGAACGTTTCTAACGTCTAGTAATTATGCACAAGAGCCCTAAGACGGGCGCCTGTGGCGTTCTAAAATCTCATTTATATTCAGTGCGGTTAGAGTTTGAATGTTATCTAAAATCCGTGTTTAGGTGTCGGCGGGATTGCTCTAATCTCGAAACTAAACACATTGTTGGGAGCCAACGCTTTGTTTGAATCCCATATTCGAACGCTAAATGAATTCTTAAATCAAATCTTGGGACCGAAAAGTTTGCATTATTGTACTATACATTTTATTGCAAACACTTCTTCAAAGATATACCAAGTTGCAACACTTTGCCATTGTTGTTGTAGATAAAACGACATTGTAATTTTGTGAAAAGGTTCTCTATATTTATTTTGATACGAGATTAAAATGTCCACTTCAACAATGTACATGTTTACATGCGGTCGGGTAAAGATTAAAGCGTTTCGTTAAATATAGCCTTATCTGTGGTGCTACGTTTAATCTCGAAAGGTTTTCCGCGACAAGCTTATTTTCTGAAATAAATATTGTACAAAATAAATTAATACGTTGCGGACATAAAAATGTACATTTTAACTGTACTTACTTTCTTAAATTGTTTTCATTATCTCTTGATTTCTACTTCCTGTACCTACAAGCCGCATACATACCTGCATTTCCTGTAGTTTCTTGTTCACTTCACATACTTTGGTGTAATTAGTTACAGACTGATAAACTTTCTTATTTATTAACGTTTGGATTCTTATGATAAGTTTATTAATGATAACAGTATTTTGGTTGAGTTTTGAGCAGAGTTTGCTGACAGTGGATATACATCACGATAATATATCAACTAATATTTTATCAATTGATATTTATGACAGAATCATGTGGGCAGGTTCCACGAAAACATTTTAGTACATTTTAAGGAAATCCCCGCACATGTTCACGTTCATCTTTTAATCTTATACTTTAATTTCATATTTTAATATTCAAGAATGTATAAATTTTCTGTACAATTACAAATTTTTCATGATTTTGTAAAATTATGTTGTATTTATAAATAAGTTTAGGTAGGCATAGTGAAACGTGGATGTTCTGAGTTTTCAGAATATCTCTGACATCTCTCCCTCGGGGTATATAGTCGTGAGCATATGCTATACTATGCTAATAAACTGTATTGGGACATGCTGATAATACCACTTACAGAATGACATTCGTCCTTTTTGTGCACATCGGATAAGTATCAAACATCGGATATTTTGGTATTTATTATAAATATCGGATTTATAACGAACCCTGGTTTTAAGTAATAAAATATATTTAATGAATCGGAAATAAGTTTTCGTTTAAGTTGAAACCACCGACACCATTGTTCCACAGCGAAGTCAATGGACCGTTACAAATTCAAGAAATCTGTAAGTCACAGCCAATTTCTTTGAAAGCCTGCGAAGAAAAGAGCTGACACTAAAGCTAAGAGTGAATAAACTGATGTTTTACGTTAACATACGTAAACTATTATAATGGCTTTTGTGCTATTACAATACGGGGCAGAAGAAGCGAATTTTATTTCATTGGCTATGTCAGCCACATGAGAGCTTATCAACACCCACTACGGAGTTGAAGCAGTCGCCGTGGCCGAAATCAATCAAAAGCAATGCATAATGTCGCAGTAAGATGGTTAAAGCCATGAAGATTAGTCTAGTGAGATAGTTAATATTATTAAATCGTGCTCGTATCATAGTTATATTCCTAGTAAGACAGTTATGAACCGCTTTAATTTGCTATATTACGGAACATAGCTATATCCCTAGGGATTTAACTATATCACGGATTCAACCATATTTAATCAGAATATCTTACATACATCTTCAAATGGATAAAATTTTCATATTAAAATCCACAATTCCCTCCAATGAAAATAATTTCAAATTCAATCAAGCTCCAATCTGAGGCCAATCCGATCACGGCAAGAAAGCTGAAGACACACCGAGATGTTTTTGCTGAATACTGATCAGCAAAGAAATTATTCCATTACTCGGATAGAAAAATTCATAAATAAAAAATGCTAGCTGTGTCTGCTGCATTTCTATGGAATCACGGCACCTCGAAGTTAAATAAGTGATCACCGGTCGGCGGGGACGTGAGCTGGGGACGCAATCACTCGCCACCTGCGGCTTTGATGGTACTTATGTTCCTATAATGTACCTACTTTTTTGCTTTGTCAGTACAACAATGTATATCGTTTATGCAAGTAATTGTTTGACGTGCATTCGTTCACATATTATTCATATCTTTTTTAGGATTCCTTAAGTCAAACAAGGAACCTTTATACTGTTGTCCATTCTGTCTGTTTGTATGCCCGGCCTCAATTACTCGCTCATTATTGCAACGAAATTTAGCATAAAGACATTTAACAGTAAGCCAAAAACAGAAAAGAAAAACATTGTTTGACCACGCTTTTTTGCGGTCTTGATTAGCTTTTGAAGATTCCTTAAGTTACTTACGGCACCTCGGAAAGTGAATTGGCTGGACTATTGATGCGGATTGAGCACATCAGCAAAGAGTACGGACTCTATATTAACCGAAGCAAGACGAAGTTAATGTTCATTGATAGACTCGCTACCATGGTACAGACCAATGAGCTGTGTGACCTTGATGTAGTGCACAAATTTATGTACTTAGGATCACAAATCAGCGATGATGGTGACTGCGACCAGGAGGTCATCGGAAGATCCCAAATGTCCAAATCAGCGGTGAAGAAGCTTGAGAAGGTATTGAGAAATAGAGGCATCAACCGCAAAACAAAGATCAGGTTAATGTGGATACTCATTACATTAAATGTAATGACTACGGAACCCTGTCATGAGTGAGTCCGACACGCTTTTAGGTGGATTTTTTGTATGGTTTCATCGACTGCTTGGAAAATTTCTATGTCCTCGCAAACTGCTTGTTATTACTCCCTTAGGAAAAAGACGGAAGAAGAGAATTCCACACCTCGCAGGTTTAGCTTTCCAGCACATGATTGACAGGACATGCGTTGCATATGATGTAGTACCGTATTAAGTATTCTAACTTCTAAGACACTCTCTTCTAAGTCTTAATGTATATCATTAATCAAGCTTGAAGCTAGCCTAAGGACCAATGTGTCATGTCTAGTAGATTTCTATCTGACTAACACATAGTTAAAATAAAATGAGCTGCATTAATGACAAGCTTGGCATGACTGACAAGAGAAGTTAAAGGCGCCTATACTAGATGTAAATTTAAATTGAACTGAACAGCTTTTACTATGGTACCAAATTCGAAATCGGTCGAGTAAGTATTGATATTTTCTATGGAAAAGCCGATATTTTTTCCGATTTCAATGTTGGTCCCATAATAAAAGTAGTTTAGTTTGATGGTCTGAAGCACGCCCTTAAATATGTAGCGTTTAAGTTAATGGCCTAGTAGAACAGCAGTTTTTTTTTCGCTATTTCGACCTTGGTCCCATAGAGAAAGTTGTTCAGTTTGATGGCCTGATAATATCCTTAAAAACCCAACAATATACAACGTGTTAATGAATTAACGCAAAACTAGAAAGTAGTTTGTTTAGAATCGAGAGCAGAATCGAATTATCATGTTTTCAACATAGGTAATTTTTTTCAAAATATAAAATTTTTTTTTTGTGAAATTTAAAAATTTCTTAACCTTATCTCAACCCACCTCACGGTCACACTCACTATACTTACTGCCAAAACAAGATTCTTAAAATGTATCCATGAGCACGCTAGCGCTTTCATTCATTGCTGAAATGATAACAAATCATTTTTGCCTCAAAACTTAAAATGTGAATAACTTTAAATTTTAACCATCAAAATAATGAAATTATTGTTACAATCTACTTATTTTGTTGTAAATCAGTTGGGGTGTATGAGGTTTTGCGCTTATTCATTAACACGTTGTATAACTTGCTGAAGCAACAATCGTTTGGAGCAAAATCGTACAGCCATGCAACGTTTCCAATAAATCACTGTCGACGCAGCCAAAAGCAAATTAACGATCATTTGTTTACTAATTATGAATGAAACAATTGAACGGTTATTTTAAAATAGGAAGGCAAAGGTCGATAGATTGGCCGTGGCGCAGCGGGCGGCGGGAACCCGCTAATCGATCGCTGTCTGTGTGCACTGCTTGCCGCTTGCACCCGCGCCCCTATTCGTCTCTTTCACAACCCCGCCATACCCGATACACCATCCTTCTCGCTTCGTTATTCATCGTCCCTAACCACCCGGTAGTCGCCTGCCTCCCGATGTCCTCCCGTATTTAGACTACACTATCTAATTTATGTTTTAAATTGTGCTTTTAAAGTTCTCTCCGGGCACATGACGGTAACGGCTATATCTACTGTTATCGTTATGAGACTGCAGGTAACGGGTTATATCATTATTAATTTGTCTGGCGTCTAGTCGTTCGTTTTTTGCACCCTTGGGTACGGTACGGAGTCCTATTCATAAGCCTACGCTGTCGTCCGTCCGTCCTAGCTTCAGAGGTCTGTATCTTCTGAACTATAATAGGTTGCCAGTTGAAATTTTCACAGAATATGTAATAATTTACTGACGAATTAAAAAAAATTAAGGGGTGTCCCTTAGGAACCCCAAGGAACTATTTTTTGTCTACGTCTTTTCTTCTTGCTCTACATTAAAAAGGGTACTACATAATAAGCGTCAAACTTGGTGTGATTATAGTGAAAACTCTATAGAATAACAACAAATAATAAATACTGGCGATGTGTAAGTCGGTCTCGCGCAAAGGGTTCCGGAAAAAAAGATTTTTTGGTAAGTTAATATTATTGTGTGGTGGTACGGAGCCCTACGTGCGCGAGTCCGACTCGCACTTACCTAGTTTTTAAATAATGTCTATCAATGCTCAAGTTTTGACCTTTTGTAGACGAATTTAAATCCATGTTTGTTTTGTTTGATTGAGCATCTACTTTCAATTGCGGGGCCTTGGCACAAGCTCGCCGCGGGCCGCTGGCCGGACTGCATAGGAATAGCGCAATGGCATTTGGTATCGAGACTGCGCCTGCACAGGTTACATAACGCACCTGCCATATCGGGCTGCGGGCCGCACCTCACGCTCGGCCATTCTATGAATTACTTATAGGTCATAGACCTTATCTATTATTTTGTTTTATTCTCCACTTGATTCTCAATCGTCGATTCGATTCACTTCAGCTACATTTCAGTCAGCTAAAATGTTATCGCCAAGTACTGGATTACGTGGCTAAGTCCTTGGAGCAGCACAAGATACTTCAGAAGAGCTTGTAAGACAAATAAATAGTGTACTAGACGACGCTATCTCGGGAAGAATCGTCGGCTGAAATCTTCGCTTTTCTTTCGGAGCGTTCGGTCGGGGTTAAGCGCAAAACGGAGTCGTCAGGTTTAGTTTTGTAGCTTTTTTTGTTCGTCTGTAAATCCTTTAACATCCCCGAGGAGTCGGCGCGGCCGCGGATAAAACGGGAACTGCCTTAAACACAGCCGAGCACTTCTCTACGACCGTGCCAACACCATCCGGATGAAATTTTAAACTCTCGTAATCTTGTTATAGTCTGTTACGTGCTTTGAAGAGTCTTCTTTAAAGAAATCTTTTGAAGGTACGTGACCTTTAAATTCTAAATTTAACGCAGGATTTTTGATCTAAAAGCTTTAGCATTTAGCACCTGATTTGTTGTGGAATTCGTTTAAATCAAGTCAGGCGCTGCGTTGGTGCAATCCAAACACTTTGATTGCGTTTCGTGCATAACTAAATTCCAATAGCGAAAACAGACAACTAAAAAGAGTAATTTCGCCCTGTTCGATTAACTTAGCCGTAAAATATCAGGTAGGAGCATAGCAACTTGTTATTTAGCCACGCCTAGTCGTGCCTTGAAACGATAAATCGTGGTCGGTGCCTCCGGTTAATGCCTTGGATTAGGAGACTCTAAGCTCCATTCCACTAGGACCCACTAATCAATCCATTTTCGTACTTAACAACTTAGGTTAAGAGTTAGATTTGCAGACTTTTAACGTATAAAATGTGGCATCGATGTAAACGGAGATATACATCATCCCAGCATAAGGTTCTGAGACACCCATTTTCAATTAATAGTTCAAATTTAATATCTATAGATCGCCGTTCTCTGAACGCACCTTCGAATTGATTATTGCAGGTCCAACATAAATTTAGTATTCAAAAGGTCAGGAGTTTATTTATTTTATTTGTAACCAAAATGTTGAGATGGTGGTTAAAGAATATTAAAGAAGAATTGTAGTTGTACCTTTGCAAAGATATCTTGATGATCCACTTTTTGAGAAAGTCTCTCAATAATCGAGAATTAAATAAACAAATCGTGAGAAAAACGTGATCGTTTAATGCAAACTTGTTTCATATCAAAAGACATTACATATTTTCCTGGAATTTAGCACTGCATAATTTTATATGAAAGACAATCCGATTATTCGTACATTAAGTTGAAAGCAGTTATTGCCATTTAAGGTTACTAAATTGTTTGCAGCAAAATTTGTTGCATCAATTTGCATATCAATAGATTCGTTATTATTTGAACGGACTGGAATATTATCTCTCTAATAAATTCGAAGGCCAACTAGTTCATTTGTTTTAATCCTATTTTCGACAAATAAATTACATTGTTGTTAACATCGACGACATAGGTATTATTTATTATTCATTGCTTTTCATATGTAGTCTACTATAGGTAAAGTTGTATTTATTAACAACAAAACAGATTTGAAACTATTTTCACTGTTAAAATTGAAGATATCGTCGTTCTCCTTTTTAACATAGATTGACGTTCTTATTCCATTTCGAACTACCCATCACCTTTTAAGGGCGCTATAAAATTGGGGGAGCGATTATAAGCTACCTAGGTTTACTTTTAGCCTATTTAAACTGGCTAAAATAAGAATTTCCGAAGAAATCCTATCAATTAGTCTCCTACAACACCCACAGAGAGAAATCGAGTGATTGATAAATTTATAATGATGCTTTCTTTTTGACTAAAAACCCAAGCTATGACTATTTTATTTGGGTAGAGCTGCAGGCTAATGCTCGAACCTCTATTGACAGATCTGATAGAACGATGTGTAATTCCGTGGGCATCGTTTGATAGCATTGTTTTCTAATAACATTAATTTTTATCTCTCTACCTTTACAGAATGTTTGCTTATCGCTATTACACTGCTAATAATATTATGAATAGCTGTTCAAGTTTTTATCTGTACTTACGATTGTCGAGTACGATACGAGTACGTACTAGTTTTGTTAGTTACGTAACAGTACAATGACCGATATCGACTGTTATATTCGTGTGTAAAATCGTCGTTTATCGTTGATCGGTTTTATGAACTCGATTGAGTAACAAATGTAGTTATTGTAGTAATGTATGTGTACAAGGTTTTGTTTCAAGTGTTTTTGTGGGTGACCAGTACGTCTAGCATGATTTTTCTACATGCGCGCGACTCTGCTTTTTCCCATGCTACAAGTCGCGGCAAGCGCGGCTTTCGCTCATGCATTCAGACATGCTGCACGTCTAGTATGATCTCTCTACACGCGCGCGACGCGCCTGCGCGCATAGAAAATAACCTGTTCCCGCGCTTTTCGGAGAGCGAAAGCCGCACTTGCCGCGACTTGTAAAATGGAAAACAGCCGAGTCGCGCAAGTAGAAATCATGCTAGATGTGCAGGACTCTATTTGTTTTGACAGTTCCTGGCGATTTAGACTTTTAACATTTAATCAGTTATTTGGGAGTAATTGCAGCAAAGTTTATCTATGTGTGTGTGTATCTCCACATTTCTCTGTAGACTGTACATAATATGTTTACTAGTTAATTTAGCAGAGATTAATATTAGCTAATTCACAGTAGATTAGGGTCGCCGGACGTCTAAATGCTAAGTAGAACACATTTGAATGGCTGCTTAGTACTTGTGATATCTAATTACATTATAAACTGCACTTTATGGACTTGAACTATAATTTCTAGGCTTCATTTGCTCTAAATTAACTAGTGTTTTCACAACGATTTTCCATTATGGATTTGAAATAGTATTGTGATGTTTTAAGTATAAGAAAATAAGAATCATAAAGTTCTCTTGATGATCATCATTTGATTTGATCATTCATTTGTCAATAATCAGTGGTAAAAATTATGTTTAAAATATTTATTTTAAATTTATCTTTAAATTCTTGTACAATATTTTATGCCAATGTGTTTTTAGGAACGTATGATACAGGGTCCTTCTTAATATGCTGACACTTTTATACGGGGATGATCAGATCGCCAAACTGAACAACTTTCTCTATGAGACCAACATCGAATATAAATCTGCTATCCCATACATTTGGCTCGAGTAGGTTTGCAGTTTTGTATAGAACAGCTGATTTTTTTTTCCGATTTCAATGTTGGTGCCATAGAGAAAGTTGTTCAGCTTGACGGTCTGACACCTTAAAAGAGTGTCAACATATTAAGTAGGACCCTATATACTTATTTTATCAAAACTATGCAAGAATCATATTTAAATTATTCATGTTCACTTAGTTCTCCTTGGAGAGGCCGTTATCCTCTGCGTTATGTTATCGTAAGTCGCAGGCCTACCTCACGCCTATTTATTTGCCAATCAGGGCTGTCACATTTTAAATTGAATTTTTCGACAACAGCACTGATCCGGATCTTATCATCGCAAACACGAAGTGTTTGTTAATTTGTGTTATTTTGAATATCTATGTATACCTCCATGTTCGTATGCGTTCATTTAGGTTTCAAACTAATAGTTATTTGCGAACTATGAGCAACATTAATTTAGCAGTTTTAGGGCCTGTTTCACCACTTTTGGATAAGTTCTTGTTAGCTAATCCGACAGCTCATTTGACATATTTTGTATGAAGAATATGTCAAATTTGCTGTTGGATTAGCTAACAAGATCTTATTTGGAAGTGGTGAAACAATCCCTTAGTGTTGTTGACTAATAAACACCCAAACTCCGTAATATTACTATTGGTATATAAAAAAGAAGTACTTACCTATTATTAAAAATATTTCGTCGTATTTTATTACGTTTTATTTTATTAAATACTTTCAGTAATTTATTACGTCTATGAACATTATATAAAATTCTGAACAGAATCCGGATAAAATCCCAAAAACCGGACCTACGTACCCGGACTTTCGGTAACCCTACTCACACGCATGAGTTGAGTACACACAACTTAGATTAAATGCATAATATTTTATTTTTATCACGACTTTGTAATATTGATTTAGGTCATATACTGCACGCTTCAATCATATTATAAGCGCATATTGAATTGCTTTTGTAAATTATTATTTTGCCAATTTACATAGTTAACTTTGAATCATTAATCTTGATAATTGATGTTTCATCAACACGAGAAAATATGATATTCGTTTGCAATAAATCAAACTAAACAATATGAGTTAACTAACTGCTGTTTAGTTATGAAGTCCGTTAAATTGGTTAAGTTGTAGAGGTCTTATGTATTGAATTGATGTTATATTCCCAGTGACATAAAACTGTGATTGAAGCATGCATAACTTGTCAATTTTTATAATAACTACCTATGTTTTTATATTTAGTATCTTTTTTACAAAGAAAAGCCGTGGTGGTCCAGTGGCGAGTAACCTTGCCGGCCGTGCAGGAGGCGATGGTTCAATCCCCGTCCAGGCCGACTGGTACCAATGAGTTTTTCGGAATTTATGTACGATTTGTAACACCACTGGCTTTTCGGTGAAGGAAAACATCGTGAGGAAACCTGCATGCTTCAATTTCGAGGCATGTATTGTACCCACTG
The DNA here is from genome assembly GCA_963924505.1 of Agonopterix alstromeriana. Taxonomy (NCBI): domain Eukaryota; kingdom Metazoa; phylum Arthropoda; class Insecta; order Lepidoptera; family Depressariidae; genus Agonopterix; species Agonopterix alstromeriana. The sequence continues at coordinate 12,489,315 of OZ004670.1, forward strand.
TCCATTTAAAGTGGCGACGGGCTCACTCCCCGTCACACTGGACAGAGATTCGGTACTACGGTGAAACGTGGATGTTCTAAGTTTTCAGAATATCTCTGACTACCCCCTCGGGGAACATGCATGCATTTTACAAAGACCACGCCACAATATTAAACCCTGGCTGAAACTATCACTTATCTTCTCATTCTTTTTATAAATTGTATTTGTGTATTCTTGGTGTGCAAATAAAGAATATTTATCTTATCTTATCTTATGGATCTAGCTATCAAAGTAAAATGAAGCATTTAAATCGGTCTGCCCACTTCTGGTGCCAAGATGTCACACAGCCTTCAAACATTTAACCTCGTAAGGTCCAACGACCTATTTCCCCTTATTTATTTATGCTAAACAATACCTAAGACAAAATAAATCAATTATGGTACTTTTATAGCAAAAAAAGGTCTGGTCCAGAAAGTATTAAACCTAAATAAAGGTATATAGGCGCACATTATTTACCTCGGGTCTGCTGTAACAGCCTTTCAGCTTGGGCTTTACGAGGCTATACAAACCGCCCGGCCCTCTTTTTGGGCTCGAAGTAAACATATTTAATTTTAAAGGTTCAATTTTCGTTTAACCATGTTGAACTGTGTGGCTAAGAATGAACCAACCCTTTACTTTCTGCGGGTGACGTATAAAGCGATTAAGAGAAAACGGGCTTCTATTACAGTGTTTGACCCCTGTCACATTTTGACAGCATGTAACCGTCAATATGCTAAAAGTGAGCAATTGCTCTATTTACTTACCAACAACTGGACGTAGGGTCCGCGCTCAAAATTGTCCGAATCAAAAGAGTAACAAAACGTATAAAGAGTAACAATTACGCGTCAATCTATGTTTGATCGACGCGCACGTCTATAATGCCGTGCCGCAGTGCTGTAGGAATTTTTTTTTAAATATGCAAGCAAAATGAACAACTGTTCCAATGTTTTAGTTGCTTTATACTACTAACACGTACTTATGTTTTATTGAAGTTAGTCCCGGATACTTTTTGCTAGAATTTTGTATTATAAGAGACCCTACGTCCATTAGTTAGTAAGTCAATGAATAGCAACAACTTAATGCTTCAAAAGATAGTAGGTAGTTGTAGCAAGGATACGGATACAGATGCAAGGATAAATACGAACCGATACGTATAATTTTTTTTTATAATGTCTTTAACGGCTCTGGATACTAGTCCTTTTGAGCCATTCGTTATTTTTTTTCTTTATATTCTTTATTTTGATGATGGGATGATAGATGACGATGAATCTGTGGTCGATTTCGTAAGCTCGCGCGTTGCCGCCAAAATGACCATGTACAAGTTAACTTGAACCAAAACTGATGTCCTGTTATCGTATATATTTGAGATTCCTGTTACATCGGTCGCTTTACGCAACTGTTTGGTACAATCCGCACGAAATTATGTCACAAAAATCACTAAAAACAATTTTTTACGAATTTCAAATACAACGAAACACTGCAAGAGCAATGGCGCCAAGCAAACTCTCCGATACGTATAAGGGAGTGTGTATGTACGTAAGCACTTAGTCAAAATTTTTGTATTAAACTAGCTTTTGTCCGCGACTTCGTGTGAAATTAGAATATCGAAAAATCCTGTCTTAGTGCACCCCTACATCCGTAAATATAATATATTCCCATCTTTCTATCTTCAGTGCTGTGCGATGTCTGTCAGTCAGTCAGTCACGGAACTGTTTTACAAGTATATGTAGATACTATTATTCCAAAGAAATAAACGGCAAAATTATAATATCTAAGTAAAGCTTTCATGTTTATTGCTAACACTTGCAGCTTTCGATTGCTCCCAAGAAATTATTATTCTGCACGGTAACCGTATCATTGCCAATGTGATTTACGAGTTACTATCTCATGAATATGCAATTTCGTTGAGTTATTTATTAATTTTCACTTTATCTACATTATTGTCACTCTTGTTCTCGTTGCTTTGATAAGGTTACAAGGCTGTTATTATTGGTTACTTTCATGTAAGGACTGCCTGTGTAGCGCTTTTTGCGCCTCGCTCGTTTTTAGCTTTCAAGAAAGCGAGATATTTCTCGTTCTTCTTTTCGTTTGTAGATGCGAAAGAAGAGTTGTCGTTGATTTTCAGGTTTAGATTTGGTTTCACACATACATGGTACATCTGAATTAGGATCTTTTGAGCGACGGGCAGGGGCACGTCTTTGTTACTTTGCGTATGCGAAAGTGAGGGCGCTTGACCATTTTCTCGTTTTGTCGCTTTGTCGTGCGTGGCTTGCTGGCCCTACTGCACGTCTAGTATGATTTTGCGAATCAGCATTATTGCGATTTACGCACCGGATCTACACGTTAATTATCAATTTCTCACCCAAATTCTGTAAAACTCAAATCTGATAATTATACATACATACATACATAAACTCACGCCTTTTTCCCAGAGGGGTAGGCAGAAACTATAGATCTTCACTTTGGGCGGTTCTGACACACCTCTCTTGCTTACTCTTAGTCCATACATCTTGTCATACATTCCCTTCGATTTCGGCTACATTTAACCTTGCATTTTTTTAATGACGTCCCTGACCTGGTCTAGGTTATCCTCTCCTAGGTCTGCCTCTACCAATGTTTCCTTCCACACACGCCGTATAATCTATAACATAGAATTACAGCTTTTTATTGTAGTCGTCTTTGACATTAGCATCCCTCAAAATATAACATTGTGCTGGATTAGGAATGCAGCGCTTGAACGCTAGGTTCCTCAAGTTGGCAGCATTTATACTACTTTGCAAAACATTGATAATAGTGCCCCTTGTCGCATCTAACTGCAAGGGTTATCTTATAAATGGCAAATGGTTGGTTTATACTCGTAAGTCGTATCTCACCGACTGATAGCGTTATCGATGTTTTGTTTTTAACATCGACTTGATACGTAACATTTGAACTTCAGAAAGAGCACGGTTTTTGTTAGACAGACACAGCCTGTGTCTAAATAAGGATCTCAATAGACGTATTAAAATAGATTAAGAACGTACCTTTATATTCATTAATAGCGGTGCCTTCGACTAATACTTGCAGATAACTTTTGATTGAGTGAGCCGATTACGATAAAACTAAATATCACAGCAAACTAAGCTCTGCTTTTATGTAAACCTCATTCTGATTGGTTCAGTAGGTTTTATGAGCAGGAACAGTCAAAAAATCCATAGTCATTTTCGATTAAGGTGTTACGATTATGAATTAAATGCGGATCGTTTGTCCCTCCAATATATTCTTTCGGCTAATATTCGTGCTACATAAATTTATAAAAACGATATTATTAATATTTTGTGATACAGGGTCCTTCTTAATATGCTGACACTTTTTTAAGGGGGTGATTAGACCGTCAAACTGATTAACTTTCTATATGGGACCAACATCAAAAGCGCGAAAAATAAAATCTGATGTCCCATTCACTTCGCTCGAGTAGGTTTGCAGTTTGATATGGACCAGCAGAATTTTTTTCGCGATATCGAGGTTTGTGTAATAGAGAAAGTTGTTCAGTTTGACGGTCTGATCATCTCCTTAAAAAAATGTCAGCATATAAAGAAGGACCCCATATGTATACATAGATGTATAGATGTGAAATCACTTGCTTATTTGGTAGCAAAGCGAGCTTTCGACCACAAAACCCTACAAAAGTTACTGAATTCCTAGTTAGAACTGTGGTGATCTAATCTAGGCTGGCAGCTACCCAGTAATTCTACAGTTCCATCATAATTTCCAACAAGACCATTATAATAGGTAAATATCGGTATTGTACTCCATTAAATGCAAGTTGCTGTCTATTTTGTTTAATTTATGTTTTAAGCTATAAACTGAACTTTATGACCATAATCACAAATGTTACCATTCTGATACATTTCCTATTACTGCTATAGCATCTATAAAGTAATTTAATTGTATCGTTATTTACATAAACTACAGTCCTCTTTAAACATGAATCATGGTTTATTATGATAATATAAAACTATTTATAGGTTTGTAATTGTTTAGAATTTGTTTAAACAAATAATGTAGTCCCTCTTTCATGTTCTAGTGTTTTTATCGGATGTTTATTATTAGAAGCTTTTATTTTATTTAATTTGTTAGTCGGTATGGTATAAATCATACAAGTACGAATCACGTTCTCGAAAGGAATATTCTGAAACTTTGCATACTCTTGTAGTAGGTATTAGTTGAACATGACTGAAGTCTACTTCTATTTCGGTCATATCTATATATGTAAAAATGAATCCCTATTTCCCTTGGTCACGGCATCACGCCTGAACGGCTGGACCAATTGCGATGAAACTTTGGTGGGTTGTTGTGCATATGCCAGGGAAGGTTTATAAACAAAAAAAACGGCCAAGTGTATGTCGGGTAGGTGTAGGGTAGTTGTAGGGTAGGTATAGGGTAGTTGTAGGGTAGGTGTAGGGTAGGGAAAATGGCAGAACAACGTCTGCCGGGTCAGCTAGTATACAATATTAATCTATAGAAACTTGAAAACAAATTGTTTCTCTTTACACGAATAAGGATGAGATCTCTGGAGGTCAACCTTGCCGTCGGGAATGACCAAAATGTCTGGTCTTGACAATGTTACACTATGTTATTCAATATTGTACCTATTTGTAATATTACTTTGTGTATTTTGTTTTATTTCAAAGATGTGTGTTGTAGAGTTTCTGGACGCATCTTCTCTACAACGGAACTCCTTCCGACGCGGTGGTAGAGTCAAAAATGACGTCAGAATGCAATCCATGTGACATTATTTTGAATAAGACATTTTGAGTTTGATCCGAGATAATTTTAAGCCGCCTCGTGCCTCCCCCGAGAAAATGATAAAAACGAGATGTGCCGCCATCTTTGTTAATTGACGTATGCCAAAAAGAGCGCACGTGACATTTTTCTCGTCTTGTCGCTTTGTTGCGGGTGGCATGCTAGGCTAAATATACAAACTGATCACTTGAAACTAAATATAAATAACAACACATAACGCATTCAAAACATGAGTCAGATTAGACAGTTTGTCAATATAAAAGTTTATTGAAAAAAAGTACTGTATTTACTACCTATATTTACATTAAATTGTAAACTGCCGTAACCACATGATTTCATGACTATTTCTTCACATACTGGGCAGAGGTGTTGACTCAGCTGATGGTGCACGTGGCCAGCCATGCAGACTCGGTACAACAATGGTTCTATGTAAACAACATGCCTTGACGATAACGTGCCTCTACCGCTCCGCGCCTCTTATCGATACTTTCAACTGTTTCTTATTGAAATACGAAACGTTCTATTTTCAAATCATTTTTCGTTTACTTTTTCTCTGTTTTGAAATTAGTTCTCCTGTCAAGTCTATGGCATGCATTGACTTGAATGACTTGCGAAAGTGGTGAAGAGATTTTCCAAACAGTGTGTAGACTAGAATCATAGATTTAGCATATACTACGTTAGATCGGAAATGCATAGAGAAAGGGCATAGCATTAACGTATGTTAGAGCGAGATAGATAGACGAGACCATTTAGGAACACGCTATGAGCCTGTATGGACCTAGCGTCAGTTGTCAACGGAACGAATCCCGCTTTTTTTTCTAAAATCTCAGGTTTTGGTTGGTCTCATCTTAGATAATCCGTAGCGGATCTAACGCCGTATATGCTAAATCTATGACTAGAATGGACCACCCCATTTCTTCCTGTTGGAGTCGTACGATGCGACTAAGGGATAAGGTTTCTTATGCAGTATTTTTGTGGGCGAAAGGCTACCCACCTTGTTGTAATATAAATTTGCTGTTTTATAACTAATAAAGATAGATTAAATTCAAAAGGTGGTTAGGTGGTTGCGAATTAGGAGCGGTTAGTTACCGTAGCAAGGTTTCTTAGTGGATTTGGTAGTGAGTTTAGGTTTAAGTTAATTTGTAGCCTGTTTCACCGCTTCTGAATTAGTCTTCAATAGGTTATCTGACAAATCATTTGATATATCTTTTATACGAAATGTGTCAAACGATCTGTTAGATATGATATTAAGAACTTATCCAGAAATGGCGAAGTAGGCCCTTATTCTTAGATTCGTGCTTTCCTGTTGTCAAAATAAGGAACCAATCGAGAGCCGTAAAAATTTTAAAATTAAACTGCAAATACTGGCCGAATGATTGCATGCTGAATAAATTAAAAGGTATTTTAGTAGAGGCTTCGAGTAATGGGCGGCGGGCGGACGTCGCGACGCGTCGCGTGCAAAACAAATAAGTTTGAATGTTTTGAACAAACGAGAAACGCAAATGTTCGAACCTATGTTTACCTATGTCGATGAGCTTGCTGTTACAATGAAGCTGTATGTGCTTATTTTAGGGATGTCATTTTTATCCTGAGTGTTTCTATTCAATAGTAAAACAATTCATACACAATTTTCATGTATTCGTATTTTGCTAAAGAACAAGTCTAGGTACATTAGTATAACAGCCTATATACGTCCCACTGCTGGGCACAGGCCTCATCTCAACTGTGAGATGGTATGGGCCATACTTCACCAAGCGGGCTCAATGCACTTATATAGTGTCTAGGTACATTATTTGTGGAAAATTTTTGTTTCGGTTACAGATAACAAAAACACAATTATGTCTAAAAAATTTTTTTAATTAAGTTCTTATATTTTGACTCTCAAATACTGTTGACAAGCTCTGATATTTCCTTACGGAACATGACAATATCCGAAACTTTATTGTTCGGTTCCGACTTGATTTTATAGGATATACTTTAGTTTCAGTTACGGATACAAAGTTTTATCTCATCACTAATATGTATGTTGTATGTATTTATAGAGATGTGGATATAAAGCGATAATACACTCATGGATGAGTAAACAAGTCTCAAACAGTGTTGTTACATAAAATGTGTATGAAAGGTCTTTGTTTGGTTGATTAAAAACAGGATGTCTGATTATTATTTGTTTAATTACTACTAAATTAATTTCAAATTTTAGGTTTTATGTTAAAAAAGCGGCGGGAAGCGTTGGATGAGGGCAGCGAGATTATGATGATATTAAATAGTTACTTACAGTTTGTGAAAAGAAACTGCCCACAAAGCCGCACATTCTTTAAGAATCTAGAAAACTTGCTCTTAGTCTGGTTCTCTTTTCTAAGTTGGTACTTTCATAAAATCCAACTCTAGGTACAGCTACCAAAATCGGAAGAATCCAATATTATAAAGGTAAGGCCGTCTTCCCACTGGACACATAGCTCTCTATTTGGAGCTGTAATATACGACTTATTATCTTGCAAGCTTTAGTTTCTTGATCCTCATCCACAGCCAGAGTCCACTCACTGCTGGGTATCCCTCCATTGTCCCTCCTCTGACCTGAGCATCTCGCATCCACGTAGCTCCCGCGAATCTTTATGTCGTCAACCCATACAGGGTGAAAGGAACAGTATCATTACCCTTAAACCAGATACTCTACCCATCAAACTGAACAACTTTTACTACGGGAACAAACCGATCGGAGCAACAAAAAAAATCAGATGTTTCATACTTGCAACGCCTACTCAACTCAAATGTATGCAAAATGATTATTTTTTGCTCCGATCTGTTTGTTCCATAGTAAAAGTTGCCCAGTTTGATGGGTACCTATGTGGTTTGAAGGTTAATGATACTTTTCCTTACACCCGTATAGTGCAGCTGGACGACCAACAATTCGCTTCCCTTCCCTCGACCACCACTCGGGCTAAGGTTTGCTCCATCTGCTACGTGTCGTTTCTGTGATTCTGTCCATTTCCATTTGATCTCTCTTACCTTTTTCTTAGTACACTAAATTAATTTTCCTGCCACCTTGATAAGTAATTGGCAGTTGGTTTTGTGGATAGGAACAGTCAGTACCTACTGTTAACTGAAGTTCAAGTTTCGCAACTGTTATAGTTTGATTGTTTTACATCTATACTTCATTCCAAATAAGGACGACGAGATTTTCCGATTCCTATTAAGCTCTCTGGCCAATTCTGATAAGCAAATAATAATGTATTTATCAGAAAGGTATACTATCCGACATATCTTGGACGTTACTAAAGCTGTTCTAAGAATAAGTGAGAGTAAGTGTTTCTAATATCTGTTTCTGTAATTAAAAATAGCCTTAAATTTTCGTTGCTATTTTAATGGAGTATAGTTCGACTTCGGATTTTTACGCAGAATTCCGCACAGCAATTTGACTAAAACTAAAAATGCATTATCATTAATCACCTTTATGTTATACCTTGCAATAAAACCGGCCTAGTGCGAGTCGGGCTCGCGCACGAAGAGTTCCGTACCACCATACAATATTACCAAAATATTTTTTCTCCGGGATCCTTATCGCAAGTCCTACACCGGTTATTATTATTTGATCGTTTATCTTAGAGTATGCACTATAAACACACAAACAAAACATTTAAATCAACACAAACTTACGTCTAGTTGTATCCTGCCAACTTTTGCGATCGAAAATGAACCCAGATTACTAGACACTAGGTTTATTTTCTGACCACTTTGAAAAGCAATACGGTCGTAAGTTTATGTATAGGTATACGTGCTTTGCTCAATTCTCGACGTAGCAAACGATTATGACATTCTTCGTAGGCGATACAAGGAATTTTAGCCTACGTATATTAATTACATTTGCTCATCGCTAATTGCCATAAATTCATTTTCATGTGTTTGATAATTTGGTTATGTATAGAAAAAATTAGCACGTAGCCTGCTTCATCGAATTACATTTTAATGAAAGTGTCCACACTAAAATAATACAGGGTGTAAAGTTAAATGCGTGTCACATAAAGAAAAGGATACTTCAGACTATTAAACTAACAATCTTTTAATACGACACCAACTTTGAAATCGTGATAAAAAAATTGCTATTTTATACATTTTGGTCGAGCTATACACGTTTTCTATGAATCAGCTGGTTTTTTTTTTTGCGATTTCGCTTTTGGATTCATAGTGAAAGTTGTTCAGTTATATGGTCTGAGCACCCTGTTCGATATGTAACGCATATAAATATACAGCCTGTATACATATACACCACTACACCACCATACCACTGGATTTTCGGTGAAGGAAAACATCGTGAGGAAACCTGCATGCTTCAATTTCGAGGCATGTATTGTACCCACTGTCCATTATGTGGCGACGGGCTCACCCCCCATCACACTGGATAGAGTTTCGGTAGTATTGGTGAAAGGTGGATGTTCTGAGGTTTCAGACTATCTCTGACTACCCCCTCGGGGAAACTTGTTTTGTTTGATAGCTTATGATCTGACTTAAAATCTGGTATATAATTCTATCTGGTATAATCTCTAGTTATTCACAATGCCGGTTACATTTTTGAAAGTATATTTTTCTGATTATATTTACGATTATGAAGACAGGTTATTGAAAAGTCTTAATACTATCTGTCTAAATGATAATGCCCGTTACTATTATAACACATTTTATCCTTACTTTTTTTCATTTTCTAACGATAATAAAACTTAACGAACCAACATAACAATTAACGTCTCTTCTAAACTAAAAATACTAATCGTAAAACATGCAACACATTATCTACGCAGTAATGACGAGTAGAATAGGTAGTTAACAATACAGTTAACGATAAAACCAAGTCTGGATAAGTAGTTTTCCATGTACCGAGAATTAACCGTCTCGACTGCGGCAAAACTACTTTAAAACAACACTGTTATGGGCGAAATTCTTTTGCGAAAGCTCGACATTTTTTTACTCTGCGAATTGCCGCAAAACTCGTCCAATAAAGGGCGTGTAATCAATTCGTTTGGACAAATTTATGACATCTCGTTCATCGAAACAGTCATTGCCAGACAATAATAAAATCTCTGGAACTCCGGCTCGAGTATCTGTCGGGAACCTCATCAAAATCGCATCAAAGCCCCCTCACACCACTTGGCTTGCACCCGACCATTTTTAACACCCATTTGAATCTAAATTTGACTTTATTCACGTTGAGACGAGATGATTTCCTTCGTTACTTTTCCTCCTAGACATCGCAATAAAATAATAAAGAATCTACTTTGTTGAATAGTTTACCTTAAACAGGCGTTTATGCGTCGTCTTGCTCTAAACTTAAATTTTATAACAAAGAAAATCTTTGTGGCGAGGCCACGTTGAGGTTTTAGGCATTAATCCCATACAAAGTCAACATGTTTGTTTGCACACATTTTGTAACACTGAATAACACCGAGTCAACGCAAATTGCTGCGTTTAAAATAACACTCATACAATGTGCGAATTTTACAAATAAGGTAGCGAATTATAACGCCTTTTCGTGAATATTTTCACAAAAACGCGTGATTTGCGAGGTCTGAGCATTTCGACGCGATATGGAATGTATGAGGGCGCGATTAATTCACGCGAACAAAATCGTGCACAGGAGACATCTGGATTTTTGAGAAACCACCATATCCCTTTGGGGAAACTTGTGTTGCAAAATCTGAAGAAATTTTATACCTTTGTTGTACTGACATAATTCTGATGGTATGCGGAATATTTTCACAAGCAGTCTGATTCTCTTTGAGCTATTTTCTCTTTGCGAAGATTAACAAATTGTTCGCTTCATGAATTCCCCGGGCTCGGTCGCTGTATCGACATTTACAAAGTTGCAGAGCAATAAATGCTAGAGATTTACATAAACCGCCGGGTCCTTTGACAGGCGAATGCTGATGAGACGGTAGTTACAGTCGAGAGTAATAGCTGTGATGATATCAACCCATAATTTTCTTTAGAAAGTTGTAATCTGTGTCGCACTGTACACTGAGATTAGGTGTCTCTCCGAGCAGTTTCATTATTTCTCTTATTCACATCGTTACAAAAGAAAAATGTTTGCTACACAAAATTGCAGTACCCGCAACACTAAAGAGCTCTCTCAAATATCACGGGATTATTAAACTAACTGCTGACGCGACGAAGTAATATTTTACAGAAATGTGAAGGTACAATCGAAAAAGTACCAACACAATTCAATTGCATTACCGTACAATGCATTTTGAGATACAAAGAGCAAAGTATTAACGTGAACCTCTCAGACAATGGCAAACATGAGGCGGAACGTAACGAAACCGTCAGGATAAATGTATCGAGCACCGCAAATACCATCCACTAGCAGACTTATTGTTTGAGATGGCACCGCTGAAAAATTGCTACTCATGCCGTCGGTTGTCGTTCCTAAATTTTGCAACGTCTGGATACTTTTGAAACCAATAAATAAAAGATAGTAAGTACTTTTCAAGAAAACCCCAACTTAAAAATTCAATTATGTATTTAACCGATATCAGATCCATAGTATTGGATATCTTGTTGCGGCTAATTGGATTTGCGGCGAGGTTTCTCATTTTTGCTCGGTCTTCCCACTCTCTCGGCCCGACGTTTCGCTTTGTATTTAATTTTTATCTGTAGCTATGTTTCTGAGTGCCAACGACGGAGGAATATAATAGGAAAAGTTTCATTTGGCTAATTAAAAATAAGCCACCCCTGGGAACAATCCAGATTTATTGCTGTTATTCAACATTTAGATCTGTCTGCTTTTTTATATTAAAAGCTCGTTTACAACTATTTCTGAATACAAATGCAAAGGACGATGAGGAACAACGGCGTTGACATTGCAACGTGAATTACTCCTGACTGCTTAGGTACCTACCTAATAAAAAGTACAGACATGTTTTGCTGTATGAGTTTGACGAGGAAAACGTTTCAGTGAAGACAACCAACATGAAGTGAACACTTTTAACGTACGAGTCGTACGAGAATCTCAATGACCATGAAAGAATATAACCGCAGGTGGTTTACTTTTGTTTTATGATATCCTGTTTGGGCGCAGTAAAAGCGCACTTCGCTATTAAGGGTGGCACCCCATGCAGCACTTTAATTATTACGTCACCTCCGATTCGAAAACTTTTAATGTGTGTACATTCGGTCTGCGGCGCCCCGAGTACTAACGACGCTGAAGCGCACTTTATTCCTCTCGTCTCCTTGTTGAAACGAGCTCTCCTCGCTTTTGTTGTTTGAACATCGAAACAAACGAACAAAACCGCGATTAAATTTGTTCGAGGATGAATACCAACTTTACGCATCACTCCTTTATTGTTTTGTGTTTTAGCTTCTTCGATTAAACTTCATACTTAGACATCCTCTCGGGGATTTGGCGGTAGAACATTTCGACACCATTCAAGTCGAGTTTACCAGCTGCCAAGTTTCTCTACACTATGTAAATTCAGCCGAACGTAATTAGAGGAAACTACGATCGTCTACTCCAGTTAAATAGCCCAGTCTGTTCGCGTTAACTGACTCTAGAGTAGACTGAATAGCTTTCTGCTCTATTCCTATATCTGCAGCGGTTACGTACTCAGCGATGTAATAGCGCTGGTGCTTACCTAAAGTCGTCAGAAAGTTTTATGTGTTGGTTTACAGCCTCGAGTCATCGTAGACAGCTGTAAAAGGCGACGATTGCGAGACAAAGCGTGATCGGATTGAGTAAATAAATAGTCTGCGTTGGAGTGCTCATCAATCTTGCAGCACAAAAGTAAATTGTGCAAGTTAGCAGCGCGCCGGGTTCGTCGCCCGAGACCTGCAACCTCACTAAACTGTCGTGAACGCGACACTTAACAATTTAATTGTCACTCATTAGTCCTAAGGCGACGACTAGCGCTGTTTTAATTAACTCCGCAATTCATAGACATTTCATTAGCTGAACGCTCAACTCGTGCTTTTCACGGCATTAAACAAGATATTCTCTTACAATTGGGTGTTATCGATCATAACATAAAATACCTCAGCAATGTGGAGTTAGCAGCTGTTGGTTGAAATGAATCAATCACATGCGTCTAGACCAGACGGCTCTTGTTATTTGTCATTCTCGATATTGATGACAGAATTCGATGATTGCAATTTACAAATGGATACACATCTGGTTTTACCCTCAAAGTTATGGTTTAAAATGCACGTAACCGGAATAGACGATGTTCCATGTCGGTGTTGGGAAGCGAGATATCGCAATGTTTGCCTGCCGGATGGCCCGCCCCCGCCTCGTCTCTTGGCAAACTGCACTGAACTATACTGCAAATCATACTGAGTTTGTTTGCGTAGGTCAACGCACTCGCCGGGTACGTTTTATGTGTTCCTGGTGTCACGTCACTCTAATAATAGAATAATAGGAATGTTAACATCAATATTATGCACATTGGAATGCGAGTTCCTTATGGATAATGCGTCTTGCATTATAGTCAAAGCTAACAATTATATTAATATTAAAACAACGCTATGTCTGGTCTAATGATTTTAATTCTTAGCCGTAACAATAGACAGCTATTTCCAATCAAAGAGGCTCAAACAAACAGCGTGTTGAAATTGTAATTCCTTTCGAACGCTTTGACAGTTGATAATATGTTTAATTAAGTCGCGAGTCTACGCTGCAACAGTTACTCGTTAAACTTTCATTATTATTCGCTCTCACAAATTGCTCGTACGTGAACGAATTGTGCTCACGATCGATCTCCATGCTCGTGGGCCTTTGTTTGACTTCGACTCCAAATTCAGCGTAATTGCCTTTCAGCCTTTCATTATTCAACTTTATGCAGTCATTTACTTGCGTTATTACGAAGGGAGAGTTGCTGCGGTAAGTGTCGTGGGTGGATGCATTAATCGTAATATGTAAATGTTGGGATATGAAATATTGAAATTGCGAGCGTGGTTTTACAATAACGTCTCACCGTGAATGGGGTCGAGCTCCGAGACCCTTTGTTTTCTCTCTGCGAAAGTTATTAGCAATTAATTATAAGGATTTAGAAAAAAAATATCCCAATGAAGCTACTATGCTTTTATTATAAAAACCATGCAACAACGGCACAAAATTACATAACCAAAACGGGATTCGAACCCAGGTCTAGCTGTCCGGCGTGGTAACTATTACACCAACCGGGTCAGATTGAAACGTTTTTGTAGACGCGTTAGACGCATTGTAGACTTGTTATCCTTACTCAGAATGTTTTCCTTGTTGCAGATTGAAGATGAAGGTAACCATGGAAATGACGACACGAGGCTGTTCATCCTGTCTACCCTGGCTGGACATCACAGGCCACGCGTCGCCTGCGCGTTGTGCAAAGAAACACTGCACGTCTTCGACCGGTATCCTCTAGTTGACGGCACCTTCTTCCTTAGTCCCCGCCAGCACACCACCAGTGCTGTTGAGGTAGGCGTCCTTCATTATTATATGAAAAAAAATTATAATTAAGAAGAGCAACAATGGATTCGCATAAAAAACATGACGCTAGAGAAGCAATCGGGATCAAATTGCGAATCTGTATTAAGATGAAAATTAAGAAGAGCAGTAGTTTTGTGTATTAATTAGAGGAACCTCTTTGGTCTGATCAAACTAATTTGAGTTTGTGTCCATTAAAGGAAATTGAAAGTCCGTAATTGAATTGCCGACTGTATTTGCTCAAGTCAATATTGAAATGAAACAAACTTCGTTAATTATGTCATTTTAAAACAGCGGAATTACAGCTAAGCAAACCTCGTCTCGAACTTAAATAAGATCCCGCGAGTTTATTTAAGTCTACGAACGTCCCTCTTTACATCATGCGATGGAAGAACTTCTCGACTGGCGTTGTTTACTCAGCGAATTAGGAGACGAACGCTAGCTCACGGATACTTGCATGTTTGTTTGACATTGGAATTAGCATGCACTCCCCTTTAGAAGTTGAATCCTTTTACAACTTTACATTTTATTGCTCCTCGTTTTCATCCCTAAAAATAACATTGGTAATGTGATACTCCTTACCGAGTATCGTCCTGAGGCGTCTGCCTTAGCAAATAGTTTAAAGATCTTTTTCATTGTCAGGTAAAAGTGGAAGGACGAACGCAGTATCTGACATGCGTTTGCATGAACTGCCTGGAGCGGAGTGAACCTGAAAGGATCATCCGATGCCGGTTCTGCGACGTCAAATGGGATGGTTCCTCGCTAGTACTGGGCACCATGTACTCTTATGACATCTTCATGGCCACGCCATGCTGTGCCGATAGGTTGAAGGTTGGTATCAAATTTAATCCTTAGAATACAAAAAACACAATAGAAGATAGAATACAAAGAATGCAACATTAAAATTCTTCTTTACGTCCCAATTATACTAAAGGCAATATTGACTAACAATTGTTTTAACTTTATTTTTGTCGTTCGAAGTTTTTGCGTAAGGCCATCATGATATTGTACCTACCTACTGTTTTAAGTAAAATCAATTTTAATTTCTTCTACAGTGCAATAACTGCTACAAGCCTCTCCTGCACCCACAACAGCGGCTGAACTACTCGGACTACTCTCACCCGGTGACGTGCCCACACTGCCGTGTCCTGGACACGCACTTCGTCAAGCCCCTCACCTACTGCTTCACAAAGAGGATGTTCCCGGTGTTCCAGCAGTGGCCATAACAATTGGCGGTGCCGGGGACCTCCCCCGGCACCCCCCCTGCGTCCGAGTGGACCATGGCGCCATCCCCGCCTCGCCGCGGATCGCCTCCCGCGCTTCGACCAGTCGTCAACACGAGCATGGCATCACGCGCCCCCGAACCCCTTGCAGAAGAACCCATCACCAAACCAATCACACCGACGCTCGCTAGTATCACAGAGTCGTTATCGTTGCTCGGGTTAAGTCCAGAAACGCTAGCGATGAGCTTCGGTGAGTCTCTCGCAGAGCGTTATTTGGCAGCGCTCAAGCCGAAGCAGCCCGAGCCAATGCTGGGTGGTTGTGGCGCTCCACGCCGAACCCCGCTCTCTGATCCCACCCATCTGCAGCTCTTCTCAAACGATTTCATCGACTACTTGAACCAAATCGCGTAATCGTGGTGGCGTAATGGCGTATTGGACTCTGAGTGTTTCACGAACTTTTAAAAGTGTGTCTCCGTAGAGACGCTAGGAATAATTTCTGTTAAAATTAAGTTGGTATTATTGAAAATAATTTTATGTGTCGGTTTAGATCGTAATATTGATTTTATTTTAATTTTATTCTGCACTTTGTTGTTTAGATGTTGATTTTTATCGAAAATAATAACTAGCGATAGTGTGACGCCAGACATTGCATTTTTGTTTTTCGATAAAATCTGAAATGGGGAATATCCTTTTGAAGGAGCTAAAGGTGAGTTTTTAAATTATTGATTACCTTCAATTTCAGTGATACTGATGACCCTATTTGATAGGGGCGTTCGAGTCGTGTGTTGTTTAGTTCAATTTAGTTTATTAGTTATGTTTTATTTTAGCAAAATTTTAAACCTAACTTAAGTGTTATACAATATTTTCGTAGGTTTATTATGATCTTTTATTTCCTCCCACCAAAATGGCACTTTAATCATGTAAGGGACTTCTTAAAGTTGCCATGTTAGTTTACATCATAAATTATCATTTTCATTTATCTACTTAGTTTTTCACATAATTTGAACAATAATAACGGTAGAGGATTTTAGTTGTAAGTCATTGCTGTGTCACCAATAATATGATTAGCTTGTCTATATCTATTATAATTGTAGTAGGTTTATGTCTCGTGGTATTTGTTATTTTTTTACTCGTTTTCTTCTAAATTATTTTACTCTGTGATTAGCGGACTGCTATAAAGTATTTATAATAAAGTCTACATTTTATATTTCGATTTGTGCCATATCATATGGGTGAATTAATGCATTTCGAAGATAAACTCTTAAGAAATCCACTAATCATTGAGGAATCGGTTTTATTTTTAATTTTGAAACCCTAAATACGGTTGATTTTTTGTTATTTTATTATAACGATTGGCTATAACTTCATAGGTTTAGATTAAGATCTTTCTTATAATTATCATAAATGTCTATTTATTTATAAGTGAATAGCGCTTTGACATTTACTAAGCGTATAAGTGATGTGTACATTTACTCAGTAACTGTTTAACGTTAACGTTTTAGGTAAGGTTTTATACATTTGATACTTATTACTCGCAAAGTGATTACAAGTGATAAAAATTAGAAACTAGTGCGTGTTTAGTGATATAAAGTGGTGCGGATATCTAGGCGCGTACATGACGGCTCGTATACAAAACTAATCCTAGGATAAAAGTGATAGGCGGATCTATCCGCTGCAAGTTAGGCAATAATTCTACTAAAGACTTGACACTTTTATAGTAAAAAATTTTGCATTATTCTTCTAAATTCAAACTGCCATTTACAATTAATCTAAACGAAGAGGTTTCGACATTCATTGTTATTGAATTATTAATTTAAAGAAGAACTTTCTAACATAATGTTCTAAATGGCATAAATGTCGAAACCCGTTTTCATAATATTTGGACTGAAAACTAGAAAAACTCGTATCTGTTGCGTAGATAGAAGTCATCACCATCACGCTTCACGCTTGTCGAATCGTTACCTATTTGTCATCATCACATCACGCGTTCATCCGCATCACTGCACCTCATTTCGTCATCTTATCATCGGGCACGGTTTGAGTGGAGGGCGTACTGGCTAACTATTATCCTTTGTATGTTTCGAACTATTGACGATCAAAAATATGATAAATATTATAATATGTTATGTATGAGGCTGAAAAACCAAAAATATTTTTTAAAGTATGGAAGATTCTGAATCATGAAACAAAATATTTTACTTTTCATAAGTTTATTGCATTTCATTCAGGAATGGTCTGAAATTATAGTTATTTTTGTTAACATCGAATCAAGCTTTAAAATTAATTAACGGTCTAAAGTAGATCGAAGAATCTAAAATTTAAAGGTTTAAAGTTATAATTGAACTTAGACTCCTGCTAGGATTGTAGTTGCCAGTCGCTTTGTATGGTTGTAATACCTCTTAAATATTTTAAATTAGTATCCTCCGCTTAAAAGTTATTCTTAAGATTGAAAATAAAATATAATTCAAACATTACCATTATCATAGTATGGTGTAATATTGTTGTAAATATGCCGTCTATCTACACGCAAATGCTTATCAAGAAGTGTTTAATAAGATATATTATTCCATATTTCTAGTTTAGCCATGAATCGATAGTACATAATTCCAACAATATCAAAGATCCCTAATAATTTTAAACAAACGCTCAATTGTGATGACATTTCATATGTTAATCAATTTTAATTTTATTAAAGTTTGCTCGTTCTAATATAGAATTATATTTAAAAGTTTAATGTACATTTGATTATAAATGTATGTACCCAATAAAGTATTTGAAAAAGTAATTAAACGAGCTGTTGTTGGTATATTTAGAAAAATATTAAAAGAACCAGATCATCTGATGGTGGCCATGTACAAATGAGTAAGTGAAATGTCATTACATTTGGTGCAATTAGTGAAAGCGACAGAAATTTATGAAGTCATATTGTTTAATAGTCAAATACAGAGCCATCTAAGTAGATGTATTAACATAGAACTTGTATACAATGACACATTGAAAGTATCAGGTCATTGACCCCCTCTTTCCGGTACAAATGCAAAATAATAAGTATTGCTATTTTGGAAACATAATATCCACAATTAAAATAAATGTTGATGTCTTCGAAATCAACAATAAGGATTTCTATTTAATATTTTATAGATTGAAGGTCTTCGACATTCATTACCTCTCTAGATACTAAAATAGTGAATTATAGTAAACCAGTGTGGCCCCTAAATTAATATTTATCCCGTACTTTAAGATTGATCTAAGTATCCGTTTTTCAGAATGTCTCATAATGGAATTGTTTTTATCAATCATATTAAACGAATTTTATTTGATTGCATCTTGACAAACTGATCTATCATTTATATTCAGAGTTTATACAAATCCTGTCATTGTTTTGGTAAGAACATTATATTTTTTTTTATTTCTGTAAATTTTTAATTCTGATTTGTCAAGAAACCAGCTCCTTGTAAAATATTGCCTTAAATCTCAACACAAAATCTGGTATCGGATACTCTAGATAGAGATATATATAATTCCAAGGTTACTACTTTACTAGGAGACAGTCATATTTCATAAAGCAATTGATTTTTCTCCCAAACACTTATAAATCATACATAATCGAAGTATGTGTTTAATTATTCATATTTTAGTCACTTAGTTACATGTTCAGTTTTAATATAATATGTAATTTAATAACACAAACGTTGCCAATTTTCTTAGTTTATTTGCACATATTTGTTAAATTTTGTAATTAATAACAATTTATTTAGACACATTCACATCATGTTGAATTTAAATATGGTGTAATTTAGTGAATTGCTTAAAAGTACAAAGAAACAATTTGTTACTTTTGCAAATTTTATAAATAAATCAAATACATATTAAAAGTGACACTGATCTAGATAATCTTAACAAAATAGTTGCTGTAATCCTTATATAAACCGCAATTATTTCTCCTAACAGAAGCGAGTAACCGCCTATTGATTTAATAGAAACTTTCGTTTTCGTTGGTTAAATTTAGGAGCAAAAATTGTTACTTATTATGAAAGCTATATCTCGTATTAATTTTTGAATTTGATTACTTTAACGAGTACTTTATCAAATACTATGTATATTACATTGTATGTAGATGCACACTAAGTAGGACATCATCATCGGCATAATATTCGTTGATTTATAGGTATTGTGTCTCGCTTTGAAATAGGTTAATCACATCTTTTTCCATGGTAGTTTTCACTAGTATCTTAGGATTTTCTTTAATACTAATTGTGTGTGAATGAGATGAGTGTTTGCGGTCACTTAACATTAAGTTTAGTCATCGTCACGTTCTTTTTCATACTACTCTTAATATAATATTAACCTCGTGCCAGGCGAGCTTTGTTATTGAATCGTGTACATTCTGGTCATAGGCGCGGCGCAATGTTGCACTGCGCATAGTTTTGAAATTAACTTAAATCTTCCCGTGATATACATCTAGTTTAACCTAAAACGCACTCGGTGATATGCCTATAATCATTGCTGTTGATTTTTATATTGTAGAAGTAGGCGGACATTTAAAGCCTGCATCTTAAAATTAATACATTGGAATCGAATGGAAGACTTTCATCAGTTGGTTGAAATGATACAACAATAACAATTTCTATAGCATAAACGCTTGCTGGTGAAAGAAAATAAACAATTGACATTCAGCATCCAAATGATACCCGGCGTCCATATTCGAAGCTCAAACATTTCAAACGCATTGGCTGATTCTAGTATACGGCTGTTATTGGTTAGTGAAAGATTCAAATCATAACGTGTTAATTATATTTTGATACTCGATGTTTTCTACACTAATGTAGTAATTTCGTATTAATCTTTTATATTAACTCGTGTAGATAGGGATTACATCACGTGCAGTCGTATTTTATAGTTTGGTTAGATCATTTGGTGATTTTGTCAGAATTCAGGCACTAAAAATAACATTTTAATGTTCGATTTCCTTCATATAGACTGAAATATTTTAGGCTCATGTCGAACATAATCATATTACTACCTCAAACTAATTAATACGACTGCATTGTGGTAAGTGATATTACAGTCATTAGCTGCAGAAGTCGCAAATGTGCGAATGGCAAAAGCTACGCATGTTTCTCACATTATGAGGGAGAAGTAGAATACAGAAAATCCGTCTGGAATTGTGTAAAAATTTAAACCCAAGACGTCTAATGACTAAATTGGTGATAATCTTACGAATTGGTTAAAGATAATAATTAAGTTATTGCGTGGCAATTAGATTAACGATTTTACTATGTAACGGGCGGGGTGTATCAGGGTATGAGTGTCATAAACTTAACAAAACTTTTGTACTTTCGTAACGGTAACAAGTAATTTAGTAATAACATTTTTTCTAAATATGTGTAATGCGTAAATTACTAGTAATTACGTGAAGGTAATGTACGTTTTTTTACTGGAATTGTAGATGTAGTATTTTTGTAAGACAAACGAGTCTTGGAGCTCGTACGTGTATCACAGCGATAATAGGTATTGTGTAAGACCGCTTGGGCGTCCAATTTCGAGATGAAATCTTGATCACACGCAGAACAGAAGAAATGATTGTATGCATAGTCGTGTAAGATTTCTTCTCTACATTTGACGTGCAAAGACTAGGTCGTAATATAACTAGGCTAGTAAGTCTTTAAATTATGTCTGTGCATTTTCTAACTGATCGGATGCTTTATAAAAGTTATTTCATTTAACAAATTACGAATACTGCATTGCAGCTTTATAATACTTCTAAACTTCTCCACTTGTCTGACAAGTAGGAATTATCAGAGGCACATTTTTGGCAGAATACTAAAAGTATTTGAAAGCATCTCAAAAATAATACTTTATTTTCTCATTATAAGTAATGTATGTTTGAATGGATGAATACATATAATATGTTTTGTATTTTCCCTTATTTCTAGTGTAGGTACAAAGGTTATCTACGGTGGAATAACCAACTAAATGTTGAGTGTGGTCATGTCATAAGTAAGTTTTTATTATGATCTCTTTATGTTTACTTACAATTTTTCTGGAATATGGTTTGTGAGAAGGATAAGGAATGATGCTAAGCTCAGATTGAAAACGCCAATTGAATAATTTTAAGTAAAAGTAAGTGCTTGAATAAAATTAAGGATGGATTAAAAGTATTCGCTATACATAACTATACCAATGAAAGTTGATATTATTTTTAAAATGTCGGTACGTCACAACATATATTTTTGTAAATTCGTTGTCGATGCATAAGGAATTGGCACAATTAAAAGTATAGAATACATAAGATTTCGGAATAATGAAAAAGAAGATGAAATTAATGTTCCATTTTGTAACGATAAAAATTATGTAAAGCTATTAATTAGTAACGATAGTGAGCGTTGTATTGTCTATTTTGTAATGTTGGTAAAGCATGAATAGGTTGTAAGGTTGTTTCAGAAAATTGTAATAAAACGGTGGAGAGAAAAAAAAACATGTTATATTTTATACTGATCCTGATATTTCACCTGCTGCGGCGGGTTTCGTGTTACTTTACGAATCTAGTTAGTAAGTTTACTCTTTAAAAGAGTTTTCGCAGGTAGTAGTTTTAGTAGGCTTAGTGTTTTTTATACCGGCTTGATGTTGTGACATTTATTATTAATATGATATTGGTAAAACGCAGACTTACCGAAGAAGCGGCCAACACTGATCAATAGCAGAATGTGTAGTGGGTACGAGAAGGGAATTAGTTGTTTTTGTTTTTGAACGGAGCGGGCAGCATTCGTGCAATTGTGATCTTACCAAAGTGTTGCAGTTCGCAAGCATATCATTTTAATACTACGACGCTAGAATACATTTTCGGTACAAAATCTTAGCGAAGTTTTAATTCTATTCAATTAATAATATATTGTTAGACAATTCTGTTGTCAGTTTTGTAGTGGACAGTTTTCATATTCAACGATCTCCATTTTAACTAACGTAAAAGCCGTATCTAGTCGATTTTATCGGCTTACGATTAAGTTTCGTTCTTCTACAATTCAAGATTTTAACGTTTGAATTGTTCCATTACAATCCTGGTGATGATCCTGAATTATTTCAGTTATTTAGCAGAATTATATTATTGTCTAGTATTTCCGATTATGTTACGTTTTATATTGCTTATATTATATATTATGGATACAATGTTTAGTATTTAATATTCATTTGATGAGGACCTAGTCGATTCTCTATATATCACATCTCCCAAAGTACAAATTCCTTGTTGTTTAGTCCAATTTTGTTTGACTGTTATTGAGTGAAAATTATTTTAGAGAGTGTTCGCCTCCAATAAGAGTAGCACAAGCACAACGGTGGTAGCGGCCAATTCTAGAGTCAGATTTTAGGTCGCAACTGCCTGTGCCAGACCTGCCTACTTATTTTATAGCTGACAAAACGCAAATGTTGTAGCTAACACAAACAAATAGTTCAAATAAATCCTTAATGTTTTTTCAAATTCGTTTTGTGTGCCACAGTCGGTACGTTATTACAATTTATGTTTAGCAGCTTTTAATTAAGTTTTAAATTAGAATAATTTTTAAATATTTTACCTATTTTAGTTAATGCACAATTAAATAACCCAATACTTTGTAATTCCCATCATGTTCTTTACTAATTGTCACCGTACACAATATTCAAATACTTTTATAAGCTTTTTTTAATCTGTATACTTGATGCTCAGCAAATGTGAACATTTTATTTACCATTGTTTTAGTTATACGTAATCGCCTACTACACATTATCCAAAAGGAAAGCTGATTTAGCAATAAATATATTTCAAATGACACTATACCTACGATTAAATACAATGAAACCTTTATAAAAATACAAATAAAAACTTGAAAAATATGTATGTGTTTTATTGTTTAATTTTTAACTCCAAAAATTCACAATATTTTTTGTCCTTTGATGATAAGGCAGAAAACATTGGAATAAAACTTGATAATTTTGGAAATTTTCCAGTTTATTTAATACCTAACTTATTAACAATTTTAAAAGTTTAGAATGTTTTTCTATAATTAACTATTTGATTAACAAATCCGAAGTAAGTTACACCAATTACATACTACCGTGGTAGTATATTGGATTGACTAAAACAAATTCTTTACTTTCTATCAAGAGGCATATCGTCGTTGCGACTTTAAGATCTATGACACACACACAACAACACTTTTTTCGAAATTCACTTTTTTATGTTAATGCATAATTTATGATGTCCTCCATAGAATGCAAAAACTCCCAAGTCAAAATAACAACAATTTTACGGCTATTCTACAGTTAGAAAAATACTCTTATGTAGGTAGTCATGAAAAGATGGCAATTTAAACTCTCGATTTCCCAACAGTTTTACATTTTGCACATAGGAGATCTTAAAGTCGCAACGACGATATAGGCGATTGTAACTCATGATACTGAAAAACTATTCCAAAGGAACCTAAGGGAAATTAGCAGAATCACACTTTTACACAAACTTTCGATCAGCTGATTGCATTTAATAAAGCATATCATTTTTCGCCAGTTTCCTTGAAAAAAGATGTTCAGTATCATGCGTTCAATAACTCTTTAGATTAGAGTAATGCTACTGTCTACACTAATACACCCCGTAAACTCAAAAGATGCATAGAACGTAGTGATTATTCTCTTTGAAGCATAGAAAATCCAGTACCGTTAGGGCCAGTCAAACTAACAACATAAATAAGATGCCACTTAAATTAGCGAAATGGTTTTAAGGGCGTACTATCGGAAGCACTACATCTCCTTAATACGGGCATTAGCCATGGCTTACGCTCTGATGGTTAATAAATATCACAACCTTTCGGCAAAGTAAATAATAGCCCTAATGTATCTGTGTTACAACCCTTGTAAATTAGGGTAACCAGATCTAAGAATTATTTCAATATCAAATCTCTGAATGCACGCTAAAGACTGCAGTCTTACCTACTACACTTATTTTTATTTAAATAGGTAGTTCACCTCCTTAGTGAGATTCACATAGATTATTGCGGTAGGCTGCAGCAGCAGTTTTAAAAAGGTAAATACTGTAATGTAGAGCGCGCTTTAAGTAAATACTGGAGAACGACTACCACTGCGGCCTTAAATACAAGGCATGAAAAAACATTGATTCTGATTTATTGTAGGCAGATAGGTAACTAACTATACTTACAGTACGACCAGGAAAATAATTAACCTCGGCAATGTTCGTTGACGCAGTCCCCGACAAAACCCGAAGTCGTTTAGTAATCAAAGGGTGCAAAGTCAGATAGCAGCGAAAAGGGCGCAACAATAAGCCAATCGTGGCCAAGCATTGAAGGTCCTGATTGGTCAATTTAATTTCGCGCGCTATTAAAATTTGTCATCTGCGCAGGTACATCGGGGTTATTATAAATCTGGTACTACTTTAACTGTTTTGTAGTTAAAGGGTATATTACTGTTGGCGCGCTCAATACAAACGAAGTCTGGTGATATTTTCAATACTAACCAGATAAACTCAATGCAATTTTGCAGAAACAATCAAGAAACAAATCTCTATGCTTGTCAGATTTTCCTTAAAATATACAGTTTTAAAGTTACAGTGCCTCAAAGATTTCTATACAAATCTTAGATTAATCCTAGCATTGAAACTGTATATTTTAACGAAAATCCGACACGATACAAGCATAGAGATTTGTTCCTAGATTGTTTCTGCAAAATTTCATTGAGTTTAATTGGTTAGTATTCAAAATATCACCAGACTTCGTTTGTATGCAGCGCGCATTTATGCATTCGGAACAAACTTCTCTTAAACAAAAATCTTAACATTTCGACCAATCAATGACAGGCCACCAGGATTACGTAGACTGATTGTGGTTGTGACATATTAAAAAAACCTTACCTAAATGAATTTATTCTAAAATCTCCTATTCTCTGGTAACCCTAGCAAAGCATTAAACTCTCGAAAGTCCCAAATTTGAAGATACAAAACATTTTGTAGGAAGCATTCTAATCCTATCTTCACTTTAGAGATAACGGGAGTTGTTGATTGCGAACATGCGTTTAGCTGTACGGAAATGGTATTAACAGGATTAATTCGCATCTCTACTACCTAGCTAGATATTGTAAATTGTAATCAAATTGATGAGAAATTAAAGTCTTTGGATATCTGGGGTAAGGGATAACGTTGGAGCTACTTATCATAAACTCGTATGTTTCAGTTTGTTAACATCTTTGAGGTGTGTACCTACACCTTGCCTGCCTCTGTAAGCTTTCTCTCTTTCACGTGTCTGCTGGAAGAAATGTCTTCAGAGATAAGCTCGCCCTTTGTACTTGTCTACAACGAAGCGTTAAAATGAAATAGGCTAGACATTCAGAAACGTGTGGTTACAGAGCAGTACCTACTGCGATTAGCGCAATACCAAAAGTTTCAAAAGTTATGGTTCGTACGTAGTCCAATCACGGTTCAATCACTGAATATTTACCGCGATTGCAGGGCTGGATCCAAGCAGGAGGACAAAAATACCATAATTGATATATTCTTCTTATCGTGTGGGCAGCAAGCTGGTGTCAGAGTTTTTTCAGACCGCCTTACGGCCTCTGACGTGGTTTTTATGTAACGACTACTACTATCAGAGATAGTAGCCGGGACCAATGGCTTAGCGTGCCAGCCGAAGCACGGAAGCATCTTTCTTTTCAGACAATCAGGTGATTCAGCCTGCAATGTCCTAACCAACTGGGGAAAAACGCACAAAGTGACATTTTACTAGGTGTCCCGCCCCCATGGGAATCGAATCCACGACCTCTGTGTCAAGAACCCAATGCTCTTAACCATTAGAGCACGGAGGCAGTTGATGATGGCAGGCACAGAGGATGATGATCGTTCTATTGAAACAGAATATACCTACCTAACTACCAGTTTAATTCTCGGTTAGTAAAGTGTTAATTATGAGACCTATTTCAGATAATATCCAGTTAATGTTAAGTGTTCAATTATCTACAATCTATTAAATGTCGCAGTTGATCCATTAGGTATTTCTCAGCTCTCTAATAGTGGTAAGTAGGTAGGTAGAGCAATTGGCTTTTATCTATTTGAAACCTGTTTTAAGACCCACCGTAAACAAATGGGCGATAGATTTTAAAACTCACAGTAGGCGAGTTCCTACCTATAAAACTAAGATAATTTACCCTGAGTTTATTTCATTTAGGTGCACAGATTAGTTTCTTAATACCTAAATATAATAATGTTTTAGTTTTAGGGGCACCTGATCAAACCATCTAACCCCGGCAGCAGAAGACTGGCTGAAACACCTTGACTTCGAAATCTCTCTCTCTCTCTCTCTCTCTTTTTATGGAGTAGTATAGTAAATACGGGTCGAAAGGAAATAATTTATACTAAGGATTTTTTTTGCTAGATCGTTTATACAAATGATATTAAGATAAATAAATTTCGTATTTTTAGTTTTTAGTACTAAAATGTAATTTTTTTATTTATCGTGTCAGATTTCTTTCTGTTTTTATTTTTATTGTTTGTTTTAGGTTAGGAGTTTACATACACTGTGTAGGTAAAGTTTGTTCTAAAATGGAGTTTTTCGTAATTTATACTTATTTATAAACAAAGGTGATTTTTCTTTGGATTTACTTCTTTTATAAAAGAATAGTACAAATGTATTTACCAAATGACATAAAAAATAGTACTTACTAATATTTTTTTTCTTTGTTTAATTATTTCAGAAAATTTTTAGTTGGATTTTCAATCTAAATGATAACTAGAATTATAATCTAAAGTATAAAAGAAAAAAACGGGCTGTTATAAATTATTTTTTCGCCATACCATGCCATACAAGCTTATGGCACCGTAACTTTACTGGGCAATAAGCAGCAGCGCCGCGCCGCTTGGACATCGCTAATGCAGTCCCATTATGGATGACAACTGTCACAACTATGTATGTGACTTTAAGAGGATATAATTCGGAGCGCGCTCCATACAAACGTACTATGGTGATATTTTCAATACTAACCAATTAAACTCATTGAAATTTTTCAGAATCAATCTAAAAACAAATTTCTATGCTTGTCTAGAGTCAAATTTTCGTTAAAATGTATAGTTTTAAAGTTACAGTCCCTCAAAGATTTCCATACAAGACTTAAATTAATCCTAGCATTGAAACTGTGTATTTTAACGAAAATCTGCCTCCATAGAAGCATAGATATTTGTTTCAAGATTGTTTCACAAAAATTTCATTGACTTTAATTGGGTAGTATTGAAAATATCACCATAGTACGTTTGTATGGAGCGCGCTCCGAATTATATCCCCTTAAATTCGCATTTAGATATTTCACAGCTACTTTTAACAGGAATCTTCTGTTGAGTCAACTGAGTTGCCTCGTGGTGAAGAATTTGGAACAGAAATTAAATGTTATACCTAACTGTATGCTGTAGGCGTGAACCAACCCTATAGATGGTTGGTTCAAGCTGTTTTACATCTACCTCTGCTCTCCTGTGAGTAAACGAAAAAAAATTGTAAAGAGTTAAAAATGAGGATAGAAACCTAGACTCCATTTCAAATCAGCCCGCCCGGCTGCAATTGATAGCCCGGTAGCTCAGTCGGTAGTGAACCTAACTGCTGTGCCGAGGGTCGCGGGTTCGAATCCCGTAAGGGACAAATATTTGTATGATGAATATGAATATTTGTACCCGAGACATGGATGTTTGTATCTATATGTGTATTCTATATCTTTGTCTAGTCATCATAACACAAGTCCAGGCTAGATTCTGGTACTTTAAATGTGACTAAATAATTTGTATGACAAATGTAAACAAAAAAAAAATTTAAGGCTGTTTTGAATGACAGAAATAGAGATTTGATACACTTCCTCTCTTATTCTTAGAACAGCTTTAGTAACGTCCAATATATGTCGGATAGTATATCTTTCTGATAAACAAATTATAGTTGCAAATCAGAATTAGCCAGAAAGATATATAGGAATCGAAAAATCTATTCGTCCTTATTTGAATTGAATTAAAATCATATAGTAATAATGCATAACGAACGTTATCGTTTAAAGTAGTAGGTGCAGTAGGGCCACCCAGTATAAAATCAGTCAAGATAAACAAAATTGTCGCCGTCAATATTGATTTTAAACACCTTAGAATAATGGTTCTAAAAAGCCATAATTTTAACCAATAACTAAAGTAATCTAACTACCGCATTAATGGTTTGTTTCAAACTGACCCGGTCGGTCAAACTTGATTTATTAGACTTTATAATCTGTTTATAGGGCTTATGATAACACTGGTTGATCCGAGTAGTTTACTTAGCTGGCTTATAGTTTGTTAGTTGTTACTATAGTTAGTAAGATTTTGCTATTTTATGAGCAATATACGAGCTGGTTGTTACAATGTTTTGAACGAAAAATTATTCCAAGGATAAAAATTTCAAGTGCTCGGCCGGATTCAACCAAACTTTGATTTATAGAAGAGTCACTAATTATACAACGAATAATTTAACTCTTAGTATTTACTCCGAAATAACTTCATTTGAGTTTTACCACACTAAACCCAGACTAAAGGAACGAATGTTTAATCCACCCAAAGAAAGAGGTTGTTGTGGTATCCGTACTTATTGCAATGTGGGGTAATACAGTTTGAATTGGTTGTTTTTTTAAATTTATTACGTTTTTTGTATCTTCGTGACATTGAAATTTCATTAGTCTCACTATAAGCTTGTTTACGGTGTCAAAATTGGCCGTGTAAAATTTAATCTCAACTTATTAATAGATTAGTGGTTAGTAAAACGCAAAATCAGTTCGGGTTCATATCAGGCAATAAATACAAAAAATTGTTTTAAAATAATGCAAAAAGACTTAGAAAATTGTCTAAGCAAAAAGACGACCAATTAGTTTTGTTGTCATCTTTTGATGCACTTGACATAAATAATACAGGTGCTTCTTAATATGCTGACAGTTTGTAAGGGGTTGACCAGAAAAAAATCTGCTATCTCATACATTTAGCTCGAGTAGATTTGTAGTTTAGTATGGAATTACGGATTATTTCTTACGCGATATTGATATTGGTCCCATAGTAAAAGTTGTTCAGTTTGATGGTCTAAACCACCCCCTTAAATGTTCATTTGTATTTTTGTAACACCTTGTATGTATACAACATACTCACGAGTTCACGACCGTATTCTTATGTAGGGCAGTAAGAAACCTTGTTGCAACCACCGACCTTATAATGTTTGAGATATTTATTAATAATATCAAGACAATTTATCAAGTCTATTCTTGTAACCAGATTGAAAACTTTATTAGATATTTCTCAGAATTATAATAGGTTCGGTAACAAAACTAATTTGCGTAGTTAACTGGTATTGTGTTCGACCATACCTACAAATTATATCACCGATTTGATTTCCATAACAGTAGCATTCCTTCGAAAATTTAATGTTATTTGAATACGTAACATCGAAATATAATATTTATAGCCGTACTATGAACATTCCTCGTGAATTCCAATTAGGGTGAGTAAAGGGTAACAATTTCGATAAATAAATAAAAATTTATAAAAAATTTCCCTGTCATAAAATGTACGGTGATAAACTGGGCAATGGTCAGGGGACATGGGTGTCCCTAGTGCTTTATCCGAACTTTAAATAGAGCATAAAACAATTTTATTGCTTACCGACCGCTGCGTATTTTTATGCAGTTGTCCATTTAATCCCCCAACTCCTCTGTTTACTAACTTGATTGGTTTCGTGCCTTTTTTATTTACTTTAAGCATTTGTGTTTTTAGTTTTTCTAGAAATATTGAGCACTAATGAGTTGACTCGTGCAGTATAATATTTTCTGTTATCAATTTACCAAATAAAAAAAGGTACTCATTCGTTTGTGTTCGTACTTAGTGTTATTCTGTGGTAGACAAATATTTTTATGACTTTAACAAAATCGTAGATAAAAATTATAGTTGGAAAGAAAATACATATTTTTTTATCGAGAACAAGATTTTTTGCTGTAAATACAATGTAACTAAGCGTGAAATGTGTGTATTCTGTAAATAATGTTTTTTAAAGTTGATTTCTATTTATTCATCTTCTTTTGAAACAATAAATTCCTTTTCCTACCTATAATTCGGTCGGTAAGTAATGCATTAAAAATATCTTTAGCATCAAATTAAAGATTGAAAAATTAAGTCTCGGGCGGGACTTGAACCCGCACTCTTCCAAACCGGGGAAATGCGTTATCCAATTTCGCCCCCGAACCAACTACCCAGAGAACAAAATTTTCGATCTATTGCGTCTTAAGAGGACGTGAGCGCCATCTACTGGAAGTTATTACAAACTAACCAATTCGCAATTCGTATGAATTCCAGTTTTAATGCTTGACTTGCGGTTCCTACTTACTAAATAAAACCTACTTACTAAAATTAAGGTACCTACGCTTAGGTTCTTAGTATTTTTTAGACCGCATATTACCTAACAGTTTCAGACCACCCCGAAGGTGACGGGAATACGGTCGTGAATATTGTGTTCCATCCAGCTATTAAAGAATTTTATATACTTACGGAAAAAAAAACTGTGACAAACGTTGTATACAAGAAATTTTCAAAGTACCTAAACTTTTAAAATTTCTTGTAAATATTATAATACTTGTCAATTAATACAAATTATACTTACAATAACACATTTTCTAGTAAATTCTACTGAACAAGAATAATCTTTAACAACTAATTTATTTTAGTAGACTTTAAGATAATTTTTATTGTTGTAAGTAAGTATATTTTAGTTATATCGACAAGAATTATAGTTACAACAATAAATTTTTAAGTCAGGTTTTCAAATTAAGAGGGTTGTCACAGACTTTTTTCCGTGTATTATTTAGTACCTACATAATAAAAATAATAAAAGTAAGATGAATAAAATACAAAAGTTGCACAGGATAGCGAGCATTACACTTCAATATGCTAGTAACAAAATAAGTCACAAAAAGGAACCTTCCTAATCCACCGAAACCCCTCTTCATCTGATGGGAGATAGTTCTCCCATTAAACATTTTATTCGCAGTGTCAAGAAATAAATTCAACCAACATTATCAGCAAACCGCACCTTGTTTATGGAGCGGAACACGCAATAAAATTCGGGACCCTGTAAATCAGAAGTCCTCAAACTGTCATACTATCCTATATGACCATATGCCTTCGAATGCGCCGAACGCTTTGGCCTCTATGACTATGAAATTCTCTACCTCAAGTTTTCTCACATTTCCCATAGCATCTACGCGACTCTTGTAACGCCCCATGCATCAATAGGTCAACTTCAAAGGACTAAGGTAATACACGGCAGAAGGGTTATGACTCTTCCCTCTCCCCCTGGGCTGAGTCTAGGTCGACCGCTGACACTTTTTCGAATCTCATTGATTAAATGTAATAAAACAAATTGTTAGTTGTTTAAAATTATATAGACGTAAAACATTAAATTACTTTTCATTATAATTTAGATGTATTATTGGAATCTAATTGGAGCCTGTTTTGACTGGTCCTCGGCTATGTGACCATCCCACCTGACTCGAAGACTGGACCATGCGCAAGACGCTTCGTCGCCTGAGCAGAGATTCCCAGCAACTGGCCAAAGAAAAAATACAGTATTTTATTTTACCAGTGACAGAACAATAACATAGAGCTTGAAAAGCTGGAAGGTCTAAGTGGTTTAAACATAGCGTAATAATACTAAGATTTAATTCACAAAAATGTCAACCTTAGCACCTCCTCCTCACTTAATTTTTTTGGTCTCTATATCTCAATCGTTTAATATACGAAAAAACAATACGCACAATAATGTTTGAGAACCTCTATCAGAGGCCCATCGTTTTGCAATCTCCCTGACACGGCCCACTGTCTTTGATGAACCCTCTAAGACTTTATATTTGTCTATAAAATTTTTTATGTTGGAAATACGACGTATACCTACATGTGGTCCAAGTGGTCCAACGTTGCAAATTTGATCGTCACGTGCGCCCGGACAGCGAAAGTAATGAGTCATAAAACTACTGAATAGTGTAGAATATGCTGGACAGGTATAAATATACATCGCGGATAAGGCAGTATCGTGAATCGTGATGTGGAATAAGGGGAAAGGATTATGTTGGTGTCCACTCAATAAAAATAAAGAATGATAATAATAGAGATTCGGGGATAGAACCTGTTTGAAAATTATCTGACAGCAAGATGACTACTGATTTGCCTTCATCAATTGCTCTGGGATCGTGTCTTGGCCCACTCCATTTTACTTACTCTTATTCGTGTCAGGAGGAGGCCCTGTAGTGGGATCCATCCTACAAGCTATAACTAACTTACCTCCTTAAGAGGATAGACTAGTACCTACCGTTTTGTCCATACAAACGTATTCCCCTGCTTCCTCCCTGGATTTTTTAACCATATAATCTACTTTACCTTATAGCTATGTCTCTGTGTTTTGCTTTTTTGCATAAGTTAATTACTGTAAGAACTTAGGTTTTAGGACCTTCGAAAATGCCAAATTTTACCACCTGTTTTCAGACATCCATCAATCACATTTGACGAATATCAATAAAAAATCAAAATATACAGACAGCCCAATTCTTTCTCAAATTATTCTTAAAGAATTATTAAAATCGGTTTAGTTTTGGAGGAAGAAACAGGAGAATACGAAATGCTAATTTCATCGATTTTATGTAGATAAAATCAGTCCGAGCTGCAGTTGCCTCTTTCGCACTCTTGTCGGCGGGTGTGTGGGAGGGTTGGATCGGACAAATACGTATACGATCGGAAAAGTGACCTATTCTCAAAATTTCTTCGAGACCCCGCCTATCCTCTTAATGAGATACCAACTATAATCAATCATGCTTACTAGATAAAATTCGTCATTTTGTCAATTTTATAACATGTTCCTTTGCAAAACCATCACTCATAGAAAAACAGGCCCCTGGATCTTTTCTTATATGTATTGTAAGACATGTAGGTAGGTACCTATTTAGAGGTACCTATCCTAAGATAGGAAGAGATTAAGAATTAGGTAGGTATTAGATTTAAATAAATAGTATTTATACTATGCTACTTTACTACCCACCTAACCTGTGGTACCCACTTAACTAACCTATACAACGTGTTAATGAATAAGCGCAAAACCTCATACACCCCAACTGATTTATAACAAAATAATTAGATTGATACAATAATTTCATTATTTTGATAGTTAAAATTTAAAGTTATTCTCATTTTAAGTTTTGAGGCAAAAATGTTTTGTTATCATTTCAGCAATGAATGAAAGAGCTAGCGTGCTCGTGGATACATTTTAAGGATCTTGTTTTAGTAGTAAGTGTGTGAGTGTGCCCGTGAGGTGGATAGAGATCGAGTTCAGTAAATTTTAAATTTTACAAACAAATTATTAAATATTTTCAAAAAAAATTACTTTTAAAGAAAACATGATAATTCGATTCTGCTCACGATTCTGAACGAACTACTTTCTAGTTTTGCGTTAATTCATTAACACATTGTATTTATATCCTGTTAGAATTCGCTATCTCACGCCATCTAGACTCAGTTAACGTGTATAAAGTAGACCTGATTGCAGTAAACCTTTGATTAATAAAGCTTTATTAGTGATACACCTGTTTTATTATGTCTACAAATTAATAAAACAACACGTCTTTTACAGCATGTCTATAAGCCATGACGCGAGTCATCGTTAAACCAGAGTTTTGTTTCACGTTGCTAATTAACTGCGGTTTAATTAATTTATTGAAGATACGTCTCGGTTTAAACACACTTTGTTTGCTCAAAAATTACAACTTCAAATTAAATCTACACTAATATTATAAAGAGGAAAGATTTGTACCTATTTTTGTATGTTTGTAATGAATAGGCTCAAAAAGTACTGGGCCGATTTAAAAAATTCTTTCACCAATAGAATGCTACATTCTTCCAATTTGACATAGGCTACATTTCATTTTGAAAAAAATTAGGGATCCTTGGTAAAATTTGAAAATAAAAATATTTGTGAAAAAAAGTGTTTTATATCCAAATTTCCAAAAATAAATAATTGTCTACCCCGTGCGAAGCCGGGACGGGCTGCTAGTAAACAATAATTTGTTACTCCCCAAAAGGTAAATACTACAACAATCTTTAGGTAATTGAGAAAATATTATTCCGAAATAATATTCCTGTGACTACCTACTTTACTTTTCATTTACCGATCTTGACTTATCACTACACTGAGAAAAAACTGTCGCAGCTTACATAGGTACCACGTAGCTTACGACGCGATACTGATTACGAGTGTTGCATCAGTATTTAAGTTGTCTCGTATTTACTTCTTACTACTACGTAAGCTGCGAAGGGCTACGTATACATAGCATTTTTTTCTCAGTGTGGCAGTGTCCGAACTCTGTCCGGTGTGTCAAGTACCTAAAGAATACGTCGCCACTTTTAACAGACAGAGGACATAATCATCATCAACATCTCAGCCGATAGGGGTACACTGCTGGACATATCCTCCAAGAATCGCCATGACGACCGGTCCTGCGTTGCCAACATCCAACAGGTGCACGCCAACTTTATTAGATCGTCGGACCATCTTGTACACAAAACGCGTCTCGAAATTCAAGTGAATGACACAATCTAGCATTTTATTAATCAGTTCTTTAGGGTTCCGTAGTCAAACAAGGAACCCTTATACTTTCGTCCATTCTGTCTGTCTGTCTGTAGGCCCTGCCTCAATAACTCGCCCGACCCCATACAAAGAAAGATAGCTTGGAAAAAATAGCTTTTTTTTAAATAGAGTGTGTTGTCTTTGGATAGGTCTTGTCAAATGGAACAAAAGTCCCATAGAAACTAAATAAATATTATGCTTTTGTCTCGAGATATCTGCGCTCAAAGCTAACTTCTAAAATACAAGAGTGAAAACTTGAAAATGTTATAAAATATAGCTGAAGGTAAGTACTTTCAGTGGAAATTATATCGGATGCTAGCTCAAACAGTTTCGGAAAAAAAACAGTAAAATAGATTTGTTCTCTACTGAAAACTAGATGGCGTTGCAGGAACATAAATCGCGCTATCATTGTATTTAAACATATTTTCTTTTCTATATTTTTAATTTGTAATGTACCTACCTACATTTATTTGTTTTATGTTAATAAATTCATATCATCTTTTTCTTAGGTAATAAACAGATTAATGACTTTTCTCCTTTTTCTACTTATACAAAAGCTACGGAACCCTATCATGGGGGAGTCCGACACGCTCTCAGCCGGTTTTTTTATTTCGTCACGGAATTAACACCGTAAAGATTTCCAACGTTTCTTTAAATTATCCCTTATCCTGTAAACCTCTTAGAATTTGCCATGACAAAGGGTCAGATAATAGAGGGGGTGTGTCAAACCCCCGTTGCGCCAGAACTAAGCAAGATAAAAAAAGAAATCAGGCGAAAGTTAATTTTAAAAGTTTTAATTACGTTTATTTAGTCATCAGGAGGAGGTTTAATTAATTTACGGAAAAAAAGAATGGATTTCTTTTTTTGTTGTGACAAAATTGAGACTTTTCATGGAGGGTAAAATTGAACTGAACACAAATTATTTCGTATGTGAGATAGATAAGGCTGGTTGTATTCGGAGAGATTAACTTGCTTAGCTTGATTATCTTTGATTCACAAATTGACTGGCCAATTCTGATTAGCAAATATATTTTTTTGATCACAAAGATATACTGTCCGGTCCGACATAAATCATGGACATTACTGGAGCTGTCCTGGGAATAACCGAGAGTATTGTTCCAAATCCAAAAATTCTGTAATTCAAAATAGCCTTAAAATTTCGTTGCTGTTTGGAATGGAGTATAGTATTATGTTATTGCGAATAAGCGGCGGCAGATAAATCGTACCCGGTTTTCGTTCTCTGTCTATATCTAGATTATATTCTTGTATCTGTTTTGAAGAAAATAAATAAAAAAAAGCTATAGTTACAGACTGGTGCGGTTTCCATTAGATGGAATCCGGATGCCGATAGAAGATGAAAAGTCAAATACCTATTGTACCCATTATAATCTGTCCGTACCTACGCGTTTCTTTAAGTTCTTATTTATCTTACTTATGAGAGTAAACAAGTTAATTTTGACACTTGTTTACGTTTTGGTTCATATTGCTCGAGTCCTCTTCTCAAATGAGGGTGACATTTTGAGTAGCTAAGGGCACTTCGCACCCTTTAACACCTTTTCCCTTTTGTTTCCCTAAAACCATGTGCTCACTTTCATGCTTAAAAAGATCAAAGGTTAAGGTCCTGTCATATTATTTTAATAAGTTTTATTACAATGAGAATATTTGATACCTACTTATTATGTAAAGTGAATAAAAAGGTATAGTTAAGTCGCAGTATAAGAAAGAGTATCTTCCGATTTTCCGATTCCTATTTAGCTTTCTGTCCAATTCTGATTACCAAATGTAATTAATTTATTGGATACATATACTATCCGACATATCTTGGACGGTACTAAAGCTGGTTTAAGAATAAGTGAGAGGAAGTGTTTCAAATCTCTGTTTCTGTAATGCAAAATAGCCTTAAAATTTCGTTGCTATTTTGAATGGAGTAAAGTAGTACGTTAAGTCAAATTGACCCAAAATCTTCATAATATTAATTCATCTATACAGGTTCCTTCTTAATATGCTGACACTTTTTAAGAGGATGATCAGACCATCAAACTGACCAACTTTCTCTATGGGACCAACATCGAAATCGCGAAAAAAAATCTGCATCATCAACAGCGTCATCAAAGCAAAATCATTTATTTGGCTCCAGTAGGTTTGCAGTTTTGTATAGAACAGCTTTTTTTTCGCTATTTAGATCTTTGTGCTATAGAGAAAGTTGTTCAGTTTGACGGTCTGATCATCCCCTTAAAAAGTGCCAGCATATTAAGAAGGAACCTATATAATATTCAAAACAAAGTCGCTATCCGCGTCTATCATCATTTCGTTTCTCCGCTTACTTCTTCTAAACCACGCAACGGCTTTAGGATTTTGACTGTTATTTAAAGAATTTCTTCCGTAAAGTTGATGTAAACTAATAAGTAAATAAAAGTTTTTGATGTGTAGGTATAACATATTTACTTATACAGGATGAAATTGATATTATTAGCATCCTTTTAAAGTAAGAGTCTACCCATCAAACTGAAAGAAATTTACTATGGGAGCAAACCGATCGGAGCAAAAAAATCAGCTGTTCCATAATACTCGTAAACTGCAATGCCTACTCGACTCAAATGTATGCAACAGCTGTTTTTTTTGCTCTGATCGGTTTGCTCCCATAGTAAAAGTTGTTCAGTTTTTGGGTAGACGCTTAGTTTAAAAGGATGCTAATGATATCAATTTCACCCTCTATAATAGATCTCACCCGGGCGAATCTGGGCGGATCGCTAGTAAATCCATAAATTCTTTATTGTGATACCCAGGTCAAAAGGTTGTGGTATTTAAGTTATCGATATTTGATGAAACGTTTTCTAAATTTGATAAAGATTAAACATGAAAGTCATACAAATATACCTACCTACAAAAAATGTATATAGGTACGTCATAAGAATTATCCAGACCTAACCGGTTTTCATAAGAAAAGAATTTAATCCTAGGCTATTAACAGTGTTTAATCCTAGGCTAGACTAAATTTAAAAACAAATCACTACCTCTAGTATAATAATTTATCTCTGAACTTATCATTAAACCTTTAGCCAAGTCGTCCATAATTTAAAGCCCATATGCTATAGTCTAGGAGACGGCGATTTTTTAAATTCAGTGGACGCGGTAATAATATTTCACTTTTACGAGCGTTTTCGTCTGGAGGTGCGTCGGAGACTGAAATTGTTGTAATAGTCGTATTATCTTCCGCCATCTTGTGTGGTAATGGCGTACTCAGTTGCAAGCTAAGTACCAACTCGGAAAATCAATTTCGAGGATAGCGTACGAGATTTCCATATAGAACGTATTTAGGTACATTTTAAAGAGAAATTGGGATCCAACGATGTTTTAAAGTTTTTTTTAAGGCCGAGATCCGAATTATAGTCCAATCTAATCTGTTAGGTACATGTAAGAAAACTGTAAATTTGTACAGTCGTACAAGATAGAGGCCGGCGGTAATGTCATTTAAATGAAGAAAAGAAAGTTGTTCAGTTTGACGGTCTAATCATCCCCTTAAAAAAGTGTCAGCATATTAAGAAAGGACCCTGTATATTTTTATCAAAAGTCAATAAATTAATATAGTTTGCTATAGGTTTATACTGTATTTTTTTCCAAACGTTTTCTGTGAAAAATTCATTCGTTGCCTTAGCAGCTTAGCAGTTTCCAGTCTCCCGTTTCACAAACAAATTAGACCTCGACATTCGTTCTGAGACATTAAAAAAAAGCTCGTAACATAAACTTTTTCAATTTTCACCTGCAGTTAAAGTAGCGCATAAAGTGAGAACTGCGCAAGTAAATATTTATATAGTGCGCTCACGATAACTTTGCACTGGAAGAAAATACAATAGGGGATTTTTGACAGCTAGTCTAAAAAGTATAAATGTAGTTTAACATGCCTCGATGGTGTCGCGTCAAAGTGACACGGCTCCGAAAAGATGGCGATTTAAGCTATAAAAAGAAAAAAGACAAATCCGTTGACGCCTTGATCAGTATATCTTTTCATTTGGAAAACATGAATGGGTAGGTTTTCGCCCACAAAAATACGCGTAACGCGTCACTCCTTTAGTCGCCTTCTACGAAACTCACTGGAAGAAATGGGGTGCTCCATTCTAAGCCGGAACCACGTCGTCGCTTTAAATTCAACAGTAAAATTAAATATTCTACATGTTAATATCAGAAAATGACCTAGGACGACATTCTCAGTGCTGTAGGCCTCGCATGCGATCCCCAAGAAAACGATAAAAAATCGAGATGTGCTCCCACCTTTATCATTTTTACGTATGGCAAAAAGAGCGCGCGCGTGTAAAGTTTTTCTCGTTTTGTCGCTTTATCGTGAGTGGCATTTTAGCTGTGCTACTCAAAATCTTCTTCGATGGAAAGCCTGTCATTCGAGCCCTATACCAAGGGTTACAAGATAAAATGACGCTGAATACTACGAACACAAAAAAGTGATCGCAGAAAAAATTTGATTATTTTTACAACACCATTGTTTTTTTTGCTAACTGCAAAGTTACAGTGAGCGCACTCTAGAAGGTTGACGACGCCTGCGGGGCCAAATGTAGCAACTTGATAAGGGCGCTCGGTATAAAATGCATGTAAACACCTCTTTCGCAGAGCTCCGGTGAAGACCAAATGTTGTCGACGACTGCTCGCTTCACAAATTTAGACCTTTGCAGGTAATACTCCGATATGATGTGGTTGCAAATGAAATGTAATAAGGTTCTGAAATATTTTCCAACTACTTAAGTAAAAATATGTTTTATTTATTAGAAGACTGATACAATCGTAAAAAAAAGCTCTACTATTTATATAGGGACTTATAGAGGCTTCCGAATAGTTGAAAATCTTGGAAAAATCCAATGATATTAGTAAACCGATGACAGATCTTGTTACAATAATGGCATGTTCTGAAAACTATAGGAATAAATAAATAGGTAGATACTTTACTTAGGTATTCATTTGGTAGCAATTAATACTTCAAAGTATACAGTGAGATACATGGTCATTATTTACCTAACATTTTGTAAATAATGATTTCATTAGTGTTGCAATCATCGGATGAATGCGATAAACTGTTAGGTAATTGGAAAGTGTTAGGTTTCCAGTCTAAGGTTTCCTTTGTTTTATAGAGGCTCTTGGTTAAGGCGGAATGGGGCTGACATGACCTCAGGGTTAAAAACCCCTATATTAATAAATAAGGAACGGAAAAAAGTATTCTAATTGTTTTAAGCAAAAAAAGTCCGTTTTGTGGAGTCAAGTAAATCAGTTTTGTTCTGGAATCAAGTAACTCAGGAAAATAAAAAATTGCTAATTCAGTTAAAACAGAATCTGAATGTTTAATATTAGTTTGAATTCTCATTAATGTTCCAAAAATCAATTTTTAATTCGGTTTTTTTTTTATGTTAGAATTTTCAAACTGAAACCTTTTACAAAACATGAAACTAATTCAACAGAGAGCCAGCAAATCTAAAAACTGTAAATAAACTTCACGACTCGTATAAAATTCAATCCGTTAAGAGGCCGTCTGTTAAACTTCGGTTAACATCACCTAACTACTGTTCATTCATCTTAACTAGTCCCCTGACATTATTCTTATGTTAATGGATACAAGTATCAAAATGGCTTGTTTAGCGAGACTCTTTTCTG
Source organism: Agonopterix alstromeriana (assembly GCA_963924505.1). Taxonomy (NCBI): domain Eukaryota; kingdom Metazoa; phylum Arthropoda; class Insecta; order Lepidoptera; family Depressariidae; genus Agonopterix; species Agonopterix alstromeriana. The sequence continues at coordinate 12,530,114 of OZ004670.1, forward strand.
TGGACTGGACCGTAACTATGTGATGGGCCGGCAATCATTCTAATGGTCCTGTCGGATCAAGTAGCAGACCGAATTAGTTCTTTTCAAACAACCTGCATCATTGAATTGGAAGCCAGACTGATGCAATTAGGTATAAAGAGAATTTGAGTTAGTACGGTTGAAAGGAAACGTTTTCAATGATATACTTATAAGAACATCCTCCACATACCACCTTATTTAATTTTCATCCCTTGGGTGTGTGTACATACGAGGAGATTAGGTACGGTAATATATTATAGGTACGTTATAATTTGATACGTTTTTAGGCTTCCTGATAGTAACTAGACTCTATACTAAGTAGTTGATATTGGCCAACAATGCTGATTTGTGACAGTTTTGTTTTGATTTGTTTGGTTGATTTCCATGGAAAGATAATGTTTGTTCCGGAGTCGCGCTGCAATTCTGGCGGAGTACGGACGCTTGCGTATCGGCGCGTTGGGATTGCACGTGGCTCCACCATTTTGTGAACTCTTTTGTGTTTTAACCTTAAAACAATCACTTGAGATTATAACCTACTTACATGGGCAAAACTGCCACTCTAGACTTAATAAATACTACTGATCATTTTCCTTCATATACTATCCACATAACGAGACATTGGCTGAATTGTGATAACGCATCGGATGCTACTAAACAAAAAAATTGAATGTTTGTTCCAAAACTTCGATTGGGAAGACTGCGTTTTCTTTTCTAATTTCAAGATAAAAACTATATTGAAATTAGAAAAGGAAACACAGCAATATCTTGGTACTATAGATCTCAATTTAAGCATTTGTGGCGTTTAATTTTTTTAAACGGAGTGAGTTTTAGGTCACAACGAAACCTGTTTAATGCATAGAATTAAATGTGACCAAATCCAAAGATTTCTGTAAGGTTATATCAGGGTAGAAACGTTTATGTTTTTTGCATGATGAATTGATGATTGGCAGTTTTGTAGGCTTTGAAAAATGCAGTTGTATACTCCCGATAGACGCAGAGAAATTTCTCTGCGAAATTAATAAGTATAAAATTATGAAACGGACGCATTGACGTATAATACTATGGACGCCGGGTCTAGTACAAAATACTCGAATTAAGTGTCCGAGACTAAAATACACAAACCTAAGTACGTATAGTAATATAAACCAACTAAAAACATTGAAAACGCTGAAATTCTTTTCCGTCCCGCTTCATCGGTGCACGCCGCGCGCCGCGCGCAGCGCGCTCACGCGTGCGCTTAGTAGGCCGATCAAACGAAGACTGTTGCGTAATTCGTTCTCTTTTTTACGTTTTCGTTCTCTTTTAATTCTGACATTTTTGAGCGCGGACCCTCCGTCCAGTAGTGCTTAGACAATGAACGGACGGTAAAAGAGAAAAGGGTAAAATTGTAAAGGTTCCTTATAAATTTAGCCGTTCCTCGCCGTTATTGTGTTCGTAAAGCCAGGAATCGTATAATTTCTATTCACCCACGTTTCGAACTAACATGAGACTCACAGCTCCATTTAGTCGAATGATGATATCCTACAGTAACCTGCACAACCTAAACCATGGCATTGATATACAGGATGAAATTGATATCATTACCATCCTTTTGAACTAAGAGTCTACTTATCAAACTGAACAACTTTTACTATGGAAGCAAACCGATAGGAGCAAAAAAAAATCTACAGTTTGTTTGCTCCGATCGATTTGTTCCAAACGATGTGTTTTAAGTAAAAGAGAACGGAGGGTCCGTTCTTTTTTTTTTTGAATCAAGTAAATCAGGGTTGTTCTGGAATTAAATAACTCAGCATAAGCATAATCATATGCTCACAACTAGGGTCCTTCTTAATATGCTGACACTTTTTTGAGGGGATGATCAAACCGTCAAACTGAACAACTTTTTATATGGAACCAACATCGAAATCGCGAAGAAGGACCCTATATATTCTCCGAGGGAGTAGTCAGAGATATAGTAGTCAAGTAACTCCGAAAAATTGCTAATTCAATTAAAACAGAATCTGAATGTTTGATTTTAGCTTTGTTTCTCTTTTTGATGATAAATGATAACTATTTAATGGTAACTTAGTTTTTAACATAGTAAAAGTTGTTCAGTTTGATGAGTAGACTCGTAGTTGACTCTGACTTGATTAAATTAAATTTCTGAATGTGACGTTGTTGTACCTAATAAATTATCAAACTAAAGATCCCTAAAAAGGGTTGGGTTACTTTAACCGAATTAGTTTACACCACTTAATAGAAAAACTCCCCTGAAACAGTAATAAACGTTTAATTGCCATAATAACACGCCATCAAAGTTCATAAAATTCGCATTAATAATTTCCTTAACGAGTAAATTTCCTAACATAACTAGTACCTAACTTAAGTTAAATCGTAATGTTCTGTTCTCACGTATGAATACGTCGATAAAAACTTCGTAGACGCTCCGGGCATTTTATTAATGGAAATAATTTACCTATATAACTCCGTTTCAAGTCGTCCTGTAAAGTTTACTACGTGAAAAAGAGAGGTACAGCTTTATGTGAGTGAACTTAACAGATCATTGTCTAGTTGATCAATAATAAATGTTTTCGCATGCAGCGTTAGTTCCTGATAGGTCCTGATACTTTTCAGAAATAGTTCTAGCGTTTTTACCTTGGATAAAGTTGGATGACAAAATGATCTAGCTTTTACGTGTCATAATATGATTGCTTTTATTATACAGGGTGTATGTGTAGACAGTTGCTCTAATTTAAAGGGTGATTGTCTCAAAAGTTTCATAAAGGAATATAAAGGAAATTTGCAACAAAAAAATTCAACTTTTCATACAAACGTTCGATCAACTAATTGCATTTAGGTTGAATAGAAAGTCCTTTTATTTTAATGTTCTATATCGCGACGAATATCGTACATACATATAAACACAGGACTACAAACCCTTTTGGGGTGGACAGAAACTTAACTACAACTCACATTTTTGCATTCTGAAGCCACAAAACCATACCTTTCCTCCATCCCGTAAAGGGGAGGTCTATTCTTTCCCAGTACCACACGGCAAGTCTTCCGAATTTGGATTCGGAAGACTTTCGAAGATTAATATCTTTTATTTAATGAACTGGGAACATAAGACTGACGTTTATAAAACGTACCTAATCAGAAAAACAAACAGTATGAATTACTTAGACCGAAGTCAGATGGATTTTAGCAGAAGGTTCCTTAAAGTGAATGGGTTATTATGAGTCAGTTAACATTATGGCATGTCATTATTAGACTTTCGATCTGAGTAGCGTGTATAATTTAGTTTTGACGAGATGTTTAAATTTTTTCAAGTATACAATTAAAATATAACTCCAGAGGTTCCGTACTCCGTACATCTTTCGTCAAGTATTGTAATACAGGGAAATGCAAGCATGATACAATTCTGGATTACCTAATGTAAAATCAATACGTGTGCTAGAGGTTAAATGTTTCTTTATGGTGCGATGTGTCATTTGTGACATAAGATAGGTAGTACACTTTTTTAAAGGGATGATCAGACCGTCAAATTGAACAACGTTCTCTATGGCACAAAGATCGAAATCGTGAAAAAAAAAACAGCTGACTAATACAAAACTGCAATCCTACTCGAGCCAAATGTATGGGACGGTAGATTTTTTTTTTCGCGATTTCGATGTTGGTGCTATAGATAAAGTTATTCAGTTTGACGGTCTGATCATGCCCTTTAAAAAGTGTCAGCATAGTAAGAAGGACCCTATACCGTACTTAGACCATCAAACTGAACAACTTTCACTATGAAGCGTACTTCCGGACAGTTGAAAAAAAATCTGTGATTTGGACTTATTTCTGTGCTATGGCCCTTCCGATGCGGCCCGCCCTAATATGCGCTTACCTTATGGGTACAAAAGAGCGGAATTGGTATTCAATGTCAAGTTAACTAAGAATTTCAAATCTAACACGAGTCTGCCACAGACCTAGTTGTTGATTCAAACTATCGGTTTCTTCGTCTCTTTACGGATCCCTAAAAAACCTTTGAACTCAACGGGTGTTAATTACGGTGTCATAAACGAAGTAAAGATAATAGTAGGTTACAAGTTGATTGGTATTGTTCTTAGAATTATACGTAGTGATGGGTTCAAGGTTAGAGCGAATTATTAGATGTATAGACCAGTAAAAAAATTACTAGTAAAAATTAGGTGTGTAAAAAATGTAATGGCTTGAAAATATTATTTTTCAACATAATTATTAGTTAAAAATGGAATCGTTTAGACTACTTTGAGCTTAAATGTTACCTAGGTTTAAACTTTTTAGATGTAAAGATAATGATTGATTCAAATATATTTAAAAAAAAAATCTTTTCCAAAGAAAATGGAGCCAACGTTGAGAAAAAATTAAAAAAACAGCTGTCCCATACATTTGAGTCGAGATGGTACTGCAGTTTTGTATGAAAGAACGGATTTTTTTTGCTCGATTTCGATGTTGGTCCCATAGAGAAAGTTGTTCAGTTTGATGGTCTGATCATCCCCTTAAAAAAGTGTCAGCATATTAAGAAGGTATAGGGTGCAACAAAACATCCTAGTAATACTTAAGCTCTGTTCTAATAATATAAAAATCTGCTGTTCCATACATTTGGCTCGAGTAGGTTTGCAGTTTTGAATGGAACAGTAGATTTATTTCGCGATTTCGATGTTTTTCCCATCTGTTGGACAATTATAAATCCAATCAATATAATATCCTTTCTCTAGAAAGGTGTTCAGTTTGACGGTCTGATCATCCCCTTAAAAAAGTGTCAGCATAGTAAGAAGGCTCCTATACAGGGTCCAACTTAATATGCTGACAGTTATTAAGAGAATGATCAGACCGTCAAACTGAACAACTTTCTCTATGGCACCAACATCGAAATCGCGAAAAATAAATCTGCTGTCCCATACATTTGGCTCTAGTAGGTTTGCACTTTTGTATTCGACAGCTGATTTTTTTTCGCTATTTCGTTGTTGGTGCCATAGAGAAAATTCTTTAGTTTGACGGTCTGATCATCCCCTTAAAAAAGTGTCAGCATAGTAACAAGGACCCTATATAGACTGATGATGATGAAGAGCAAGCGGGCGTTTAGAATGAATATAGCGTAGGGAAAATAAGAGCACACATTAATATTTCACGAAAATGACTGTTAATATCAACCATATTCCCCTGTAGTTAGACTCTCCGGATTGTTATTAAAGCCACGATTATCTAGCGACTGCAGTTCTAACGGTCGTCTTATTGCACTTTCCTGCATTCATTGTCTTACATTTTGGTCCACGTACGATGACCTATGAAAAATGCAATTTTGGTTATTATGTCCTTGACTGAAGATTTCAGTTAGGGGACTTTTTATGAGGAATGAAGTAAACATGGTCGCTTGAGGTTCCAACACGATATTGTTTTGTTAATTACACTTTTATTGGATGGTTGTATGGGCCAGACAAAAATAGGTTTGGGTGAAGATGAGTTTTGTGGTTTTAATCTGTCGCTCCATAAAGCCCTGTTCCTACTTCTAGCACACGAGCCATATCACACAAGTAATTTTTGAGCGTAGGCGATTGCGCAACTGCATCGCACCGCCGAGACGTCGCGTCGCAACTAAATCGCCACGAATTTTACTGTACGATACGCGATTGCTCCGTGACACTGATTGATTGCACCTCTAATTATATGTAGTATATATGTGTATTCTGTTGTATCCACTTCCTTCACATTATTACTATTATTGTTTTATTGTAACACCGACCCGTTCTTTGTTGTATTTCCTCTACCCTAAGGTTGCCTGGAAGAAATCGCTTATTAGCGATAAGACCGCCTTATATGTACCATAATCAGTTTTGTTTCCTATTGTGTATTGTATTTTGCTTTTGGTGTAAAAAAAGTATATTTCATTCATTCATTGATCTCGGAAATATCGCTGTGATAACGCGGCGATAACGCGGCGTATCACTGCGAAATCGTATCGATATCGTTCCGTCAATGCCTACGCTCAAAAATCGCTTAGTGTAATATTATGTCTCTAAGTTTTCTGTTTAAAGTTACACGACTGAAAGGTAGTACACCAACACCAACGACAGTCATAAACTATGTTATTAAGCAAAAACAGCTGTTATACTTAAACTTGAGTTTGGTACGTGAGCAAGTTTAACGATAATTAGAATCGGGTCTGAATCACTCTTCACCGCAAAACAAAATCAATAGAGTACAGTAGGTCCACTTCATAGCAGACAAGAAACGAATCAAATTTGTTATCACAGGCAAAAAGGTCAAAAACATAAGTAAATATTTAAACCCCCGAGTTTCAAGGTGGTTAGAACCTTGCTGCAACCACCAACCAACTTAAGATCATAGAAGGTTAGGTTAGTAGTGTGACACAACGCAAAGATATTTTTCGTCTACAGTTACTAGAATCATCATCATGTCCACTGCTGGACATAGGCGGAGGCCTAGACACTACCAGCAACTAACCTAACCTACCATGTTCTTAAGTTGGTTGGTGGTTGCTGCAAGGTTCTAACAACCTCGAAACTCGTGGGTTTAAGTATGTACTTATGTTATAATTATGTTGTATTGGGGAAGCCCAAGGATCTCCATAACGACCGGTCCTGCACTGCCCTCATCCAATGGGTTCCCGCTGCCTTCACCAGGTCATCGGTCCACCTTTTGGGGGGCCTGGCCTTTCCCGTACGCGGTCGCCACTCGAGAAATTTTCGGTGCCATCGGCCATCGGTTCTGCGATGCGACCAATGTGCACCGCCCACTGCCACTTTAGTTTAGCAATTCTATGTCAGCTACTCTGGTTCTTCTGCGGATCTCTTCAATTCTCAAATCAGAAATGATTTACCAGAATAGTCTTCCCAATGTACATACCTACATTACTTACTAACAGACTTAATTACTAAGTCAGAATCATCAAAATAGCGCATTTATAATATTAGTAAAATAAACAAATATTTCTGCTCAAATGACCAAAATTTGAACCAAATGCATGTTCCAATTTTGGTCATTTTAACAGAAATATTTGTCTCTTTCCCATTTCCTATTACTTGGGGTCGGTGCAAGATGCAGCCTATTGGTTAAATCATTTATTACATTCCATGGCACTAACAAAGCTATCAGAGTCTTTCCTGTACTTCTCATTACATTGTAAATTTCAAGCAAATAGATTGATCCACGTTTTGCTGTTAAAGTTTTCGTGATGGGGCTTTATTTTTATTGCATACTATCATGTTGTTTTACGAAAAAATAATTGAATAGAGTAGTTATTGTTTATTACTATCAAATGCCAGAATATGGCCTTTGCCTTTTAAAAAAGATGTGTTATAAATCGAGATAAGTAGTTTACAGACCCGAGAGTATGTGGGATTTTTTTTTCTTAGCTTTTTACATCCCACGGCCGGCCTCCATCTCTATCCTCCATGCATCCCCCTGTCTTGAGCCAGCTCCATCCACTCTTCGTCGAAGGTATCCAGGTAGTCTCTTTATCTACTCCGGGGTCGACACTGACGGCGATGTCCGTTCTCCGGGATCCAGAGTGTTAAAGGTTTGACATAAGCATAAGCAATGTTCTAACGACTGTATTCCCCAAGGGGTTCCTTCTAAATATACCTTCCTTATTCAGAATATCAACATATTTTATTAGCGATGATACTTATTAACCAGTATTCTCATAATGAGAATGGCTACTTACCTACACACAGAAAAACCCTTGGTCAAAAGTCAAAAGTGAAAATTGTTTATTAAAAATAACATAACATAGATAACTTTCTGACGTCATGTTTTTGAATCTACCTCCACGTCGGAAGGTGTTCCGTTGTATAGAAGATACGGCTAGAAACTCTACAACACATTTGTTTTAAACAAAACAAAATATACAAAGTACCATGACAAAAATCCAATATTAAATTACATAGCCAAGACAACAACAACAAACAACAAGACAAGACCAATGAAAAGACCAATGTTTATAACATTGTCAAGACCAATGGTCTCTCAATAAGTTGGATAGTTAGGTTAGGTTAGTTAGTCTACACTGGCTTTTACTAAGTAGTACTAGTATTTATTCTGTGCTTTGACATCACTTTTGACAAAGTTCCACGTACAGTTTTAGTTCTACAGAACAAAAATTGAAGGCATTTTTGTTCGCAAACAAAAGGACAAAGCCTTAAGCTTAAGCAGACTATAAAACAGAAGATTAATATTTGAAAACTGCCCTTTAAAGTTTTACAAGACTATTATTTATTAGAAAATCGTTGACATGTATCATTATGATTTACTCAGACATAAACCGGTGCAAACTATCTCCATGGTTGTTGCAGCGTCTCGCGGTCGCTCGTAAAAATAATTTAATGCACCAGCCCGCGTCATTAGCAGGGAGACTGTAGCCACGCCATCTGCCGGCGCATCTAGAAGGTTACTTACTACATATTATAATGTTTTGAACTCTATCTTGTCTATTGATATAGGTACGTAACTGGCTTTTGCGGGAGAGTTCGTCCACGTGAAACCGCCACCGCCGTAGTGTAATTTTTCCGAGAAAAAGGTAAGACTATTTTTATGTTGGACCATAATGCTTACTAACGGTGAAAAGAACACATTAGTTTATACAAGTAGCTCGAATAAAAAAATATAAACATTTATAGGTTCGGATGCGGAGACTTTTAAATTATAATCACAAAAAATCGAACATATCTAAAATTATATTGATCTATCACAACATTTTAAAGGGCTCTAATGTCATACACAGGGTGCACAACTTTTACAATGGAAGCAAACCTGTCAGAAGAAAAAAACTGCTGTTCCGTACGTTTGAGTCGAGTAGGCATGCATTGAAGTACGGTTTTTTTTTGCGCTGACAGTTTGGCAACCTTAGTCAAAGTTGTTCAGTTTGATGGCTAGAGTATGTGGTTTAAAGGTTAATGATACTTTTTATAATTATGAATCAAATACGATAGCAATTACCATGTTTATTCATCAGTCAGCACTATAGACTAAATATCTAAACAATATTTCCAACCCAAAAACCCGACTATAAATTTCCAGGTGAACAACTACATCGTACACTTGAGGGAACAATAAACGATAGAACTTCATCCCTGTAAGCTTTGCAATAAGGCTTACGAAGCTTAGTCGTGTAATGGTCACCTCAGAGATATTAATGATGTCTCCGTGACTGAGATATGGCTGCTGAAAATTATGAAAAGAGTGCAGTTTTTCTTAGAGGTGTGATTACAGTTTATCTCAGTCACTACGGTTATCTCAGTGTTGTAAGTACTTGAGGTACTTAGAAAGTATTAGATCAGATACTGTACCGACGAGCATGCATGAAAGGACTGAGGTGGACTGAGTATGTAAACGCATTTTTAACTCCCAGTATATTCCAGTGGAAGACAAGCGCGTCAGCATTATACAGGGTGAAATTGATATCATTAGCATCCTTTTAAACTAGAGTCTACCCATCAAACTGAACAACTTTTACTATGGGAGCAAAACAATAGGAGGAAAAAAAAAATCTGATGTTGTATACATCTGAGTCGAGTAGGCACTGCAGTTCAGTTTATGCCAACGTTTTCAATTTCACTCAAATTTCAATTTATTTATGTACTTATGTCATTACAAATACCTGGGCGACCGAATTTGTCTCAGAGAATGCCATCTTCATAACCCTATTAATATTTATAACCATATTCTTCACTTTTACGTTTTGGAGTGTGATTTTTGTAACTCTTACGTTGAACTCAGCAGTTGAAAATGTCAAAATTGCTATGAAGATATGCATCTTTCTACTGCTGATTTGACTCGTACTCTAGTCGTAATATTACCTTTCATCAAGGTCAGAAAAACATTTACGAGCTATTAAAACATTATTACCAGCAATTTTCTTGTCACAAAATTAGTAGTTGCTACTATAACATTTAGCTATAAAGAATAAAACTAAAAAACGAGTTGTAATAAAATGGTAGTAAATAAAACTTTACATACGAACAATTAAACACAGATGCATTAGGTCTTGGCAATTCATTGTTGGTCTTCATGAGAGCACGTTTGAAGTTTGTCTCCAATATACTAACTGCTAGCTGTGATTTAACCATCATTTCTGCAGAATTTCTTTTTTTAGAAACTGTAGAGGAACTACTGTGGAAGGTTCCTCCGGTGAAAAGGGAAGATCTTCCGTCAGGCTAGGTGCGAAGCCTAGGGACCGACCGTGGTCCAACAGATCTTAGTTGGACCTTGTATATATATCGAATCTCTGTGATTATTTCTCTTGCGCGATTCATGTCTTGTATACGATTGTGAACCTTATGTGTGGCGGCTAACGGGTTACCAATGTGACGTCGCAAGTTGTCTTACGTACACATTTTGCGAGTGCGACCGTAGTGCCATCTGTTAGCTTCGTTGCTATAACCTGTGGGTGTTGACATTTGTGTCGAGTCCCCACAAAACCATTGTTAAATTATATTCTTTCACGCCCAATTTACCACATGATATATTGTTTCTTGCTGTTAGGTGAGAAACATAGAAAAACTTAGTGTTAACACCTAAACAAGTAATTACAAAGATGCATAAGAACTTAAATATACTTAAAACATAGATTTCTTCAAACAATTGTTTTTACAAAGATCCAAAATCTTTTTACTCACGGTCACGATTCCGGAACTATGATTGTAAATAAATAAATACAATAAATATCTTGGACATTGTCACACAAATTATCTAGTCACATTTAAAATACCAGAATCTAGCCTGGACTTGTATTATGATGACTAGACAACGATATAGAATACATATATAGATACAAACTTCCATGATTCGGGTACAGATATTCATATTCATAATACAAATATTTATTCCTTAAAGGATTCAAACCCGCGACCCTCGCACAGCAGGCAGGTTCACTACCGACTGTGATGTCGTTCCATTTCCTCTGCTCTCTTTATCTCGTGAACCTATGAGAATTTTATTTATACTGCAAGTCCATTAACTTTGTTGTTGTACCCATATTTGCACTTGACAATGTCGGAGTAGAGCTGATACCTCATCACCTGTTATCTAACGCTCTTCCCCTACGGAAGTGCAACCTCGTTAGATGCAAGATCGTTTTAGTTAAACCTGTCAATCATATTATTATGACAGTTACATTTAGATGTAAGCACAATACCTTTTCCAGCTTCTTGATCATTAACCTCTTATACAGAACAAGATACACAATCAGCGGTCCAAAAATGGCAGGTGCAAAAGAGGTACCTCTTTTGCCTCAGATGTTTATCAATTAATTATTATTTTTGTACCAATGTTATGATATATCAACATTTTTATGCTATACATTTCGTTTTAAGGAAAAGTAGAGCTCTTTACAAAATTTATCTGACGGACGCATCATACGCGAAATTGTCAAAAATGTTCTGTTTGTAAATTATGTAAATTCAAAATAAACCTAAAGTGACTGTGGAAAGAATACTAGCGTATTGTTAACATTTTAGCAGTGCTTTCGTGATCCGAAACTAAAAGAGTGCATCTGTGTTTAGCGCGAGCACTTCAAAATATCTTGCGTACTTGACTGCTTTTCTATAAAGTCGCCAGTCGCCGTAGTCGAAATCGACAAGGAATCCCATCATCATGGGGTACACGAAAGCAGCCTCCCCGAGTGATGTATCTACTGTACCTTATACGTCAGGGGCACCCTGAGCAGTCAGCGACCTCCCCACGCTGACTGGCTAATTCCTTTCACCACGACGACAAACCCTAGTCCAGCTCTAGTGCCGACTCTGAGGGTAGTCTCTATTAACATCGAGGGTTTCTCTGCAAACAAGTCACATATCCTCGCTGACCTACACCGTACAACGCAGTGCGATGTGATCTGTGTACAGGAAACCCATAGAGACGAGAGCCGGCCACACATTCCTGGAGTTCAGCTTATCGCCGAGACTTGCCACTCAAAGCACGACAACGCCGTGTTTGTTACTCTCGGCATAAGCACAAGGTCAGCTGAATTTAAGACCCAGAAGGGCATAGAGGTCATCACCATCGACCTTGGATACTGCACCGTTACGTGAGTAATCATCATCATAGAGATTTTGACGTAAGAGTGCTAGCAATGAAAACACTCTCCAAGTCTCTGGCTCTCCTTGGTTAATAACACAGTTTACGACAGAGTGACGTTCGCTATTAGTTTTATACCCTACGTTGAAGGTTTATTAGTGGGTGTACAATTCGCCAGGTTATTTCACACATGGCCAAGTCTAGACTCTGGCGTATTGTCTTTGTGCTAAGAAAACTCTATACGTTAATATTGCTTTGTTGTTCAGAAGCAACATTACATCAGGAAGCCTTAAGCTTTATTGAACTTACAAAGCTAATTTGGAATAAATGTGTTTTAATCAAAAATACACAAGATAGCGATACGATTTTTATAAATACAGGGTGTAAATGTAGACAGTTTTATTACTTTAAAGAGTGATTGTACTCAAAATATTGAACAACTCCCAGGAATATAAGTGATAATATCAAAAGAAATCAACTTTCCATACAAACGATTTCGATCAGCTGATTTAATTTAGTATGACAAGATCAAATTATTTTTACTATTTTCCTATAGGTTCCTTGGTTGTCCAGTATCTATCATGAGTACAATCACCTTTTAAGCAATAATAAGTTGGTAACGATAGTGCGTCCTCGTTTATCTATGCACTTATGTATGTTCTATACAACGTGTTGATGAATTAACGCAAAACTAGAAAGTATTTTGTTTAGAATCGAGAGCAGAATCGAATTATCATGGTTATCATAGATTTTTTTTTCAAAATAATAAATAATTTGTTTGTAAAATTTAAAATTAACTAAACTCGATCTCAACCCACCGCTCGGGCACTCTCACCCTACTTACTACCAAAACAAGATTCTTAAAATGCATCCATGAGCATGTTAGCGCTTTTATTAATTGCTGAAATGATAACAAATCATTTTTGCCTCAAAACTTAAAATGCGAATAAGTTTAAATTGTAACTATAAAAATAATGAAATTATTGTTTCAATCTAATTATTTCGTTATAAATCAGTTGGGATGTATGAGGTTTTGCGCTTATTCAATAACACGTTGTATATGTTCTATATAGGATCCTCCATAATATGCTGACACTTTAGTAAGGGGACGATCAAACCTTCAAACTGAATAACAACAGAACCATAGAGGAGGGTCTGATCAGCCCTTTAAAAAAACTGTCAGCATATTAAGTTGGACCCTGTACATATATCAACATATTAATTAATCATTTAACCTTTCGTATGTATAAAAATGTTATATTTTCCAAACAAAGCTATTTGTTTTAGGTAATTTCCTCCTATTTAAACGCCCTCCGGGAAGAAAAACACGTCGTCAGGAAATCAATAAGGAAAATTTGACGTTGAATGAAATGCTTTCATAAAGTCTCGAATTAGCCAGTAAATCCTGCCTTTATTATCTAAAGTAGGGGGTAGAAAAAGTACCTACCTGCTCTCATTTTACTAACAATGTAATAAAAGAAGTTTATACGAACAATAACCAATTTGGGAAAGAAAACACCGCTCTCGGATATAGCCCATTGACATAAATAAATCATTATTTTTTTCCCTACAGTGGCTTGGAGCGTTACGTCGAATTTCAAAACGAATTTTCATTGTAGTGCACCACAAAAGAAAAACGCGAGATTGTATTTACGCAGCTTTGTTAAATATTAATTCGATACTTTCTTCTCGGATTACTTGAGGATATTTTTTTAGGAAAATTCATTACGTCCATTATTTTTGAAGGAGATTTGATGTAAGATAACTTTTAATCTACCTATTCGGTGTATTACTGCGATGGTTAGATATTTACTTGTATTTAGAGAGATATTTTCATAAACTTAAATGAAGATCTTAGAATCTAAAATTTGAAAGACAATAAAATTATTTTATTGTATCTCGCAAGGCATTTCACGGGCTGTAGCCTGGAACTTTGGACGGCTTGTAGGGACACAGTCAACACTCAGAAGCCTTTTTAATACAATTTTATTAGATGGACCAATCGTGGTTTATCTCTGAATGAATTATTATCTTCGAGAAAATAAAACACTGACTATAAGTATTAATTAATAATTGATAATTATTATACCGCGCAGCCACTATGGACCTCCGGAGTTTGGAAAAAAAATTTGCAATTATTAATAAATATTGAAAAATAAAATAAAAAAGAAGTTAGACTATTGCACCTTTTATGGAAAATGATGTTGCAAGAACTTCGCGGGTATATAAATAACCCACGGAATTATAGATATAATTAACGAACTTTAGTACAAGTTTCAAATGATTGCTTTCACTTCGCTACTGTTTTATATAAGTTTGATATCTTCTAAACGATAAATGTAATTTGAAAAGTGATTATATAAGCTGTAACATGTGGATTGAACACGTGACTTTTACTCTCGTGTAAAGTTTAGAACTGAATGAGGATTTGAGTTAAATAAGTACCTATGATGAGTTTGGGCCTTAATTCTACGCGCTTAAAAAGATAGTCGTAGGAATGTTTCTAAACAATTAAAAAAAGAAAAAACGGTTGTGAGTTCCCCTAGGATAGGAAGCGAGGGTAGGGTAGGAGGGAAGTATAATTAATTGATTGATTGATTGATGGGACCAACCAGTTCAGCCTAGGCTAAACTGGATTCATCGGGCTTAGGACTCGTTTGGCCTAGACTTTACTAGAACTGGTTTTGCCTTGACATACCTAGTTTGTCCTCTGTTTGTCTGTAACGGATAAACTACAGGGTGTTAGGGTGAACAGTTGGATTACTTTAAGGGGTGATTGTACCCATGATGCTGATCAACTTTCCTTAAGAAACCAGGAAATTCTTATGTATCAAAGTAATTTTATTAATAACGAACACTGACATTCCATTTTAGCTGCAAAATTATTACCGTCGTAATTAATTGTAACTAAATTAAAAACATAGTCCTGTTATTAAAATCCTTAACTAATCTCGGTAACAAAATGAATATAAATTTTCTTAAAAAATCACGGAACCCTTTCGCCTGCAGGCGCAGGTGAAACTGTCAGCTGTCCGGAAACGGAAACGCTTTTACTAGACTCATTATTTTTTCGAGCATTCTGATAAAGGGTTCCGTAATTCTTTTATGTTGCAACTGGCGACATTTGTCGTTGACGTTTATCTATTTGAAAGTAATTAGGAAATTAGAAAGTTTGTTGTAGTGTTAATTGTTGAGAAGCTGGTTATACAGGGTGTAAAGTGAAGCGTAGCAAATACTGAAACGGTGAACTCAGACCATCAAACTGAACAACTTTCTCTATGGAGCCTACCTCAGGAAACGAGAAAAAAAATCAGCTGACCCATACAAAACTGTTGTATCTACCCGACTCAAATGTATGGGACAGCAGATTTTTTTTCGCGTTTCCTGAGGTAGGCTCAATAGTGAAAGTGATTCAGTTTGATGGTCTGAGTTCACCGTTTCAGTATTTGCTAGGCTGTCACTTACACCCTGTATAACCTAATGTCGACCTTTACTTCATCAGATATTTCTAAATAGAATGTAAATTATATTTTGAGGTACTTAGCCTGTTTTGTTATACTTAGGTATATCTGAAAATGCTTTTTAATTGAATATTATCAAAGAAAACGAAATGTCCATCAAAAACAATGTTTACGAATAACTTAAGGAATGTTTTGTTTCAAAGTATTTTTTACCCGACTGCGCCAGAAGGAGGGTTATGTTTTTCGAGCGTATGTATGTATGTATGTAAGTATGTATGTATGTATGTTTGTATGTCTATTTCTTTGGCACGGCCTACAGCCTAAACGGCTTGATGGATTTTAACGTATGACATGTCATTAGATTCGTAAAAATTGTGAGAGTGACATAGGCTATATAATTTTAATATGGCGTCTGCGAAATAAAAAAGAGGGGGGGGAATAAATATTTTTTTTGTTAAAAATTACAATATGGGTATCAAATGAAAGCTAGTGAACAGACGATTCCAAAATATATTTATTATAGTACTGTTATGTTACCGTTTCGACACAAGACTAAAAAGTATGAAATAAACTAAATTATTAAGAAAAACAAAAAACCCGACTGCAAATAAAACCTATTAACTGAAAAGAGAAAAACAAGCTCTATAATCACTAATCAGCTATAACAGCTTTATTTGAGCTCATATAATTTGAATGTTATTAGGTAGGTATTGCAGGCGGGGACAAACTAACAACCAACCAAAAATCTTCTTTGTCCACGTTTGCGATACCTACCTAATAATATTCAAATTATATTAGCTCAAATAAAGCTGTTATAGCTGATTAGTGATTATAGAGCTTGTTTTTCTCTTTTCAGTTAATAGGTTTTATTTGCAGTCGGGTTTTTTGTTTTTCTTAATAATTTTTAAATGCTAAGAAATTTACTTCGATTTGGTTATGACAACAGCTGTCATGTAATTTAATGAGAAACATTTAAAAAAAATTTACGATACATTTAGTTTGTTTCCAAAAAATCTACGATCTTTTAAAAGATTGGATTTTTATGTTTTTAAAGTGAAATAAATGTATTGTAAAATCCACAGAACATTATAAGAGGGGTTAGAAATGCAAAGTAGCGCTTTTGCTTCGTCGCCACTTATCTTCCCGCGCACGCTGCTACAATTACTCATGCCCTCTCGCTCGCACCACGCCGCGCGCCTTATGGTGTTATGCAAATCATTGCATAACCTGTGGCGACACGTTCCACGCCTACTTTGCACTTCTAACCCCTTTTATAATATTCTGTGGTAAAATCACAATGACAGACCTATTATAATTCCTTTATGTTTAGTTTATACAGGATGCATTTAAAATTTAATGCGTTGAATACTTTGGGGTGCATTAGCCCATCAAACTGAGCAACAACTCTTCTAGCGGACCATAATATAAAACGATTTAAATTTCTCTATAAAGCCAATAATTAGGACCTATGCTAAAAGTGAACCTCGCTATGCATCGCTCTTGAACCATATCGATGTAAGCGAATACTCTTATAAGTTTATGAACGTGGGAATGCATATAATTATTATGTATTAGATTTTGCCTGCGACTTCATCTTCATTAATTAAAATAAAATAAAATAAAATCGTAGCGAGATAAAATATAAGGTCCATCTTAGCTTTAACTACTTTAAAGGGATGATCAGACCATCAAATTGAACAGCTTATTATATATGACCAACATCAAAATCGTGAAAAAAATATTCAATTAATTCGGGTCGAGTAGCATTTTCAGTTTTACGCACGAAACAGCAGATTTTCGCGATTACGATGTTGGTCCTATAGACAAAGTTGTTCAGTTTGATGGTCTCATCATCCCCCTAAAATACTTCCAACTATTTTTTAGACTGTGTGTGTTTTTTTTTATTATAAATAATCGTAAGCTTTTAATTTTAACACGATTTGTTTCATCAAAATCGGTCCAGTAGTTTTTGCTTGATGCTCTAACAAACTATGAAACAGACAGACAAAAATTTGGAGTCAGGGACTCCTCAACACCATAATATCATTTGTAAAAAATATCTTCAATGTACAAACGCACTCCTATTACAGTAGTTTTAAAAGTGTAGATTTATTACAAAATTTATTAACTTTTAAAATATTCTCCTAATAAACTAACGTAATGTTATTTACATTATGTTGGTAGGTATGTAGACACTGCACGCTGGGCGCCCTGCTTTCAGATAAAGCCTTATTTATATACTTTTGAACGCTCTCGCTCCCGGCGCGATAAGAAATTTACTTAAATTACCTACTTACTACCCACCACGTTTATGTACGTTATAAATATCGTTATATTACGGTTAACGTTGGTTTATTCTAATATTTTGTTTCAATGTTTTGAAAAAATATAGTGTTTAGAGTTAAGGCGCTCATGACGTAGTTACTTACAATAGTAAAATTTAGAGTTTCGGCATTCGTAATAGTTTTTTTTTTCGAAGTTAAAAATCGTCTAGTTATAACATAATCGTATACAATATAATATTCCAATGTCGATGACCTATAAGCAACATTGAAGATATTGACATGAAAAAGGATTTTAGGTATCCTGGACTCCAAATCAACTTCTCACCGATCCCCGCTACCCAAACCGCCGCGTAGCCCCAGCAACGTCCTATGCCGAGGTCCATACCCCTCTGGGTGTCCCTAGGTCGGTTGCTTAAGTTCATTCATTTGGCTCGGTACCTAGATACTTCGTGGTCCCTCCAATAGTCCGCAGTAAAAAGCAGTAACTGCTCCCTGAGCAACGCTGTAATTGTCAAATGTAAAAACATCCAAATCAACCTTTTTTAGATTTTTTCTCAGACTGTTTGTTTATGTTTGTAACAGCATCACGCAAAAACTACAGAACCGATTTTGATGAAACTTTTTTGTTTGATAGCATATGATCTGACTTAAAATCTGGTATACATATAATTTGTGCGGACGAAGTCGCTGGTAAACTCTAGTTTATAAAGATAATAGATATATAAAGGTATACTCTCACAAAACAAAGGAAGTTGGGTGAACAAATTTTATAGTAGAGCTTCTATAGTGCCGCTTCTATAGTTCTAAAAAGCCGTGGTGGTCCAGTGGCGAGTAACCTTGCCTGCCGTGCAGGAGGCGATGGTTCGATCCCCGTCCATGCCGACTCGTACCAATGAGTTTATCGGAATTTATGTACGATTTGTAACACCACTGGCTTTTCGGTGAAGGAAAACATCGTGAGGAAACCTGCATGCTTCAATTTCGAGGCATGTATTGTAACCACTGTCCATTACAAGTGGCGACGGGCTCACCCTCCGTCACACTGGACAGAGTTTCGGTACTACTGGTGAAAAGTGGATGTTCTGAGGTTTCAGAATATCTCTGACTACCCCCTCGGGGAATATAGTCATGATCATATGCTGATAAAGATAATAGATAGATAAAGGTATACTCTCACAAAACAAAGGAAGTTGGGTGAACAAATTTTATAGTAGAGCTTCTACAGTATAGTAGGTACGGGCGCTACTACGACGGCAGGACCAGCCACTCCCGCACCCACCACGATAGAAACGCCACGGACTAATTGTTATGGATGAAGTTAAAGTTCCAACACAAATGAACCTACACACGTTTACGCTGCAATAGCCTTGATCCCTGGAGAGACGGCTTACCAAGGATTAATTGTGATTATCTACATAAGGGCTTCAACAAAATAATCTAACTTGTGAAGAACAAAGAAAAGTTATTTGAAGTCATTCGTTACACGGATGCATAATTAGGTATACAGGGTGTAAGGAAAAGTATCACTAACCTTTAAACCACCACATACTCTACCCAGCAAACTGAACAACTTTTACTATGGGAGCAAACCAGTCAGAACAAAAAAAATCAGCTGTGTCATACGTTTGAATCGAGTAGGTATTGCAGTTTAGTATAAAGGGTAATGATACTTTTCCTTACACCCTGTGTAGGGTCCTTCTTTATATGCTGACAGTTCTTTAAAGGGATGATCAGACCGTCAAACTGAACAACTTTTTCTGTGAAACCAGCATCGAAATCGAAAAAATCTGCTGTTCTATAATTAAACTGCAAATCTACTCGAGCCAAATGTATGGGACAGCAGTTTTTTTTCCACGATTTCGATGTTGGTCCCATAGACAAAATTTGTTCAGATTGACGGTCTGATCACCCCCTAAAAAAAGTGTCAGCATATTAAGAAGGACCCTCTATAATAGGTCTGCGTCTCAACCAAAATAACGATTATTAAATTTTATGGCGAACGGGACTCGAACCTTAGGTAGGTTCGTTCCTTGATATGCTTTATGATTTCAACCAATTGAGCTAACGCATATTTTTTTAGAGTCACCAAATATCTCTTTCGTCTTTAATCTAGGAAAAATAAGGTTTGAGATATCATTAAAGACACTTTAGTAAATTGTGTTTGAAATAATATTACTGTTATTATAACACTTTGGTTGAGATTTCGTGGTTACATTGGCTCAGGAACCTGAGAAATACCTTAAAATCGATATAAATGTACAAAGGGCAAGTTTATTTTGAATGATATTTCTTCCAGCATACTAGCAAAAAGACAGTTAATTATCACAAGGCAAATTTAATGTAACAAACAGTAAATAATTTAGTTTAAAGGTTATAATTTTTGAAGACTTACAAAATATTAAATATCTACTCAAATTTACGATATTAACCGGGGATTATTATTGTTATAAGTAAAACGTATTGAATGAAGCCATCCTGTACAAAATCACCAGTTTTCCATTTTTTGTTCATACCTAAATGTAATGTTTTGTAATTGTCTTAATTATTTAATTGGGGATCGTTGAGAATTTATATTTTTCAGGTACTATATTCCCAATTATCACCAAAAGTGCAATTAATCAACCTTCTCCATACATAATCCGTAGATTTCCCAGACTACTTGTGCTATCTACTCATCAGCCTTTTGCATTAACTGACATGCTACCTCAAAAATGTAAAAAAGAATTTCACCGAACATCCAATGTACCATAGCTGCCTACCTTACGTATGTTCATACGTACATTACATAGGTCCCTACTGTACACATTGTAATCCTAAAGGATATCAGTATCGCATCGCATAGTCTACTAACCGGACAATGGTCTGCCACGGTCGACGTACGGCGCAAACACAATATCCGTATCATACCCAGATTAAAGCTTAGGTACAATTTCGTTGGTACTAAAGTAATCTGCCTACGTAGGTAGTAGAATAGAAGTAAAGGAACAGTCTGGAAAAATTACAAAGAGTAGAAAGAGCCATAACGAGAACTCAAGACATAGGTAGGTTCTTGTAAAGTTTGTCTCAGGATTTTCAGGTAAGCTCTAAAGCATCGTTTTTTAAGTTACGATTTTTCATTTGCTGGACTTACTTGCCAGTTGCACGTACGTTCATTAAAGTTAATTCTCCATTAAATTTCCTGCTAGCTTTTACAACGTCAACAAGAGAAAAAGTGACAGCAAGAGATTTAATGGAGGATTAACTTTAATGAACGTACGTGCAACTGGCAGTTTATCAGTTGTTATTCATA